>CM033476.1:124669678-124729421 GCA_019447015.1 Hymenochirus boettgeri
ACATTATGGGTAGGGTATAAAGGTTGGACTAGATGGATGTATGTCTTTATACAACCTCCAATACTATGTTACTATGTAACTGTTATACAGATATTATGGGTAGGGTATAAAGGTTGTACTAGATGGATGTATGTCTTTATACAACCTCCAATACTATGTTACTATGTAACAGTTATACAGACATTATGGGTAGGGTATAAATGTTGGGCTAGATGGACGTATGTCTTTATACAACCTCCAATACTATGTTACTGTAGAGGTAAGTTACAGGCCATCTCAGTGTCGTGCGATAGGCAAGGGTTCAACTGTCCTCGGTACCTGGAATTATAGATATTGTATTACTTTTATTTTGAAAAGCACATTAGTTGCAGCATTTAAAAAGGGAAATGTGGCCTTCCTACAACGTGTCCTTACGTTAAATTAAAAAGCAGACGTTCTCCTTTAAATTACTCAAAAATCCTGCTTCTAGCTGGCAATCTTTCAAAAATTAGTTTAAAGGGTGGTACTTTCTGTGGAACTTGTGACATTCACCAAGCCCAGAAGCCTCTGGCTTGCGAGATGCCCTTGTAAAAAAATCCTGTTGCGCTGGACACAGCATCTTTGCATGCATCACAAAAGCCCACACCCATGAACTGTCTTACAATGTTTTTTAAGTTAGCCACAAGTTGGAAATATTTGTTAGTTTTCTCTTCCTTGAGGTGTCCTAAGCAGAGGATCATGCAAGCCTTATGTAACTAGCTTCAGAAAAGATTGAGTTAGGAAGAGATTTTGACAAGCCTTAACTTTAGATGGACCAATAACAAAATAAAATTTGGTCTACAACTGAATACCCGTTAACCCCAAAGGCTTTAATGCCCACTATGCCCATCAATGCTTGTAAAGGTCTTACATTTGCATATGTGCAGTGCACTCCAATACACATCGTAGTTCACAAAGGTAAGTTAAGACCTTATTCCTTGCACATACAAACCTATAATAAATCAAGAGGTGATAAGGTTGGTTGGATCTAAATATGGCCCCGAGACGTATCGGTTTCCAGTTCAACATGTGAACTTAACCTTGCAAGCATGTAGATTTTATAGTGTCCGGTATGAAAGCCGAAAAGGAAAGCAACACTGTTCATTTTCAAGTCATTGCCTGTACCCCTATATGTACAGAGCCAAACTTGGTTTTCGGCCTAGGCACTCTTTTTTTAGCTATTAGCCCAATGTTTCTAAGGTGCTCCCTTGCGAGTCCACTACCAATGACCCTTCGATATAGCACAAGCAAAAATTGATGACAAGGGCGCACAGGTACACCTGATACAGATAACTGATGAAAGGTGACAAGGTGCATCCCTGAAACGTTTGTAGATTGTTGTGATTTAATAAATACTGTTTTGTTACCTTGAAATGCCTGGTGATTAATTAGTGTGACCCCGATGTACAGCAACTAATATTAGCCTCGTACCCCCTATTGTAACCCAGCACACTATATATACCTCGTACCCCTCTATGTAAAACCAGACACACTATATAACTGGACCCCTTATGGAACCCAGACAACACTAGTATCACCTTGTTACCCCATATGTAACCCCAGCACACCAATATAACTGTTACCCCTATATGAAACCCCAGCACACCATATGATACTTGGTACCCCTATATGTAACCCAGCACACCATATATACATGTACCCCTTATGTAACCCAGCACACTAATATATAACCGGTACCCTATGTGTAAACCAGCACACTAATATACTCGTACCCTATCTGTAACCCAGCACACTATATATACCTGCGTACCCCTATATCCAGACACATAATTTACCCCATGGAACCATCACACCTGTACCTTTATAACCACACACCAATAATGGTACCTCCCTATGTAACACCCAGCAACCATATATACTGGGTTCTATGATGTACACCCAGCACACCATATATACCTCGGTACCTCTATTGAACCCAGCACACTATCTAGTACACCTATACCACACTAGCCGGTACCTCTATATGTAACCCAGCCACACATATACACCTGGTACCCTATATTGTATATCCCAGCCACACCCATATATACCTGTTACCCTGTATTAACCAGCAACCATATATAACCGGTACCCTATTGAACACCCAGCAACCATATTCCTGTACCTCTATATGAGAACCAAGCACACCATGTATACCGTGTACCTCTATATGTAATCACAGACACCATATATACCTGGTTACCTCTATATGTAACCCAGCACACTTATACACATGGTACCCCTATATGCTAACCCAGCACACCATATATACTGGTACCCCTCGGTGAAACCCAGCACCACTATAACACCTGGTACCACCTATATGTAAAACACAGCCATACCATAGATACTGGTACCCTCTATATGTAAACCCAGCACACCATATATACCTGGTACCCCCTCTGTGTAAACCGCACACCTATATACACCTGGTACCCCATATATGTAAACCAGACATATAACCATACCATATTACAACCATGGTACCCCTAGGTACCACCAACCCTAATACTGGGATTGTTAACACCAGCACACTATATACCACCTGGTACCCCTATATGTCAAGCCAGCAGACCATATATACCTGGTACCCTATATGTAACCCAGCACACCTTATATACGTTACCCTCCTGGTAACACCACATATACTTACCCTTTTGTAGACCGATTACTTACCCTTTTAGCCACACACCAATATACCTGACCCTATATGTATACCCAGCACACCACTAATACCTGGTACCCTCTTTCCAATATATCTGGACCTTAGTACCCAGCCACAACCATATATACTGGTTACCCCATATTATGAACCCCAGCAACCATATTATACCTGTTACCCACCCTGTCATATACCCAGCCACACCATATATTACCTGGTTACCCCTATATGAACCCCAGCCACACCAATATTATACCTGGTACCCCTATATGTAACCCAGAACTAACCTGTACCCTTTATGCCGCCACATAATACCTGGTACCCCTCTGTGTAACCCAGCAACACATTATCTGACTTACCCCTATATGAACCCAGCACACCATTATAATAACTGGTACCTATATGTAACCAGCACACCTATATACCTGGTACCCCTATATGAACCCAGCCACACCATAAAAGTACCTGGTACCCCTCTATAGTACCCAGACACCCATATATGACCTGTGTACCCTATATTGTAACCCAGCACATATATACCTGGTCCCCTATAGTGAACCACAGCCACACATAGATTACCATGGTACCCCTCATATGTAAACCCAGCACACCATAATTACCTGGTACCCCTATATACCCAGCACACCATATATGCCCTGGACAACCTATCTGTAACCCAGCACAGCCATGATATAACCTGGTGACCACTATATGTATATGTAACCCAGCACACCATATATACCTGGTACCCCTATATGTAACCCAGCACACCATATATACCTGGTACCCCTCTGTGTAACCCAGCACACCATATATACCTTGTAACCCTATATGTAACCCAGCACATTATATATACCTGGTACCCCTATATGTAACCCAGCACACCATATATACCTGGTACCCCTATATGTAACCCAGCACACCATATATACCTGGTACCCCTATATGTAACCCAGCACACCATATATACCTGGTACCTCTATATGTAACCCAGCACACCATAAATACCTGGTACCCCTCTATATACCCAGCACACCATATATATCTGGTACCACTATATGTAGCCCAGCACACCATATATATCTGGTACCCCTATATGTAACCCAGCACACCATATATGCCTGGTACCCCTATATGTAACCCAGCACACCATATATACCTGGTACCCCTATATGTAACCCAGCACACCATATATACCTGGTACCCCTGTTGGGATCCTGCAGGCTTTCCTCTCTCTTTTCATCTCTCTCTCTTTTTGTTTAGCTGATGTGACTGTTACTGTCTCGATAGGCAGATTTTAAACTCAGCATTTCATATAGCCGTAACGCTTCTAGCATAATGCAGCACAGTCCTATCCACTGTGAACCCTGGCAGTGTACATGGGTGCAGAGACTGTATATGTGTGCATGGACATGGGATTTTGTGTGTAAATGTGTAAAGATAGAAAGACAGTAAAACACATACATAGTTGATAGACAGACAGTTAGCAAGAAGGATGAATAGATAGATAGACTGACAGATATAGATAGACTGACAGACAGAGACAGAAAGATATATAGATAGACAGACAGTTAGCTAGACAGATTGTTAGATAGAGAGATGGATAGATAATAGATAGATAGAAATAGATAGATGATAGATAGATAGAAAGATAGAGATAGATAATAGATAGATGATAGATAATAGATAGATAGAAATAGATAGATAATAGATAGATGATAGATAGATAGATAGATAGATAGATAGATGATAGACAGATGATAAATAGAGAGAGAGAGAGAGATAAAGATAGATAGATAGATAGATAGATAGATAGATAGATAGATAGATAGATCGATCGATCGATCGATCGATCGACAGACAGACAGACAGACAGACCGATAGATAGATAGATAGAGATAGATAGATGATAGATAGATAAATAGATAGAAAATAGATAGATAGACAGATAGATAGATAGATAGATAGATAGATAGATAGATAGAGAGAGAGAGAGAGAGAGAGATAAAGATAGAGAGAGAGAGAGAGATAGATAGATAGAGAGAGGGAGAGATAGATAGATAGATGATAGTTAGATAATAGATAGATAATAGATAGATAAATGATAGATAGATAGATAGATAGATAGATAGATAGATAGATAGATAGATAGATAGATAGATAGATAAAGATAGGGAGGTAAAGATAGATAGATAGATAGATAGATAGATAGATAGATAGATAGATAGATAGATAGATAGATAGATAGATGGATAGATAGGTAGATAGATGATAGATAATAGATAATAGATAGATATATAGATAGATGATAGATAGATCACACACACATCCCCATAGATAGATGATAGATAGATAAATAGATAGATGATAGATAGATAGATAGATAGATAGATAGATAGATAGATAGATAGATAGATAGATAGATGATAGATAAATAGATAGATAATAGATGGATAGATGTAAATAGACAGATACAAAGATAGACAGATAGATAATAGATAGATAGATGATAGATAGATACATAGATAGATGATAGATAGATAGATAGATGATAGATAGATAGATAGATAATAGATAGATAATAAATAGATAGATAATAGATAAATAGATGATAGACAGATAGATAGATAGATAGATAATAGATAGATAAATAGATTATAGATAGACAATTGACAGATAGATGATAGATAATAGATAGATAGATATATAATAGATAGAGGATAGATAGATATATAATAGATAGAGGATAGATAGATAGATAGATAGATAGATAGATAGATAGATAGACAATTGACAGATAGATGATAGATAATAAATAGATAGATAGTAGATAGTTAGATAGAGATGATACATAGATAGATAGATAGATGATAGACAGATAGATAGATAATAGATAGAGATAGATAGATAGATGATAGATAATAAATAGATAATAGATAGATAGAGATAGATAGATAGATAGATATATAGATAGATAGATAGATAGATAGATGATATATAGATAGATAGATAGATAGATAGATAGATGATAGATAATAGGATAGATAGATACAGAGAGATACGATAGATAATATACGAACTAGATATTACATAGAGATAGATAGATAGATAGATAGATGATAGAGAATAGATAGATAGATAGATAGATAGATGTAGATAGATAGATAGATAGATAGATAGATAGGTATGTAGTAGAAGATAATAAGATAATAGATAGATATATAGATAGATGATAGATAGATCCACACCACATCCCCATAGATAGATGATAGATAGATAAATGACCTAGATGATAGATAGATAGATAGATAGATAGATAGATAGATAGATAGATCACACACACACTCACATATCCCAGTTGACAAACTGGACACTGGTGACAATATTGATCCTATTGGTTGATCTTTATGAATTAATGACCGAGTCCCCTTCTCATTGGACAAGGCCGGGGGGTGACAGGTCGGTACCTGAGTGATGGTTACAATGTATCTCCCCTTCCCATGTCAGGTGGTACAGTCCGTTCTATTGCAGGTTGGTCAGTCTCTTCCTTCTGCTGGAGGGTTCCAAGTATATTACAGGGGGGGGTCCACCTGCTCGCTGTGCTGTCCCTGCAGGCTGCGTGTCCTGTCTGTAGCATCGCACCGCCAGTCCCACTGTCTCCCACCCTGCACCGGACTCCCCGTCCTTGTCACTTCTCGTTCCCTTTACCCCCCCTCCCCTTACACATGGACTCGCCCTCCCATAGGCTGATTCGCTGCTACAGGAAACTTTGCAGGAGGGATTCAAATCACAAACAGGAGGAGCTGCCACCTAGCAATCTCACTGACTGGGCTGGAACTTTACTTTAATGCGCCTCTTTGTGATTGACAGCTGCATGTCCTGGTGATTGACAGCTACATTCCCTGGTGATTGACAGCTACATTCCCTGGTGATTGGCAGATACATGTCCTGGTGATTGGCAGCTACATGTCCTGGTGATTGACAGCTACATTCCCTGGTGATTGGCAGCTACATGCCCTGGTGATTGACAGCTACATGTCCTGGTGATTGACAGCTATATACCCTGGTGATTGACAGCTACAGTCCTGGTGATTAGCAGATACATGCCCTGGTGATTGGTAGATAATTGCCCTGGTGATTGACAGCTACATATCCTGGTGATTGACAGCTACATGTCCTGGTATTTGGCAGATACATGTCCTGGTAATTGGCAGATACATGTCCTAGTGATTGACAGCTAGCTGTCTTGGTGACTGACAGCTACATTTCCCGGTGATTTACAGCTACCTGTCCTGGTGATTGGAAGATACATACCCTGGTGATTGACAGCTAAATGCCCTGGTGATTGGCAGATACAAGTCCTGGTGATTGATTGACAGCTACTTGTCCTGGTAATTGGAAGTTACATGTCCCAATGATTGCCAGCTGCATGCCCTGGTGATTGGCAGTTACATGAGCTAATGATTGACAGCAGCATGTTCTGGTAATTGATAACTGCATTCCCTGGTGATTGACAGCTAGATACTCTGGTGATTTACAGTTACATGTCCTGGTGATTGATTGACAGCTACATGCCCTGGTGATTGACAGCTGCATGCCTTGGTGTTTGACAGCTACATGCTCTGGTGATTGGCAGTTACATGAGCTGATGATTGACAGCAGCATGTTCTGGTAATTGACAACTGCATTTCCTGGTGTTTGACAGCTACATACTCTGGTGATTGACAGCTAGTTCTCCTGGTAATTGACAGCTGTGTTTGATTTGCCAGACACACCAACTGCCCCATCTCTTGCACTATATACAATATATGGCTATTTTCAAGCTTTAGGTGTCCAGTCCCCTCTAGCACAGTTCACATTACTGTCGTCCACATTAAATGGGAGCTGCCGCCCCCCCTACTACCAGAACACCGACAGGCACTAATCATTTCATGGGAAACTATTGCTGTCAAATACGTTAATTTATGCTCTATCGACTAGATATGTTTGAGCTAAATTTAAAAAGGTAACAAGAAGATCAGCTGTAAAGACAGACTAGAAAAATTAGAACTAAATTAATAAAGGGAATGAGTATCTCAGCTCTGAAGAGACACCAGATAAATTAGAACTAAATTAATAAAGGGAGTGAGTAGCTCAGCTCTGAAGAGACACCAGATAAATTAGAGCAACAATAATAAAGGGAATGAGTATCTCAGCTCTGAAGAGACACCAGATAAATTAGAGCAAAATTAATAAAGGTCTAATAAATAATTAGACCGATCTAGTCTGAAGACAGACTAGATCGGTTAGAACTAAATTAATAAAGGGAATGAGTAGCTCAGCTCTGAAAACAGACTATATAAATTAGAACCAAAAAGTGTCTGAGGAAGGTGCCACACAGGCACCAAAGTTTGGTGGTTTAAGACTGGTGTGCACTCTGAATTATATACTTTTTGGATCTAAGTGACCATTTGGTTATGGTTTTCTGAGTAGCACCCAGCAACTACTATATTGCCTTACAGGTGTGCGGGGGAAACAAACAATTTTTGGATTATATATAAATTAGAATGTAATTAATAAAGGGAATAAGTAGCTCAGCTCTGAAAACAGACTAGATAAATGAGAACGTAATTAATAAAGGGAATAAGTAGCTCAGCTCTAAAAAACAGACTAGATAAATGAGAACGTAATTAATAAAGGGAATAAGTAGCTCAGCTCTGAAAACAGACTAGATAAATGAGAACCTAATTAATAAAGGGAATAAGTAGCTCAGCTCTGAGGACAGCCTAGATAAGTTAGAATTAAATTAAGGGAATGAGTAGGTTTGCTCTAAAGTCAGTTTAAATAAATTAGAACTAAATTAATAAAGAGAATGAGTAGCTCAGCTCTGAGCAGAGACTAGATAAAGTAGAACTAAATTAATAAAGGGAATGAGTAGCTTAGCTCTGAAGAGACACCACCAGATAAATTAGTAAAGGCCATTCATTATTCACTGTTATTATTATTCACTAGATAAAACTCTTCCCAAGTCAACAGTGACCCCAGTAGGCATTGTCTTTGCATGTGTTTAAGACCTGGTCATCTCCGGCCATTATAAAAGTCTTCAGACAATATCACTCGTGGTGTGAAGAATTCCTGATGCATGTGCAGCAAAATCCTCTTAAAGAAACACTAACCAGCTGGTACATCGCCCACATAGGCTGTGGCTTTTTATATACCGCCCTTTGACCCACAGTAAGCAAGTGATAAAAAGTCGAGTCTATTCCAAGAAGTGACAATATAGACTAAATTAAAAATACCCCAATATGTATTAATTGCTGCCAAGGACTGATTTCTCAAGCCAAGGAGGCTGCATTATTAAAGGTCCAGTTGAAAGGGCTCCAGAGGTCTCCTTGCTGGGCAGAATAGGAATTTTTAGTCACAGTGTGGACAGACAGCTGCTGTTTAATTTCAGGTCTGTTGTCACAATCCCGCAACTACAGATCCCAGAATGCTTTGCAAGGAGGAGGAAGGGAGGCCGCAGGAAGTTTTAAGGTAAGCCCCAGTCAAGTCTGTCCTCAAATTACTTGCCTTGCTGCTCCTATTGGATTTTCAGTCTGCCAGCCAAGTGGTGATAGGCAGGTGGTGTGGGCTGTCAGGCACTTCAGCAAGGGGTAAACAGCATGTGCATTCCCTGTCTAAATATAACTCTTAGGATGTGTGCTGGGAACAGACTGATTTCATCTCGTGTGGATACCAGGAGAATCCATGTGCCCATTCGCTGTTCAATATAGCTCTACAATCTAACTGTATCTATACTGTGCCAGCCACAGCTTCTTAAGGCAAGCTAGCCTAGGAAGTTTGGGGTGCACTGTAAAAATGCCAGCACCCCAAAAGCGTCCCAGGTTCCGGGATAGAAATAATGTTCTGGCTAGACCTGAATTTATGTCTCTTAATCAACCAGTAGCCAGTCAACAGGAACCCAGGACGTTCAACAGGAAACCAAGCGTGCCAGCAGGCAACAACTCTACAGATAATGCCCGAGAGCGCCGGCAGAGCCAACAGCTTCCAGAAGAGGATTGCATGCAACTGAACCCCTCTTTCAAAGGCATAGCCTGGAACTCTCTTGTTGCCATTGATATTTGTATGTCCAAACGCCTTGGCGTTTGTGCCAACAGTGCTTCGTCTTGGGGCAGTGCTCGCTCCATGGTCAAACTGATTGGCCTAACCAGTCATGGTTTCCCTTGGATTGGTGGGACACTGGTATGTTTGTGGAAAAGCAGTACTCTGGCTGGTCAAGAGGTACTAATGAACCTTCTACTGGGTAAGTCGAAAGGGTTGTTTGCTTTTATGTGAGGGACATAAGTTATATCTGTTGTATTCAGTTAGATCAACTGGACTTAAAATTTAGTTCTTGAAGACGTTTCGCTAGTCATCCGACTGGCTTCCTTAATTCTGAATTGAGAGATCCAGTTGGATGACTAGCGAAAAGTCTTCAAGAACTAAACTTTAAGTCCAGTTGATCTAACTTAATACAACGGATATACCGTGACCTGGATGAATGAGAACCTTCACGTCATAAGTTATGTTTAAGACATGGTGGACCATGCCTTTCACAATGATGGAACCTTCTAGGGTAGTTCGAAGGTCTAATAAGATGTACTAGGGACAAAATGGTGATATGGAATATTTTGGATTACTAAATGAGGCGTTTTTGTGAAATTTCAGTAATAAACCAGTTTATAAATAATAAATAATAAATAAGCAATGACGTTATGTCATTATAACTCTAAGCAATGACATTATGATCCATAACTTGTGTTGGACACCATGTTCCAGCTCGGTGATAAGTGAAGTTTACAAGCTCAAGGTGACCAAAGTTACATTCCTGGTTATAGGAAGTCGTGTTCTATTTGACATCCTTTGGTGGAAGTCTTTGAGCAATGGTGGAGGTCCAGTCTTGATCATCGTACTTGGTCATTAAGAAAGTGAATGGAACAGATGGGTTTTTTTGTGGTGACCTCACCTCTGTTTGTAAAGATCAGTTCTTTATATATTGGTTTGGGCTTAAACCTATTTGTGGCTTAAATATAATTTATATATAGGGTATAAAGGTTGGACTAGATAGACGTATGTCTTTATATAACCTCCAATACTATGTTACTATGTAACTGTTAGACAGACATTATGGGTAGGGTATAAAGGTTGGACTAGATGGACGTATGTCTTTATATAACCTCCAATACTATGTTACTATGTAACTGTTATACAGACATTATGGGTAGGGTATAAAGTTTGGACTAGATGGACGTATGTCTTTATACAACCTCCAATACTATGTTACTATGTAACTGTTATACAGACATTATGGGTAAGGTATAAAGGTTGGACTAGATGGACGTACCGTATATACTCGAGTATAAGCCGAGGTTTTTAGGTTTAAAAATCAACCTAAAAACCTTGACTCGGCTTATACTCAAGTCATTCGAAAACTTACCTTGATTCCAGTTGCAGCCGCGATTCAGGAAGGAAAGCCGGCAGTTCCCAGTAGTTCTTCGCCCGGCGGGGTGGGTGGGTCCACCTGCCTCGCTGTTGTCGATGTCCCTGAGGCTGCGTGTCCTGTTGTAGCATCGCACCGCCAGTCCCACTGTCTCCCACCCGCACCGGACCCCCGTCCTGTCACTTCTCGTTCCTTACCCCCCCTCCCCTACACATGGACTCGCCCTCATAGGTGATTCGCTGCTACAGGAAACTTTGCAGGAGGGATTCAAATCACAAACAGGAGGAGCTGCCACCTAGCAATCTCACTGACGGGCTGGGAACTTTACTTTAATGCGCCTCTTTGTGATTGACAGCTGCATGTCCTGGTGATTGACAGCTACATTCCCTGGGATTGACAGTACATCCCTGGTGATTGGCAGATACATGTCCTGGTGATTGGCAGCTACATGTCCTGGTGATTGACAGGGACATTCCCTGGTGATTGGCAGCTACATGCCTGGTGATTGACAGTACATGTCCTGGTGATTGACAGCTATATACCCTGGTGATTGACAGCTACAGTCCTGGTGATTAGCAGATACATGCCTGGTGATTGGTAGATAATTGCCCTGGTGATTGACAGCTACCTATCCTGGTGATTGACAGCTACATCGTCCTGGTATTTGGCAGATACATGGTCCTGGTAATTGGCAGATACATGTCCTAGTGATTGACAGCTAGCTGTCTGTGGTGACGGACAGCTACATTTCCCGGTGATTTACAGCCTACTGTCCTGGTGATTGGAAGATACATACCTGGTGATTGACAGCTAAATGCCCTGGTGATTGGCAGATACAAGTCCTGGTGATTGATTGACAGCTACTTGTCCTGGTAATTGGAAGTTACATGTCCCAATGATTGCCAGCTGCATGCCCTGGTGATTGGCAGTTACATGAGCTAATGATTGACAGCAGCATGTTCTGGAATTGATAACTGCATTCCCTGGTGATTGACAGCTAGATACTCTGGTGATTTACAGTTAATGTCCTGGTGATTGATTGACAGCTACATGCCCTGGTGATTGCAGGCATGCCTGGTGTTTGACAGCTACATGCTCTGGTGATTGGCAGTTACATGAGCTGATGATTGACAGCAGCATGTTCTGGTAATTGACAACTGCATTTCTGGTGTTGACAGTACATACTCTGGTGATTGACAGCTAGTTCTCCTGGTAATTGACAGCTGTGTTTGATTTGCCAGACACACCAACTGCCCCATCTCTTGCACTATATACAATATATGGCTATTTCAAGCTTAGGTGTCCAGTCCCCATCTAGCACAGTTCACATTACTGTCAGTCCACATAAAGGGAGCGCCGCCCCCCTACTCAGACCGAGACTAAACATGGGAAAGCTGTCAAACGTTAATTAGCTCACTAATATGTTCATAAAACAGCGGCAACTTAATAGTACCTAGAACATACTAGAGACTAGAGCACTATGAAACAATATAGAGTTCATGAAACAATAATGAGCAAATAATAGATGGTTTAGTTAGCTCTAAAAGACAGATAATTAGATAATAAAAGGAAGATCTCATTAAAGACAGACAGACAAAATTAAACTAATTAATAAAGAGGAGAGACTCGCTCTGAAGAGACACCAGATAATAGAACTAAATAATAAAGGGAGTGAGTAGCTCAGCTCTGAAGAGACACAGATAAATAGAGAACAATAATAAAGGGAATGAGTATCTCAGCTCTGAAGAGACAGACCAGATAAAGTTAGCAAAAATAAAGGTCTAATAAAATGAGTACCTCAGTCTGAAGACAGACTAGATCGGTTAGAACTAAATAATAAAGGGAATGAGTAGCTCAGCTCTGAAAACAGACTATATAAATTAGAACCAAAAGTGTCTGAGGAAGGTGCCACACAGGCACCAAAGTTGGTGGTTTAAGACTGGTGTCGCTCTGAATTATATACTTTTTGGATCTAAGTGACCATTTGGTTATGGTTTTCTGAGTAGCACCCAGCAACTATATATTGCCTTACAGGTGTGCGGGGGGGGAAACAAACAATTTTGGATTATATATAATTAGAATGTAATTAATAAAGGGTAAGTAAGTAGCTCAGCTCTGAAAATGAAGGAACGATAGAGATTAAAGACTGATAAATGAGACGTAATTAATAAAGGGAAATAAGTAGCTCAGCTCTAAAAACAGACTAGATAAATGAGAACGTAATTAATAAAGGGAATAAGTAGCTCGCTCTGAAAACAGACTAGATAAATGAGAACGTAATTAATAAGGGAATAAGTAGCTCAGCTCTGAAAAACAGACTAGAAAATGAGAACCTAATTAATAAAGGGAATAAGTAGCTCAGCTCTGAGGACAGCCTAGATAAGTTAGAATTAAATTAAGGGAATGAGTAGGTTTGCTCTAAAGTCAGTTTAAATAAATTAGAAACTAAATTAATAAAGAGAATGAGTAGCTCAGCTCTGAGCAGAGACTAGATAAAGTAGAACTAAATATAATAAAGGGAATGAGTAGCTTAGCTCTGAAGAGACACCACCAGATAAATTAGTAAAGGCCATTCATTATTCACTGTTATTATTATTCACTAGATAAAACTCTTCCCAAGTCAACAGTGACCCCAGTAGGCATTGTCTTTGCATGTGTTTAAGACCTGGTCATCTCCGGCCATTATAAAAGTCTTCAGACAATATCACTCGTGGTGTGAAGAATTCCTGATGCATGTGCAGCAAAATCCTCTTAAAGAAACACTAACCAGCTGGTACAATCGCCCACATAGGCTGTGGCTTTTTATATACCGCCCTTTGACCCACAGTAAGCAAGTGATAAAAAGTCGAGTCTATTCCAAGAAGTGACAATATAGACTAAATTAAAAATACCCCAATATTATTAATTGCTGCCAAGGACGATTTCTCAAGCCAAGGAGGCTGCATTATTAAAGGTCCAGTTGAAAGGGCTCCAGAGGTCTCTGCTGGGCAGAATAGGAATTTTTAGTCACAGTGTGGACAAGACAGCTGCTGTTTAATTCAGGTCTGTTGTCACAATCCCGCAACTACAGATCCCAGAATGCTTTGCAAGGAGGAGGAAGGGAGGCCGCAGGAAGTTTAAGGTAAGCCCCAGTCAAGTCTGTCCTCAAATTACTTGCCTTGCTGCTCCTATTGGATTTTCAGTCTGCCAGCCAAGTGGTGATAGGCAGGTTGGTGGGTGGGCTGGTCAGGCACTTCAGCAAGGGGGGTAAACAGCATGTGCATTCCCTGTCTAAATATAACTCTAGGATGTGTGCTGGGAACAGACTGATTTCATCTCGTGTGGATACCAGGAGAATCCATGTGCCCATTCGCTGTTCAATATAGCTCTACAATCTAACTGTATCTATACTGTGCCAGCCACAGCTTCTTAAGGCAAGCTAGCCTAGGAAGTTTGGGGTGCTGCCTGAAAAATGCCAGCACCCCAAAAGCGTCCCAGGTTCCGGGATAGAAATAATGTTCTGGCTAGACCTGAATTTAGTCTCTAAACCAGTAGCCAGTCAACAGGAACCCAGGACGTTCAACAGGAAACCAAGCGGTGCCAGCAGGCAACAACTCTACAGATAATGCCCGAGAGCGCCGGCAGAGCCAACAGTTCCAGAAGAGGATTGCATGCAAACTGAACCCCTCTTTCAAAGGCATAGCCTGGAACTCTCTTGTTGCCATTGATATTTGTATGTCAAACGCCTTGGCGTTTGTGCCAACAGTGCTTCGTCTTGGGGCAGGCTGCTCGTCCATGGTCAAACTGATTGGCCTAACCAGTCATGGTTCCCTTGGATTGGTGGGACACTGGTATGTTTGTGAAAAGCAGTATCTGGCTGGTCAAGAGGTACTAATGAACTTCTACTGGGTAAGTCGAAATGGTTGTTTGCTTTTATGTGAGGGACATAAGTTATATTGTTGTATTCAGTTAGATCAACTGGACTTAAAATTTAGTTCTTGAAGACGTTTCGCTAGTCATCGACTGGCCTTCCTAATTCTGAATTGAGAGATCCAGTTGGATGACTAGCGAAAAGTCTTCAAGAACTAAACTTTAAGTCCAGTTGATAACTTAATACAACGGATATACCGTGACCGGATGAATGAGAACCTTCACGTCATAAGTTATGTTTAAGACATGGTGACCATGCCTTTCACAATGATGGAACCTTCTAGGGTAGTTCGAAGGTCTAATAAGATGTACTAGGGACAAAATGGTGATGGAATATTTTGGATACTAAATGAGGCGTTTTGTGAAATTTCAGTAATAAACCAGTTTATAAATAATAAATAATAAATAAGCAATGACGTTATGTCATTATAACTCTAAGCAATGACATTATGATCCATAACTTGTGTTGGACACCATGTTCCAGCTCGGTGTGTAAGTGAAGTTTACAAGCTCAAGGTGACCAAAGTTACATTCTGGTTATAGGAAAGTGTGTTCTATTTGACATCCTTTGGTGGAAGTCTTTGAGCAATGGTGGAGGTCCAGTCTTGATCATCGTACTTGGTCATTAAGAAAGTGAATGGAACAGAGGGTTTTTTGTGGTGACTCACCTCTGTTTGTAAAGATCAGTTCTTTATATATTGGTTTGGGCTTAAACCTATTTGTGGCTTAAATATAATTTATATATAGGGTATAAAGGTTGGACTAGATAGACGTATGTCTTTATATAACCTCCAATACTATGTACTATGTAACTGTTAGACAGACATTGATGGGTAGGGTATAAAGGTTGGACTAGATGGACGTATGTCTTTATAAACCTCCAATACTATGTTACTATGTAACTGTTATACAGACATTATGGGTAGGGTATAAAGTTTGGACTAGATGGACGTATGTCTTTATACACCTCCAATACTATGTTACTATGTAACTGTTAACAGACATTATGGGTAAGGTATAAAGGTTGGACTAGATGGACGTACCGTATATACTCGAGTATAAGCGAGGTTTTTAGGTTTAAAAATCAACCTAAAAACCTTGACCGGCTTATACTCAGTCATTCGAAAACTTACCTTGATTCCAGTTGCAGCCGATTCAGGAAGAAAAGCGGCAGTTCCCAGTAGTTCTTCGCCCGGCGGATGACGATCGCACAGCCGCGAGAAACTACGGGAACTGCACAGAGCGAGCGGCAGCCGGAGAAGAGCTGAGACTGAAGACTGAAACCGGCGGAGAGCTGAAGATTGAGACTGAAGGATGAGACTGGAAGATGAAGACTGAGAATGAAGATGAAGATGAAGACTGAAGACTGGAGAGAGAAGACTGAAGACTGGCAGGTACGGTAAGTGAACTGGGGGGGCTCTAGGGTGGCCATACAGTAGCACCCATATTTCTACTATAGGTGTTTGGAAATACAACTCCCAGCAACGAAAGCATGCTGGGGTGGTAGTTTCCAAACATCTACAGTGGATGGATAGGACTATCTATGCGATCAGCAATCAGGGTTACCCATTGGAGGAAACTCGGCTTACTCGAGTCGCTTATACTCGAGTCATACGTGGCTTTACAACTCTCTATGTAGTAATATACACTATGGGTAGGTATCAAGTGGACTAGATGGACTAGTCTTATACAAACTCCAATACTATGTTTACTATGTAACTTTATACAGAATATGGGTAGGGTATAAAGGGATGGACTAGATGGACGTGATGTCTTTATACAACCTCCAATACTATGTTACTATGTAACTGTTATACAGACATTATGGGTAGGGTATAAAGGTTGGACTAGATGGACGTATGTCTTATACAACCTCCAATACTATGTTACTATGTAACTGTTATACAGACATTATGGGTAGGGTATAAAGGTTGGACTAGATGACGTATGTCTTTATACAACCTCCAATACGTGTACTATGTAAATGTTATACAGACATTAGGGTAGGGTATAAAGGTTGGACTAGATGGACGTAGTCTTTATACAACCTCCAATACTATGTTACTATGTAACTGTTAACAGACATTATGGGTAGGTATAAAGGTGTGGACTAGATGGACGTATGTCTTAACAACCTCCAATACTATGTTACTATGTAACTGTTATACAGACATTATGGGTAGGGTATAAAGGTGGACTAGATGGACGTATGTCTTTAACAACCTCCAATACTATGTTACTATGTAACTGTTATACAGATTATGGGTAGGGTATAAAGGTTGGACTAGATGGAGTATGTCTTTATAAACCTCCAATACTAGTTACTATGTATGTAACTGTTACAGACATTATGGGTAGGGTTATAAAGGTTGGACTAGATGGATGTATGTCTTTATACAACCTCCAATACTATGTTACTATGTAACTATATACAGACATTATGGGTTAGGGTATAAAGGTTGGACTAGATGGACATATCTTTATACAACCTCCAATACTATGTACTATGTAAACTGTTATACAGATATTATGGGTAGGGTATAAAGGTTGGACTAGATGGGATGTATGTCTTATAAACCTCCAATATAGTTACTATGAAACTGTTATACAGACATTATGGGTAAGGTTAAAGGTTGGACTAGATGGACATATACTCTTTATCAACCTCCCAATTCTATGTTACTATGTAAACTGTTTACAGACATTATGGGTAGGGTATAAAGGTTGGGATAGATGGAAGTATGTCTTTATACAACCTCCAATTACTATGTTACTATGTAATGTTATACAGACATTATGGGTAGGGTTAAAGGTTGGACTAGATGGACGTCTGTCTTTATACAACCTCCAATTACTATGTACTATGTAAATGTTATACAGACATTATGGGTAGGGTATAAAGGTGGACTAGATGGACGATGTCTTTATACAACCTCCAATACTATGTTACTATGAACTTTATGACAAATTATGGGTAGGTATAAAGGTGTGACTAGATGGACGTCTGTCTGATACAACCTCCAATACTATGTTACTATGTAACGTTATACAGACATTATGGGTAGGGTATAAAGGTGGACTAGATGGACGTATGTCTTATACAACCTCCAATACTATGTTACTATGTAACTGTTATACAGACATTATGGTAGGGTATAAAGGTTGGACTAGATGGAGTATGTCTTTATACACCTCCAATACTATGTTACTTGTAACAGTTATACAGACATTATGGGTAGGGTATAAAGGTGGCTAGATGGACGTATGTCTTATACAACCTCCAATACGTTACTGTGTAACCGTTATACAGACATTATGGGTAGGGTATAAAGGTTGGACTAGATGGACATATGTCTTTATACAACCTCCAATACTATGTTACTGTGTAAACTGTTATACAGAAATATGGATAGGGTATAAAGGTTGGACTAGATGGATGGACACGTGTGTAAATATATGGCTTTACAAAGGGATTCTTAAAGGACCACTTCTCTTTGGAAGATAAACGAAAGGAAAATGGAAGGTAGACATATTGCTCCCTATAGAATTATAGATTGGGAGGAGGAAAGGTTGGTTTTAGCAGTCGGTTAAGTTCCCCTTTAAAATAAACCGATTCAAAGTGCTCAGTGTTCCATCATTATAAGTTTGAATCCGGGGAAGGAACTTTGGGTCGGCTGTGCATTTCCTGGTTTACAACATGTGATCTGGGTCCAGATTAAAGGGACACGACTTCCTTACATTTACAACATGAAACGCCTTCCGTGTGCTTGGGACACGTGTAGAGTTTGTACACGTTAAAAACCACTTTGGCATTGGAAATGTATGAATGCATTTACTGATCTGTGTGGGAGCTGCCATACTTTGCTTATCATAGGCATAAAACTAACATGCAAAGAGGACAAAACTATGGTGGCCACTTTGAATTGCCTAACTAGCTGTCCATCAAGGTAAGGATTAGCTGCTGCCAGACATCTAATGATGTCAAATCTTGGCACTAATTGGCATTCTGCAAAGCATGCTGGGAGTTGTAGCTTCTAAATCATTTAAGTGCCAAGGTTATTATAAGATTAATTCTTCCCTGTCTCCATCCTTAGGGACTTTAACCTTAGAGAGAAAAACAATATCTACATAAATGGGGCTTCCAACCAGGAACCCTTAAAGATTTTTGACTCCCAGCATGCCTCAGTAGGTGGTGGAATATGGTTTACTTTGGCAAAGATCTATCTAAACACTTGGACATTCCGATCCATGCAGTTTCACATGTTTCTTATTTATTAACTATTTAAACCCATGTGCAATGGGACATCGTAACCTACCCTAATACTCCTGTAAGTATCTTAACCTACCCTAATACTACCTAAACTACCCTAATACTCCTGTAAGTGTCTGCCATATTGTTTGTCTTCTTGCCTTTTGATTTTTTCTATTATTTTTCCCTGGCAGCTCTGATGTTGGACATTCTGACAGTGGCCGGAGTACAGAAGCTTATAAAGCGTCGAGCTCCATATGAGATGACCCCCTAGTATCCTGGACTACCTCCTACTTGATGTGTACGCTTCCTGCAGGACACGCAAGTCGAGCACCATGGTATCTAAGTTCTTCCTCAACCACTGGCTCGCCATCCCGCTCCGCATTCTTCTAGTCCTGTGGGCGTTTGTTGTTGGTCTTTCCCGAATTATGATTGGGAGGCATCACAATTAGTGATGTCCTAGGAGGGTTTGTCATAGGATATTTGCAATTCAACTTGGTGGAGGTTCTCTGGTTGTCTTCAAACACTTGCCAGATGTTGATCTTTTGGTGAAGATGAATGATAAGAATTAAATTCTTTATTTGCCGGCCAACCACGAACCAGAGAAATGTCAAATATCTAGATGGACAAATCAAAAAACCTTTCAAGTCCCATCCTGTCCGACGGAAACAGATCTGGATGCTCCATATTTGTTTTTTTTATCCTAAATGATGAACACTGACCAGTGACTTAAGCCATAAATTTATTATTTGTCATGATTTTGAGTATCGGCGTTATTTTAATCAGGTGCTTACTCTCTACTGGGTCAAACAACTGGGGTTGGTGGATACAGAAGTTCCCGGCTAAGGATTATTTACTATGAGGGTAAATAGTACATGTACGTTAGAAATTACAGGCTAAGAGATACACGGATTAAATTAGATAATCGGTTAGAGAGGGTGAGGAAAGAGATTGTAAAATGTAATGACTACCACAAAGGCCTTAACCGGGCAATTAGGCCTTGACACAGGGTTACACAAGGTTGGAAAGAAAGACCCCAGTGGAGACTGACGGAACTTCCTTGTTTTAAGTATAAAAGTTATGTCCACCCTTAAAACAAAAAAGGAATCTCCCTCCTTCCTCTGCTCAATGAGCTTTTATTAGCTTGAGCATGTGCAGAGGAGGGCAGCAGGGGAATCAGTAGTAATCATTGGCTGTGATATCAGCATTACAGCCTCAGGGAGGAGCCATCTTATTGGGGACAATAATTATCCTTAACAAATCTGGTTAGTAATAATCGAGTAATGTGCTGAATATATCAGTTGTTAAGGGTGGACATGCCCATATTTATGTCACAACATCCAAGAACCCAGACATTTTTGAGATAATGAAAACCCAACAAGGTTTATAATGATTAATAATAATAATCTAAACTGTAGTGCCCCATTGTTCAGTAAGTGAAAGTGACATGTGATCCGTGTTTTCAGAGATAATGACGACAGAGAAAATAAAAACACGTTTGTGTTCTGTGTCGCTACTACAAACTTAGATAATAAACATGTTTTTGGGAAGCACCAGACATACAATTTCCTTTTGTGTGAAGAATTGAGTATAAAAAAAATAGCACCTATAGTGAATGTTGTCCAATGAGATATTCCTTTCAATTTTTTAACTATTCTAGACCAGTGTAAGCTGAGTTTTGATTGATTGATACATTATAACGACCAAAAGGATCTATTCTCCTTTACACAGAGGATTCTGGGTATTGTAAGTCAGGCTAGAGGTCACTTCTCCAACCTCTAGATAAATCACATCAAAAAAACCCAACTTGCACTGAGCAGCTTACGGCAGAGAATCAGGATTAGCAACTCAGGCATACGGAGATGACCCTTTGAATTTTCAAGCTGCCTGAATGGTTTCATATTTAGAGAAAATGAAATAGTAAAAATTTAATCTGTTTTAATGGGAGGATAAAGTAATCTGTGTTGCATGCACAGAAATATCAAAATTTATTTTATCCCTTACAAATACATACATTATTCTATAGTAAAATGCTCTATAGCTTTCCTCAGGCCGTATAAATAATTGTTTGCTAGTAGTATTTCATAGTATTTAAGGGTGAATAAAATAAAAAAACAGCATGAAGGGGAAATAATCCTTCCAGGACTCCAACTACGGAAATTTCCCTCGATCAACACCAACTTTATGTATCAATACCAGTAACTTGTAAAATTCCTTGTTTGTAGAAACTCATCCAGCTTTTTATTAAACTGACCAATGAACCTGCCACATAACAACGTCCACTGGAAGGAGTTCCATAGCTTTACCGTTCTCACAGTGACAAACCCTTTCCCAACTCTACTTTATGTATCAATCCCAGTAACTTGTAACATTCCTTGTTGTAGAAACTCATCCAGCTTTTTATTAAACTGACCAATGAACCTGCCATAACAACGTCCACTGGAAGACAGTTCCATAGCTTTACCTTTCACAGTGACAAACCCTTTCCCAACTCTACTTTATGTATCAATCAGTAACTTGTAACATTCCTGTTTGTAGAAACTCATCCAGCTTTTTATTAAAAATGACCAATGAACCTGCCATAACAACGTCCACTGGAAGACAGTTCCATAGCTTTACCGTTCTCACAGTGACAAACCCTTTTCCAACTTTACTTTATGTATCAATACCAGTAACTTGTAACATTCCTTGTGTTGTAGAAACTCATCCAGCTTTTTATTAAACTGACCAATGAACCTGCCTAAACAACTCCACTGGAAGACAGTTCATAGCTTTACCGTTCTCACAGTGACAAACCCTTTCCCAACTCTACTTTATGTATCAATAAGTAACTTGAACATTCCTGTTTGTAGAAACCATCCAGCTTTTTATTAAAACGACCAATGAACCTGCCATAACAACGTCCACTGGAAGACAGTTCCATAGCTTACCGTTCTCACAGTGACAAACCCTTTCCCAACTCTACTTTATGTATCAATCCCGTAACTTGTAACATTCCTTGTTTGTAGAAACTCATTCAGCTTTTTATTAAACTGACCAATGAACCTGCCATAACAACGTCCACTGGAAGACAGTTCCATAGCTTTACCGTTCTCACAGTGAAACCCTTTCCCAACTCTACTTTATGTATCAATACCAGTAACTTGTAACATTCCTTGTTTGTAGAAACTCATCCAGCTTTTATTTAAACTGACCAATGAACCTGCCATAAACAACGTCCACTGGAAGACAGTTCCATAGCTTTACCGTTCTCACAGTGACAAAACCCTTTCCCAACTCTATTATGTATCAATCCCAGTAACTTGTAACATTCCTTGTTTGTAGAAACTCATCCAGCTTTTTATTAAACTGACCAATGAAACTGCCATAACAACGTCCATGGAAGACAGTTCCATAGCTTTACCGTTCTCACAGTGAAAACCCTTTCCCAACTCTACTTTATGTATCAATCCCAGTAACTTGTAACATTCCTTGTTTGTAGAAACTCATTCAGCTTTTATTAAATGACCAATGAACCTGCCATAACAACGTCCACTGGAAGACAGTTCCATAGCTTTACCGTTCTCACAGTGAAAAACCCTTTCCCAACTCTACTTTATGTATCAATCCCAGTAACTTGTAAACATTCCTTGTTGTAGAAAATCATCAGCTTTTATTAAACTGACCAATGAACCTGCCATAACAACGTCCACTGGAAGACAGTTCCATAGCTTTACCGTTCTCTCGTGACAAAACCCTTTTATGTATCAATCCCAGTAACTTGTAACATTCCTTGTTTGTAGAAACTCATCCAGCTTTTTATTAAACTGACCAATGAACCTGCCATAACAACGTCCATTGGAAAACAGTTCCATAGCTTTACCGTTCTCACAGTGAAAAACCCTTTCCCAACTTACTTTATGTATCAATACCAGTAACTTGTAACATTCCTTGTTTGTAGAACTCATCCAGCTTTTTATTAAACTGACCAATGAACCTGCCATAACAACGTCCACTGGAAGACAGTTCCATAGCTTTACCGTTCTCACAGTGACAAACCCTTTCCCAACTCTACTTTATGTATCAATACCAGTAACTTGTAACATTCCTGTTTGTAGAAACTCATCCAGCTTTTTATTAAACTGACCAATGAACCTGCCATAACAACGTCCACTGGAAGACAGTTCCATAGTTACTGATCTCACAGTGACAAACCCTTTCCCAACTCTACTTTATGTATCAATCCCAGTAACTTGTAACATTCTGTTTGTAGAAACTCATTCAGCTTTTATTAAACTGACCAATGAACCTGCCATAACAACGTCCACTGGAAGACAGTTCCATAGCTTTACCGTTCTCACAGTGACAAACCCTTTCCCAACTCTACTTTATGTATCAATCCCAGTAATTGTAACATTCTGTTTGTAGAAACTCATCCAGCTTTTTATTAAACTGACCAATGAACCTGCCATAACAACATCCACTGGAAGACCGTTCCATAGCTTTACCGTTCTCACAGTGACAAACCCTTTCCCAACTCTACTTTATGTATCAATACCAGTAACTTGTAACATTCCTTGTTTGTAGAAAATCATCCAGCTTTTTATTAAACTGACCAATGAACCTGCCATAACAACGTCCACTGGAAGACAGTTCCATAGCTTTACCGTTCTCACAGTGACAAACCTTCCCAACTCTACTTTATGTATCAATACCAGTAACTTGTAACATTCCTTGTTTGTAGAAACTCATCCAGCTTTATATAAACTGACCAATGAAACTGCCATAATAAGTCCAGGAAGACAGTTCCATAGCTTTACCGTTCTCACAGTGACAAACCCTTTCCCAACTCTACTTTATGTATCAATCCCAGTAAACTTGTAACATTCCTTGTGTAGAAACTCATCCAGCTTTTATTAAACTGACCAATGAACCTGCGATAACAAAGTCCACTGGAAGACAGTTCCATAGCTTTACCGTTTTCACAGTGGAAAACCCTTTCCGAACTTGAAGACTAAACTTCTTTTCTCCAGTCTTAAGGGATGTCCATGTGTCCTCGACATGTTCTATTGGTGAACAATGCCTCAGAAGAGTATTGATGACCCATATTATTATACACAGTGATCATATCCCCACGCAAGCATCTTTACTCCAGCGTACATAATTGTAACTTATCCAATCTGTCTTCATTTTCACACACACACCCCTATTCCCCTTATTAATTTAGTTGCCCTTCTCTGAACCATTTCCAAATTCAATGTCCTTTTTGTACACAGGATTCCAAAATTGCACTGCATATTCCAACTAGATGGACGTATGTCTTTATACAACCTCCAATACTATGTTACTGTGTAACCGTTATACAGACATTATGGGTAGGGTATAAAGGTTGGACTAGATGGACATATGTCTTTATACAACCTCCAATACTATGTTACTGTGTAACTGTTATACAGACATTATGGATAGGGTATAAAGGTTGGACTAGATGGATGGACACGTGTAAATATATGGCTTTACAAAGGGATTCTTAAAGGACCACTTTCTCTTTGGAAGATAAACGAAAGGAAAATGGAAGGTAGACATATTTGCTCCCTATAGAATTATAGATTGGGAGGAGGAAAGGTTGGTTTTAGCAGTCGGTTAAGTTCCCCTTTAAAATAAACCGATCAAAGTGCTCAGTGTTTCCATCATTATAAGTTTGAATCCGGGGAAGGAACTTTGGGTCGGCTGTGCATTTCCTGGTTTACAACATGTGATCTGTGGTCATAGATTAAAGGGACACGACTTCCTTTACATTTACAACATGAAACGCCTTCCTGTGTGCTTGGGACACGTGTAGAGTTTGTACACGTTAAAAACCACTTTGGCATTGGAAATGTATGAATGCATTTACTGATCTGTGTGGGAGCTGCCATACTTTGCTTATCATAGGCACTAAAACTAACATTGCAAAGAGGACAAACTATGGTGGCCCACTTTGAATTGCCTAACTAGCTGTCCATCAAGGTAAGGATTAGCTGCTGCCAGACATCTAATGATGTCAAATCTTGGCACTACTTGGCATTCTGCAAAGCATGCTGGGAGTTGTAGCTTCTAAATCATTCTAAGTGCCAAGGTTATTATAAGACTTAATTCTTCCCTGTCTCCATCCTTTAGGGACTTTAACCTTAGAGAGAAAAACAATATCTACATAAAGTAGGGGCTTCCAACCAGGAACCCTTAAAGATTTTTGACTCCCAGCATGCCTCAGTAGGTGGTGGAATATGGTTTTACTTTGGCAAAGATCTATCTAAACCTCACTTGGACATTCCGATCCATGCAAGTTTCACATGTTTCTTATTTAACTATTTAAACCCATGTGCAATGGGACATCGTAACCTACCCTAATACTCCTGTAAGTATCTTAACCTACCCTAATACTACCTAATACTACCCTAATACTCCTGTAAGTGTCTGCCATATTGTTTGTCTTCTTGCCTTTTGATTTTCTTATTATTTTTCCCTGGCAGCTCTGATGTTGGACATCCTGACAGTGGCCGGAGTACAGAAGCTTATAAAGCGTCGAGCTCCATATGAGATGACCCCTAGTATCCTGGACTACCTCCTACTTGATGTGTACGCTTTCCCTGCAGGACACGCAAGTCGAGCAACCATGGTATCTAAGTTCTTCCTCAACCACCTGGTCCTCGCCATCCCGCTCCGCATCCTTCTAGTCCTGTGGGCGTTTGTTGTTGGTCTTTCCCGAATTATGATTGGCAGGCATCACATTAGTGATGTCCTAGGAGGGTTTGTCATAGGATATTTGCAATTCAACTTGGTGGAGGTTCTCTGGTTGTCTTCAAACACTTGCCAGATGTTGACCTCTCTTTGGTGAAGATGAATGATAAGAATTAAATTCTTTATTTGCCGGCCAACCACGAACCAGAGAAATGTCAAATTCTAGATGGACAAATCAAAAAAACCTTTCAAGTCCCATCCTGTCCGACGGAAACAGATCTGGATGCTCCATATTTGTTTTTTTATCCTAAATGATGAACACTGACCAGTGACTTAAGCCATAAATTACTTTATTTGTCATGATTTTAGTATCGGCGCTTATTTTAATCAGGTGCTTACTCTCTACTGGGTCAACAACTGGTGTTGGTGGATACAGAAGGTTCCCCGGCTAAGGATTATTTACTATGAGGGTAAATAGTACATGTACGTTAGAAATTACAGGCTAAGAAGATACACGGATTAGTAAATATCGGTAGAGAGGGTGAGGAAAGAGATTGTAAAATGTAATGACTACCACAAAGGCCTTAACCGGGCAATTTAGGCCTTGACACAGGGTTACACAAGGTTGGAAAGAAAGACCCCAGTGGAGACTGACGGAACTTCCTTGTTTTTAAGTATAAAAGTTTATGTCCACCCTTAAAACAAAAAGGAATCTCCCTCCTTCCTCTGCTCAATGAGCTTTTTATTAGCTTGAGCATGTGCAGAGGAGGCAGCATGGGAATCAGTAATAATCATTTGCTGTGATATCAGCAGTTACAGCCTCAAGGGAGGAGCCATCTTATTGGGGACAATAATTATCCTTAAACATCTGGTTAGTAATAATCGAGTAATGTGCTGAATATATCAGTTGTTAAGGGTGGACATGCCCATATTTATGTCACAACATCCAAAGAACCCAGACATTTTTGAGATAATGAAAACCCAACAAGGTTTATAATGATTAATAATAATAATCTAAACTGTAGTGCCCCCATTGTTCAGTAAGTGAAAGTGACATGTGATCCGTGTTTTCAGAGATAATGACGACAGAGAAAATAAAAACACGTTTGTGTTCTGTGTCGCTACTACAAACTTAGCTAATAAACATGTTTTTTGGGAAGCACCAGACATACAATTTCCTTTTGTGTGAAGAATTGAGTATAAAAAAAATAGCACCTATAGTGAATGTTGTCCAATGAGATATTTCCTTTCAATTTTTTAACTATTCTAGACCAGTGTAAGCTGAGTTTTGATTGATTGATACATTATAACGACCAAAAGGATCTATTCTCCTTTACACAGAGGATTCTGGGTATTTGTAAGTCAGGCTAGAGGTCACTTCTCCAACCTCTAGATAAATCACATCAAAACACCCAACTTGCACTGAGCAGCTTACGGCAGAGAATCAGGATTAGCAACTCAGGCATACGGAGATGACCCTTTGAATTTTCAAGCTGCCTGAATGGTTTCAATATTTAGAGAAAATGAAATAGTAAAAATTTAATCTGTTTTAATGGGAGGATAAAGTAATCTGTGTTGCATGCACAGAACATATCAAATTTATTTTATCCCTTTACAAATACATACATTATTCTATATGTAAAATGCTCTATAGCTTTCCTCAGGCCGTATATAATAATTGTTTGCTAGTAGTATTTCATAGTATTTAAGGGTGAATAAAATAAAAAAACAGCATAATTCCTTCCAGACTCCAATCGGAAATTTCCCTGGATCAACACCAACTTTATGTATCAATACCAGTAACTTGTAACATTCCTTGTTTGTAGAAACTCATCCAGCTTTTTATTAAACTGACCAATGAACCTGCCATAACAACGTCCACTGGAAGGTAGTTCCATAGCTTTACCGTTCTCACAGTGACAAACCCTTTCCCAACTCTACTTTATGTATCACTTGTAACATTCCTTTTTTGTAGAACTCATCCAGCTTTTTATTAACTGACGCAATGAACCTGCCATAACAACGTCCACTGAAGACAGTTCCATAGCTTTACCGTTCTCACAGTGACAAACCCTTGCCCAACTCTACTTTATATATCAATACCAGTAACTTGTAACATTCCTTGTTTGTAGAAACTCATCCAGCTTTTTATTAAACTGACCAATGAACCTGCCATAACAACATCCACTGGAAGACAGTTCCATAGCTTTACTGATCTCACAGTGACAAACCCTTTCCCAACTCTACTTTATGTATCAATCCCAGGGGGTGGGTGGGTCCACCTGCCTCGGTTGTGATGTCCCTGAGGCTGCGTGTCCTGTTGTAGCATCGCACCGCCAGTCCCACTGTCTCCCACCCGCACCGGACCCCCGTCCTGTCACTTCTCGTTCCTTACCCCCCCTCCCCTACACATGGACTCGCCCTCATAGGTGATTCGCTGCTACAGGAAACTTTGCAGGAGGGATTCAAATCACAAACAGGAGGAGCTGCCACCTAGCAATCTCACTGACGGGCTGGGAACTTTACTTTAATGCGCCTCTTTGTGATTGACAGCTGCATGTCCTGGTGATTGACAGCTACATTCCCTGGGATTGACAGTACATCCCTGGTGATTGGCAGATACATGTCCTGGTGATTGGCAGCTACATGTCCTGGTGATTGACAGGGACATTCCCTGGTGATTGGCAGCTACATGCCTGGTGATTGACACGTACATGTCCTGGTGATTGACAGCTATATACCCTGGTGATTGACAGCTACAGTCCTGGTGATTAGCAGATACATGCCTGGTGATTGGTAGAAATTGCCCTGGTGATTGACAGCTACCTATCCTGGTGATTGACAGCTACATCGTCCTGGTATTTGGCAGATACATGGTCCTGGTAATTGGCAGATACATGTCCTAGTGATTGACAGCTAGCTGTCTGTGGTGACGGACAGCTACATTTCCCGGTGATTTACAGCCTACTGTCCTGGTGATTGGAAGATACATACCTGGTGATTGACAGCTAAATGCCCTGGTGATTGGCAGATACAAGTCCTGGTGATTGATTGACAGTTACTTGTCCTGGTAATTGGAAGTTACATGTCCCAATGATTGCCAGCTGCATGCCCTGGTGATTGGCAGTTACATGAGCTAATGATTGACAGCAGCATGTTCTGGAATTGATAACTGCATTCCCTGGTGATTGACAGCTAGATACTCTGGTGATTTACAGTTAATGTCCTGGTGATTGATTGACAGCTACATGCCTGGTGATTGCAGGCATGCCTGGTGTTTGACAGCACATGCTCTGGTGATTGGCAGTTACATGAGCTGATGATTGACAGCAGCATGTTCTGGTAATTGACAACTGCATTTCCTGGTGTTGACAGTACATACTCTGGTGATTGACAGCTAGTTCTCCTGGTAATTGACAGCTGTGTTTGATTTGCCAGACACACCAACTGCCCCATCTCTTGCACTATATACAATATATGGCTATTTCAAGCTAGGTGTCCAGTCCCTCTAGCACAGTTCACATTACTGTCAGTCCACATAAAGGGAGCCCGCCCCCCCTACTAGACGGCTAAATCATGGGAAATTGCTGTCAACGTTTAATTAGCTCAACTAATATGTTAGCTATTAAACGCGCAACATACTAGACCTAAGACACCATGACTAAGACTGCACTTGAACAATATAGGATCTATGGAGCACAGATAATGAGCAATAATGAATGGTTTAGTTAGTCTAGAGACAGATATTAGAAATTAAAAGGGAAAGATCATGTAAAGACAGACAGCAAAATTAAACTAATTAATAAAGAGGAGAGACTCGCTCTGAAGAGACGACCAGATAAATAGAACTAAATTAATAAAGGGAGTGAGTAGCTCAGCTCTGAAGAGACACAGATAAATAGAGAACAATAATAAAGGGAATGAGTATCTCAGCTCTGAAGAGACAACCAGATAAGTTAGCAAAAATAAAGGTCTAATAAAATGACGTACTCAGTCTGAAGACAGACTAGATCGGTTAGAACTAAATAATAAAGGGAATGAGTAGCTCAGCTCTGAAAACAGACTATATAAATTAGAACCAAAAGTGTCTGAGGAAGGTGCCACACAGGCACCAAAGTTGGTGGTGTTAAGACTGGTGTGGCTCTGAATTATATACTTTTTGGATCTAAGTGACCATTTGGTTATGGTTTTCTGAGTAGCACCCAGCAACTATATATTGCCTTACAGGTGTGCGGGGGGGAAACAAACAATTTTGGATTATATATAATTAGAATGTAATTAATAAAGGGTAAGTAAGTAGCTCAGCTCTGAAAAACGAAGGAACTAGAATAATAGATAAGACTGTAATGAGACGTAATTAATAAAGGGAAATAAGTAGCTCAGCTCTAAAAACAGACTAGATAAAGAGAACGTAATTAATAAAGGGAATAAGTAGCTCGCTCTGAAAACAGACTAGATAAATGAGAACGTAATTAATAAAGGGAATAAGTAGCTCAGCTCTGAAAAACAGACTAGATAAATGAGAACCTAATTAATAAAGGGAATAAGTAGCTCAGCTCTGAGGACAGCCTAGATAAGTTAGAATTAAATTAAGGGAATGAGTAGGTTTGCTCTAAAGTCAGTTTAAATAAATTAGAAACTAAATTAATAAAGAGAATGAGTAGCTCAGCTCTGAGCAGAGACTAGATAAAGTAGAACTAAATTAATAAAGGGAATGAGTAGCTTAGCTCTGAAGAGACACCACCAGATAAATTAGTAAAGGCCATTCATTATTCACTGTTATTATTATTCACTAGATAAAACTCTTCCCAAGTCAACAGTGACCCCAGTAGGCATTGTCTTTGCATGTGTTTAAGACCTGGTCATCTCCGGCCATTATAAAGTCTTCAGACAATATCACTCGTGGTGTGAAGAATTCCTGATGCATGTGCAGCAAAATCCTCTTAAAGAAACACTAACCAGCTGGTACAATCGCCCACATAGGCTGTGGCTTTTTATATACCGCCCTTTGACCCACAGTAAGCAAGTGATAAAAAGTCGAGTCTATTCCAAGAAGTGACAATATAGACTAAATTAAAAATACCCCAATATTATTAATTGCTGCCAAGGACGATTTCTCAAGCCAAGGAGGCTGCATTATTAAAGGTCCAGTTGAAAGGGCTCCAGAGGTCTCCTGCTGGGCAGAATAGGAATTTTTAGTCACAGTGTGGACAAGACAGCTGCTGTTTAATTCAGGTCTGTTGTCACAATCCCGCAACTACAGATCCAGAATGCTTTGCAAGGAGGAGGAAGGGAGGCCGCAGGAAGTTTAAGGTAAGCCCCAGTCAAGTCTGTCCTCAAATTACTTGCCTTGCTGCTCCTATTGGATTTTCAGTCTGCCAGCCAAGTGGTGATAGGCAGGTTGGTGGTGGGCTGGTCAGGCACTTCAGCAAGGGGGGTAAACAGCATGTGCATTCCCTGTCTAAATATAACTCTAGGATGTGTGCTGGGAACAGACTGATTTCATCTCGTGTGGATACCAGGAGAATCCATGTGCCCATTCGCTGTTCAATATAGCTCTACAATCTAACTGTATCTATACTGTGCCAGCCACAGCTTCTTAAGGCAAGCTAGCCTAGGAAGTTTGGGGTGCTGCCTGAAAAATGCCAGCACCCCAAAAGCGTCCCAGGTTCGGGATAGAAATAATGTTCTGGCTAGACCTGAATTTAGTCTCTAAACACAGTAGCCAGTCAACAGGAACCCAGGACGTTCAACAGGAAACCAAGCGGTGCCAGCAGGCAACAACTCTACAGATAATGCCCGAGAGCGCCGGCAGAGCCAACAGCTTCCAGAAGAGGATTGCATGCAAACTGAACCCTCTTTCAAAGGCATAGCCTGGAACTCTCTTGTTGCCATTGATATTTGTATGTCCAAACGCCTGGCGTTTGTGCCAACAGTGCTTCGTCTTGGGGCAGTGCGTGCTCGTCCATGGTCAAACTGATTGGCCTAACCAGTCATGGTTCCCTTGGATTGGTGGGACACTGGTATGTTTGTGAAAAGCAGTATCTGGCTGGTCAAGAGGTACTAATGAACCTTCTACTGGGTAAGTCGAAATGGTTGTTTGCTTTTATGTGAGGGACATAAGTTATATTGTTGTATTCAGTTAGATCAACTGGACTTAAAATTTAGTTCTTGAAGACGTTTCGCTAGTCATCGACTGGCTTCCTAATTCTGAATTGAGAGATCCAGTTGGATGACTAGCGAAAAGTCTTCAAGAACTAAACTTAAGTCCAGTTGATAACTTAATACAACGGATATACCGTGACCTGGATGAATGAGAACCTTCACGTCATAAGTTATGTTTAAGACATGGTGACCATGCCTTTCACAATGATGGAACCTTCTAGGGTAGTTCGAAGGTCTAATAAGATGTACTAGGGACAAAATGGTGATGGAATATTTTGGATACTAAATGAGGCGTTTTGTGAAATTTCAGTAATAAACCAGTTTATAAATAATAAATAATAAATAAGCAATGACGTTATGTCATTATAACTCTAAGCAATGACATTATGATCCATAACTTGTGTTGGACACCATGTTCCAGCTCGGTGTGTAAGTGAAGTTTACAAGCTCAAGGTGACCAAAGTTACATTCTGGTTATAGGAAGTGTGTTCTATTTGACATCCTTTGGTGGAAGTCTTTGAGCAATGGTGGAGGTCCAGTCTTGATCATCGTACTTGGTCATTAAGAAAGTGAATGGAACAGATGGGTTTTTTGTGGTGACTCACCTCTGTTTGTAAAGATCAGTTCTTTATATATTGGTTTGGGCTTAAACCTATTGTGGCTTAAATATAATTATATATAGGGTATAAAGGTTGGACTAGATAGACGTATGTCTTTATATAACCTCCAATACTATGTACTATGTAACTGTTAGACAGACATTGATGGGTAGGGTATAAAGGTTGGACTAGATGGACGTATGTCTTTATAAACCTCCAATACTATGTTACTATGTAACTGTTATACAGACATTATGGGTAGGGTATAAAGTTTGGACTAGATGGACGTATGTCTTTATACAACCTCCAATACTATGTTACTATGTAACTGTTATACAGACATTATGGGTAAGGTATAAAGGTTGGACTAGATGGACGTACCGTATATACTCGAGTATAAGCGAGGTTTTAGGTTTAAAAATCAACCTAAAAACCTTGACCGGCTTATACTCAGTCATTCGAAAACTTACCTTGATTCCAGTTGCAGCCGATTCAGGAAGAAAGCGGCAGTTCCCAGTAGTTCTTCAGCCCGGCGGATGACGATCGCACAGCCGCGAGAAACTACGGGAATGCACAGAGCGAGCGGCAGCCGGAGAAGAGCTGAGACTGAAGACTGAAACCGGCGGAGAGCTGAAGATTGAGATGAAGGATGAGACTGGAAGATGAAGACTGAGAATGAAGAGAAGATGAAGACTGAAGACTGGAGAGAGAAGACTGAAGACTGGCAGGTACGGTAAGTGAACTGGGGGGGCTCTAGGGTGGCATACAGTAGCACCCAATATTTTACTATAGGTGTTTGGAAATACAACTCCAGCAACGAAAGCATGCTGGGGTTGGTAGTTTCCAAACATCTACAGTGGATGGTATAGGAACTATCTACTGCGAACTGCAATCAGGGTTACCCATTGGAGGAAAAACCTCGGCTACTCGAGTCGCTTATACTCGAGCATATGGCTTAACCTCATCTAGTAGTAAGTATACAGCTATGGGTAGGGTATCTGGATAGATGGACTAGTCTTATACAAACTCCAATACTATGTTTACTATGTAACTGTTATACAGAATATGGGTAGGGTATAAAGGGATGGACTAGATGGACGTATGTCTTTATACAACCTCCAATACTATGTTACTATGTAACTGTTATACAGACATTATGGGTAGGGTATAAAGGTTGGACTAGATGGACGTATGTCTTATACAACCTCCAATACTATGTTACTATGTAACTGTTATACAGACATTATGGGTAGGGTATAAAGGTTGGACTAGATGACGTATGTCTTTATACAACCTCCAATACGTGTACTATGTAAATGTTATACAGACATTAGGGTAGGGTATAAAGGTTGGACTAGATGGACGTAGTCTTTATACAACCTCCAATACTATGTTACTATGTAACTGTTAACAGACATTATGGGTAGGTATAAAGGGTGGACTAGATGGACGTATGTCTTAACAACCTCCAATACTATGTTACTATGTAACTGTATACAGACATTATGGGTAGGGTATAAAGGTGGACTAGATGGACGTATGTCTTTAACAACCTCCAATACTATGTTACTATGTAACTGTTATACAGATTATGGGTAGGGTATAAAGGTTGGACTAGATGGAGTATGTCTTTATAAACCTCCAATACTAGTTACTATGTATGTAACTGTTACAGACATTATGGGTAGGGTTATAAAGGTTGGACTAGATGGATGTATGTCTTTATACAACCTCCAATACTATGTTACTATGTAACTATATACAGACATTATGGGTTAGGGTATAAAGGTTGGACTAGATGGACATGATCTTTATCAACCTCCAATACTATTACTATGTAAACTGTTATACGATATTATGGGTAGGGTATAAAGGTTGGACTAGATGGGATGTATGTCTTTATACAACCTCCAATATAGTTACTATGAACTGTTATACAGACATTATGGGTAAGGTTAAAGGTTGGACTAGATGGACATAACATCTTTATCAACCTCCAATTCTATGTTACTATGTAAACTGTTATACAGAATTATGGGTAGGGTATAAAGGTTGGGATAGATGGAAGTATGTCTTTATACAACCTCCAATTACTATGTTACTATGTAATGTTATACAGACATTATGGGTAGGGTTAAAGGTTGGACTAGATGGACGTCTGTCTTTATACAACCTCCAATTACTATGTACTATGTAAATGTTATACAGACATTATGGGTAGGGTATAAAGGTGGACTAGATGGACGAATGTCTTTATACAACCTCCAATACTATGTTACTATGAACTGTTAACAGATTATGGGTAGGTATAAAGGTGTGACTAGATGGACGTCTGTCTGATACAACCTCCAATACTATGTTACTATGTAACGTTATACAGACATTATGGGTAGGGTATAAAGGTGGACTAGATGGACGTATGTCTTATACAACCTCCAATACTATGTTACTATGTAACTGTTATACAGACATTATGGTAGGGTATAAAGGTTGGACTAGATGGAGTATGTCTTTATACACCTCCAATACTATGTTACTTGTAACAGTTATACAGACATTATGGGTAGGGTATAAAGGTGGCTAGATGGACGTATGTCTTATACAACCTCCAATACGTTACTGTGTAACCGTTATACAGACATTATGGGTAGGGTATAAAGGTTGGACTAGATGGACATATGTCTTTATACAACCTCCAATACTATGTTACTGTGTAAACTGTTATACAGAATATATGGATAGGGTATAAAGGTTGGACTAGATGGATGGACACGTGTGTAAATATATGGCTTTACAAAGGGATTCTTAAAGGACCACTTCTCTTTGGAAGATAAACGAAAGGAAAATGGAAGGTAGACATATTGCTCCCTATAGAATTATAGATTGGGAGGAGGAAAGGTTGGTTTTAGCAGTCGGTTAAGTTCCCCTTTAAAATAAACCGATTCAAAGTGCTCAGTGTTCCATCATTATAAGTTTGAATCCGGGGAAGGAACTTTGGGTCGGCTGTGCATTTCCTGGTTTACAACATGTGATCTGGGTCCAGATTAAAGGGACACGACTTCCTTACATTTACAACATGAAACGCCTTCCGTGTGCTTGGGACACGGTAGAGTTTGTACACGTTAAAAACCACTTTGGCATTGGAAATGTATGAATGCATTTACTGATCTGTGTGGGAGCTGCCATACTTTGCTTATCATAGGCATAAAACTAACATGCAAAGAGGACAAAACTATGGTGGCCACTTTGAATTGCCTAACTAGCTGTCCATCAAGGTAAGGATTAGCTGCTGCCAGACATCTAATGATGTCAAATCTTGGCACTAATTGGCATTCTGCAAAGCATGCTGGGAGTTGTAGCTTCTAAATCATTTAAGTGCCAAGGTTATTATAAGATTAATTCTTCCCTGTCTCCATCCTTAGGGACTTTAACCTTAGAGAGAAAAACAATATCTACATAAATGGGGCTTCCAACCAGGAACCCTTAAAGATTTTTGACTCCCAGCATGCCTCAGTAGGTGGTGGAATATGGTTTACTTTGGCAAAGATCTATCTAAACACTTGGACATTCCGATCCATGCAGTTTCACATGTTTCTTATTTATTTAACTATTTAAACCCATGTGCAATGGGACATCGTAACCTACCCTAATACTCCTGTAAGTATCTTAACCTACCCTAATACTACTAAACTACCCTAATACTCCTGTAAGTGTCTGCCATATTGTTTGTCTTCTTGCCTTTTGATTTTTTCTATTATTTTTCCCTGGCAGCTCTGAGTGTGGACATTCTGACAGTGGCGGAGTACAGAAGCTTATAAAGCGTCGAGCTCCATATGAGATGACCCCCTAGTATCCTGGACTACCTCCTACTTGATGTGTACGCTTCCTGCAGGACACGCAAGTCGAGCAACCATGGTATCTAAGTTCTTCCTCAACCACTGGCTCGCCATCCCGCTCCGCATTCTTCTAGTCCTGTGGGCGTTTGTTGTTGGTCTTTCCCGAATTATGATTGGGAGGCATCACAATTAGTGATGTCCTAGGAGGGTTTGTCATAGGATATTTGCAATTCAACTTGGTGGAGGTTCTCTGGTTGTCTTCAAACACTTGCCAGATGTTGACCTTTTGGTGAAGATGAATGATAAGAATTAAATTCTTTATTTGCCGGCCAACCACGAACCAGAGAAATGTCAAATATCTAGATGGACAAATCAAAAAAACCTTTCAAGTCCCATCCTGTCCGACGGAAACAGATCTGGATGCTCCATATTTGTTTTTTTTATCCTAAATGATGAACACTGACCAGTGACTTAAGCCATAAATTTATTATTTGTCATGATTTTAGTATCGGCGTTATTTTAATCAGGTGCTTACTCTCTACTGGGTCAAACAACTGGTGGTTGGTGGATACAGAAGTTCCCGGCTAAGGATTATTTACTATGAGGGTAAATAGTACATGTACGTTAGAAATTACAGGCTAAGAGATACACGGATTAAATTAGAATAATCGGTTAGAGAGGGTGAGGAAAGAGATTGTAAAATGTAATGACTACCACAAAGGCCTTAACCGGGCAATTAGGCCTTGACACAGGGTTACACAAGGTTGGAAAGAAAGACCCCCAGTGGAGACTGACGGAACTTCCTTGTTTTAAGTATAAAAGTTATGTCCACCCTTAAAACAAAAAGGAATCTCCCTCCTTCCTCTGCTCAATGAGCTTTTATTAGCTTGAGCATGTGGAGGAGGGCAGCAGGGGAATCAGTAGTAATCATTGGCTGTGATATCAGCATTACAGCCTCAGGGAGGAGCCATCTTATTGGGGACAATAATTATCCTTAACAAATCTGGTTAGTAATAATCGAGTAATGTGCTGAATATATCAGTGTTAAGGGTGGACATGCCCATATTTATGTCACAACATCCAAAGAACCCAGACATTTTTGAGATAATGAAAACCCAACAAGGTTTATAATGATTAATAATAATAATCTAAACTGTAGTGCCCCATTGTTCAGTAAGTGAAAGTGACATGTGATCCGTGTTTTCAGAGATAATGACGACAGAGAAAATAAAAACACGTTTGTGTTCTGTGTCGCTACTACAAACTTAGTAATAAACATGTTTTGGGAAGCACCAGACATACAATTTCCTTTTGTGTGAAGAATTGAGTATAAAAAAAATAGCACCTATAGTGAATGTTGTCCAATGAGATATTCCTTTCAATTTTTTAACTATTCTAGACCAGTGTAAGCTGAGTTTTGATTGATTGATACATTATAACGACCAAAAGGATCTATTCTCCTTTACACAGAGGATTCTGGGTATTGTAAGTCAGGCTAGAGGTCACTTCTCCAACCTCTAGATAAATCACATCAAAAAAACCCAACTTGCACTGAGCAGCTTACGGCAGAGAATCAGGATTAGCAACTCAGGCATACGGAGATGACCCTTTGAATTTTCAAGCTGCCTGAATGGTTTCATATTTAGAGAAAATGAAATAGTAAAAATTTAATCTGTTTTAATGGGAGGATAAAGTAATCTGTGTTGCATGCACAGAAATATCAAAATTTATTTTATCCCTTACAAATACATACATTATTCTATAGTAAAATGCTCTATAGCTTTCCTCAGGCCGTATAAATAATTGTTTGCTAGTAGTATTTCATAGTATTTAAGGGTGAATAAAATAAAAAAACAGCATGAAGGGGAAATAATCCTTCCAGGACTCCAACTCGGAAATTTCCCTAGATCAACACCAACTTTATGTATCAATACCAGTAACTTGAACAATTCCTTGTTTGTAGAAACTCATCCAGCTTTTTATTAAACTGACCAATGAACCTGCCACATAACAACGTCCACTGGAAGGAGTTCCATAGCTTTACCGTCTCACAGTGACAAACCCTTTCCCAACTCTACTTTATGTATCAATCCCAGTAACTTGTAACATTCCTTGTTGTAGAAACTCATCCAGCTTTTTATTAAACTGACCAATGAACCTGCCATAACAACGTCCACTGGAAGACAGTTCCATAGCTTTACCTTTCACAGTGACAAACCCTTTCCCAACTCTACTTTATGTATCAATCAGTAACTTGTAACATTCCTGTTTGTAGAAACTCATCCAGCTTTTTATTAAAAATGACCAATGAACCTGCCATAACAACGTCCACTGGAAGACAGTTCCATAGCTTTACCGTTCTCACAGTGACAAACCCTTTTCCAACTTTACTTTATGTATCAATACCAGTAACTTGTAACATTCCTTGTGTTGTAGAAACTCATCCAGCTTTTTATTAAACTGACCAATGAACCTGCCTAAACAACTCCACTGGAAGACAGTTCATAGCTTTACCGTTCTCACAGTGACAAACCCTTTCCCAACTCTACTTTATGTATCAATACAGTAACTTGAACATTCCTGTTTGTAGAAACTCATCCAGCTTTTTATTAAACGACCAATGAACCTGCCATAACAACGTCCACTGGAAGACAGTTCCATAGCTTACCGTTCTCACAGTGACAAACCCTTTCCCAACTCTACTTTATGTATCAATCCCGTAACTTGTAACATTCCTTGTTTGTAGAAACTCATCTCAGCTTTTTATTAAACTGACCAATGAACCTGCCATAACAACGTCCACTGGAAGACAGTTCCATAGCTTTACCGTTCTCACAGTGAAAACCCTTTCCCAACTCTACTTTATGTATCAATCCAGTAACTTGTAACATTCCTTGTTTGTAGAAACTCATCCAGCTTTTATTTAAACTGACCAATGAACCTGCCATAACAACGTCCACTGGAAGACAGTTCCATAGCTTTACCGTTCTCACAGTGACAAAACCCTTTCCCAACTCTATTTATGTATCAATCCCAGTAACTTGTAACATTCCTTGTTTGTAGAAACTCATCCAGCTTTTTATTAAACTGACCAATGAAACTGCCATAACAACGTCCATGGAAGACAGTTCCATAGCTTTACCGTTCTCACAGTGAAAACCCTTTCCCAACTCTACTTTATGTATCAATCCCAGTAACTTGTAACATTCCTTGTTTGTAGAAACTCATTCAGCTTTTATTAAATGACCAATGAACCTGCCATAACAACGTCCACTGGAAGACAGTTCCATAGCTTTACCGTTCTCACAGTGAAAAACCCTTTCCCAACTCTACTTTATGTATCAATCCCAGTAACTTGTAAACATTCCTTGTTGTAGAAAATCATCAGCTTTTATTAAACTGACCAATGAACCTGCCATAACAACGTCCACTGGAAGACAGTTCCATAGCTTTACCGTTCTCTCGTGACAAAACCCTTTTATGTATCAATCCCAGTAACTTGTAACATTCCTTGTTTGTAGAAACTCATCCAGCTTTTTATTAAACTGACCAATGAACCTGCCATAACAACGTCCATTGGAAAACAGTTCCATAGCTTTACCGTTCTCACAGTGAAAAACCCTTTCCCAACTTACTTATGTATCAATACCAGTAACTTGTAACATTCCTTGTTTGTAGAAACTCATCCAGCTTTTTATTAAACTGACCAATGAACCTGCCATAACAACGTCCACTGGAAGACAGTTCCATAGCTTTACCGTTCTCACAGTGACAAACCCTTTCCCAACTCTACTTTTGTATCAATACCAGTAACTTGTAACATTCCTGTTTGTAGAAACTCATCCAGCTTTTTATTAAACTGACCAATGAACCTGCCATAACAACGTCCACTGGAAGACAGTTCCATAGTTACTGATCTCACAGTGACAAACCCTTTCCCAACTCTACTTTATGTATCAATCCCAGTAACTTGTAACATTCTGTTTGTAGAAACTCATTCAGCTTTTATTAAACTGACCAATGAACCTGCCATAACAACGTCCACTGGAAGACAGTTCCATGCTTTACCGTTCTCACAGTGACAAACCCTTTCCCAACTCTACTTTATGTATCAATCCCAGTAACTTGTAACATTCTGTTTGTAGAAACTCATCCAGCTTTTTATTAAACTGACCAATGAACCTGCCATAACAACATCCACTGGAAGACCGTTCCATAGCTTTACCGTTCTCACAGTGACAAACCCTTTCCCAACTCTACTTTATGTATCAATACCAGTAACTTGTAACATTCCTTGTTTGTAGAAAATCATCCAGCTTTTTATTAAACTGACCAATGAACCTGCCATAACAACGTCCACTGGAAGACAGTTCCATAGCTTTACCGTTCTCACAGTGACAAACCTTCCCAACTCTACTTTATGTATCAATACCAGTAACTTGTAACATTCCTTGTTTGTAGAAACTCATCCAGCTTTATATAAACTGACCAATGAAACTGCCATAATAAGTCCAGGAAGACAGTTCCATAGCTTTACCGTTCTCACAGTGACAAACCCTTTCCCAACTCTACTTTATGTATCAATCCCAGTAACTTGTAACATTCCTTGTTGTAGAAACTCATCCAGCTTTTATTAAACTGACCAATGAACCTGCGATAACAAAGTCCACTGGAAGACAGTTCCATAGCATTTACCGTTTTCACAGTGGAAAACCCTTTCCGAACTTGAAGACTAAACTTCTTTTCTTCCAGTCTTAAGGGATGTCCATGTGTCCTCGACATGTCTATTGGTGAACAATGCCTCAGAAGAGTATTGTATGACCCATTAATTTATTTATACACAGTGATATATCCCCACGCAAGCGCTTTACTCCAGCGTACATAATTGTAACTTATCCAATCTGTCTCATTTTCACACACACACCCCTATTCCCCTTATTAATTTAGTTGCCCTTCTCTGAACCATTTCCAAATTCAATGTCCTTTTTGTACACAGGATTCCAAAATTGCACTGCATATTCCAAATGAAGCCTTACCAATGCTTTGTAAAGAGGGAGAATAACATTTTCCTCCCTTGAATCCATACCTCTCTTTATACAAGACAATACCATGCTGGCTCTGGCTGTTGCTAATAATCGAAGGGAGAGGGTTCAGTTACAATCTATACTGTGTGCTTCGCTATGTATAGCGGTGCACAGGGACAAAAAAGCACATAAATTACCAAAGGTAATTAGTAATAACCCTAAGAACATCCAAAGTACCCCTATGAAGCACACAAACAGATTACAGTATAGTAAAAGTATAACGTTTATTGTGATTCACTGTCTGTAACGTACAATCACTATCAGTTAAAGTGCAAAACCTAAATATATATTACTATAAGAACACATATGTACCAAGGGAGTTTGAGATGCTGGCCTGTCCTGGCTGAGAATGTCTAGACAAGTGACTTTTGTGAATGAAGCAACCAAGTTCCTGCATGTACATCGCTAACTGGCACCCGGGTGAAGAGTGTGGCCGCCGGCTGTAAGTATCTACCTAGGTGCCAGGCAAGGCTTCTCACGCTAAGTCCCGAATGTGCAGAGTGCCATGATGTGAGTCCCGATCCTGGAAGTCGGACTAGGGATATAACACCTGGAGCTTTTTCCATTGACTGATACTTTTAGCACCGGTCCCCAGGACAACATATGGCCAAATCTCTACAAGTGATAGTATATATGATAGTAATATATATTTAGATTTTGCATGTGCACATGTTGTATGTTTTACAGCCTTACAGACAGTAAATCACAATAAACGTTATGCTTTTGAATACTGTAATATGTTTGTGTGCTTTATAGGGTTACTTTGGATGTCCTTAGCGTCATCCCCTTTGGTAATCTTTAGCTGTTGCCGCCTGGCACTGCTTGCTACCTTTAAGTTTGTTATCCACCAAAACTCCAAAATCCCTTTCCAACATGGATTCACTTAACACAGAGCCATTTATAGTATAAGTAGCACAAGGACGTTTAAGTACGAAATAAATCACCTTCCATTTCTCAACATTGAATCTCATCTGCCAAACTGCTTCACAGACGTTCACAATAATCTACCTTCGTACTGTGCTGTCTAAGGGAAATAACACGCTAATTCATTATTGAAATGCCCCCTGCAGTTGAATTTAGGGTCTGCTATGCACTCACACTATGGTAGATGTAAACAGTCTAGTGGAACATTGCTATGAAGTGGAGTGTGATACCTTCTAATGAACCAAGACAAACGTAAAAGCTTTTATATCCAACCGAGTTTACAATGAACGTTGAGTCATTAAAGAGTACCACTCATTATTCACTATTGCCACTCAGTATGGCATTGCCAACGCTACCACTCTCCGTTTACTAATGGAACGATTGGTTTGATAGGATTTCAAATCTTTATTCATCTCATTCAATCTCAGGTGGATGAATGAATGGGCTGATGTATTAGGACGCCATTCAGTGTAAAGATATTCCAATAATAGAAAAAGGAGAACTGCAGAGAAGGAATAGAATTATTTTACATTTTAATTATTTATCGCTAATATGTGTAAGTACGTAATGAGCTTATCCAATGCCACCAACGTTCTGCGTCAGAATCGCTTGTTACGAACATACAGAGAATGTGGTGGTCACGAGCGTTCGCCCAATATTTACCATATATACTTTATATAGGGAGAAATAATCCTTACCTTACACTCTGCTCCTTATGGTTCTCCTGTGGTGTCTGTACAAAGTCCAGGTAACTGAAGAGTAGGAGCTGTCAGTGAGTCATCCGGTCCCTGCTTCTTCCCTAACCTCAACAAGGTCTGTGACATGCGCAGGGGAGCCCTTTCCCCCACCCCCTCCCACTATCTGGATCCATCCTCTGCAGCCATGGCACCTAGAATGAAACCCTTTGGCAAACAGGTAGGTATCCCCTGCCCACCCCCAACCACCAAAATATTTCTTTAAAAAAATATTTAGATCCCCTTCTCTCCTGTGGGGTCTTCAATGATGTAAGCCGCATCTGTGATTGGCTGCCTCCCAACCAATCACAGATGCTACTGCCGGTCCAGCCTCTGCTTGCTACTTCTGCAAGCAGGAAGAGAAGCGGCTGTAAGTATTGATCTAAACATTTTTTTAAAAGAAATATTACAGCGGTTGGGGGTGGGCAGCTGGCACCTACCTTGTGCCCAAATATAATTTTCAGGGTGGACATGCCCTTTAAACATCAGTATCGAACCGGTAGCAGTACGTATAAGCGATCAGCTGTTTACTAGTAGCTGGTACGGAGATTGTTGGGCTCTCAGAGCAGCATTTTAATAAACTCTCACCTACAAAAAAAGTAGTTTAATGATTAAAAAGCACAAGTTACGTTTAAGAGGATGTGGCAGAGACAGAGTTAATGTGAACAGCAAGAGAAAAGTAGTACATCATGTGTGTGCATCTTCCTGCCCAGATAAACCACATCCTGGTGTATGGTCATATCTGCTAGACGCCTAGCTTAACCCCCCACCGCCCCTTATCCATAAAGGAAACTCTTTAAATGTCATTTGCAGATACTGCACAGGATTCCGAGACACAGGAGGAAATAGACCAGTATGGGGCCATTGTTAGGAAATTACAACTTCCAGCACATCTGGAGGTACCGCATATTGGACATCCCTGATATAATACACACTGTATTACCCAACCTCTGCCCCCCTCATTCTGGGATCTATCCAATGGGAAAAATGCTTCTTCCAGATGGTGTCTTGTCATTGGTTAGGCCCTGGGACAGAAGGGGGTGGAGCAACAACACTAGTTGTCTTTAATTACCATTTATATGTATAGAACACAGTGCACTGTCCCATTTATATTTACCATAATAGTAAAATTATGTATTTGTGTATACCTAGAACAGCCCTATAAGAAAATGCAAAAATTCAACATTAAATTGATTCAACATTATAAGTTTGTCTATTCACAGATTTAAGACATGAAAATCAGTATGGCAACTGTTGACTGATCTATGAAAATAATTTACGTATCTTACAATTTATATTTAAGCAACAGTAACCTGATTGCTGGATGGGAATGCTCTATGTCTGTGAAAATTCTAAATAAGAAACACAGGGCACCCTTGGTGAATAGACCAATAAGACTGCCAGATAACTGGATGTTTATGTGGTATCTGTCAATCCAATAGGCTTATTTAGGATGAAAAACGTTGACTCACTCCATCCTTAAAAGAAATATTCAGGAGAAAACAAATACCCCTGGATGGTAGCCTAGAAACTGCTGATTTAAACTTGTCTTTTTAAATATTTTCTAATCACACAGGAACTTGTGTAAAGGGTAGCTCCTCCTCCTTCTGCTCTCCCCTGACTCAGACACGCCCAGTGGTATGAGAGGGATGAATTATCTGTTTGTGCTAAGGGGTTGGAGGTGAATTTAAAGTGAATACGAGCTTACATAATATATAATTATATCATTTATAAAGGTAAGTGATGCGTAATTGTATTTAGCTGTTTCTCAGCTGTAAAAATGCCTTTTAATACGCAATTCTTTAAATAAAATGGTCTGTACCATCCTTTAAGGGTAAGATGCATTTTTCTCAGCCTAGAGTCAGACAGCAGGTGTGGTGCCCAGAGTCCCTGAGTATACCTTCAGCGCCTATACCCCAATCTACAGATACGATCTTCACCTATAAACAAGCCCCCGATCGTCAGGAGACTGGTTGCACCACGCTGTACACGGTTACCCCAGGTCTTAGAGCGCAAGGTATAGACGCTGAGGCTAGGTATACTCTGTAAAACTGGACACCAATAGAGCTGAACAGAAACTGGAAGACAAAGAAAATGACAAATGCAAGGATAACAATGAGCAATGAGAAGAACAATGACAATAAGACAAGAACAAGACTTGGCTATCTGTGCCCTACTGTAGCGGAGGAGATAAGGGGAGGTGCCTGCACCAGAAGATTCCCGTACCTACGCATGCCCCAGAGAGGATGCGCGTGCACCAGGACCCGCCGGACGCCGCGAGATGATGTCATCTTCTAGAGACGCGACGGACACCGACGGAGATTGCCGAGGACGGCATCCACGCGGGAGCGAGGAGCAGGTAAGCGTGACAGCAGGATTTTTGAAGGACTTTAAGAGGATGTGCTCTCACCATGTGTACTGAACAGTGGTCTCTCCTTTATCGCCTCTGGAATGAATGGAGCCAACTGGGGACTCTTCTCAATAAATGGTTATTTATAATTATTTCATTCAGGCCAGACAGGCTTCCACCTGTCACCCGAAGAGGTCACATTTCACATACAAATCTGCCACATTGTACAATGTGTGTATATTTATTTTAATACAGATTTTAAACATCAGGAAATGTTCTAGAATAAACCAAACCCAAACCAAGGGTCATATGTCCATTACCTGCCCAAACCCCAAATGATATCATTTGTACTTTTTTGCCTGCGTTACCTGCTGCCTTCTCTGCACATGCTCAAGCTTCTAAAAAGCTCATTGAGTAGAGGGAGGAGGCAGATACATTTTCCAGAATGGAAGATAACTTATTTATGAAATATCTGGTTACAAATGCATGTAATAAACTGGTTAAAATAGCAGTTTTTATTTTAAGATATGCTACCTGGCTTATCTGTTGCCCCCTAGTGGCTGTACCAATGAAACATACCAGAGAGAGGTTAAAGGGGCACTATACTGAAAAAATGACTTTGCCTCATCTTAACCTATAATTGAATACATGTAAGTAGCACTTACTAAATGCCTTCAATCCAGCACACATTTTGTTTAGGAGCAGTATCCCCCCTCCCTCTTTTAACCACTCCCACTTCCATCTGACCTGACTTTTTTCCCCACAAACCAACTGAACACAGCATTCCAACTGTCAAAACCCTGTCACCATTCCAGCTACAGTAAAACTACTCACAGAAGAATAGTTTTTTAAAGCAAGGAACTTGATTGACAGCTGAAGGTTTTAGATTGGATATCTAAAGAAATAGGGGGCAGATCAACAAAAAAATGATACAGTGGTGGTTGGGAAGAATTATAGTTTCCAGTTATGGTCAATTTAAAATAACCTATTTTTCAGTATAGATGCCGTTTAAGGAACAGCAAGTATATCTGTATTCAATTAGATCAACTGGACTTGAAGTTTAGTTCTTGAAGACGTTTCGCTAGTCATCCGACTGGCTTTCTCAATTCAGAATGACTTGTACAAAGATCTGTGGCAATTATGTACCCTGGAAAATCCCAATTAGCATATCACAGCCAGGTGTTAAGGGTGTGATTAGATAGTGGCTAAGAGGTGTTGTAGGAACACCCAGAGTAAGGTGTCAAAACAGCATTGTACATGGCAGACAGTTGGTGTCGAACCCCCCCACCTCTATTTAGGCTTGGTTTCTTTATTTTCACATAAATGGCCTCCTTAACACCTTACTCTGGGCGTTCCTATAACACCTCTTAGCCACTATCAATCACACCCTTAACACCTGGCTGTGATATGCTAATTGGGATTTCCAGGGTACATAATTGCCACAGATTCTTGTACAAGTCATTTGATGAGAAAGCCAGTCGGATGACTAGCGAAACGTCTCAAGAACTACATTCAAGTCCAGTTGATCTAATTGAATACAACAGATATACCATGACCTGGATGAATAAGAACCTTCACATGAACAGCAAATATGTAGCCAAATTTATTTTTCAATTTAAGTTTGAACCACTTCCTTAGATTATCTGTTGTATTCAATTAGATCAACTGGACTTGAAATGTAGTTCTTGAAGACGTTTCGCTAGTCATCCGACTGGCTTTCTCAATTCAGAATGACTTGTACAAGAATCTGTGGCAATTATGTACCTGGAAAATCCCAATAGCATATCACAGCCAGGTGTTAAGGGTGTGATTAGATAGTGGCTAAGGGTGTTATAGGAACGCCCAGAGTAAGGTGTTTTTAAAACAGCATGTGTACATGGCAGACAGTGGTGTCGAAACCCCCCACCTCTATTTAGGCTTGGTTCTTTATTTTCACATAAAGGCCCCTTAACACCTCTCTTGAACCAGTCACGTTCCTCGCCAGTATGTTAACATTACAATCTTCAAAGGTATGTCCTTATCCTTAAGATGCAGATACACGGCTGAGTCCTGACCGAGGAAATTGGCTCTTCTGTGCTGGGCCATACGTTGATGCAGTTGCTGTTTGGTCTCCCCCACATACAAATCAGAGCATTCTTCACTGCACTGCACTGCATATATGATGTCGCTTTTCTTGTTGTTTTGGTATTGGGTCTTTCGGATGTACCATTGCGCCTCAGATGTGTTGTTCGGTTTAAAGCAGACAGGGATACGATGTTTTTTGAAAATTCTTCTTAATTCTCGGAGGACCCCTGCTACATATGGGATGACCATTTTTCCTCCTGTTTGCTTTTTTCCCTTCACTGTGGTATTCGTGTTCTTTCTTTCCTTCTATTCTTTGACAAAGGCCCAGTCTGGATATCCACAAGTTTTAAGGGCTCCTCTGAGATGTTTCATTTCTTTAGCCTTCGCTCTGTGCTAGTGGGGATGTTCTCGGCTCTGTGTGGCAGGGTTCTGATGACCCCCAGCTTGTGATCTAAAGGGTGGTGGGAGTCAAACATCAAATACTGATGTCTGTGTTGGTTTTTCGTAAACCTTACTTCCAGTTTACCATTTTCCTTAACTTCTACCAAGCAGTCCAAGAAAGCCAGTTTGTTGTTTTGTTACCTTTTCCTTGTGAATTTATGTTTTGGCCACACGCATTAATGTGTTCTGTGAAAGCTTGTACTTCTTCTGGTGGATTTTAACCCAGTGTCATCAAATCATCTGAAACCAGTGGGGGTGCTATGCCCTTAAGGTATTAAGTGCCTGTGTTTCTACCTCCTCCATGTAAAGGTTGGCCACAATAGGTGAAAAATGGAGATCCCATAGCACATCCATGTTTTGCTTATAGACTATCCCTGTATTTGAAATAGGTGGTATTCAGGCACAAGTCCAACACGGAACACACCTGTTCTGGGTTGAGATCAGTTCTGCTGGTAAGAGTGCTGTCATGGCCCAGCCGTTTTCTCACCATGTCAACAGCCTCCTTGGTGGGTACTACGTGAAGAGAGATGTCACATCATAGGACACATAGTTTCTTCTACACCGAGTACTATATCTTCAATCTTGTTGGTGAACCTGAGAGTTCTGGATGTGATGCTTAGAACTTCCCACCAAAGGTCCTAAGATGTTAGCTAGATATTAGCCACCTGTATGTTACCGAGTTGATGCTGCTGACTATAGGTCGTAGTGGGGCCCCTCTTATGTATCTTTGGGAGTCCATATATGCATGGATGTGCCTCACCAGGGTAGAGGCGATTGATACATTGCTCGTTCAATGGCTTTATCCTTTTGAAGCTTTGTAGTAAGTCTAGACTTTTTCTTGTAACGGCTGGTGGGATCCCTTGTTAAAGCCTCTAGTGTTGTTATCGGCCGGAGCGATGGTCACTTATCATGGTAGTCTGAGGTGTTGAGTACCACTGTGCAACTTCCTTTCGTTCTGCCGTGTAGAATGGTGATACTGGAATCTTTCTTGAGGGGATGTTAAGGCTCTTCTTTCCTGTGTAGTCAGGAGATGAAGGGTTTAGCACTGGCTAAGGCTGCAGATACAACAGTCTGCCATACAATGCTGTTTTAACACCTTACTCGGGGCGTTCCTAAACACTCTTAGCCAATATCTAATCACACCTTAACACCTGGGCTGTGATATGCTAATTGGGATTTTCCAGGGTACATAATGCCACAGAGTCTTGTACAAGTCATTCTGAATTGAGAAAGCCAGTCGGATGACTAGCGGAAACGTCTTCAAGAACTACATTTCAAGTCCAGTTGATTAATTGATACAAACAGATATACCATGACCTGGATGAATGAGAACCTTCACAAGCACTTCCTTAGATTATTATTTTGTGGGCATTAAATGAAAGTTATTGATTTCATTGGTTCAGCACACTGATATCTATTTTTTTAGCATTAGATAAGTGGGCATTGTGAGTTCTGATTCAAACTTCCCCTTAACTGTGCAGGTAAATATAAGGTTAGGGCCTCCTATAACAGTGGAGAGCTTGTCCAAGCCAGTGGCCTGTAAAACGTGAACCAACACAGTAATAAGTGCACACTACATACAGGGAGATTCAATTAAAGCTTTGTGGTGTTAAAAATGGTGCTATTTGCCCCAACCAATCAGATCTTATTTACATTTGAAAGCTAAATCTGATTGGTTGGGGCAAAATTAGCACCATTTTAAATGATAAGAACTTTTATTACATCTCCCTGACTTTTTTTTTTTTTAAAGTTGTACAGCAGCTCCCCTCGGTGGTCGTTATTAGACTGCACTATCTGCACTGCACAAGCAGTCACACTTATAATAACTAGTTTTAAAAAATTTGGATTTTGTAGTGGACCATTGATTATTTCATTATAATATTTTTGCATTTTTTTTTAATTTTATTTTCTTTTATTACAAATTTTAATTTTCCATTCCAATTAATTTAAGGTCATATAGCCAGTAAACACAATCCGGTTTGCTGTCGATTGCGGCAAAGCTTTGCGTAACCTTCGTATCGCTAAACGACTAAATAATAAAGATGAAACAATTACCCAGATGAATCACCACATTAATATTTAAGAGATTTTTTTTTTAACTACTAGAACTTCACTGGAGTCGCTTGTAGCAGGGCATTCTGTTCTATATGTAAAAAACCTGATTCATTGTGAACAACTGCATTCCCCTAGATCTATTTAACCACTTAAAAAGGAAAACTATAGTGCTAATTAAGATTTAAAAAAAAACAACAAAAAAACAACACTGTTAAAATGATAAGTTACCCCGCACACCTCCCAATAGCATTACAGTGAGAAACACTAAGCAATGAAAGAAGGCTTCTCACTGTAATGGGGCTCCGGTCTATGCCTGTATCATTTATTTTATTTGCCAGCTTTAAGATAACTTGCCTATGACGTCATATTATTAACTAGTAACGGAAGTTAATTGGCTTAAATGGTCTTCCTTAAAGGGAATGGAATGTGGGTACTCTCTGCTGCCTGCTGGGCAGACCGTTAATGTTTAAAAAATAAGCGTCAATAAGTTTGATCTTGCATTGAACAGGAATATTTGTTTTACGTTACCACGCACTGTAAAAGTATGTCTGCGCACAGAATGTAAAGGAGGTAGGTGTAGTTGGTTGGGAAGTTTGTACCTGTATCACAGGCGGGTGGTAAAGAAGAATAATTTTTTGATGATTAGATTCACAATGAATTTTTTTTTGACATATAGTTACCATTAAGAATGACTATGTTCTGCCAAAAATGGAAGGGTAGTGTAGAGATGTGGTTGTGTACCTGTGTCAGTTGCGGATGTAAAAAACGAACTTTTTTGATGATTGTTGAAAATTTGTTTTGGACATTAGTTAGCGCTTAGGTATGAAGGCTGATGAGCTCCGAGCTATAGCATTGAAGGATAGGTCAGTAGGGGGTGGTGTGAGCCATGTGTCGGTGGAAGGTAATAACATTATCTTTATTGATGATTGGTTAAAAGTTTTTTTTTTTTTTGTTTTCTATAGTTACGACCTTTAAATATGTCTGCCAGAACCCGTAATTTAAACCGGTAGGTAAGAGGTTAAAGGTTGTATTGGTTCAATGCATTTTTTTAAAAAACTGTTATATTAAAAAAAAGAGTATAAAGAATTGCAGCCCCACTTATACATAATTTTTTTTTCCTGATTTCGATCGAGCCTCTTCGCCTGCATAATGAGCCTTCAATCAATAGCCAATTGTGAAGTGGGTGTAACTAATTCTGTCTGCCTCATAAACCAATTTACTGTCAATCAAGAGCTAGCATGACAGAAAACATCTCTGCCCCACTCATTGAATTAGCTTGATAGTAGGCCTGTATTATCAGCAACAGGACAGGTTCAAGTTTGTTTGACTGAGATAGTGAGGGAGGAGAGAGGGTTGTAACAGACATTCCCACAAGCCAATGACATATAATACTATATATATGAAGGAGATCGGGGCACTCTAATTCAAAACTCACTACTCCGTTCGCTAAGAGGTAAAGAGCGGGCTGGTGGCATCCTGAAGTAACTGATAGAATTAATAAGGAAAAAAGCGGAGCACACACTCCATGGTCTTACAGAACTAAATTTATATTCATGACGCAGTGTGTAGGTTTATGACGGAACGACTCGTGTTTCATGTCAGCAGCCCCAAAAAAAATTATTATATATTCATGTTACATATTGGTATTTCATTATTGTTAATTGTCATTACTTATCCTATATTCGTATTATTATTTCGTGGTTAATAATATTACTATTCTTATTATACTGTTAATAAATTAGAATCTGGTATTATCTATTGTTATTGGTCATCTCTAATATAACTATTATTATTATGTTAATATTCCATTATTATTAGACCATCCGCTGTTCATATTGTATTTCTATTGTTAACATTGTCATTAACTCTCACTCATTATTCATAGGTGTTTAATTATATTACTTATCTTCTACCTGGTTACATAACTTGGTCTTCTTCACTTCCTTGTTATTGTCCAATTCACTCTTATAATCTTTTAGTTGGTTACCTCCTTATTAGTATTATTTTCATGTTGAAATATCTGGCTCTTCTCTCTTGTTCTTGTCCATTAACTCTTCAATTATTCGTGTTAATATTCTATCCTTTATCTCCGCCCCTGTTCCTAATATGGTCTTCCTTATTGTATTGTCACTTCCCGCCCCCCTCTTCTTACTTCGTGTTCCTCGCTTCGATTCTTCTTCTTCATCGTTATCCCTTGGTATAAATTATTGTTATTTGTCTTTTAATCTAACCGTAGATTGATAGTCGTGTTAATCTTGATTATTATTCTTCACATCGTTAATATTGGATTCATTATTGTCAAATTGTCATTACTATTATTATTAGTGTTAAATAATTATTCTGATTGATTCCTGTTAATATTGGTAAAAAATTATATTCGTCCATTTGATTGTCATTAAACTACTATTATATATATTAGCTGTTAATCTTATTCTTATTAATCATCATCGTTATATTGGTCCTCTCACTTCATTAGGGGTCTCTGCATTGTCATTCCGAAGTCCTTTCTTCACTTCTTCCTGTTCCTCATTCTTATTCTTTTCTCTCCGTTCTCCATATTGGCTATTAATTCTTGTTATATGTCATTACTGTAATTCTTTATTATAGTGGTATATAAAGTAATTATTATTATTCTATGTTAATTATTGGTATTATTATCTGTCTATTACTATTATTATTAGTGTTAATTACTTATTCATTATTATCACCATTTTTCCTTTCTTCGGTCTCGCCCTGTTCCCTCTGTCGCTTTCCCGTCCTTCTGTCTTCGTGTTCCTTCACCTTCCTTCTTACTAACTTATGTGCATGTATATCATTGGTATTATTCTTGTTATATTTTGGTCATTAACTTTAGAATTCTTCTTCACCTTGTCCGTTCCTACACCCTTCCATTCTATATTACGTCATTTGTTACCTCTCATTTGGTATCGATGACTTATTGTCATATAGCTATTAGTTATTAGATGGTTAATATTATTATTCAATGTTAATATTGGTTGATTAAAATTATATATATGGTTTTAATTGGTCATACGCCACTGTCATCCCTTCTGTTCAATATCCGGTGGACTACTCCTGTCCCCCCGTACTTGTAACTCTCTACGGACTTAGAATTCACGGCGAGGAGCTCCGTGACCATGAATAAAAGGGTCAGCTCGCGAGGCGCGGCCCGGAGGCCGCGGTGTCTTTTCTAGATAGCAGGACAGCGGTAACTCCGGAGGTGCCTTCTAATATTTTCCGCAGAATGATTTATCAGTATGGGGGTACTTATGGCCATTATAAAAAACCCTCGCCAATAACCCATATTGATAAACCGAAACCACCACTGTTTTATGGGGGCAGATTAACGAGGCAAATCCATGGCACAGGTCCACTAACATGCTGCTCTAAAAGTTCAGGTCGAGCGGCTAAAAAAAACACACAGCACTACCACGTGAAGCTACACCGTACCGACAGAAAAAGCCCACACACAATAACAAACACACTACACTACAGTCCATCATACACACTATCACAATCACCTGTATCTAAATCACATCACACTATCTTACACGACACTACGTACACACAAACACACTCACCACACACTACATCATTCATCACCCACACATTAAAACCCACATCACACACATACTACACATCCTCCACACTTACAACAACAGATATAATGTCATCACAATTCCACCTCAATCTCAAACACATCCCATAACACTCCTTCATTTCCCTCTCTCTGACCCCTCGTGCAGTGTGTTGTTTCTGTTCTGCAGTAGGGCATTAAGAAGGGTCAGGTGTAACCCCATTCTCGCTCCTGGGCATGTCAGCTTGACGACACGGGTAACCTGATTATAGCCCACCCTCGCACAGCTGTCGCTGCTTCTTCTTTCAGGTGCTGGCCGGACAGGGCTTAAGAACCGCAACCTCTCCTGGCTTCCTCCTGGATTCCTCACACAACCTCAAACAAACACCCCCGGCTGTATAACTGCTTGGGGTACTAATCCGTGTTACTTAATCGGCGCGCTAGATTCCTAAAAACACCAAGCAGTCGTCATTATGTCATAACAGGGCCTGATTATTCTACAGGTTAATCCCGCGCTAGAGGGAACCATGGAAGGTGGGATTTAACTATTATTATTATTATTTCATGTTAATTATTGGTATCATTTTGTTATTGGTCATATAACTATTATTAGTAGTGTTAATATATATTATGATTATCTCATGTTATTTGGTCATTATTATTGTTATTGTCATTATTATTATTATTAGTGTTAATATTGACATTATTAGTGTTATATTATCTATTCAATACATCGTTGAATATTGATAATTATTCTTAGTCATTATTATTCTTGTCATTATTTGATCTCTATTAATAGTACTGTCAATATATTGTTTTTATTTTTATTATTATATATCCTTTCTAATCCCTTCATTGTCTCTCTTCCGGCTTAAGTCAGCACAGTCGCATCTTCAATCTTCAATGTCTACGGTCGAGCATCTGTGCAAAATTGGGTACAATGTGAAAACCAAATGGTGAAATACTGATGGAACCGTTAGGCACTGTGGTGGGAGTCTCGAGTTTAGAGAGTCCCCAAAGGGGGTCACTAAATCCAGGTCATGGGGGTGGGAGCCTTGTATCGTGGCTCATGGTTGACCTAGGGAATTAGCCCTAAGTGACCCTCGACCTAAGCCACATACAGTACATCGCGAGGTTGCACACAAACAGTCTGACTTAAAAAATGGGGTGATGTTCCGTTGGGTCTGGTATTAAATATTAATGATCTTAGTGCAGGACTCTGCCCCAATGGGCTTGCCATTCACACTGAGGAATTGCCACCACAGGTCTTGATTTGTGCGTGCTTGGTGTAGGACAAGGCGATTTGCCTATGGGGCCTCTGTAGCCGTGTGACGCAACATCGCACCTCTGTATGGGCTTAAGTAGGGTCAGTGAAGGATTTTTCCCCATTTTGGGACACATTGGGCTTCAAATGGAATGGTTTTTTTTGGTCCTTCCTTGGATCATAACTTATAAATAGGTAGAAGGGCAGAAATCAATAAAATTACAATCAAATAACTGATAAATTAAATCAATAAACCTCAGATAAATCAAATTAAATAGATAAAATCATATTAAATTTTACACTAAAATCAGAAGTAATATAAATAAAGGTTATGTAGGCGATAAAATAACAAATGTTTTAATTCTATTCTGTGTCTGAGTGTTTCTTCTTCTCATAATCTCAATATATAAAGCCCGATAGACACCCTCTTGGGGTACGGAACCACAGTGATTAGCGGGTATAATGAGGAATTACGGCTCGCGACTATAATAATGTGTCTGTAGACACTTAATGTATAAACCTAACGTAGATATGTGCGCCGCTAATATACCTGCAAGAATAGCCTTTCTGATTCTAGGCTAGAATAAAAGTGATCTTTTATAAGAAAAATGTGCAATTACTATTGGGGGTAAGGCTTTTCTTTGGATTTGTTCTTCTTCTCCCTCGCATATAGAGGACTTGAATTAGAAAGGACAGTCTCATACCAAGTTCTGTACTTCATATAAGGGGTTACCAAACCTTCTGGAGTCAACATGGCATCTGGGGATTTCCCCGTCTTAAGTTCTATGGAACATGGTACCGCCGCGTGTGTAATTTAATTGGGACAGTCTGATACCGTCGATTTCTACTAGTTTCTGTACTTCATATAGGGGTACCTACCATGTCTAGGTCTGGGGTTCACATTGGACATATCTGGGGTAAATTTCCCCCCTTTTCCCCCTTAGTTTATAGGATTATTATTATTATTCATGTTAATATTGGTATTATTATTGTTATTGTCATTACTATTATTATTAGTGTTAATATTATTATTATTATTCATGTTAATATTGGTATTATTATTGTCATTACTATTATTATTAGTGTTAATATTATTATTCATGTTAATATTGGTATTATTATTGTTATTGTCATTACTATTATTATTAGTGTTAATATAGTGGATAATGTACCCCCTACTGTAAATTATAAGGATATTAGAATTCACCGAGGAGTTCCGTGACCATATAAAAGCACGAGGCCGGAGGCCGAGTGTCTTTTATACAGGACAGGGAACTCCGAGGTGCCTTCTAATATCCATATGAATTTACAGTAGGGGGTACATTATCCATTATAACCCTCCCCCATTTATAAACAAACCCATGGTTATTGTGCAGTCCACAGAGAAGCAGGTGGTGGTCTATAATCAGGGACCCGTGACTGTGCAGGAGGAGGAGGGGTTAAGCTGACCCTCTAATGCCTGGCAGAAAACAACACATGACACGAGGTAGGAGGGAAAGAAGTGTTGGGTGTGTGTGGTGTGGGTGGTGTGGTGCTGTGTGTGTTGTGTGTGTGTGAGTGTGTGTGGTGTGTGGTGTCCTGTGCATAACAGATTGTGTGTGTGTGTCGTGTGTGAGTGAACTTCGGCTCGGTGAAATTTAGGATATCCTTATTAATTTGCAGTAGGGGGACATTATGCACTATTTAACGACTAAGTTAATAATAGTATATGACAAACAAATAATTCAAATATTAACATGAATAATAATATTAACACTAATAATAATAGTATATGACAATAATAATACCAATATTAACAATTGAATAATAATAATAATAATATTAACACTAAGATTAATAGTAATGACAATTAAAGATACCAATATTAACATGAATAATAATAAATAAAAAAATATTGAAGTACTATCTAATAATAATAGTAATGACAATAACATAATAATAATCAAATATTGAATCGATATATAGTAATAAGTAATTATTAACACTAATAATAATCATAATGACTACTAACAATAATAATACCAAATAACATGAATAAATAATATAATATTAACACTAATAATAATAGTAATGACAATAACAATAATAATACCAATATTAACATGAATAATAATAATAATCTAACACTAATAAGAATAGAATGACAATGACAATAATAACCACTATTAACATGAATAATGATAAATAACAACTAATATAAGAGTAATGACTATGACAATAATAATACAATATTAAAACATGAATATATAATAATTTAACATTAATAATAATATAGTATTGACAATACAAAAATAATATCCTATTAACATGTAGTAATAATAAATAATATTAACACATAAAATAATAGTAATGGACCATACAACAATAAAATACCAATATTAACATGAAATACAATCAGTAAATAGTTAACACTAATAACTAATAGTAATGACAATAAAACAATAAAATACCAATACATGATAGTATAAAGATAATGTATGGAATAATTAATATACAATTCACATAGAATAAATTTAACACTAATATAATAGTAATGACAATAACAATAATACTAATTAACATGTATTATAATATTACACAAAAGTTGATACATAATAATAATAATATTACATTTAATATTAACTAATTAACACTAATAAGAATTAATGGACAATAAAAATAATAATACCAATATTAACATGTATAAAAAATCATATTAACACTAATTAAAGTTAGTAAGACAATTAAACAATAACTATAACAATATTAACATGAAATAATAAGGGCTGAAAACGTAGTTCGTCTACCTACCCACATGTATGAGAATAACATTTGTTTGGAAGACGGGCGGAAGTTGCTCGTTTTCCTTGATATTTTTCATTCTTCAGAGCAACCAGGCGTCTTAGGGAAACGCGAGTGCGATCTTATATATATATGTATATTGTCATTGGCTTGTGGGAAGTCTGTTAAACCTGCTCCCTCTCCTCTGCAGTCCAAACAAATGTAATGTCTGTTGCTAGAACAGCCTACATAATCAAGCTAATCAAGGGTGGGTGCAGGAGTGTTTTCTTGCATGCTAGCTTGGGTGACGGTTTCTGCAGACAGGAATGTTACACCGGTGTAACAATTCCTGTCTGCCAAAACGTCACTCAAGCTAGCATGCAAGAAAACACTCCTGCACCCACCCTTGATTGTTGATTATGTAGGCTGTATTCTAGCAACAGGACAGTTTCAAGTTTGTTTGATGGCAGAGGAGGAGAGAGGTTGTAACAGACATTCCCACAAGCCAATGACAATATACATATATATGAAAGATCGCACTCCGTCCTAAGTAAGCGCCTGGGTGCTCTGAAGAATGATAAATAAGGGAAAAGCGGAGCAACTCCGGGTCTTCCAAACAAATTTATTCCATACAGTGTGTAGGTAGACGAACCTACGTGTTTCAGCCCTTATTATTATTCATGTTAATATTGGTATTATTATTGTTATTGTCATTACTATTATTATTAGTGTTAATATTATTATTATTATACATGTTAATATTGGTATTATTATTGTTATTGTCATTACTATTATTATTAGTGTTAATATTATTATTATTATACATGTTAATATTGGTTATTATTTGTTATTGTCATTACTATTATTATTAGTGTTATATTTATTATATACTTTAATATTGGTATTATTATTGTTATTGTCATTACTATTATATTAGTGTTAATATTTATATTATTATTCATGTTAATATTGGTATTATTATTGTTTGTCATTACTATTATTATAGTGTTAATATTATTATTATTATACATGTTAATATGGTATTATTATTGTTTTATTGTCATACTATATAATTAGTGTTAAATTATTATATATTCATGTAATATTGTATTATTATTGTATTGTCATTACTATTATATTAGTGTTAATATTTTATTATTATTCATGTTAATATTGGTATTATTATTGTCATTGTCATTACTATTATTATTATGTTATATTATTATTATTATTCATGTTAATATTGGTATTATTATTGTTGTCATTACTATTATTATTAGTGTTAATATTATTTTATTATTCATGTTATTTGGTATATTATTGTTATGTCATTACTATTATTATTAGTGTTAATAATATTATTATTATTCATGTAATATTGGATTATTATTGTTATTGTCATTACTATTATTATTAGTGTTAATATTATTATTATTATTCATGTTAATATTGGTATTTTAATTGTCATTACTATTATATTAGTGTTAATATTATTATTATTATTATTCATGTTAATATTGGTATTATTATTGTCATTACTATTATATTAGTGTTAATATTATTATTCATGTTAATATTGTATTATTTTGTTTTGTCATATACTATTATTATTAGTGTTAATATGTGATAATGTCCCCCTACTGTAATAATAAGGATATTAGAATTCACCGAGGAGTCACCACAACACACACACACACACACACCCCACACACACACACACACACACCACACACACACACACACACACACCCCACACACACACCACCACACACACAACACTTCTTTCCTCTCCTACCTCGTGTCAGTGTGTTGTTTCTGCACAGGCATTAGAGGGTCAGCTAACCCCTCTCCTCCTGGCAGTCACGGGTCCTGATTATAGACCACCACCTGCTTCT
>CM033476.1:124729531-124822583 GCA_019447015.1 Hymenochirus boettgeri
CCATTTACCAATTTTTGACAGATCTCAAGAATTGACGTGAAATGATTTTACCTAGGGGTGGAGGAGACAATAAGGGAGTGAAGATAATATAATATAAAAATACTTTTATTAATCCATTACTACATTATAGTGACAAAATGTGACATAATCCCTAATGGACAATTTATACTAAGCAACATAATTTAAAACACATTATTAATATAAATTACCCTAATAATAATACAATAATATAAAAAGAATAACAATAATAATACCAATTTAACAGTTAAGCTATATAACTATAACACTAATAATATAGTACGACCATAACAGATAATACTTACCATATTAACATTAATAATCATATATAACCTCCACCTTCCATGGTTCCCTATGGGGATAACCTGTAATAATATCCCTATACTACTACGCGCTAGCGCGCCGATAATACACGGAAGTACCCTCAAACAAGCCGTTACCCTTCACCCCTCAGCCGGGTGTGTGTGAGGGAATCCAGAGGCAGCAGCGAGAGGTGCGGTCTAAGCTGTCCGGAGCACTGAAAAACCAGGTGGGTGTCTATAATCAGGACCCTGACTGCCAGAGGAGAAGGGGTTTAGCTGACCCTCTAATGCCTGTGCAGAAACAACACACACTGACACAGGTCGGAGAGAAAAAGTGTGGGTTGTGTGTGTGTTGTGTGTGTGTGTGTGTTGTTTTTGTGTGTGTTGTGTGTGTGTGTTTGTGTGTTGTTTTTGTGTGTGTGTGTGGTGACTCCTGTGAACTAATATCCTATAATTTACAGTAGGGGTACATTACCACTATATTACACAATAATAATAGTAATGACAATAACATAATAATACCAATATTACATGAATAATAATATTACACACTAATAATAATAGTAATGACATATAATACCAATATTAACAGAATAATAATAATAATATATTAACACTACTATAATAGTAATGACAAATAATACCAATTAACATGAATAATATAATAATATTAACACTCCTAATAATAGTAATGACAATAACATAATAATACCATATTAACATGAATATATAATATTATTAACACTAATTAATAGTAATGACAATACTATAATACCATATTAACATGAATAATAATAATAATATTACACTAATAATATAGTAATGACAATGACATAATAATACCAATATAACATAATAATAATCTAATATAACACAATAATATAGTAATGACAATACAATATAATACCATCTATAACATGAATAATAAATATATTAACACTAAATAATAGTAATGACAATCACAATAATAATACCAATATTAACATGATAAATATATAATATTACACTAATTAATAGTAATGACAATAACATAATAATACCTATTACCATGTATAATAATAATATTAACACTAATAAATAGTAATGACAATAACAATAATACCAATATTAACATGAATAAAATAATCATATTAACACTAATATAATAGTAATGACATAACATAATAATACCAATATTAACATGTATATAATATAATATAACACTAATAATAATATTAAATGACAATAACAATAATAATACCAATATTACCATGTATAATAATAATAATCTAACACTAATAATAATAGTAATGCACTCAACAATAATAATACCAATATAACATGTACTAATACTAATAATATTAACACTAATAATAATAGTAATGAACATAACAATATATACCAATATTACACTGAATAATAATAAGGGCTGAAACACGTAGGTTCGTCTACCTACACACTGTATGGAATAAATTTGTTTGGAAGACCCAGGAGTGCTCCGCTTTTTCCCTTTATATTTATCATTCTTCAGGAGCACCCAGGCGCTTACTTAGGAACGGAGTGCGATCTTTCATATATATGTATATTGTCATTGGCTTGTGGGAATGTCTGTTACAACACTCTCTCCTCCTCCTCTGCCATCAAACAAACTTGAACTGTCCTGTTGCTAGAATACAGCCTACATAATCAAGCTAATCAAGGGTGGGTGCAGGAGTGTTTTCTTGCATGCTAGCTCTGAGTGACAGTTATAGGCAGACAGAATTGTTACACCCCCTTCACTAATTGGCTAATTGAAGGCTAATTGAAGGCAGAGAGAGGCTCGAAATCAGGAAAAAAAAATTATAGGGAGGGCTGCATATCTTTACTCTTTTTAAAGCAGTTTTTTAAAAAAAATGCATTGAACCAATACAATCCTTTAACCTCTTACCTACCGGTTAAATTTAGGTGGCAGACATATTTAAAGGGTAACTATAGTAAAAAAAAAAAAAAACTTTTAACCAATCATCAATAAGATAATTGTTTACCTTCCAACCTGACACAGGTACACACCCCTACTGACCTATCCTTCAATTTATGTGGCAGCCATACTTAAAGGGTAACTAATGTCAAAAACAAATTTTCAACAATCATCAAAAAAGTTCGTTTTTTTTACATCCCAACCTGACACAGGTACACACACCTACTAACCTACCCTTCCATTTTGTGGCAGACATTCTTCAATGGTAACTATAGTCAAAAAAATTCATTGTAACTATCATCAAAAAAGTTATTTCTTTACCACCCAGCCTGATACAGGTACACACACCAACTAACCTACCCTTTCATTCCTGTGGCAGACATACTTTAAGGGTAACTAAAAAAATATCCTCTTTCATTGCCAGATCAAACTTATTGCGTTTTAAAACCTGCAGCAGAGATACCCACATTCCATTCCTATAAGGAGACATTTAAGCCAAATTAACTTTTCCGTTCTAGTTAATAATGAGTAATGGCATAAAGTTATAACACGTGGCAAAATAAATAATGAACAGGCAGCACCAGTTACAGTAGGAAGCTTCTTCATGCTAGTGTTTCTCACTGTAATGCTATTGGGAGGTGGGTACTTATCATTTTAACAGTGTTTTTTTTTTTTTGTTTTTTTTTTTAAATCTTAATTAGCACTATAGTTTTCCTTTAATGTTTAAATACGACTAGGGGATTTGCAGTTGTTCACAAGAATCTGTTTTTAATAGAACAGAATGCACCACATCAAAGTTCAGTAGTTAAAAAAAATCTCTATTATATTATAGTGGTGGATTCATCTGGGTAATTGTTTCATCTTTATTATTTAGTCGTTTAGCGATACGAAGGTTACGCAAAGCTTTGCCGCAATCGACAGCAAACCGGATTGTGTTTACTGCTATATGACCTTAAATTATTGGAATGGAAAATAAAATTTGTTAATAAAAGAAAATAAATTTAAAAAAAATGCAAAATATTATAATGAATCTCAATGGTCCACTACAAAATCAAATTTTTTTAAAATTTAAGTGTTGACTGCTTGTGCAGTGTAGTCTAATAACGACCACCGAGGGGAGCTGCTGTACAACTTTAAAAAAAAAAAAGTCAGGGAGATGCAATAAAAGTTCTTATCATTTAAAATGGTGCTAATTTTGCCCCAACCATCAGATTGTTAGCTTTCAAATGTTAAATAAATCTGATTGGTTGGCAAATAGCACCATTTTTAACCACAAGAGCTTTAATTGAATCTCCCTGTATGTAGTGTGCACTTATTACTGTGTTGGTTCACGTTTTACAGGCCACTGGCTTGGACAAGCTCTCCACTGTTATAGGAGGCCCTAACCTATAATTTACCTGCACAGTTAAGGGGAAGTTTGGAATCAAACTCACAATGCCCACCTTATCTAAGGCTAAAAAATAGATATTCAGTGTGCTGAAACCAATAGAATCAATAACTTTCATTAATGCCACAAAATAATAATCTAAGGAAGTGCTTGTGAAGGTTCTCATTCATTCCAGGTCCATGGTATATCTGTTTGTATTCAATTAGATCAACTGGACTTGAAATGTAGTTCTTGAGACGTTTCGCTAGTCATTCCACTGGCTTCTCAATTCAGAATGACTTGTACAAGAATCTGTGGCATTATGTACCCTGGAAAATCCCAATTAGCATATCACAGCCGGTGTTAAGGTGTGATTAGATAGTGGCTAGAGGTGTTTATAGGAACCACCAGAGTAAGGTGTTAAAACCACATTGTATTTCAGACTGTTGGTTCTGCAGCCTTACCAGTGCTAAACTCCTTCATCTAACCTGACTACACAGGAAAGAAGAGCCTTAACATCCCTCAAGAAAGATTCCAGTAATCACACCATTCTAACCGGCAACAAGGAAGTGCACAGTGGTACTCAACACCTCAGACTACCATGATATGTCCACTCCTGGCCGTAACAACACATATGAGGCTTTAACAAGGATCCCACCAGCCGTACAAAAGAAAAGAGTCATAGACTTACTACAAACAGCTTCAAAGGATAAGGCCATTGAACGAGCAATATCCATCGCCTCTACCCTGGTGAGGAATCATCCATGCATATTGGACTCCCAAAGATACATAGGAGAGGGCCCCACTACGACCTATAGTCAGCAGCATCACCTCGGTAACATACAGGTGGCTAAATATCTAGCTAACATCTTAGGACCTTGGTGGAAGTTCTAAGCATCACATCCAGAACTCTCAGTTTTTCACATACAAGATTGAAGATATAGTACTCGGTGTAGAAGAAACTATGGTGTCCTATGATGTGACATCTCTCTTCACTTGTAATCCCCCAAGGAGGCTGTTGACATGGTGAGAAAACGGCGGGCATGACAGCACTCTTACAGCAGAACTGATCTCAACCCAGAACAGGTGTGTTCCTTGTTGGACTTGTGCCTGAATCCCACCTATTTCAAATACAGGATAAGTTCATAGCAAAAAACATGGATGTGCTATGGGATCTCAGTTTCACCTATTGTGGCCAACCTTTACATGGAGGAGGTAAAACAAGGCACTTAATACCTTTAAGGGCGTAGCACCCAGCCACTGGTTCAGATATTTTGATGACACCTGGGTTTAAAATCCACCAGAAGGAAGTACAAGCTTTCACAGAACACATTAATGCGGTGGCCAAAACTAATCGACAAGGGAAAAGGTACAAAACAACAACTGCTTTCTTGACTGCTTGGTAGAAGTTAAGGAAAATGGTAAACTGGAAGTAGAGGTTTACATACGAAACCAACACACACAATCAGTATTTGATGTTTGACTCCCACCACCCTTTAGATCACAAGCTGGGGGTCTCAGAACCCGCAACACAGAGCCGAGAACATCCCCACTACACAGAGGCGAAGGCTAAAGAAATGAAACATCTCAGAGGAGCCCTTAAAACTTGTGATATCCAGACTGGGCCTTTGTCAAAAGAATTAGAAGGAAAGAAAAGAACACGAATACCAACAGTGAAGGGGAAAAGCAGACAGGAGGAGAACATGGTCATCCCTAATGTAGCAGGGGTCTCCGAGAACTTAAGAAGAATTTTCACAAAACATCGTATCCCTGTCTGCTTTAAACCGAACACACACTGAGCGCAATGGGTACATCCGAAAGACCCAATACCAAAACACAAGAAAAGCGACATCATATATGCAGTGCAGTGCAGTGAAGAATGCTTCGATTTGTATGTGGGGAGACCAACGCAACTGCATCACGTATGGCCCAGCACAGAAGAGCCATTTCCTCGGTCAGACTCAGCCGTGATCTTCATCTTAAGGATAAGACATACCTTTGAAGATTGTAATGTTACATATCTGGCGAAGGAACTTGACTGGTTCAGAGAGGTGTTAAGGAGGCCATTTATGTGAAAATAAGAAACCAAAGCCTAAATAGAGGTGGGGGGGTTCGACACCAACTGTCTGGCCATGTACAATGCTGTTTTTAACACCTTACTCTGGGCGTTCCTATAACACCTCTTAGCCACTATCTAATCACACCTTACACCTGGCTGTGATATGCTAATTGGGATTTTCCAGGGTACAAATTGCCACAGATTCTTGTACAAGTCATTCTGATTGAGAAAGCCAGTCGGATGACTAGCGAACTGTTTCAAGAACTACATTTCAAGTCCAGTTGGTCATTGAATACAACAGATAATCTAAGGAAGTGGTTCAAACTTAAATTGAAAATAATTTTGCTACATATTTGCTTTCATGTGAAGGTTCTTATTCATCCAGGTCATGGTATATCTGTTGTATTCATTAGATCAACTGGACTTGAACTGTATTTCTTGAGACGTTTCGCTAGTCTCGACTGCCTTTCTTCAATGACTGTACAAGAACACAAATTGTGGCAATTTATTCCCTGGAAAATCCCAATTAGCATATCACAGCCAGTGTTAAGGGTGTGATTGGATAGTGGCTAAGAGGTGTTATAGGAACGCCAGAGTAAGGTGTTAAGGAGGCCATTTATGTGAAAATAAAGAAACCAAGCCAAATAGAGGTGGGGGTGTCGACACCAACTGTCTGCCATGTACATGCTGGTTTTGACACCTTACTCTGGTGTTTCCTACAACACCTCTTGCCACTATCTAATCACACCCTTAACACCTGGCTGTGATATGCTAATGTGGATTTTCCAGGGTACATAATTGCCACAGATCTTTGTCCAAGTCATTCTGAATGAGAAAGCCAGTCGGATGACTAGCGAAACGTCTCAAGAACTAAACTTCAAGTCCCCGTTTCTCTAATTGAATACAGATATACTTGCTGTTCCTTAAACGGCATCTAGATCTGAAAACATAGGTTATTTTAAATGACCATAACTGGAACATATATTCTTCACAACCACCACTGTATCATTTTTTTGTTGATCTGCCCCCTATTTCTTTAGATATCCAAACTAAAACCTTCAGCTGTCAATCAAGTTCCTTGCTTAAAAACTTCTTCTTCTGTGAGTATTTTAACTGTAGCTGGAATGGTGACATGTTTTGACAGTTGGAATGCTGTGTTCAGTTGGTTTGTGGGGAAAAAGTCAGGTCAATGGAAGTGGGAGTGGTTAAAAGAGGGAGGGGGGATACTGCATCCTAAACAAATGTGTGCTGGATTGAAGGCATTTAGTAAGTGCTACTTACATGTATTCAATTATAGGTTAAGATGAGGCAAAGTCATTTTTTTCAGTTATAGTGCCCCTTTAACCCTCTCTCGGTATGTTTCATTGGTACAGCCACTAGGGGCAACAGATCAGCCAGTGCATATCTAAAATAAAAACTGCTTTTTAACGCAGTTTTATTACATGCATTTGTAACCAATATTTCATAAATAAGTTATCTTCCATTCTGGAAATGTATCTGCCTCCTCCCTCTACTCAATAGCTTTTTAGAAGCTTGAGCATGTGCAGAGAAGGCAGCAGGTACTGCAGCAAAAAGTACAAATTATATCATTTGGGTTTGGGCAGGTAATGGACATATGACCCTTGGTTTGGGTTTGGTTTATTCTAGAACATTTCCTGATGTTTAAAATCTGTATTAAAATATATACACCATTGTACAATGTGGCAGATTGTGTATGTGAAATGTGACTCTTCGTTGACAGGTGGAAGCGGTCTGGCCTGAATGAAAAATTATAAATAACCATTTATTGAGAAGAGTCCCCAGTTTGGCTCCATTCATTCCAGAGGCGATAAAGGAGAGACCACTGTTCAGTACACATGGTGAGAGCACATCCTCTTAAAGTCCTTCAAAAATCCTGCGTCACGCTTACCGTACCTGCTCCTCCTCCCGCGGGGATGCCGTCCTCGCAATCTCCGTCGGTGTCCGTCGCGTCTCTAGAGATGACGTCATCTCGCGGTCGTCCGGGGTCCTGGTGCACCGCATCCTCTCTGGGCCATGCGTAGGTACGAATCTCTGGTGCAGGGCACCTCCCCTTATCTCCTCGCTACAGTCAGGCACAGATCAGCCAAGTCTTGTTTCTTGTCTTATTGTCATTGTTCTCTCATTGCTCATTGTTATCCTTGCTTGTCATTTTCTTTTCTTGTCTTCCAGTTTCTGTTCAGCTCTATTGGTGTCCAGTTTTACAGAGTATACCTAGCCTCAGCGTCTAATCCCTTGCGCTCTAAGACCTGGGTAACCGTGTACAGCGTGGTGCAACCAGTCTTCCTGACGATCGGGGGCTTGTTTATTGAATCGTATCTGTAGATTGGGGTTAGCGCTGAAGGTTACTCAGGGACTCTGGCACCACCCTGCTGTCTGACTCTAGGCTGAGAAAATGCATCTTACCCTTAAGAGGATGGTACAGACCATTTATTTAAAGAATTGCGTATTAAAGGCTTTTTACAGCTGAGAAACGCTAAATACAATTACCCATCACTGTACCTTTATAAATGATATAAATTATATATTATGTAGCTCGTATCACTTTAAATTCACCTCCAACCCCTTAGCACAACCGATTTCATCCCTCTCATACCACTGGGCGGTCTGAGTCAGGGGAGAGCAGAAGGGAGGAGCTACCCTTTACACAAGTTCCTGTGTGTTAGAAAATATTTAAAAAACAAGTTTAAATCAGCAGTTTCTAGGCTACCTACATCCAGGGGTATTTGTTTTTTCTCTCCTGAATATTTCTTTTAAGGATGGAGTGATTCAACGTTTTTCATCCATAATAGAGCCTATTGGTTGACAGATACCACATAACCATCCAGTTACTGGCAGTCTTATTGGTCTATTCACCAAGGGTGCCCTGTGTTTCTTATTTAGAATTTCACAGACTAGAGCATTCCCATCCACAATCAGGTTACTGTTGCTTAAATATAAATTGATAGATACGTAAATATTTTCATAGATCAGTCAACAGTTTGCCATACTGATTCATGGTCTTAAATCTGTGAATAGACAAACTTATAATGTTGAATCAATTTAATGTGGAATTTTTGCATTTTCTTATAGGCTGTTCTGGTAAATACACAACACATAATTTTACTATTATGGTAAATATAATGGACAGTGCACTGTGTTCTTACATATAAATGGTAATAAAGACAACTAGTGTTGTTGCTCCACCCCCTTCTGTCCCAGGGCTAAAACCAATGACAAGACACCATCTGGAAGAAGCATTTTTCCCATTGGATAGATCCCAGAATGAGGGGGGCAGAGGTTGGTAATACAGTTGTATTAGTTCAGGAGGTCCATATGCCGGTACCTCCAGATGTGCGGGAAGTTGTAATTTCCTAACAATGGCCCACATACTGGTCTATTTCCTCCTGTGTTTCAGTGCTCCGGACAGCTTAGACCGCACCTCTCCTGCTTCCTCCTGGATTCCCTCACACACACCCGGCTGAGGATGAAAGGGTAACGGCTTTGAGGTACTTCCGTGTTATTATCGGCGCGCTACTGCGTAGTAGTATAGGGATATTATTTACAGTTTATCCCCATAGGGAACCATGGAAGGTGGGTTATATTATTATTATTATTCATGTTAATATTGGTATTATTATTGTTATTGTCATTACTATTATTATTAGTGTTAATATTATTATTATTATTCATGTTAATATTGGTATTATTATTGTTATTGTTATTACTATTATTATTATTATTAGTGTTAATATTATTATTAGTGTTAATATTATTATTAATAATGTTAATATTGATATTATAATTGTCATTATTATTATTGTCATTATTTTGATCACTATTAATAGTAATGTCAATAATATTGTTTTTATTATTATATTATCTTTCTAATCCCCTTCATTGTCTCCTTCCTCTTAAGTCACATCCATTTCCACGTCAATTCTTGAGCATCTGTCAAAAATTGGGTACAATGTGAAACCAAATGGTGAAACTTGATGGACCGTTAGGGCAACTGTGTGGGAGTCTCCGGAGAGATGAGTCCCCAAAGGGGGTCACTAAACCATGTCAGGGGGTGGAGCCTGTGTACGTGGCTCCATGTTGATCCAGGAATTACTCCGATCGACACTAAAGCCACATACAGACATGCGAGGTTGCACACAACATCTGATTAAAAAATGGGTGATGTTCTGTTGGGTCTTATTAATGATCTTAGCACATCACCAATGGCCTCTGACCAGTCACACATGCTTAGTAATTGGGGCAAAACAGACATTTGCCATTTGTGCGGCGCCTGCTTGTTAGACGTGTGACGTGCAACATCGCACTCTGTATGGGGCTTAAGGGGTCAGGAAGGAATTTTTCCCCATTTGGGACACATTGGCTTCAAATGGGTTTTTTGCCTTCCTCTGGATCAACTTATAAATAGGTAGAAGGGCAGAAATAATAAAATTAAATCAAATAAATAGATAAAATTAAATCAAATAAATAGATAAATAAATTAAATAGATAAAACATAATAAATTTTAATAAAACAGAATAGATAAATAAAAGGTTAGGTAGCGATAAAATAAAAATGTTTTAATTCTATTCTGTGTCTGAGTGTTTCTTCTTCTCAAATACCGATAGACCCTCTTGGAACCCACAGTAAATTAGCGGGGTATAATAGATACCCCGACTATAAATAACTGTCTGGTAAGGACATTAATGTATAAATCCAAAGATATGTAGCCCCAATATAATGGCAATGCCTTTTCTGATTCTAGGCTAGAATAAAGTGATCTTTTTAAGAATTGTGCAATTATATTGGGGTTACTTTTCTTTGGATTTGTTCTTCTTCTCCCCATATAGAGGATGTGAATTAGAAGGGACAGTCTATACCATAGTTCTGTACTTCATATAGGGGTACCACCTGTCTGGGTCACATGGACAATCTGGGAATTTCCCCCTTAGTTTATGGAATATGGGGACCGTACTGTGAATTAGAAGGGACAGTCTATACCATAGTTCTGTACTTCATATAGGGGTACCACCTGTCTGGGTCACATGGACAGTCTGGGAATTTCCCCCTTAGTTTATGGAATGTGGGGACCGTACTGTGAATTAGATGGGACAGTCTATACCATAGTTCTGTACTACATATAGGGGTACCACCTGTCTGGGTCACATGGTCAGTCTGGGAATTTCCCCCTTAGTTTATGCAATATGGGGACAGTACTGTGAATTAGATGGGACAGTCTATACCATAGTTCTGTACTTCATATAGGGGTACCACTTGTCTGGGTCACATGGACAGTCTGGGAATTTCCCCCTTAGTTTATGGAATATGGGGACCGTACTGTGAATTAGATGGGACAGTCATACCATAGTTCTGTTACTTCATATAGGGGTACCACCTGTCTGGGTCAACATGGACAGTGTGGGAATTTCCCCCCTTAGTTTGGAACTATGGGGACCGTACTGTGAATTAATATGGGACAGTCATACCAATAGTTCTGCACTTCATATAAGGGTACCACCTGCCTGGGTCACATGGACAGTCTGGGAATTTCCCCCTTAGTTTATGGAATATGGGGACCGTACTGTGAATTAATGGACAGTCTATACCATAGTTCTTGACTTCATATAGGGTACCACCTGTCTGGGTCACGGACAGCTGGGAATTTCCCCCTTAGTTATGATATGGGGACCTACTGTGAATTAGATGGGACAGTCTATACCATAGTTCTGTACTTCATATAGGGGTACCACTGTCTGGGTCACATGACAGTGGGGAATTTCCCCCTTAGTTTAGGAATATGACCGTACTGTGAATTAGATGGGACAGTCTATACCATAGTTCTGTACTTCTATAGGGGTACCACCTGTCTGGGTCACATGGACAGTTGGGAATTTCCCCCTTAGTTTATGGAATATGGGGACCGTACTGTGAATTAGATGACAGTCTATACCATAGTTCTGTACTTCATAAGGGGTACCACCTGTCTGGGTCACATGGACAGTCTGGGAATTTCCCCCTTAGTTTAATATGGGGACCGTACTGTGAATTAGATGGGACAGTCTATACCATAGTTCTTAACTTCATATAGGGGTACCACCTGCTGGGTCACAGGACAGTCTGGGAATTTCCCCCTTAGTTTATGGAATTTGGGGACCGTTACTGTGATTAGAGGGACAGTCTATACATAGTTCTGTACTTCATAAGGGGTACCACCTGTCTGGGTCACAGGACAGTCCTGGAATTTCCCCCTTAGTTTATGGAATATGGGGACCGTACTGTGAATTAAGAGTGGACAGTCTATACCATAGTTCTGCCTTCATATAGGGGTACCACCTGTCTGGGTCACATGGACAGTCTGGGAATTTCCCCCTTAGTTTATGGAATATGGGGACCGTACTGTGAATTAGAGGGACAGTCTATACCATAGTTCTGTACTTCATATAGGGGTACCACCTGTCTGGGTCACATGGCAGTCTGGAATTTCCCCCTTAGTTTATGGAAATGGGACGTACTGTAAATTAGATGGGACAGTCTTACCATAGTCTGTACTTCATATAGGGTACCACCTGTCTGGGTCACATGGACAGTCTGAAATCCCCCTTAGTTTATGGAATATGGGGACCGTACTGGAATTAATGGGACAGTCTATACCATAGTTCTGTACTTCATATAGGGGTACCACCGTCTGGGTCACATGGACATTGTGGGAATTTCCCCTTAGTTTATGGAAATGGGGACCGTACTGTGAATTAGATGGGACGTCTATACATAGTTCTGTACTTCATATAGGGGTACCACCTGTCTGGGCACATGGACAGTCTGGAAATCCCCCCTTAGTTTATGGAATATGGGGACCGTACGTGAATTAATGGGACAGTCTATACCATAGTTCTGTACTCATATAGGGTACCACCTGTCTGGGTCACATGGACAGTGGTGGAATTTCCCCCTTAGTTTATGGAATGGGGACCGTACTGTGAATTAGATGGGACAGTCTATACCATAGTTCGTACTTCCTAATTAGTTGTTCCACCTGTCCTGGGTCACATGGACAGTCTGGGAATTTCCCCCTTAGTTTATGACTGTCGTGGACTCAGACAGGTGGTCCCCATATGAAGTACAGAACTATGGTATAGACGGTCCCATCTAATTCACAGTACGGTCCCCATATTCCATAATCTAAGGGGGAAATTCCCAGACTGTCCGTGTGACCCAGACAGTTGGAACCCCTATATGAAGTACAGAACTATGGTATAGACTGTCCCATCTAATTCACAGTACGGTCCCCATATTCCATAAACTAAGGGGAAATTCCCAGACTGTCCATGTGACCCAGACAGGTGGTACCCTTATATGAAGTGCAGAACTATGGTATAGACTGTCCCATCTAATTCACAGTACGTCCCCAATATCCATAAACTAAGGGAGGAAATTCCCAGACTGCCGTGTGACCCAGACGGTGGTACCCCTATATGAAGTACAGAACTATGGTATAGACGTCCCATCAATTCACAGTACGGTCCCCATATTCCATAAACTAAGGGGGGAAATTCCAGCCTGTCCATGTGACCCAGACAGGTGGTACCCCTATTGAAGTACAGAACTATGGTATAGACTGTCCCATCTAATTCACAGTACGGTCCCCATAATAGTTGTTATGGTTGGTAAACACAAAAAACATACCCCTCACCAGACCCAGGTACACACACCTACTGATCTACTTATCCTTACTGTGGCAGTCTACTTAAAGGTAACTAAAGTCAAAAAATTATTTTTGACCAATCATCAAAAAAGTTTGTTTTTTTAACCCCCACATGGCACAGGTATATATACCAACTATCCTATCCCTCCATTACTGTGGCAGCCATATTTAAAGGGTACAAAATAAAAAAAAACAAATTTTGACCAATCATCAAAAAGTTTGTTTTTTTAACCCCCAACCCGACCCAGGTACACACACCTACTGATCTACTTATTCATTACAGTGGCAGCCATACTTAAAGGGTAACTAAAGTCAAAAAAAATTTTTTGACCAATCATCAAAAAGTTTGTTTTTTTAACCCCCACATGGCACAGGTACATACACCACTGACCTACCCCTCCATTACTGTTGCAGCCATACCTAAAGGGTAACTAAAGTTAAAAAAAAACTAATTTAGATTTATTCTCATAAAGATGTTTTATGGTTGTAACACAAAAAAGACATACCCTCAACCAGACCCAGGTACACACACCTACTGATTTACTTATCCATACGGTGGCAGCCATATTTAAAGGGTAACTAAAGTCGAAAAAACTAATTTAGATTTATCCTCAATAAATATAGTTTTATGGTTGTAACACAAAAAAGACATACCCCCTCAACCAGACCCAGAACACACCACCTACTGATTTACTTATCCATTACTGTGGCAGCCATACTTAAGGGTACTAAAGTCAAAAAAATTAATTGATTTAATAAAAAAGGTTTGTTTTTTTAACCCCATATGGAACAGTTACATACACCTACTGACCTACCCCTCCATTACTGTTGCAGCCATACCTAAAGGGTAACTAAAGTCAAAAAAACTAATTTTGACCAATCATCAAAAAAGTTAGTTTTTTTAACACCCCAACCGGACACAGTACATACACCTACTGATCTACTATCCATTACTGTGGCAGCCATACCTAAAGGGTAACTAAAGTAAAAATTTTGACCGATCATCAAAAAGTTTGTTTTTTTAACCCCCAACCCGACACAGGTATGCCACACCTACTGATCTACTTATCCATTACTGTGGCAGCCATACTTTAAGGGTAACTAATGTCAAAAAAATTATTTTTGACCAATCATCAAAAAGTTTGTTTTTTAACCCCCACATGGCACAGGTATATACAACTACTATCCTATCCCTCCATTACTGAGGCAGCCATATTTAAAGGGTAACTAAAGTAAAAAAAAACAAAATTTGACCAATCATCTAAAAAGTTTTTTTTTTTTTAACCCCCAACCCACCCAGGTACACACACCTACTGATCTACTTATTCATTACTGTGGCAGCCATACTTAAAGGGTAACAAAGTAAAAAAAAATTTTGACCAATCATCAGAAAAGTTTGTTTTTTTTAACCCCCCCATGGCACAGGTACATACACCTACTGACTACCTACCCCTCCATTACTGTTGCAGCCATACCTAAAGGGTAACTAAAGTCAGAAAAGTTGGCCAATCATCAAAAAGGTTGTTTTTTTTAACCTCCAACCCGACACAGGTACACACACCTACTGATCTACATATCCATTACTGTGGCAGCCATGCTTAAAGGGTAACTAAAGTGAAAAAAATATTTTGACAATAATCAAAATAGTTAGTTTTTTTTAACCCCCACGTGGCACAGGTACATACACCTACTGACCTACCTCTCCATTACTGTTGCAGCCATACTTAGGGTAACTAAAGTCAAAAAACTAATTTTGACCAATCATAAAAAAAGTTTTTTTTTTAACCCCCACGTGGCACAGGTACATACACCTACTGACCTACCCCCCCATTACTGTTGCAGCCATACCTAAAGGGTAACTAAAGTCAAAAATGTTTTTTGACCAATTATCAAAAAGTTTTTTTAACACCCCAACCTGACACAGGTACACACACCTACATGTCTACTTATCCATTACTATGGCAGACATACTTAAAGGGTAACTAAAGTCAAAAATACATTTTGATCAAAATCATTATCATTGAAAATGGCGCTAATTTTGCCCTAATCAATCACATGTTTAGCTTTCTGATTGATTGGATCAAAATTAACACCACTTTGGGCTGGTAAACACAAGTATTTTTTGTCCCAAACAAGCATTTACTACAAACTCATGATTCCCATTAGAGTTTTAAAATCTGCACCACACACATATTCCCTTCCAAAATGCAGCCCTTCAAGCCCAATTCCAGAACCAGGAGATGAAGCCTGTTTATGAAATAAACAGTCACATACAGGGCCACATCTACCATTAGGCAGAGTGAGGCATTTGTCTCAGGTGGCACTGAAGAGAAAGGCGGCAGACAGGCAGTTGTAAAAAAAGTTAGCTTTATTATTTTGTTAGACTGGTTAGGTTAGTTAGGCCCTGTTGAAAGAGTCTACCTTGACATGGTGGAAGGCTTTCAAATCTTTTGGCTAAAATATTTTATAGAACAGAAAGTATGGCATTTCTAATGTATTGTAACAGTTGAACCAACATGTATAGCACAGGCTATAAAATAGTTAATCAGATTTGAGCAACAAAACCTGAAAGGAGCAATATGGTAGGGGGCCACACAAGCTGTTTGAAAAGGGATGTAATATCTCTTTCTAGTAATTTACATTATTGCCAATTGCGGTCTGAGGAACTGTTTAAATACCTATGTGATAGGAAGTTCAAATCATAAAGCTTTCACCATGCGCCCATCCACAAAACCACACCCATTCTAATATGGCGGCGGCGCACAAAAAGGCGGCAATAAAGTTTGGCTCAGGCAGCAAAAACCCTGGAAGTGCCCCTGGTCACATAGTATTATTATTAGTGTTAATATTATTATTAGTGTTAATATTATTATTATACCTACCCCCTTAATGGATCCCTATGGGACCAAAGTAGCTGATAATATCCTTATAATCGGTGCGCTACTACGTAATAACGCGCCGATTACAACCAGAATGCAGTAACAACACCCCCCCCCGCTTCACCCCTTAACTCCTGCCCATGGCAACTCATGGATGCCCACGGCTAACACTTACATTTTCAGATGAAGAGGAAGCCGCCATCACCTTTACTATATGACCCGAGTTGAGCTGCACCAATAACTGTAAGTATCCAACCGATACCATTCTGTCCGTTTCACTCCTCTCACGCATTAATCACCAGCCGCTATGACTGCAAACCGCATCACACACTAGATTAATGCGCGAGAAGAGTGAAACGGACAGAATGCGGCTATCGGTTGGATACTTACAGTTACTGGTGCAGCTCAACTCCGGTTCATATAGTAAGGTGATGGCGGCTTCCTCTTCATCTAAAATGTAAGTGTTAGCCGTGGGCAGGAGTTAAGGGGTGAGGCTGGATTTTTTTTCGGAGTCCTGAGCAAGGACAAGTACCATGACAGGCTAGTGAGGGTGATATTGGGTGCTTTGAATTAGGGCTAAGGGTAGTTTATATTGAATATTGTACCCCCTTTGTAAATTATACGGAATAAAAAGTCACCTCGGAGTTCTGTGCCCGGTATAAAAGGCACTCGGCCTGCGGCCTCGTGCTTTTATATGGTCTTGGAACTCCTTGGTGACTTCTAATATCCTTATAATTTACAGTAGGGGTACATTATCCACTAATTATTAGTGTTATTTTATTATTATTATATTAATTTATTATTATTATTAGTGATATTATTATTATTGTTATTATTATTGTCATTATAATATTATTATTATTGTCATAATTATTATCATTATATTAGTAATGTTAACAATATTATTATTTTTTTATTATATTATCTTTATAATCCACTTCATTGTCTCCTTCCTCTCACACATCCATTTCCACATGTCAATCCTTGAGCATCGTCAAAGATTAGGTACATGTGGAAACCAAATGGTGAAACTTGATGGACCATTAGGGCAGCTGTATGGGGGGTCTCCGGAGAGATGAGTCCCCAGGAGACATGCAAGGTTGCATACAACATGATCAACAATGGGTGATGTTTCTGTTGGGCATTGTTAGTGATCTGACCCAGCAGATCACCAATGGCCTCTAACCAGTCACACATGCTCAGTAAATGGGGCGAAACAGACATTCGCCATGTGTGCGGCGCCTTCTTGTTAGACGGTTGACGTGTGTAACATCGCACTCTGTATGGGGCTTAAGGGGTCAGGAAGGACCTTTTCCCCATTTGGGACACATGGGGTTCAAATGGGTTTTTCGCCTTCCTCGGATCAACTAAATAGATAAATAAAATTAAATCAATAAGTAGATAAATGAAATTAACATTTTAAAAAAATATTAATAAAAATAGTACATTTTAATAAAAAAAAAAGTTTAGGTAGAGATAAATACAAAAAAATTAAATTCTATTCTGTGTCTGAGTATTTCTTCTTCTTCTCCCCATATAGAGGTACCACCTGTCTGTTTATGGAATATGGGGACCGTACTGTGAATTAGAAGGGACAGTCTATACCATAGTTCTGCACTTCATATAGGGGTACCACCTATCTGGGTCACATGGACAGTCTGGGAATTTCCCCCTTAATTTATGGAATATGGAGACTGTACTGTGAATTAGAAGGACAGTCTATACCATAGTTCTACACTTCATATAGGGTTAGCACCTGTCTGGGAATTTCCCCCCTTAGTTTATGGAATATGGGGACTGTACTGTGAATTGGAAGGGTCAGTCTATACCATAGTTCTGTACTTCATATAAGGGTACCACCTGTCTGGGACCATTGGACAGTCTGGGAATTTCCCCCCTTAGTTTATAGAATATGGGGACAGTACTGTGAATTAGAAGGGACAGTCTATACCATAGTTCTGTACTTCATATAGGGGTACCACCTGTCTGGGTCACATGGACAGTCTGGGAATTCCCCCTTATGTTTATAGAATATGGGACAGTAGTGGAATTAGAAGGGACAGTCTACCATAGTTCTGCACTTCATATAAGGGTACCACCTATCTGGGTCACATGGACAGTCTGGGAATTTCCCCCTTAGTTTATAGAATATGGGACAGTACTGTGAATTAGAAGGGACAGTCTATACCATATTTCTGTACTTCATATAGGGGTACCACCTGTCTGGGTCACATGGACAGTCTGGGAATTTCCCCCTTAGTTTATAGAATATGGGGACTGTACTGTGAATTAGAAGGGACAGTCTATACCATAGTTCTGTACTTCATATAGGGGTACCACCTGTCTGGGTCACATGGACAGTCTTGGAATTTCCCCCTTAGTTTATAGAAATGGGGACTGTACTGTGAATTAGAAGGGACAGTCTATACCATAGTTCTGCACTTCATTAAGGGTACCACCTGTCCTGGGTCACATGGACAGTCTGGGAATTTTCCCCCTTAGTTTATGGAATATGGGAGACTGTACTGTGAATTAGAAGATTAGAAGGGACAGTCTACCATAGTTCTGTACTTCATATAGGGGTACCTCCTGTCTGGGTCACATTGGACAGTCTGGGATTTTCCCCCCTTAGTTTTAGAATATGGGGACAGTACTGTGAATTAGAAGGGACAGTCTATACCATAGTTCTGTACTTCATATAAGGGTACCACCTGTCTGGGTCACATGGACAGTCTGGGAATTTCCCCCTTAGTTTGTGGAATATGGGACTGTACTGTGAATTAGAAGATTAGAAGGGACAGTCTATACCATAGTTCTGTACTTCATATAGGGTACCTCCTGTCTGGGTCACATGGACAGTCTGGGAATTTCCCCCCTTATTTATGGAATATGGGGACTGTACTGTGAATTAGTGGGACAGTCTATACCATAGTTCTGCACTTCATATAGGGTACCACCTATCTGGGGTCACATGGACAGTCTGGAATTTCCCCCTATGTTTATGGAATATGGGGACTGTACTGTGAATTAGAAGGGACAGTCTATACCATAGTTCTGTACTTCATATAAGGGTACCACCTGTCTGGGTCACATGGACAGTCTGGGAATTTCCCCCCTTAGTTTATAGAATATGGGGACAGTACTGTGAATTAGAAGGGACAGTCTATACCATAGTTCTGTACTTCATAAGGGGTACCACCTGTCTGGGTCACATGGACAGTCTGGGAATTTCCCCCTTAGTTATAGAATATGGGGACATACTGTGAATTAGAAGGGACAGTCTATCACCATAGTTCTGCCTTCATATAAGGGTACCACCTATCTGGGTCACATGGACAGTCTGGGAATTTTCCCCCTCTTAGTTTATAGAATATGGGACAGTACTGTGAATTAAGGGACAGTCTATACCATAGTTCTGTACTTCATATAGGGTACCACCTGTCCTGGGTCACATGGACAGTCGGGAATTTCCCCCTTAGTTTATGGAATATGGGGACTGTACTGTGAATTAGAAGGGACAGTCTATACCATATTTCTGTACTTCATATAGGGTACCACCTGTCTGGGTCACATGGACAGTCTGGAATTTCCCCCTTAGTTTATAGAATATGGGGACTGTACTGTGAATTAGAAGGGACAGTCTATACCATAGTTCTGCACTTCATATAAGGGTACCACCTGTCTGGGTCACATGGACAGTCTGGGAATTTCCCCCTTAGTTTATGGAATATGGGGACTGTACTGTGAATTAGAAGTATTGAAGGGACAGTCTATACCATAGTTTCTGTACTTCATATAGGGGTACCTCCTGTCTGGGTCACATGGACAGTCTGGGAATTTCCCCCCCTTAGTTTATAGAATATGGGGACAGTACTGTGAATTAGAAGGGACAGTCTATACCATAGTTCTGTACTTCATATAGGGGTACCACCTGTCTGGGTCACATGGACAGTCTGGGAATTTCCCCCTTAGTTTGTGGAATATGGGGACTGTACTGTGAATTAAGGGACAGTCTATACCATAGTTCTGTACTTCATATAAGGGTACACACCTGTCTGGGTCACATGGACAGTCTGGGAATTTCCCCCTTAGTTTGTGGAATATGGGGACTGTACTGTGAATTAGAAGATTAGAAGGGACAGTCTATACCATAGTTCTGTACTTCATTATAGGGTACCTCCTGTCTGGGTCACATGGACGTCTGGAATTTCCCCCCTTAGTTTATGGAATATGGGGACTGTACTGTGAATTAGATGGGACGTCTATACCATATTTCTGCACTTCATATAAGGGTACCACCTGCCTGGGTCACATGGACAGTCTGGAATTTCCCCCTTAGTTTATGGTATGTTGACCGTACTGTGAATTAGAAGGGACAGTCTATACCATAGTTCTCACTTCATATAAGGGTACCACCTGCCTGGGTCCACATGGACATCTGGGAATTTCCCCCTTAGTTTATGGAATATGGGACCGTACTGTGAATTAGAAGGGACAGTCTATACCATAGTTCCTGCACTTCATAAGGGGTACCCACCTGTCTGGGTCACATGGACAGTCTGGGAATTTCCCCCTTAGTTTATGGAATATGGGGACCGTACTGTGAATTAGAAGGGACAGTCTATACCATAGTTCTGCACTTCATATAAGGGTACCACCTGCCTGGGTCACATGGACAGTCTGGGAATTTCCCCCTTAGTTTATGGAATATGGGACCGTACTGTGAATTAGAAGGACAGTCTATACCATAGTTCTGCACTTCTATAAGGGTACCACCTGCCTGGGTCCATGGACACTGGGAATTTCCCCCTTAGTTTATGGATATGTGGAGACCGTACTGTGAATTAGAAGGGAGTCCTATACCATAGTTCTGCCTTCACATAAGGGTACCACCTGTCTGGTGGGTGCAGGGAGAAGATACAAGTGGAAGTTTACCGGCTTTGGGAACGCATGAAAATGCACTATACACAGTAACGAAAAAAGACGATACCAGCGGATCCAACAGCTTTGTCCCTTTATTGTTAGTGTATGTACCCACCTAATTGGGCAAACAGAGTGGCTCTCTAAAGAGACAGTTTAACATGACTGCAGAGAGGCAAATGCGCCCCCTGGCTGGACAGCGCAGTAAAAATTGGGCCAGGCAGTGTCAAGTTTATCACCCAAGGTATAGGATGGGGCTTATAGAGTAAAATATAATCCAAACCAGAAGAAAGATAGACGCTAACAATACACTTTCTAAGGCTGTGCATAAATTTCTCTTTTTTGGAACTGAGGCAATCATGATAAAAACATTTTAAAATTCTAACAATATAGGCTATCCAACCCTAATACCCTCCCATGCCTAAACACAGTTTGTACATAGCAATAGTTTATAATAGGAGGATAAACTCATCCTAAAAGTCACCCAACCCTCATAGTGTGATTGTAAGGGCAGGGGGTCCATCATTAACCATTATAGACCATTGGGCAAAGGGCACAGAGTAGCTATGAAGCAACAGTATGTCCACTGCAACACCAAAATGTGGTTTATATGATAAAATGCCCTTGTGGCAAATGCTACATAAGCCAAACCAGCAATACAAGAACAATGATACAAAGCAACGAAAGTGACAGCCGCAATTTAAAGAAAAAACCGGCACTGACACGGCGGTTGCTGGACATTTTGCTGAAACTAAACACAATGGGCCTCATTTAACCAGACTCGCTGGGCCAATATATGGAGGTAACGGTAACGCGACTTTAACTCCATGTTAGCATGTGGATCCCACGCATCCGACAACTGCAATTTAATATCGCGTTTGCGCTATTTTTAGTTCAGGATTTTAACCGCCAGCACCACATTCGCAACGCCATATTAAATAGCGTAAGGAGCATTTACCCAGAGCGATAGCGGCCTGAAGAATGAAAATGAGCCTGTATGGATGAATGAAAATGAGCCTGAATGGATCCCAGCTAAAGTGGTGCAAACTAGAAAAGTAGAGCAGCAACAAAGTGTGGGGGAAATCAGAGTAAACTGCTCCAGATCAAAGTTAAATGGATTAAAAAGCATGAAACCAGTTGAGATAAAAAACATGGTCTGTCAAACCATTTTTATAAATGTCCAGTGAAACAGTCAGAAACCTTGTTATGGCTGGGTCAGTATGCTATAACTGTCTCATAACATGTCTCAATTAAGAGATATCCCTCGCTACAAATACTAATGATTGTATCAGTATGTTACTCTGCAATAATGAATTGTAAACTTATACTTCATTTTTTTCTGTAGGTTCTTTATGGAGTACCAGCTGAAGAGGAAAATACGTAAAGTTAAGTATACCGTTGGAAACTAAGGCTGGTACTATATATATATATATATATGTAATATATATATATTATATATATATATATATCTATATCATATACCCTTTTCTATATGATATAGATAGAATTTTCTATATAAAGATTTTATTATGGTAGGCATTTTTATATGCAGTTCCATGGTTGTGTATATATACAAGCCCTGATGAAGTCCGGGTGAAACGTGTGTATGCGTTCATTAGTGTGGGAGGGAAGTAGCAAGGAGAGCACCATTGGGAGTTTCGCTATTGATTTCTCCGATACTGTAAGCAAGTTGGACTGTAGGTACACCGGCGTTACATATTTACCAGCAAGTTGGAGGACAAGTGCACCTGCAATATCTTGGCAAGGTAGATCATGCTAGGATGCACCGGCGTTCCCCAAGTCCTGCAGAGTGGCGCTAGTGAAGAACGGAGGGACCGGTTGGGTGATGAGATCCAAGCTGTTTACAGAACACAATACACAGTCGCTATATATATTTGTGCAAGTACTCTGATGTGATTTGAATACCGTTCATTGTATCCATATAAAGCTACTACAGTATCATTTATGAACTAGTGACTTAACTCTCACATTAATTCATACCGCTATGTATCCTCTTCAAGGTCCATTTAAAACTGCTTCATGCTCTGCACAATCAGCACCTTTAAGGGGAGCCGTAAGATACTTGAGCCTCAATAGCAATTGGATGCTTGCGCTGGAGCTTCTATGGAACATTTGACTCACTTTCCCTACCCGCTTAAAATATTTGCATATTGATTGCAGTGTATGTTTTTTAACACTTGGGGTATGTTGTGTATTTAGGGCAAACTAACTGCAAACCTATGGGTAATATAAAGTAAGTGGCCATGCACACATATGTGAATTCAATGGCCAAACGTGAATGCTAAAATAAAGTCTTTTTAATTATTACGTCGATATGGTCGGTGGTGCTCCTTTAGGTCTGGGTTTTTTGTTTATCCTGAAGATATGTTTGTATTGGTGGTTTGTCATTACCCCAAGCATGGTAGCTAGCCGCTACAAGACTAGTGACTTCATTTATTGAAGTGGTGCGGAGACCATGCTGTTTTTATTGTGTATATATTTCCCCTTTCTCTAGTACATCTCCTAAGGTTGGTGTGACTACACGCATTTGGATTTAAAGACACACTACGTGATTGAGCTATTTTTTTTTAATGGACTTTTTTGTGCACCAATAGGGTAAAGGCGCAGGTGTATGTGATGCTATTTAACTTCCATGTGGAAGTATCCAGTTTATGCTTGAAAAAAGAACATGCTGGTGGTTCGAACATGTCGCAGCAATAAACGTGTGCAGATTTAACTGCCTATAGTGTCCTCTTCCTATCTTATTGAATAAAGTTGATGGAGGGGGAGGATGCCATAGCAGATGTAACGGTTCACCAGCCACACCCACCTTTTTGGCAAGCGTGCTTGTGTGCCAAAGAAAAATATTAGGGAGGTTTTATCAATACCCACTATTGTCGCCCTCCAGTTCATTACCCGGTATTGTCGCCCTCCAGTTCATTATCCACTATTGTCCCCTCCAGTTCATTATCCACTATTGTCAGCCCTCCAGTTCATTACCATATTGTCAGCTTATGGTTGTAAACACAAAAAAGACATACCCCTCAACCAGACCCAGGAACACACACTTACTGATTTACTTATCCATTATGGTGGCAGCCATATTTAAAGGGTAACTAAAGTCGAAAAAACTAATTTAGATTTATCCTCAATAAAAAACACTCCTGACCTCAGTCACATGCTTACTTGCTTTATCTGTCCTGTAAAGGATTGCTAGAGATTATTAATGGGTGTGACCAACTGTACAAGTTTCTGCCATAGCTAAGCACTGAGCATGTGCAGAACATAATGGTCATTGACCAAACTGTGTGATACTAGAAGTGTAGTAAAAAGCACAAACCATATGTTATTTAGGTAAATTCCCAGTGTCTGTATCAAAAGAGAGGAAGACACAGATTACTGGTTTTATATCAAGGTGTTCTGCCTTCTGTTCATTGTGGTACTGTGGCTTTAGTTGTCCTTTAAAGGGAAAGTGGCCATTTGCCAGCTTCTTTTAATGCAATGCTTAAAGGGAAAGTGTGCCTTTGCCAGCTTTTTCATGCATGCTTTAAGGGAAAGTGTGCATTTGGCTCTTTTCAATGTTATGGCTTAAAGGGAAAGTGTGCCCTTTGCCACTTCCTTCAACAAGTGCTTAGAGGGAAGTGCCATTTGCCAGCTTCTTTCAATACAGTGCTTAAAGGAAAGTGTGTCATTTGCCAGCTTCTTTCAACACAGTGCTTAAAGGGAAAGTGTGCCATTGCCAGCTTTTTCAATGCAATGCTTTAAGGGAAAGTGTGCCATTTGGCATCTTTTCAATGTAATGCTTAAAGGGAAAGTGTGCCCTTTGCCAGCTTCCTTCAACAAAGTGGCTTAGAGGGAAATTCCATTTGCCAGCTTCTTTCAATTACAGTGCTTAAAGGGAAAGTGTGTCATTTGCCAGCTTCTTTCACACAGTGCTTAAAGGGAAAGTGTGTAATTTGCCAGCTTCTTTCATGCAATGCTTAAATAAAATGTGCCCTTTGCTATTTATTTTTCAACACACTTCATAAAGGGAAGGTGGGCCATTTTTTTCAGCTTCTTTCAACACCCATTGACAAATTTTTGTGACCCTTGACTTGAATGGGTTCTGTATCAAACTTCCGAACATGAAAATACAGTATCTCAGTTCACAAAGCATGGAAAGTAACAGTATCTCAGTACAGGAAGCATGGAAAATTAACAGTATCTCAGTACAGGAATCATGAAAAGTAACAGTATCTTAGTGCAGGAATCCTGGAAAAGTAACAGTATCTCAGTAAGGAAGCCGGAATAGTAACAGTATCTCAGTACTGGAAGCATGGGAATAGTAACATATCTCAGTAACAGGAAGCATGGAATAGTACAGTAATCTCAGTACAGGAAGCTGAAAAAGTAACAGTATCTAGTCCAGGATCATGGAAAGTAACAGTATCTCATACAGGAAGCCTGGAAAGACAGTATCTCGTACAGAATCCTGGAATAGTAACAGTATCTCGTAAGAAGCCTGGAAAAGGAACATATCTCAGTACAGGAAGCTGGAATAGTAACAGTATCTGATACAGACGATAGTCAGTATATCAGAAGGAGCCTGAAATAGTTAACAGTATCTCAGTACAGGAAGCATGAAAAGTACACAGAATCTCAGTACAGAACCTGAAAAGTAACAGTATCTCAGTACAGGAAGCATGGAAAAGTAACAGTATCTCAGTACAGACATGGGAAAGTACCAGTATCTCAGTCAAAAGCCTGGAAAAGTACAGATCTCAGTACAGTAAGCATGGAAAAGTACAGTACTCAGTACAGGAAGCATGGAAAGTAACAGTATCTCAGTACAGGGAAGCCTTGAATATACGTATCTCAGTACTGGAATCATGGAAAGTAACAGTATCTCAGTACAGAACATGAAAAGTAACATATCTCAGACACGGAAGCCTGGAATAGTAACGTATCTCAGTACTGGAAGCATGGAATATCTCAGTACTGGAAGCATAGAAAAGTAACAGTATCTCAGTACAGGAAGCATGAAAAGGTAACAGTATCTCAGTACAGGAAGCCTGGAAAAGTAACAGTATCTCAGTACAGGAAGCCTGAAATAGTAACAGTATCTCCAGTACTGGAAGCATGGAATAGTAACATATCTCAGTACTGGAAGCATGGAACAGTACAGTATCTCAGTACAGGAAGCCTGGAAAAGTAACAGTATCTCAGTACAGAAGCCTGGAATATAACAATATCTCAGTACAGGAAGCCTGGAAAAGGAACAGTATCTCAGTACAGAAGCCTGAATAGTACCAGTATCTGAGTACAGGAAGCCTGGAATATACAGTATATCGTACAGGAAGCCTGAAATAGTAACAGTATCTCAGTACCGGAGCATGGAAAAGTAACAGTATCTCAGTAACAGGAAGCATGGAAAGTAACAGTATCTTCAGTACAGGAATCAATGGAAAAAGTAACTATCTCAGTACAGGAAGCATGGAAAGTAACAGTACCTCAGTACAGAACTGGAAATACAGTATCTCAGTACAGTAAGCATGGAAAGTAACAGTATCTCAGTACAGGAACAATGAAATTAACGTATCTCAGTACAAGAGCCTGGAAAAAGTAACCGTAATCTCAGTACAGGAAGCATGGAATCGTAACAGTATCTCAGTACAAGAAGCCTGGAAAGTAACAGTATCTCATACAGGAAGCATGGAAAGTAACAGTATCTCAGTACAGGAAGCATGCAATAAGTAGTATCTCGAACAGGAAGCCTGAAAAGTAACAGTATCTGTACAGGAAGCCTGGAAAAGTAACATCTCAGTACAGGAAGCCTGGAAAGTAACAGATCTCAGTACAGGAAGCCTGGATAGTAACCAGTATCTCAGTACAGAAGCATGGAAAGGTAACCGTATCTCAGTACAGGAAGCATGGAAAAGGAACAGTATCTCAGTACAGGAATCATGGAAAAGTTACAGTATCTCAATACAGGAAGCATGGAAAAGTAACAGTATCTCAGTACAGGAAGCATGGAATAGTAACAGTATATCAGTACAGGAAGCATGGAATAGTAACAGTATCTCTGTACAGGAAGCCTGGAAAAGTAACAGTATATCAGTACAGGAAGCCTGGAAAAGTAACAGTATCTCTGTACAGGAAGCATGGAAAAGTAACAGTATCTCAGTACAGGAAGCATGGAAAAGTAACAGTATCTCAGTACAGGAAGCATGGAAAAGTAACAGTATCTCAGTACAGGAAGCATGGAAAAGTAACAGTATCTCAGTACAAGAAGCCTGGAAAAGTAACAGTATCTCAGTACAGGAAGCATGGAATAGTAACAGTATCCTCAGTACAGGAAGCATGCAATAAGTAACAGTATCTCAGTACAGAAGCCTGGAAAAGTACAGTATCTCAGTACAGAAGCATGGAATAGTAACAGTATCTCAGTAACAAGAAGCCTGGAAAAGTAACAGTATCTCAGTACAGAAGCATGGATAGTAACCAGTATCTCAGTACAGGAAGCCTGAAAATAGTAACTACTCAGTACAGGAACATGGAAAATTAACAGTATCTCAGTACAGGAAGCATGGAAAGTACAGTTCTCAGTAAGGACAGGAAAAGTAACAGTACCTCAGTACAGGAAGCATGGAAAGGTAACAGTATCTCAGTACAGAAGCCTGGAAAAGTAACAGTATCTCAGTACAGGAAGCATGGAAATGTAACCAGTATCTCAGTACAGGAAGCATGGAAAAGTACCAGTATCTCAGTACAAAAGCCTGGAAAGTAACAGTATCTCATCAGAAGCATGGAATAGTAACAGTATCCTCAGTACAAGAACCTGGAAAAGTAACAGTATCTCATACAGGAAGCATGGAATAGTACAGTATCTCAGTACAGGAGCATGCAATAGTAACAGTATTCTCAGACAGAAGCCTGGAAAAGTAAACAGTATCTTATACAGGAAGCCTGGAAAAGTAACAATCTCAGTACAGAAGCCTGGAAAATAACAGTAATCTCGTACAGGAAGCCTGGAATCTAACAGTATCTCAGTACAGGAAGCAGGAATAGTAACAGTATCTCAGTACAGAAAGCATGGAAAGGTAACCGTAATCTCAGTACAGGAGCATGAAAAGGACAGTATCTCAGTACAGGAATCATGGAAAACGTTACAGTATCTCAGTACAGGAAGCATGTGAAAAGTACAGTTATCACAAGTACGGAGCATGGAATAGTAACAGTATCTCAGTACAGGAAGCATGGAATAGTAACAGTATCTCTGTACAGGAAGCCTGAAAAGTAACAGTATCTCAGTACAGGAAGCCTGGAAAAGTAACAGTATCTCAGTACAGGAAGCCTGGAATAGTAACAGTATCTCAGTACAGAAAGCATGGAAAGGTAACCCGTATCTCAGTACAGGAAGCATGGAAAAGGAACAGTATCTCAGTACAGGAATCATGGAAAAGTTACAGTATCTCAGTACAGGAAGCATGGAAAAGTACAGTATCTCAGTACAGGAGCATGGAATAGTAACAGTAATTCAGTAAGGAGCATGGAATTAACATATCTCAGTACAGGAAGCCTGGAATAGTAACAGAATCTCAGTACAGGGAGCCTGGAAAAGTAACAGTATCTCAGTTCCGGAAGCCTGGAAAGTAACAAGTATCTCAGTACAGGAAGCATGGAATAGTAACAGTATCTCAGTACAGGAAGCATTGGAATAGTAAACAGTATCTCAGTACAGGAAGCCTGGAATAGTAACAGTATCTCAGTACAGGAGGCCTGTCTCAGTACAGAAGCCCTGGAATAGTACCAGTATCTCAGTACAGGAAGCCTGGAAAAGTAACAGTATCTCAGTACAGAGCCATGAAAAGTAACAGTATCTCAGTACTGGAAGCCTGGAATAAGTAACAGTATCTCAGTACTGGAAGCCTGGAAAATTAACAGTATCTTAGTACAGGAAGCCTGGAAAAGTAACAATCTCAGTACAGGAAGCCTGGAATAGTAACAGTATCTCAGTACAGGAAAACTGGAAAAGTACAGTATCTCAGTACAGAAGGCAGTGGCATAGAACAGTATCTCAGTTACGGAAGCATGGAAAAGTAACAGTAGCTCAGTACAGGAAGCTGGGAATAGTACAGTATCTCATACAGGGAAGTTGGAAACTACAGTTCCAGTACGGAAGCCTGGAATATAAACAGTATCTCAGTACAGGAAGCCTGGAATAGAACATTACTCCGTACAGGAAGCCTGGAAAAGTAACATGTATCTCAGTAAGAAGCCTGGAATAGTAACAGTATCTCACTACAGGAAGCCTGGAAAATAACAGTAATCTCAGTCAGGAAGCCTGGAATAGTAACAGTATCTCCTCTACAGGAGCCTGGAATAGTAACAGTAATCCTCAGTACTGGAAGCATGAAAAGTAACAGTATCTCATACAGAAGCCTGAATAGTAACATATCTCAGTGCCAAAGGGAAGCCTGGAAAAGTAACAGTATCTCCGTACAGGAAGCCTGGAATAGTAACAAGATCTCAGTACAGAAGCCTGGAATAGTAACAGTATCCTCAGTACAGGAAGCCTGGAAAAGTAACAGTATCTCAGTACAGGAAGCCTGGAAAGTAACAGTATCTCGTACAAGGAAGCATGGATAGTAAACAGTATCTCAGTACAGGAAGCATGGATAGTAACAGTATCTCCTACAGGAAGCCTGAAAAGTAACAGTATCTCACTACAGGAAGCCTGGAAAAGTACAGGTATCTCAGTACAGGAAGCATGGAATAGTAACATGTAATCTCAGTACAGGAAGCATGGAATAGTACAGTATCTCAGTACAGGAAGCCATGGAAAGTACAGTATCTCAGTACAGAAGCACTGGAATAGTAAACAGTATCTCAGTACAGGAAGCACTGGAAAGTAACGTATCTCATACAGGAAGCCTGGAAAAGTACAGTATCTCAGTACAGGAAGCAGGAATAGTAACATTATCTCAGTACAGGAAAGCATTGAATAGTAACAGTATCTCAGTACAGGAAGCCTAAAAGTAATCAGTATCTCATACAGGAACCTGGAAAAGTAACAGTATCTCAGACAGAAGCCGTTGAATAGTACAGTTAATCTCACTACATGAAGCTGGAAAAGTAACAATCTCATACAGGAACCTGGAATGTACAGTATTCACTACAGAAGCCTGGAAAATGTACAGTATCTCAGTACAGTGAAGCATGGAATAGTAACAGTATCTTCCGTTACAGGAAGCCTGGATAGTAACAGTATCTCAGTTACTGTAAGCAATGGAATAGTACAGTATCTCAGTACAGAAAGCCTGGAAAAGGAACAGTATATCAGTACAGGAAGCATGGAAAAAGTAACAGTATCTCATTTCAGGAACCTGAAAGGTAACATATCCTCAGAAGCATGCAAGTAACATATCTCAGTACAGGAAGCATGGAAAAGTAACAGTATCTCAGTACAGGAACCTGAAAGTAACAGTATCTCAGTACAGAACATGGAATAAGTAACAGTATCTCAGTACAGGAAGCATGGAAGGTAACAGTAACTCAGTACATGAGCATGGAAAAGGAACAGTATTCAATACAGGAAGCATGAAAAGGAACAGTATCTCAGTACAGGAAGCATGGATAGTAATAGTATCTCTGTACACGAAGCCTGAAAAGTAACAGATCTCAGTACAGGAAGCATGGAAAATACAGTATCTCCAGTACAGGAAGCCTGGAAAAGTAACAGTATCTCAGTGCAGGAGCCTGGAATAGTACAGTATCTCAGTACAGGAAGCATGAAATAGTAACAGTATCTCGTACAGGAAGCTGGAAAAGTAACAGTATCTCAGTACAGGAAGCCTGGAAAAGTAACAGTATCTACCATACAGGAAGCATGAAAAGTACAGTATCTCAGTACAGGAACCTGGAATAGTTCAGTATCTCAGTAACAGGAAGCCTGGAAAAGTAACAGTATCTCCGTAACAGGAGCCTGGAAAAGTAACATATCTCTGTACAGGAAGCATGGAAAAGGACAGTATCTCAGTACAGGAAGCCTGGAAAAGGAACAGTATCTCAGTACAGGAAGCATGGAATAGTAATAGTATCTCCGTACAGGAAGCCTGGAAAAGTAACAGTATCTCAGTACAGGAAGCCTGGAAAAGTACAGTATCTCAGTGCAGGAAGCCTGGAATAGTAACAGTATCCTCAGTACAGAAAGCCTGGAAAAGTAACAGTATCTCAGTACAGAGCATGGATAGTAATGTATCTCCGTACAGGAAGCCTGGAAAAGTAACAGTATCTCAGTACAGGAAGCCTTGAAAAAGTAACAGTATCTCAGTACAGAGCATGGAATATAATAGTATCTCCGTACAGGAAGCCTGAAAAGTAACAGTATCTCGTACAAGAAGCCTGGAAAAGTAACAGTAATCTCAGTGCAGAGCCTGGAATAGTACAGTATCTCAGTACAAGAAGCCTGGAAAAGTAAGTATCTCAGTACAGGAAGCCTGGAAAGTACATTTCTCAGTAAGGAGCTGTAAAAGTAACAGTAATCCAGTACAGGAAGCATGGAAAAGTACAGTATCTCATACAAGAAGCCTGGAAAAGTACAGTATCTCAGTACAGAAGCCTGGAAAAGTAATTTATGCAAGGTCAAGGTTATCAGTGGTGGAAAGGTCGTAGTGAAAGTCAGTATAAAATGTCATCAATGTGGTATAAAAATTATATCACAGCTTAATAAGTCCTAATAAGGTAAAGAATCCGCTCTTCTCAAATAAGTCCTAATAGGTCAAAACTTTTCTTAATCTCTATAAGTCCTAATATAGTCAACAGTTTGGGTTATGACTCAGTACTTGCCCACTCGTTCCTCCAGCCCTTGAGTTTGACTTTCATTATTAAGGAATCTATGAAATTTAAATTCTTAATGGTACTGAAGAATCTAGACAAAGTAATAATCTCCACAGTGTTTACATCAAGATGATTCATTGTTTACAAAAATACCTTCCATATTTAATTACAATTGGCACAAATTACTACCATTGTTTACAGAAGATTAAATCAACTTAAAATCTTGTTTGTTAGCATTCATATAGTATGCCACATATCAAATATTTCCATGAATCATTTAAGATCTGAATCAAAACAAAGATTATGTGCTATGGATCTGGTCCATGAGCGATTTCTTCCAAAGTTCTAGAACCCCGTATACTCTGCCTGCTGGTGCCTTCATACTGTGCTGATATTGCACCAAACTTTATTGTAGCAATTGTTCCCTCACCTTCCTTTTGAGATCTCTCGCTTTTAAGGTCTTCATACCATAATAACCCTCTCTATTTTCTTAACTAGTACAGCTACAACACCTACATTCGCTAAATTATAATAATGGGAGTCTCACTACACTTGTGGATGGCCAGCTGAAGTAGTCACCCATCGATGTAATTGCAGAGAGATAACTAATTTTATTGGGAACTTCAGCAAATGATCACCCTGTCCCCTAAACTGTATCCAGGGGGAGGACCTAAAAGGTTAGGTCACATAGTACTGAGGTTGAATAAGACATATGTTCATCAAGTCCAACCTTTCACCCTCTGGGGGTACAGCTGGTAATCAGTAAATACCTTCTATGTACCCTCACCATGCCTCTGTACCTGCCACCTCCGCTCATCCCAATCTCTGGTGCTGTCAATTGGTGGAAACTCTTCTTGCAAACCATGTCCTCCATTGGCTCAAAGTAAGGCAGGCAAACAGAACAAACGTTGATGTCCAAAAGATACCCCCTGCAGCAGCTGTACCTGCAGGGTGAGTAGCAAGGAGATTCAATAAAGTTCTTATCGTTTAAATAGTCCTCATTTTTGGCCCCAACCATCCAGATTTTATTTAACATTTAAAAGCTAACATCTGATTGGTTGGGTCAAAATTAACAGCATTTTAAACTATAAGAACTTTTATTGAAACCCCTGCTAGTGTTTAGGTCCTCACTCCTGAGTACAGCATAGGGGAGGGTATTTTTTTTTTTTCTTTTTCTTTTTTTGCTTTCCTTCCCCTTTAAATCTTTTGCATTGCAATGTCATTTGGGTATTGCTTAGTCTAAAGTGCATGTCAGTGCATCAGATAATACAGAAGGGAAGGCAGAAAAAAAACTCAATAAACCTGCTCTATTTGTCTATGACAATATTAATAGATTTGTATTTCCTGTGTCAAGTCAATGTAGCAAAATGTACCTGCTGAGATCATTTTAACTTATTTCAGTCTTGTTTGGAACTAATTTGCAGGTAGGCTTGCTGACATTAGTCTTCTACTTATTAAATACCCCCTGCTGAACAAGAAAATCTATTTTTTTTATATCAATCTAACTTGTAGATTCCAATACTCCTGTATTAAAAAAAAATTAAAACTTGGAGCAAGACAAGAGCTGAGATAAAACGAGTGATAATTCTAATGCCTGGATAGTAAGATTATAGCCCCAGGATAATATAAGTCCTCTTGGGTAGATAAAGACATGTAACGAATAGTGGCCTTGACGTCCAGGCATACTGAGGCCAGTATTGTCAGCCATCCAGTTCATTACCCAGTTTGTCAGCCATCCAGTTTTAACCAGTATTGTCAGCCACCAGTTTATTCCCCCAGTATTGTCAGCCATTCCGTTCATTACTTAGTATTGTCAGCCATCCAGTTCATTACCATTATTGTCAGCCATCCAGTTCATTACTCAGTATTCTCAGCCCTCCAGATCATTGGCCAGTGTTGTCACCACCCTCCAGTTTAACAGCACCGTCAGCCCTCCAGTCATAAGCAGTGTCAGCACTCCTGTTATAAGCAGTGTTAGTCCTCCAGTTCCTTACCAATACTGTTAGCCTTACGTTCATTACCCAATATTGTCAGCGAGGGGCACGGACATTAGTAGGGCCTGTCACAAGCCCAGATCTCTTCCACTATCAGACATTTTAAACAGCTGATCGTGTGTATGAATGAAACATACGCATGATCAGCTGTTTAAATGGCTGATCACGGAAGAGAGGGTCAGGGGCCCACCTCCAATCTCGCGGGGGGGGGGGGTGGGGGGGGGGGGGGGGGCAGCCCCTGCAGTACACCCCTGCTGTTATCTTAACCACATTGTACACTGTGAAATGGGAAAGTGATCTTAGAGTTAGTGTGGCCTTGGCAAGTGGGTGTTTTGTTATTTACCATGAGGGCCAAGGGCCACTTTGTTATATTTGCCCCCCAGGTCAGAAGGTCCCAGTCCTTCCCTGCATGGTTGTGTGTTCCCAAGAAAGTGCAGCTCAAATGTAATCCTGTCAAATATCCCCAAATGTTAATTTGTGGTTCATATCGATAATCAGGGGTATACCTGGGAACCACTGCATTAATTCTACCAGCTGATTTACTGTCACAATTATATTTAAAGAGATTTTTGATTAACTACTAAATGTTGATGCGGTGGATACTATTCTATTAAATATAAAATAAATAGATAGTGTGACAACTGGAAAATACTCTAGTCACATTTAAACATTAAAGCAGAACCATAGTGCTAATTAAGATTTTTTTTTTTAAAAAATTGCTAAAATCAAAAGTACCTGGGGCAGGGAGGTAGAAGTGGTAATTCCTACCTCCCAATATCGCTACAGTGAGAAGCACTAGCTTGAAGCTTGCAGAAACTACCAACTCTTTTCTAACTGGTGCTGCCGTTTATTTTTCCATGTGTTTATAATAGAAGGGAAAGTATGAACATTGATTTTGTCTGCTAATTGGAATGTGGGTATCTTAACTCGATAAGCTTGCTATGGAAATGAGGATATTGGTTTTTTACTTAAGTTGCCCTTTAGGTATGACTGCCACAGGAATGGAAGGGTAGGTTAGTTGGTGTGTGTACCTGTGTCAGGTTGGGGGTATTTTTTATTTATGACCTTAAGAACATAATACTAACTTTTTTGATTGATCAAGATTTAATTTTTGACAATAGCTTGCCTTAAGAATGTCTGCCACTAAATGGAAAGGGTAATCAGTAGGGTGTGTGTAACTGTGTCAGGCTGGGGGTATGTGTTATTGCATTTATAGTAACATAGTAACATAGTAACATAGTAATTAAGGTTGAATAAAGACATTCGTCCATCAAGTCCAACCTATCCCTTTTTTTTTTTTTTTTTTTTTTTTTAACCCTACCTAACAGTTGATCCAAGGAAGGCAAAAAACCCCAGCTAAAAAAGGGGGGGGAAAATTCCTTCCTGACTCCAAACGGCAATCGGAAGTATCCCTGGATCAACCAGATCTATATGCATTAATACCTAATTCTCAATATTTTTTAGTTTTAGAAACTTATCCAGCTTTTTTAAAGTTATTCAATGAACTTGCCATTACCACCCTCTGCTGAAGACAGTTCCACAGTTTCACCGTTCTCACTGTAAGAAACCTCTCCTAACTTGAAGTGAAACTTCTTTTCTTCCAACCTTAAAGGATGTCCACGAGTCCTCTGATATGACCTATTAGTGAACAATGCACCAGAGAGTTCACTGTAGGGCCATTAATATATTTGTATAAGGTTATCATGTCCCCACGCAACCGCCGCTTCTCCAATGTAAACAGCCCTACTTGTCTAATCTGCCTGCATATTCAAGCCCCTCCATTCCCCTTATTAATTTAGTTTGCCCTTCTCTGAACTGCCTCAATTTCCAAGATGTCCCTTTTGTATATGGGATTCCAAAACTGCACCGCATATTCCAAATGTGGCCTTACCAGTGCCTTGTAAGAGGGAGAATAATATTTTCTCTCTTGATTCCATTCCCCTCTTTATACAAACAATATCTTGCTAGCTCTAGCTGTTGCTACCTGGCATTGTTTGCTACAGCTAAGTCTGTTATCTACCAGAACCCCCAAATCTTTTTCCATTTCAGATGCACTTAACACAGAGTTATTTATGGTGTAGGTGGCACAGGGATTATTAAATCCCAAATGCATCACCTTACATTTATCAACATTGATCCATCTGCCATTCTGCTGCCCATTTTGATAATCTATCTAGGTCTGCTTGCAGCACTTGCACATCATTGGAAGTTTCCAAAGCTCTGCATAATTTAGTGTCATCAGCAAACACAGAGACCTTGCTCTCAATGCCCCCTTCTAAGTCATTTATAAACAGATTAAACAGAAGCGGCCCCAGTACAGAACCCTGAGGAACTCCGCTTAGAACTTTAGCCCACATAGATGTAGCTCCATTAACCACCACTCTCTGTTTGCGGTCCAATAACCAGTTCTCTATCCATGAACAAATGTTTTCTTCAAGGCCAACAGTCCTCAGTTTATACATTGTCGCCTATGGTGGCACAGTATCAAAGGCTTTTGCAAAATCCAAATATCCACATCCACAGCTGTGCCTGAATCTAACTTCTTACTCACTTCTTCATAAAAACCATTAAATTTGTCTGCATGATCTATTTCTCATAAATCCATGCTGACTACTACAAAAGATGATCTCTGGAGACAAATCAAGGATATGATCCCTTAACAAAGTTTCCATCACCTTCCCTACCACTGATAGGCTTACAGGTCTATAGTTACCAGGCTGTGAACGACTACCTTTTTTGAATATTGGTATTACATTGGCTTTTTTCCAATCCAGCGGCACATCCCCAGACAAAAGCGAATCTGAAAAGATGAGACACAGTGGTCTTGCTAGAACTAACTAAGCTCTTTTAAAATCCTAGGATGCAATCCATCTGGTCCTGGCGCTTTATTGATATTAACTTTGTCTAATTGATTCCGTACCATATCCTCTGTTATCCAATGTGAAAACTCTTCATTTCCTCCCATAATACTGAACATAATACTTTTTTTGATGATGGATTTTCATTATTTGACAATAGTTTTCCTTTAAGAATGGCTGCCACTAGAATGGAAAGGATAGGTCAGTAGGTGGGTGTACCTGTGTCAGGTTGGGGTGTGAAAAACTTAGTGAACTTAATTTAACCGTTCATAGTTAAATGTACCATGTACCATGTAAAAGCTGCTGTGATGTCACAGTGACAGAGGGAATAAAAAGCTGCTGCTTTACAAAATCATGTGATCTTAGAGATTTTATCAGCACAGTGCACAATGGCCGAGAGTTTTTTAAGGTGTGCGATAAGAAGTCTGGGTGCTGTAATTCTCTAGGCTTGGATTCACCCTTTTAATATCGTGTTCCCCACGTATTTTATTAAAGGGCATGTCCACCCCCAAAACTATAATCCCCCCCACTAATGGCCCCACCATGTAGTGTAATAAAATCCATACCTCACATCCCAGCTCCATATGGTTCTCCTGTAGTCCCATCCCCCCCAAAGTCCCAAAAATGGCCACCAGGAGGATAGCAGAGTCCATATAGGACTCTGCCTCCTGTCTCGCCTCTGGGAGAAGTTGGCATGCATACTGCAGCCCTTCTCCCCCTCCCTCTCCCTCCCTTCCCTCCCCGTTTTGCGATCCCTACCATAAAACCCCTTGCCCTTATCATAGTAATATCCTCCCCCAGCCCCACCACTAAAAAATTATTTTAAGAAAGTCCCCCAAACTCTACTTACCTTCCCTCCCCAGGAATTCTGAGAAGCCGGCAGCCGCATCCGTGATTGGCTGCCTCTCAGCCAATCACGGACGCGGCTGCCGGTCCCGCACCCTGCTTGCAGTGTCTTGCAAGCAGAAGGCCAGCGGGCATGGGAGGAGAGAGGGAAGGTAAGTAACATCGGGCACTTTCTTAAATTTATTTTATAGTGGTTGGGGCTGGGGGAAGATATACTTTGATATAGGTACAGGTACACACACCTACTAATCTACTTATCCATTACTGTGGCAGCGATACTTAAGGGTAACTAAAGATAAAAAAAACGAATTTAGATTTATTCTCAATAAAATAGTTTTATGGTTGTAACAAAAAAAAGACATAACCCTAAACCAGACCCAGGTAACACACCTACTGATTTACTTATCCATTACTGTGGCACCATATTTAAAGGGTAACTAAAGTAGAAAAATCTAATTTAGATTTATCCTCCAATAAAAACACAAAAAAGACATACCCCTCAACCAGACCCAGGTACACCACACCTACTGATTTACTTATCCATTACTGTGGCAGCCATATTTAAAGGGTAACTAAAGTCGAAAAATCTAATTTAGATTTATCCTCAATAAAAACACAAAAAGACATACCCCCTCAACCAGACCCAGGTACACACACCTACTGATTTACTTATCCATTACTGTGGCAGCCATACTAAAAAGGGTAACTAAGTCAAAAAAATTAATTTTGATTAATAATAAAAAGGTTTGTTTTTTTAACCCCCATGTGGAACTTACATACACCTACTGACCTACCACCTCCATTACTGTTGAAGCCATACCTAAAGGGTAACTAAAGTCAAAAAAACTAATTTTGACCAATCATCAAAAAAGTTAGTTTTTTTAACCCCCAACCAGACCCAGGTACACACACCTACTGATCTACTTATCCAATACTGTGGCAGCCATACCTAAAGGGTAACTAGTAAAAAAAAACTAATTTAGATTTATCCTCAATAAAAGATAGTTTTATGGTTTTAAACACAAAAAGACATACCCCCTCAACCAGACCCAGGTACACACACCTACTGATCTACTTATCCAATACTGTGGCAGCCATACCTAAAGGGTAACTAAAGTAAAAAAAACTATTTAGATTTATCCTCATAAAAGATAGTTTTTATGGTTGTAAACACAAAAAAGACATAACCCCTCAACCAGACCCAGGTACACACCACCTACTGATTTACTTATCCATTACTGTGGCAGCCATATTTAACGGGGACCGTACTGTGAATTAGATGGGACAGTCTATACCATAGTTCTGTACTTCAATAGGGGTACCACCTGTCTGGGTCACATGGACAGGCTGGAATTTCCCCCCTTAGTTTATGGAATATGGGGACCGTACTGTGAATTAGATGGGACAGTCTATACCATAGTTCTGTACTTCATATAGGGGTACCACCGTCTGGGTCACACGGCAGTCTGGGAATTTCCCCCTTAGTTTATGGATATTGGGGACGTACTGTGAATTAGATGGGACAGTCTATACCATAGTTCTGCACTTCATATAAGGGTACCACCTGTCTGGGTCACATGGACAGTCTGGGAATTTCCCCTTAGTTTATGGAATATGGGGACCGTACTGTGAATTAGATGGGACAGTCTATACCATAGTTCTGTACTTCATATAGGGTTACCAACCTGTCTGGGTCACAGGACAGTCTGGGAATTTCCCCCTTAGTTATGGAATATGGGGACCGTACTGTGAATTAGATGGGACGTCTATACCATAGTTCTGTACTTCATATGGGGACCACCTGTCTGGGTCCACGGACAGTCTGGGAATTTCCCCCTTAGTTTATGGAATATGGGGACCGTACTGTGAATTAGATGGGACAGTCTATACCATAGTTCTGTACTTCATATAGGGGTACCACCTGTCTGGGTCACATGGACAGTCTGTGAAATGATCCCTAGTTTATGGAATATGGGGACCGTACTGTGAATTAGATGGGACAGTCTATACCATAGTTCTGTACTTCATATAGGGGTACCACCTGTCTGGGTCACATGGGCAGTCTGGGAAATGATCCCTAGTTTATGGAATATGGGGGCTAATGCTGGGTACACACATCTTGCAGATTCTGTGTGTCAATAAAGGGACGATACTGGCGGATTCAACGGCATCGTCCCTTTATTGTTAATGTGTGTACCCACCTAAATAGGGCCCACAGGGTCTCACCAGTGGCTGTCTATAGAGACAGTTTAACATGGCCGTGTGTTCCCAAATATCCCCAAACGTTAATTTATTGGGTTTATATCGATAATCGGTGGTATAACCTGGAATCACTGGGCACCCCAGCAAAACAATGATGCGGACCCCATCTGTGCTTCATCCACAGTGGTTTTCTGGAAGGATGCTATATCTGTCATAGGAAAAATAAGAAGATGGGGCCCCCTTGGCTCACGGCCCCCCTGTGGTTGCTTCCCCTTCTCCCCTGGTAGTAACGCCCCTGTGAATAATAGATGTTCTGACCCAATACAGTTTAAAGGGCATGTCCACCCCCAAAACTATAATCCCCCCACTACTGGCCCTACCATGTAGTGTAATAAAATCCTTACTTTACATCCCAGCTCCAAATGGTTCTCCAGTAACCCCCCCTCCCCCAAAGCCTCAAAAACTCCCCACCAGGAAGATAGAATATAGTCCATATAGGACTCTGCCTCCTGTCTCCCCTCTGCGAGAAGTTTGGCATGCGTACTGCAGCCTTTCTCCCCCTCCCTCTCCCTTCCTCTCCCTCCCATTTCGTGATCCCTCCCCTACCATAGAAACCCATGGTCATATATTAGTATTCATCTCCCCAGCCCCAACCACTGTAAAAGATTTGTAAAAGAAAGTCCCCCGAACTCTACTTACCTTCCCTCTCTCCCCCAGCGTTCTGAGCAGGCGACAGCCACGTCTGTGATTGGCTGCCTCTCAGCCAATCACGGACGCGGCTGCCTATCCCGCCCCCTGCTTGCAGTGTCTTGTAAGCAGAAGGCCGGGCAGTGCGGCGGAGGAGAGAGGGAAGGTAAGTAAAGATCGGGGAACTTTATTGAAATTATTTTAGAGCGGTTGGGGCTGGGGGATGGTGTATTATTAGGGTGGACATGCCCTTTAAAGGCAAAGATCGCCTGACGTTCAAAGTTATTTTCATGATGGGTGGCAGTTAGAGTAAGGTTGGAACTTCTTATACTGTATGTACATATAGTTTTATTTATACAGCGCCACCTGAGGTATGCAGCACTGTACAACATTATAATACAGTAGGTCACACAAGTGGGACAAAATTGAAATCAATACATAAATTACTTAGGGAAGTACAGACATCCCACCCTGCCACTTCATGTTTCCGGGCAGGGTGGGAGAGGGGGCGTGGTGACGTTTCGTGACTCACGCAGTGGGCAGGGCATGCACGAAAGGAGGTGGGGGAGGCGGGGTAGGGACATTATGGGGCGTGGTATGAACGGTCTGTGTGCATGGCAGCCCAAAAAGGGGCATAAAGGGGAGGAGATTCAGGACTCCTCACCGTTGCGGGAGATTGGGATGGTCTCATGGGAGCAAGGGAGACTACCCCAATTCGCAGAAGACTCCTGGAAGATCCATGAGAGGTGGGATACCTGGAAGTTCAGTCCAAATACATATACTTTTAAGAAAAAAGCGCAGTATTTTCCCATCCCAATCACCTTAACCGCCCATTCAGCATCTTGTCTGTGATTTCCGTCTTGCAGGACCCCCAGTAGAGACCGTTATGGTCTTGCCCTTGACCCGGCGCCTGGGTTGATTCAGTTGCTCAGTAGAGATCTGAGCATGTGTGACCCATCCAACAGCCAATCAGTAGAAATTACTGTTAGGAACATTCCAAGGTAGAGTGCATTCTGGGATGAAGAAGAACCGTTCCAGAACCTGAAATGTCAGCTCACTAATGTTAACAGCAGGGAACAGCAATGGGTATGAATTAACTTTTTTAAAATGGAAGTGACTATGTAGAATAACTAGGTATACATAATATAAATTGAGAATTTAAAAAAACAAATAAATAAATCAATTCAACTGAACTTCCCCTTTAAATATGGATGTTGCAGTGCTCCAGTCCCTTCCCCCTCTTCATCTTTATTATAGAGTTGTTATTGTAATTCCCTATTGCTGCCAGCAGGGGGAGCTGCTCGATTTCCCCTACCGGTTGTAATGATTGACAGCTGAGGGGGGAGGGAACGAACGAGAGAAAAAAAAAAACACAGTCAGAGAGACAGAGGAGGAGAGAGAGGGCGAAGCGCCGGAGCTGAATCGCCTGTAATCCGCCGCCATCCCGAGCACCGACCGCCCGTCCCGATCCCGGCATCGCCTAGAATATTTCCCAGGAGGCCAATCTAAGTAACCAGGTCGGTATTAGTGTCGGGGCGGCGCTCCGGGTTGGATAAGGCTGGGGGAGGGTAGAGGCCCAGGCCGCAGCTTTGTTCGCTATAGGCCGCAGCCATTTCCTAGCCTGGCAATGGCCGACCCGACTTTCTCCTCCTTACCACAACTCCCAGCATCCCTAGCCAAGCCAACTGGAATGTGGGGATGATGGGTGTTGTAATTTAATTAAATCCTGTGCACGTTTTAACACCTCACCTATGTTTATTGAAGAGAGTGGGGAGGGGGGTTAGAAATGACCTGTCAGTGGTTGGTTGGGGGGTATAGTGGTGGACTCCCACTATGCCTTGGTTATAGAATGCCAACAGGGAATGCTGGGAGTTGTAGTTTCAAACATCCAGTGCCATGGTTCAACAAATATGTTTATATCTGTTGGTTTATATGTATCACCATTTCCATCTCTCTCTCTCTCTCTGTCTCTCTGTCTCTCTGTCTCTCTCTCTCTCTCTCACTATATATAATATATATATTGCTGCTTGGGGTGTTTAAAAACTACAACTCCCAGCAGTCGCTAGCTGCACCCTGCAATTGCAATATGAGTAACCGAATGTATCTGATTTTGATCCATGATAATACATGCAGGGATCTTCCTGGAGATGTTCTGACATTGACGGGTGGGGGTAGGTACATCCTTGCTGGGGGTTGGATGAAATGACGGAAAAGTAGTGTGTTATTAATTCTACAGACTTTCATTTGGTTTTATTGTAGGCCTGGGATTAATAACCCCAGATTCTGTCCTATTTAATCAATCCCCTCCACCTTGGTCTATTTAGCAAAGTCCTTTATCTAATAAACAAGGAACTAGCTTCATGCTTTATCTATTTATCTATGTATATTCTTTTTACTATCATAAACGCGTTTGATCGTGGGAAGTGTTTTTCACATTTATCACATTGAAGTGTGCAGCGTGAACACTATTCATACATACATGGCACGCTTTATAAATGTTTCTTTACACGGTCACGTGAGTGTTTGTATCGGCAAAGAGTTACGAATGTTTGTTTATTGAGTAAGCTGAGTAATGTGTATGAGTAATGAGACTTACAGTGAATTGTAAAACTTGGATCTGGTTACTAAGAATTGGTGTATCTATACGTTGCTTTATGGTTTCCAGGTGCCTGTTCTACCGGCTATAAGATTAAACGGGCTTGGTTAATAAATATGGCAGGTATCGCCGTTTTCTGTGTGTGCGTGTCAGTTTTAATGGCTTATTTGACAGGGTTGTTATTAAATTGAATATGGAGGAATTAAAACCCATTCCATTTGGTTCCATTTGGAAAGAGGGTTCTCATGGGAGAGATTTTAATGTATAGAATCAATAGGAAAATGGGAGAGTATACTGTTGGATTTTTAGCTTAGATTTTGTATTGGTAATTTTTACCTGTTATTCTAACGACCCACAAACGGTGAATCATCAAACATGGGTTCCCAGTTATTACTGAACTACACCCCTCCCCCATTTTCCCAACGTGTGTTATGTAATCGGGCGTGCTGGGGGATGTAGTCCACTCACATCTGAGGCCCCAAGGTTAAGAGATACCTGCATTGGCAGTCGCGTAAATGTGAAATATCTGTACACAAGCATTACAACCTCACAGTTTATCCCAAAGCCTCTGGTAAAAGGGTTTATTACACTGTAGAAATCTAAAAGACGGTTGCAAAATCTTACCCTCGTTGGTGTTGTCTTGGCAGATTAGATGAAAAATTGCCCTTTAGCAAATTTGAAGAATTAAAAGATGAAAGGGGAAATAGTCTTTGTTAAAATAACCTTTCCTGGTAAGCCTGTTACAGAGGTGTAATGGTAGTAATAAAATGGGTTGTTTTATCATGGTAATCAAGGAGAGGATTTTCTTTGCATGACTATTCATAATGAATAGCCATCCAGATGGCCTTGTTTGCATGATTTCAATGAGGCCATGTGGCCTTTAAACACAGATTAACTAAAAGCCACAGACTTGTGTCTTGTGCACAGAAGTCATTTTACACCTGGTGATGTTGGGCGCTGATGCAGTACTTCAGCAGGTTAGAATTTTTGGACTAAATGAAATGGCGGTACAATGGGGAAGTTCGAACAAATTTTACCAACTTGCACCACCTTTCCATATTAAAATCTTCCCAGGATATAATGCACATAATTTACCAACTAGTCCGACCATCTTCTCGGAAAACTGCCGACATCGCCAGGCAGTCTACCAAACAGGAGGCCATTCACAGGTTGACATTCTGATTAACTCGATCAAGACAATCAAATTGATTGGGGAAAAAAAAAAACAATCCATGTACCACTTCCTAAAAATGTAATATTTTCTTAGTTGCCTTGGTTCTGCTGCTTACTGGTGCACTGAGCCAAAATGGTCTTGTATATGCAAGAAGACTGAGTTGATTTACACGTACACATGGTGGATGAAGAACAGGATTGGTAAAGAGTGCAATTAGGCTATATTTAGTTCTAAGGGCTTTCTTGAATTTTTTTTCCCATGGATTCCCATATCTTTAAGCAATTTAAAGTTGTAGTTGAAAAACAATACCGAAATAAGCATCACTTTGACTCCTGGTACCTTTGTCAGGGCCAAACAGATGAATTTTGTTTTTCCTGTCCTACTTCTGGATCCGTTTCTGGTGCACATTGATTAGATGGCTTAAAATAGCCATGAACTCTCAAGACAAAATATAAAATTGACCACTTGTTATAAAGAAAGATTTACATGGTTATGAAACTGGTAGAATAAGTAAATGGAGTCAACAAATGTTAAAGGAGAAATTTCACTTACCGTATAACACATTTTTCTTGACTTACAGAAACTTCTTTCACTTGTCTAAGTGTTTCCAAACCAGAGAGATACTTGCTGAAAGACCAAGCCAAAATCACGATATCTGGCCATACACATGCGATCCCACAGCATGCGTGCCGACAGATCACATTGGTATCTGTCTGCACACGTGCTGTGGAAACCAGCAAACATGGACCCAACCGATATGTATGGCCACCTTAACTCCTGTCTGCTGCTAGTTCAGGCATGCTCAGTTTGCTTTACCTGGGAGTGAGAAAAGCTGTTCAGTGAGCTAGTTTAGTAAGTGACTAAAGTTGTTTTTTTTTTTGTTTTAAAGCAAAATATTTTATTTCATTGGTAGAAAACATTTTAACCTGAATTCCTCTTTTAATAAAACTTGCAGTGGTTAATTCTATACTATTGATGGTTTCTGGTTATTGCATCATCAGGAAATGCTTTTATTGACATCACTTGGAGAGTCGTCCCAGTCTGGCTGATTCTGCATCTGTCGCTAGTGGCGACCGGTTGAGGTGAATCACTGACACGGTTTCACCTTTTCGGTGACTGTGCATGCGGTCCATAGGGGACTGCACAATCAGTTGTTTTTCCAGCGCATTCGAATCAGACGAAAGGTTGGACATTAGTTGCAGCCAAAATAAGAATGTCAACTCCCGTCCTCCCAAACATCCCTCTCCGCTCAGGTCCTTCTCCACAAACTTGCCGTGTCACGTGCCTGCGGCAGCAGGGCAGCCCTTCCCCACATGAACCCAAAGTATTGCCTGTTTCCCAGCTAAGGCTATATGTTTTTAAGTTGGATGCAATAAACCGATGCTCTTATAAAAGAAACCCAGAGTTCTTGCTGTTTGCTATGGTAAGGCCGTTCGGCTGTGTACCGGCAACTTTATGCTTTTATGCTGACTGAATTAGTCATGGCTACCCAGCTAAGTGGTCCACTTTTTTTTTTTTTTTGTGGTCCACTAAAATATCGGTCAGCTCGAAAAATTGAATGGCTTAAAACCCATCCAGCCTTATATAAGTGAGCAGTCCGTTACATCATAAGTTCAGAATAGTACAGTGAGCTTGGTGGATTAGGAATCTATACAAGTAAATATAAAGAGGTGTTTTTACATAGGATTGTTTGAAGAAAAAAGATGTCACAGTTTGGGTCCTGTATCCTGCATAATTTTCATAGTTGGTCTTTTGCAAGGATTTGGTAGCAGAAAGGACAGTGAGAAAAAATCTGCTGGAAGAAGAAAACATTTTCGGCTTTATAACATCATTTGTTTATATTTAGTGGCTTCCTGCCTCGCAGCCCTTAAAAACAGGAAAACAATGGTAGCATTGTAATAAGTCGTATTAAAGTGTTCGTATTTTATCAAAACTAAAGCTCTATACACTCCAAGGAATAATTGTGTGTGGCTGTTGATCCCATGAACCGCACAATCGATTGATGTGAACTGTCAATAGCATTGACCAGTTGGCCAGCCAGAAAAATCTGCTTGTTTGTACCAACCCTTGGAGAGGTGCATTTCCAAACAAACTGCCTGTGCAAACACCTACAGCAATTTAGAACCCATGGGCAAGAGCACACCCACTGGGTTACAGGGAAGGGATGTAAACATTGGATGTAACCTTCATATAATGTTTATGGTCCATTTATTTACTTATTGCCTTATTCTTTGTCAAGTTGTATATATTTATTTTGACAGCCCTCCATTTCACATTGATACCCCTTAATTTGTCTCTCTCTCTCTCCTTGGTGGGCTCAGTGAGTTAGATCGCACTGCATATCTTTGATTAGGGATAACTTGGAAAGATAAGGGGTTACATTGTTAAGCAGCGGGTTCTGTGCTGTCAGACAGGATTTACGGTACCCCCCCTCCCCCAGTAGTAACATTAAAATGTATATTGCTGCAAAGTATATGTCAAACATGCAGTGATCTTATTCTTGTCCTAGACTTTTGTGTGCCCTTTGTAGCTTTTGCTTCCTTAATGGGTGGGTGGAGCTAAGGGTGAGGCCTGACGTACAAGGAAAGTGTGGTTTTTTTTGTATCGCATTTGTATACCTATCCATGTTAATGGAAATGATTATTATTCTAATGACTGATAGTACCATAGCAAGCATAGTGGGGCTGCTCCAAGTGCAATGCAGTGGTGATGACAAATGGAACATGATAGGATCACGTATCAAGACGTGGTCCAAAACGCACCCTTTAGCTAAAAAGATGCCTGTACAAGATTGTGCAGCCGATCAGTACAATCAAAAATGAACCGGGAAGTACTGATTGAACTACAAAACCCTGTACCATCTATCTTGATATTGTAAGACTATATGGGCATTTTCTGACTGGTCTGATTAGCATTTGTTCAGTAGACTGCCTGATATTGCCAGGCAGTCTATCGGACGACCACATACATTTGCTAATTTATTTTTCTGATCGTTTGGAATTGGATGAAGAAAAAAAGACTGTGTATGTCTGCCTTCTATGCCTCCTATGAAATCTGAGCATGGGGCTGAGTGTAGAAAATATAAAATGGAGCCCTCATTGTAAAAATACAGTTTAGTGACATTAGGGTTTTACCTAAAGAAAATGGCTATTCGTACTGGGCGAATCTATGGATGGGGTCCTAAGGTGCCCATACATTATTACTTAACACTTAGAGTGTAAGCTCTTTGGGCTAGGGATCTCATTCCTAATGTGTCAAGACATTCTGCACTTGTATCAGTTTTTCCATAATTTATTTATACATATGTGTTCTTAACTGATGTATGAAATGTATTTCATTTTTATTTCTGCTTGCACTTATCCCCTTGTTTGTAAACTCTGTATTTTATAATGTACAGCGCTGCGTACACAAGTGGTGCTTTATAAATAAAATTATACATACATACCCGCCTACTGATCCGCAATATTTAATCAGTATTTCCTGAACCGCCTTTACCGTTTTTCTATGTGACCGACATGGGCCACGTGGGACCTCGAGATCGCATGCCAGACACAAAGTAAAAAGTGGGAAAGGCAGCTCCGGAAATATTGAATAACTGTCGCAGATTGATCGGCGGGTAGTAATAGTAGTATGGGCACTTTTACTCTAGGTGCCTAGGGGCCAATGTACCATTTTAGGTAGAAATCAGTAGAAAAGTTATGTGTTGTCTACTGGGCTGAAGGGATTTTTCTAGGACTGTTTTACTATGATGGGAAAAGATGGCTGTCCGTGTGTAATTAGACTAATAGTCTTTATGGAAAAACAGAGTTCTAATGCTTGGTATACTCTTTAAAGGGTGTAAAGGAGCTGTGTCTTACCTCCTGTTCTTCAATTAAACTTGCAGAAGATGGTAACAACGTTAGAGAAACTTACCTGATCTCTCGCTCCCCCACTGTGTCCTCTGACAAGTGCCGATGGATTTAGTACGCGCTGCGCGGCCGGACCCCTGTACTAAAGTGAAAGCAGAACACCTTGATATAAAACCAGTAATCTGTATCTTACCTCTCATTTTGGTACGGGCGTTGGGAAATTTACCTAAATAACATGGTTTGGTTGGTTCACAGCATTTTAGGATCACACAGTTTGGTCAACGCCCATTATGTTCTGCACATGCTCAGTCCTCAGCTATGGCAGAAACTTGTTACAGTTGGTCGAACCCATTAACAGTCTAGCCAATCCTTTTACAGGACAGATAAAGCAAGTAAGCATGTGACTGAGGTCGGGAGGTGTGGTCTGACAATGCACATACACACAGATACTTCATCCGGTACTTAACAGGCTTAGGGCTCGTTCACACTAGAAACTGACAAACTGTACAGCATGCGTTTGTATCCATGTTTTGCATACATTTGTATCCATTTTTTCACAATGTGTATTCCATAGATATATATAGAAAATGCATGGAAAAAATGGACAGAAATGCTGCATGCGGTGCGTTTTTTAAACGGACTGGAACTGAATGGATTATAACGCTGCAGGTGTGAACGATATTATGAAATCCTATTGAGTTTTACTGTCTGTCCATTTTTTTTAAATGTATCCGTTTTTCAAATGCAGGTGCAAACTGATGTAGTGTGAACGAGCCCTTACATTTACTTTAATACAATTTCTGAAGTGATATTTTATAGCTTATTGGTGTTTTTAAGGGGGATTGTTTTCAGATTCTGGAGTCTAAAAAATTGTTTATTTTTCCTTTTAATCTGTAAGATTCCTTCTGTCATCTTTTAAAAATTGTTACTGTGTGTACCCAGCTTAACACTGTGGTGTCCTTTCCCTGTGTATAGCAATACTGTAGAGATTGCTGTAGAAGTGTTGCCTGGGTGACATTACCCATGAATTTAAACTCCTAGGAGGGCTAGAGTTCCATGGGATAGGCGTTGGCTTAAGGGATTATAGCATTTTATTTTTACATTTATATGATCTCAAACCGGTCACTGAACTCCTAAAATGAAAATGGACCCATTGCAGCCCTTTATCTAAAAACTGGTAATAGCGTTCATGTTCTTTATAAATATATTATATACATAAGACATAATAATAATAATAAAGAGAAATTGCTGCTGAACTTTGCACCTGTCAAACTCTCAGATCTTGTAAAAGCAGACATTGCCGCTTGTTTATCCAACACACTAGAATTCCTATGTAGAAACTGCAGTGAGGAAATATTTACTTTTAAAGAGGATATTGATGTGTTTTTAGTTGAATGACTGGATTCACATGGGAGGAGGGTGCCTGGATTTTGACCACTGGGTTCAGTCTGGGCCTTTATTGGCTGAATGGTTGGTGTGTAACTCTGTATATGTTTTTAATTGTATGTCGGTGTCTCATAGTTGTGAACACAAAAAGTTAGATTTTTAATAAAAATACTAGAGCTTTCCCATTCAGAATTTTCAAATATTATTTGCTGTCATCTTCAGTGTTGGGGCCATCGTTAAAGGGCATGTCCAGGCAAAAACAACTTTAGCTATAAATGACCACCACCCCCCAAACCCCTCTTCTGCGACCTATGATGTCACAACCAGTTGCGTGACAGCCTTGAGCAGAAAGTAGAGCGGCTATCAGCACAGAATGCTCCTGTGTTTGTTCGAAAGAGGAGCTGAGGGCAGCAGGGGCATATTTGGAAAATACTGTTAATGCAAAAGTGGGGTTTGGTTGGTGAAAGTTTTTTGTTTTGCCTGGACGTGCCCTTAAATACAAACGTTCGTACAATATCACGTGTTAGTAAAATATTGCAATGGTATGTATAGCGGCACTTCGCCTTTTAGAAATATGGACCTTGGCGCATAAAGGATCTACGCTGAGAACCTGATAGGAGTATGTGGCTTATGATATGCTGGGGTTCTCCCAACCTCCACAGTTTGTCAAGAAATCTAATTTTCAGTTACGGTATCTGATATTATTTCAATGTTGAGTAGACATTGATCATTACCAGAGAGAATGTGTATCTGAGCCACATCCTGTAACTAGCACTCAGATAATCCTCCTCCCCCCTTCATTCACTAAATAGGTTTGTGTTATCCTCCCCCATCCATTCAGTAAATGGAGGGGGTAGAGTATGGACAGTGAGGGATTGGCTGTCTTTGTCAGAGAATGACTCACTCAATTAAGGTTTCTACACATGGTAACATTCATGCATCTATGGGAACGGTTCAAATAACCCCTCCCCCCAAAGGCTTCAGTGTATCTTGAGTGGGGACACAAATGGAATCAAATACAATTCACGGCTCTATATTAATCCATGGAATGAAATTTAATACTGGCATATTGGCTGCAGCAAGGTTTCTGTATACTTAGAATAAATAAAAGGATTTTAATAGATTTAGTACCGTAAATGTATTTGTGTTGGTAGTGTCCATTAAGACTGTGCCTCTGCTGATTACATGTGTTTCTTTCTGCATGGTGGATCTCATAGAAACAGAGCAGGATGTGAAAGCTACAAGGGATTTTTATTTTTGAATGTTACAAACCGCACACCATTGTACAATAAGCATTTAAACCAGTCTAGGACTAAAGAAGTAAAACACTACAATACTTATCATACATCAGGTTATTGTAAATCAATTGGCTGGTGCGTAATTCTTCCTCTTTGATGTGTCATCGTCAAACGTTTATTTTCTGTGGCTTGTTGGAAGGATATGTACCGGTACATGTGGATCACAGTGGATCCTGCAGTCTTAAAGGGACCACAAGAACGATCGTTTAATATGGCTGCACCACGAGGAACACTGATAAAGGTTCTGTTCAGTTTTTGCAAATCAAAACAACTTTATTCATCATAACAGTTGTCTGCATTTATGCAAAAATGATCAGGCCAAAATAAGATCAGCTTTAGTTCTCAACAGACTGCCAACCAGTGCAGCGAATGATAGGTCGGTGTTCAGAAATAAATAGAAAATAGATTAGACATATAGACAAACGTCTAATGTCAAAAGACTACCCCTTAAGCTTTGTCGCCCATGTGCTTCGGGGTCATTTGTTGGTGCAAAGATCGTACTTGGCTTTACAAGCGGTTTTTACCTTGAGAGTATCCAATTTGGTCCATTTATTTTGTGATCTCCAATGGATTTCATAAAAAAACAGGCTAGATGGTTCTTCTATTATAAGATTATAATTTTATAGCACAAAAACCGAAAGCGTCTTGTATCTAACGGTATACAAGGGTTGTATATAAAATGGCCTAGATAGAATGTGGCATTTATTGCTATCTGTAATATTCAGGATTCCTTTGCATAGCGTTTAATGTATCTGCAGGCAAAATCACCGTTTCAATGGCTAATAGCTGCTGATTGTTTTGCACCCTGCCTTTTGGCTAAACACACAAACCATGTGCTTGTAGGGTTAGGGTTGTAAACATGCCTGTCTAGATGGAAAACATTAGTCTTTTGTAAGTTTGTCTAGCCACACCTCCTGACGTTGGTCACATGGTCCCCTGCCTAATATGGACTGTAACAGGATTGGCTAGAGACTACTAGTAGGCATGATCTGCAGTAACAAGTTCCTGTAGTAGCTTAAAACTGGGATTTTAAAAGAACCCAATGGTCAGTGACCACACTGTGCTATAATGGAATGCTGGGAAATAAAACACCAACCCTATACTACTAAGGTAAATTTCCCTCAATCATAATGAAACCGATTACTGCATTTTTATTAAGGTGCATTTAAACTTTTCATTTCAACTTTCTTTCCCCCCCCCCCCCTTCTGTTGCCTATTTTTGTAGAAATCCAATCTGAAGCAAATTGCACTTCAGCTTATTGTCATAAACTTCCCTCTAACAGTGCCAGATCATTATCATTATTAATGTATATAGCGCCAACATCTTCCGTGGCACTTTACAATTACATACAGGGTAATACAGGTTATACATATTACATACACAGGTAATACACAATATAAGTAAACAGTGTGGAGTTTCTTACAGCAATACGGATAAGGGGTGAGACATAAGGTTGCGGGAATCGGTAGGCTTTAAATAGAGTAGCAGTGGAGTGTGAAAGGTGGGTTTTACGGTTACGTTTGAAGGTGTTAAGGGATGGTGAGTGACGGACAGATGGAGGAAGGGAGTTCCAGAGCAGAGGGGCAGCGCGAGTAAAGTCCTGAATACAGGCATGGGAAGAGGTGACAAGGGTGGGTGAGAGGAGGAGATAATTTGCGGAGCGGAGGGTGTGCCTGGGATAGCAGTGGATCGGCTCTGAGATATATGGAGGGGTTGTGTTGGATAGTGCTTTATAGGATAAGGTAAGCAGTTTGAACTGGATCCTTTGCGTGATGGGCAACCAGTGGGACTGGCAGAGAGGAGAGACATTAGAGAAGCGAGAAGAGAAATGAATGAGCTGGGCAGCAGAGTTGAGAATGGATTGAAGCGGTGCCAGGCGGTTGTTTGGTAAACCACACGTGAGTGTGTTGCAATAGTCTAGCTGGGATATGACTAGGGCATGGACTAGGATATTTGTAGCTTCCTTCGAGAGGAAGGGTCGAATGCGGGATATGTTTTTGAGTTGGAGCCGACAGGAGTTGGCAAGCGAATTGACATGGGGTTTGAAGGAAAGATCGGAATCTAGCGTTATTTCCAGACAGTGGACATGAGGAGATCGGGATATGGGTATGTTGTTAATATATAGTAAGGCTAGGGAGGGGAACAGATCGTGAGGGTGGGATCATAGTAATTACTGAGTGTGCTTGACTACACAAATAGTGGTCAAGTGCAAGGTGGAGTCATTTAAAGGGTATCTCCACTCGTATTTTCAAGATTTGGGAATCCAGTTCTATTGAAGAACTGGAGGTAAAGGAGCTGTGCCTTACCTTACGTTCTTCAATAGAACAAACAGGAGCCAGGAGAGAAGGTAAGAAAAACCGCTCGCTCCCGGTGCTTGGTCTGACAGGTCCCGACGGACCTTGTCTTCTATGCGCATGCGCGATCTACGCGCATAGAAGACAAGGTCCGTCGGACTGTCAGACTACACGCCGGGGGAGCGAGCGGGTAAGTTTCTTACCTTCTCTCCTGGCTCCTGTTTGTTCTATTGAAGAACGGAAGGTAAGGCACAGCTCCTTTACCTTCCGTTCTTCAATAGAACTGGATTCCCAAATCTTGAAAATACGAGTGGAGAGTTGGTGGGTTGATACTTTACCTTGAGCAAAAGAAGTACTAGATTGAAAGCATGCAGCAACACACACCAGGTCAGGTTCATGCACCATACAGTACTAATCGGCTGAGACCAGATATCGGCCAATAATACCGCCACGGCTATGACCCACCCCACATGTAGCAGGCATTATGTAAACTGCTTCTCTGCACCTGATGAATATGAACTTTTCTCCTAATCTTGAGGGTTGCCCACAATTATTCTAAGATGAACAATCCCCTAAAAGAATTTTATTAAGCATGGACCCGTTGATGTACTTGTATAAGGTCTCTATACTTCCACTTCCTGCCAACTTTTTTACATTTAAAAGCAGACCTGTTAGCCAGGTTCAAGCTTTAGTTTGCAGAAACTTTGTGCCCCAGTGGCCCAGGAAGCTCAATCAGACTCCCCTCATTGTGCGCCTAACTTTCTTCCATATACCAGAATTTGTTTAATACTGTTGGGTGTCATAGGATCACATAAGAATTAAAATAGTTCCCTTAATTTAGCCTCCAGGAATGTGAAAAGTGTTTCTGCCTGACTTATTTACACTCCTGCTGCAGCCTGACCTCTGATGACAGATTGTCTGCTGCTTAAGGCATTCGAGGAGGAATCCTTTGCATTTCTGTGTGTTCGGCTGCACCCAGCAGATGGGAAGGAAGTCTTTAGTATGGGCTGCCTTACAGACATTCCAGTAAAGAGCTGAACAGAAAAACTGAATCCAGACAGAAAGGAACCAAATTGAAATACCGGTAGTAAAGAACAATCTGATCAAACAGGAAACAAAACTAAACAATTCATGAAAGTGAACACCGATACATACACAGCAACATAAGCACGTGCACACAAGATAACATCTTATACATGCTTAAAAACATACCTACATATTAGTGCTTGCACACTCATACAGAGTACTGTATTCAGATGTGTCACAACAAACTTTATTCATTAATATGACATTATGGCTGCCGGTACGTTGTGCAAAGAGCCAGTGTTGAGTCTGTATTCCATTTAATTGTAATTAATGGACATGTTGTAGGACTTTGGTACTTGGTGTTCTGCAAGATCTTCTTTACCAATTGGGGCTTGATGTATGTAAAGCTTTGGTGTTTGGTTAGCGAAAGATTTAACATTCTCCCTTGAAAAAATTGGAATGGACACCTTGATCTGGATGTTCAATACAATTTTTCTTAACTTTTTCCATGAGAAAGGTGGATCTGCTACTGGTGGGATGTCACGGACTGACAAGTTAGTTTGTGCCTTTATTCGATTAAAGGATTTGATGTAAAGGACCACCCTTTGTAACTTCCCCCATAAGGGATTCTCATTTTCCTCTACTGGGATGCCCAATACAGGAAACTCAAATTTTGTTGTAGCTACTAATGTCCATAAATTCTTAAGTGGAGAAAAGGAAAAGCATATCATAGAATTGTTGTAGTAAACCATGCTTCTTAGCTTCTGCAATAAATAAATATTGTCAGGTCTGATCAGGGGCCTAATGTAAGGGTCCAACTTGGTTAACTTCCACCATAAGGAATCCTCTGGTTTAATTTCTTGCACAGGTAGTTCTGATCTTGTAATTGCATTCTCCAATAAATAGAAAAAATAGTCCATGGCTCTTTTGTAATGAACCATGTTTTTAAGCTTCGCCCATAATAAATCCTCTGTAGATTGTTTCTTTTCTGGTTCGGCAGTGGGAATCCATAAATCTCCCAGCCTCATCCACAAAGACTGTAAAATCCCTGTGGCTTCCTGATGTAGCTTGTGCAACAGGCAATTCTCCTTGGGTTGGTCTGGTAGGATGGGACATACAGAAGGACAGTACTTTGGTCTTGATGAAGCTTTTCTCAGTTTCTTTATCTCCTTCTTTAGTGACTCGATGGCTTCTGTTTCTTTCTTTATTTTTTGCTGAAATACAGCTATTTTGGCATCAATTTGTCCAACTGTCTCTAACAGACCATTGTAAACTGCATTTAATTTATCTATTGGCAGATCTCTGGGTTCACAAATCCCATCACAAATCAATAAAATGACTATCAGTTTGTATCTCATTTTCATTATCTTGAGAAAAATCTTTTGTTCTCCTTCTGTTGTCGCCATCTGTATAAAACATAAAAATAAACAAATCTGTGCTGCTTCTGGTTTTAAAGGTGGCACATCTAATTGCACCATAGCGTGCTAGCAAACAATATGTTTCAGATCATAAAAGCATTTCAATAGCAACCAACCAGAAATCAAGTCGAATTATACTCGAGCTGTTCAGACAATCACATTGTATTAATAATTGTTAAGAAAATGGGAAGTTAAGCAACTTTTTTCTTTTTTTCATTTATTGGATAAACCCTTTTGCATTTATCTAATGTTTAGAACTCTTTAAGAATTTCTAATGAAAGGTATATAAACCTGTGTATAAATTAAAAAGTAAATAAATCTCACTCTTCTCTCCCAGTGGGGCACACATGCTCGGTTTGCTTTACCCAGAAAAAAGCAAACCATGATACCATCTACTGTATCTATATACCTGTACTAAAGTATAGAAGGTTAAAGTGAAACTTAAACTAACTGCAGATCTGCTGTAATAAAATTTTACTTATTTTAAACTGGTTTATCATTGGTTAGGAATAACTTGCCAACAAATGTTCTATCATTTTAGTCTTTCTGTGGTTAAGGTCATAGAAATGTATTTTAAGCTGCAGCTAAGCTATATAAGGTTACTGGCTCCCTCTACTTAAAGGAAGAAAAGTAAAGCTGTGATAACTTTTATTGGCTAACTAGATATAAAAAAAATTAAGCAAGCTTTTGGGAGTCCTAATCCCCCCTTCATCAGGCTGAAAACATCCGAAAGCTTGCTTAATTTTTTTTTATCTAGTAAATAAAAGGTATCACAGCTCTACTTTTCTTCTGTTACTTATGGCTAACACGGTACTCAACTATTGCCTCTACTTAAAGGGTATCTCCACAGGGAGATTTTTGCCATTCCGTTTTATTGAATATCTATCTGTCAGGTCTGTCTATACACCCTATCCATATGTCTAAATCGGTGAATAAGTTAATATGTATGGATTTTTCTTTAAAATACGGCGTAAACTGCAATATGAACCAGACAGTGTCAAAACAGTGTTTCTCCTTGTACATAATCACAATAAGTGCAAAGTGTTTTCTCTTCCATCTCCTAACTCCTCAGAAATGCTGCTCCCTTCACCTTTATGCAGCTTAGTGCAGAGTGCTCACCTCCTCCGAAATAAGTTAGATATGCCTGTACTGCTGTTGACCACCCCTGTAGATCTCTCTCCTGCTCCCAGCACACACCTCCCCCATGTTCGTTATGCTGCTAACTCTCTGCAGAAAAGTCAGTCTCTCTGTAACCCTTTCCTGCCCGATTTGCGCTTTATCACAGCAACACCCCCGATCAGTTGTAAGTAAAAGTCACTGATTGATGCTGGGTAAAGAAAAAGGGGAGAGGTGTAGCGGACAAGAGAGGTTTGCAGCAAGTGACTTAGTTCTTGTTTGCAGCTTAGAAAAAATAGTGCTGCCATGTAATTGGTCAGTTAATTAATAGGGGTGGGGAGAACAGGTTAAGAAGATATGCAAATTGGCTCCAGAGTGTCAGTGGTGAGGCTGTGCACCTAACCCCCAATGCACCTAACGGATCCAGTGGTATTTGCTGCATCTTAAAGATGTATACACACAGTTTGGGATTTTAACCCAATCAACTGCTGTCACAGAAATGTCAGTAGATCAGGGCCTAAATATCATGGTAATTTTCATGTGTGACAGACCAATTTCGGTGAAAATTTCATCCAAATTAGATTAATATTTATTCGGACAGGCTGGAGAATTCTTCTTTTCAAGAGTGAATTGCATTGAGCATGTCTGAAGTCGCTGAGCTTGGGAAGGGGGCAGTAACTGCAGAGATACAGGTCAGATACTGCTGTTCAAAACCTGTAAGTTAGGGAAAAAGTAAGGTGAAATTGTGCTTTTTAAGGGTCTAGTCTGCCCCCGGGGCATAACTGTCCCTGACCCCCTCCACAATCAGCCGTTTTTAAACAGCTGATCATGCTTATGAAGGAAACATATGCACGATCAGCTGTTTAAAAACAGATGGTTGCTGCAGAGGTGGTTGGCCCTACTACCATAGGGGGCGGTAGTAACGCCACTGGTCCACCCCTCAAAGTTTTATGTAGACAAATCGCCTTAAAACCTGAGAGATCTAAGACTAACCTTTTAAATGCTGCACAATGTCTTGTTACCCCTCTTTCCACTTCCCAGTTCTTCTGGTTAGCAACGGTCCGTCATGGATGTGACAGTTGACATTACAGCTACTGACTGGCAATTAACAGGTTAGTCCTACATCTGTTTGCTTTCTAACTATGGTAGTTTGGGGGGTTGCTTTACCTAGACAGCCACACTTGAGAGAATGATTGTTTTCCAAAACACGGGATCCATCACATACACTGACATATCCATTTACACAGTACTGCTGTTTCCCCAGGCAAGCTATTAAATTAACAGTGCATTTCTTGTCTTCTTACTGGAAGATCATTCGATTTTTAACATTTCTGCACACACATTTTTAAAGGGACCTTTAATTGTTATAGAGACAGAAGATGCTACTTCTGTTTTCACCCCCTAAGCCCAGATATTACTCACTACTTAGCGAACGGCGATCGCGCGCACTGCAGCGTCTCTTCTCTCTCTACCCCTGTGCTTCCCCTCACCTGTGTGCAATCACAAATTTGCCAAACCAGTGTTGGGTGTGTGCATGGTGTGAAGGGATCACGGAGAGACACTGCAGTGCGGCAGGATCGTGGTTCGGTAAGTAGTGGTATCTGGGCCTAGGGGCCCAAGACAGGAGCAAGTCTCCAATTACAATTTGTCAATACCTTGTAACCGATTTTAGCACCTTGTGCCCTATGGGATTACAAGAATGCTGGGTATTATGCAAATTAGGAGGGTGTGTTGGGGTGTCTCTATGTGCCTTAATTCTGTGGCAAGGGGCTTTATGAGCGGCCCCTGTAGTACAAGAAATCCCACTCCTGCCCTAAGGGTTAGGCCCAACTAGGCTATTTTGGTGCGCGCTGTGTAGAAGATGGGGGCGGCCCCACTATCTCCGCTGCCCTGCGATGCCAATCACCATTTTTGCTGTGCATCGTATGCTTTGCGATTTCGTTGTGTGATTCTTGAACACTGCCTAGTGGGGCCTAGCCCTATCTAATCAATGAGATTGTTTAAATTGCTAACAAATCAATTTACAGTTATGGCATTCTGAGTAGTAAGGATTATCTTCTTAGAACACCTACGAAAATGTGCAAGATATGAAGGAGTCGGCTACATAATCAAGGTTATATGTATTCTTGTTTTGACTCTTAGTATTGACGCGTGAATGATATCTGCACAAACACCAAGGTTTTTATAAAAATAAACGACAGTGTTTGTTAGAAATGTATGAAATTATAAACCAAACCTATCTCCATAGAATACACTAATGGGGCAATAAAAGATGAATTGGAATGTGAAATGAGCTGCTCACTAGTAACCTGCATCTTGATAGGGGATTGTGGTGAGCAGTAGAGGTTCATAGCACATTGCCAGTGTTTTTTCGGTGTTGCCCTCTGGGAAAATCTAATTTGGTAAAGGGGAATCTTCTATTTTGATATCCATGATCGTTGCATTATTAAGGGAAGGGACCATTTTCTAGTTCAGCATGTTTTAAAATGCATTACACAGTTGTCACCATACATTGCTACTGTCCTGAGATTGGCATAACTAATTCCTTTGCATGAACACATGCCTCTACACATTCACCAATCGAACAAGTTTCCCTTGCATTTTGGAGTGGGGTACATACTGTCACAAGGAGATTGCCATTTCCTATTTTTGTGCAGCATGTCAAGCAGTAGAATTAACTTTACTAGTTTTGTAGCTATAGAGACCATGAAACTGTTTAAAGGAAATAAGACTGATTTAGCACAATGAACAAATATGTGTCGTGAGCCTTTATTTAAGATTGTACAGACAGCATTACCGTATATACTCTAGTATAAACCGGAGTACCTAATTTTACCTGGGAAAAGGAGTAAAAGTGATTGACTCTAGTATAAACAGAGGGAAGAACATATGACCACTACTGCCTTTTGATTCTGTGTTGTTTTGAGGCTTTAGTTGCCCTTTAAATGGACAGCAGATTTCCCATACACTAGTCCCATACAGTAATAGCTAAATCCAGTATGGATATTACTGTATGGGAATTCTTTAACAATAAATACAATCCTACTGATTCTATATTGTTTTGGTTTGTTGCCTTAAATGTTGCAGTATCCCCCCAATTCCTTGCCACTCCAGATGTTTGGAAACTACAGATCCCAGCAACAAGCATGCTGGGAGTTGTAGTTACTAAAACATCTGCAGTGGCCAATACTTGCAAATAGGGGTAAATCCTCCTTTATTCGTGCATATACTGTAACAAACCAACCTTTTTGGGTGGTTTGTTATATGCACAAATAAAGGAGGTTTTACTTTTATTTGGAAGTATTGGGGACTTTATACTCAAGTCAAGCCCTTCTCCTACCTTGTCTGGAGGCCGCTCGCTCCGCATCTTGTGCGCTTCTGGATAGCATCACTAATCGGCGCCGGGGTGAGAGGAAGAGAGTAGTGACATCATCCGGAAGCCTAGAGGATGGGGAGCGAGCGGCTGCCAGACAAGTTAGGAGAAGGGCTTGACTCGGGTATAAACCTATGTACGATTTACAGGCTTTTTTTAAAGCCTGAAAACCTCTGTTTACACTTGAGCATATACGGTAGATTTGTATGCTAATGCAGTAGATCTACACCTGGGTAATGAACATTTTGTTAAAATCTGCATGCACAAACATTTTCAGTGTAGTAATGCTACAAATGTTGCTTGGAAACTTCTGCAGTGTAGTTATCGGGCAGTTTTAACCAATGATGTTGCTTGGAAACGGTCCCTTGTGACTTGAAGCAAGTAGTTGCAGTAAATATCTGGTCACAAATGACTAAATACTGCAGAATTATGAACAATGGATTTTAGATGCAGAATATTGGATTTTCACAGATTAGTTTATTACCGAGGCACCCTGTCATTAAGCAAAGGAAGTGTTGGTGGCAGGGATGGATTTACCATTAGGCACATGCCTAGGGGCAACTGTGGTTATAGGGGTGGCAGTTGATTCTCCATTTTGATCCCCCCACTGTTGGCACTTAGGGCAATTTATACCTGGGATCCACACCTAAAGAGTACCAAGGGTAAGGATCTAAACAGCTAGTTTACAGATTATCGGTATTACTTTCTTAAAGCACTCGTAGGCCAAACGGGTCCGCTCCTCCATCCTGCCTTCCTACAGAGTATGACTTCCCATTGGCCACGTCTCGCACTGCGTGTCCTGCTCCTTACCTCTTACAAGGATCTTTGGTTGCCTGCCAGCACACTTTCTGCATCAATTAAAGGACAACTCCACCCTCATAAGAACATCTTTTAGAAAGAATGGCCTCTTTAAAATATGTTGATATATCATAGTTTGTCCTATGAATTCATTACTGTATGCCTGCTATGCTTCTGGATGCCTCATGGAAACTGAGCAATTTAGAAACCTGTACTGAGCCTGGGCATGCTCAGAAGAGGCAGCTAGGGGATTAGCATTCAGTCATTGGCTATGATGTCAACTGTCAAATCCATAACTGACAGTTACTAACTGGAAGAACCAGGAATATTATTGGCCACTTGTTCAACTTGTTTCACTAGTTGAACATGGATTTCTCTATTGCTACAGAAACCAAAGAGTTGAAGCCTGATTAGCATCCTGGGAAAGAGGTTTTAGCTCCTTAGCTGCTGATCCCTTGTAATTTTAGGACGTTTTAATAGTCCCTTTGCGACCACAATACAGTTTTTGCTGGAATAAACACAACCCCCCCCCCCCCAAGGAGCCAATGTTGTGCGGTTATTTATCAGAGGGTTTAATTGTAACTAGCACATGGCTGTTATGGTCTCTGAGCTGGGATCATATCTCTTGCCACTAGACCACTAATGAATTTAGAAAAACAACATCCTCTATTAAATTATTTATCATGTATTATTTACCACCTGTAAAATTATTGGCAAGAGATTTGGGTCAAGGTTTTTTTTTTTTTTTTCTTGTAAAAAGATTTTTTTTATTTTAAAGTGATAGCTCTACTGGAAATTTAAATAGCTGATACTGCATTGAACTCACATGCTTAGAAGTGAAGTAATACTTCCCTAAAGATTACTTCCTTCCCCTGGTATAACTCTGCCTTCTAGACTGTTGAGACAGGTCCAATGGTATGACACGTTATGCAAGAATCACGTCTTCCAATTGGCTGGATTGCGTACAGTCTGCAAACCTGGAAATAGTGTGCGAAGGAATCTTTGGGTAAGTGTACCCAGGACTTAGCGATTCAGGTCCTCACCCTGGGTACATAAGGTAGTGAGGAAAGTTTAATTATCAGACTCCTCTTTAAAATGTTGGGTTTGTGTAGTGTGTAATTTTGTTTTATTTAGTTACCGTATATACTCGAATAGAAGTTGATCCGAGTACAAGTTGAGGTACCTATTTTTACCTAAAAAACAATTAAAAGTGATTCTCGAGTATAAGTCGAGGGTAGAAATTATGACCACTACTGCCTTCTGATTCTGTATTGTTTTGAGGCTTTAGTTGCCCTTTAAATGGATAGTTATACTAGGTTTGAGATGATGCTTATTAATTTAGCTTCAAGGCAGATTGACTTTTTTTTTTTAATTCTTTCATTCTACCCATTTTTTTAACTGTATCGCCTCCTGTATTTTTCTATCTAGAGAGATGAAATTCAGTACAAGTATGCCAGAAGTGTAGTATCTTTTAACTAAGGAATATGTGGAAGCATTTTTAAGTTATTGCCGAAATTCCAGGCATTTGTTGCACTATAAAGGAATAGTTTACTGCAAAAGTGAACTATTCCTTTAATGTGTTGATTGAAGACTGGGAAGTTAAGGAGCCGTTCTTCAACGCCTGTGGAGACAGGAACAAAGATAGAAGAAACTTAAGATTAACTATAGCGAGCATGCACGAAGATTTCAGTGTGACCGCGGAGGATCGCACAAAAGGTAAGTTTATTCTATCTTCGTTCCTGTCTCCACAGGCGTTGATTGAAGAACGGAAGGTAAGGAATGGCTCTTTAACCAGTCTTTAATCAATGCATTAAAGTGCTTGTGAAGGTTCCCATTCATCCAGGTCACGGTATATCTGTAATAGTCATTCATCCAGGTCATGGTATATCTGTTGTATTCAATTAGATCAACTGGACTTGAAGTGAACATTTCAAGTCCAGTTGATCTAATTGAATACAACAGATAATGCATTAAAGTAATTGTTCACTTTTGCTGTGAACTATTCCTTTAAATGGACATGTAATTAAAGGAATTGTACGCTGAAAAATTACTTTTCCTCATTTCAATCTATAAATGAATACATGTAAGCATCAATTAAGGTGGCCATACTAAAGAAATGTTATTGTGATCGTAAACTGACTGATCCTTTGTTAGACAGATGTACAATATTAATTGTACGTAGATGTACCATACATATTCGACATTCATTTTGTTTGGCAATTGATGTCTTGTGTCAACTTTTGTGATTACATTTAGATATAATCAGAACTTCAGACTTTCCTATGATCATTTTTACAGTCGACTTAATACATAGGCTTTCCCGATCATATTACGATCCAATATCGGCATAATAAGATGGTGAATGTGCAAGTTTTGGCCCAATCAATGGAAATGTCTACTTGCATGTCGGATTGATCATAATATTGGCACCTTTACTCTGTTGTGTTGGTGCATGACTTCAATCCAGTACTTATTTTGCTCAAGCTCAGTCCCCCAGCCCCCTGCCAGACTATCTGACTTGTGAGGGCAAACATGCTCAGTAATCCCTATGAATATGCTTGTGAAGGTTCTCATTCATCCAGGTCATGGTATATCTGTTGTATTCAATAAGATCAACCGGACTTGAATTTTAGTTCTTGAAGACGTTTCGCTAGTCATCCGACTGGCTTTCTCAATTCAGAATGACTTGTACAAGAATCTGTGGTAATTATGTACCCTGGAAAGTCCCAATTAGCATATCACAGCCAGGTGTTAAGGGTGTGATTGGATAGTGGCTAAGAGGTGTTATAGGAACGCCCAGAGTAAGGTGTTAAAACAGCATTGTACATGGCAGACAGTTGGTGTCGAACCCCCCCACCTCTATTTAGGCTTGGTTTCTTTATTTTCACATAAATCCCAATTAGCATATCACAGCCAGGTGTTAAGGGTGTGATTGGATAGTGGCTAAGAGGTGTTATAGGAACGCCCAGAGTAAGGTGTCAAAACAGCATTGTACATGGCAGACAGATGGTGTCGAACCCCCCCACCTCTATTTAGGTTTGGTTTCTTTATTTTCACATAAATGGCCTCCTTAACACCTCTCTTGAACCAGTCACGTTCCTTTGCCAATATGTTAACATTACAATCTTCAAAGGTATGTCCTTTATCCTTAAGATGCAGGTACACGGCTGAGTCCTGACCCGAGGAATTGGCTCTTCTGTGCTGGGCCATACGTTGATGCAGTTGTTGTTTGGTCTCCCCCACATACAAATGTGAAACGTCTTCAAGAACTAAACTTCAAGTCCGGTTGATCTAATTGAATACAACAGATAAATCCCTATGAGGCATCATTGGGAGAGGGAATTTCCCACCATGCAGTTTACTGTCCCCATTCCAGCTACAGCAAAACTACACATAATAGAAGAGTTTGATACAAAAATTAGAAGCCTAGTGCACATCCAATAAATTTGCTTACATTTTACATAACCATTGTAATGCCAATTAAAAAGCCTGCCCTTCTTCTCTCTGGATAAATTAAAACAATTAAATCAATAACTTGACCAAATTATTTAATTAAGGGCATGTCTACCCCCAAAACTATAATTTAACCCACTACTGGCCCCACTGTGTAGTGTTGCACAATCTTTACCTTACATACCGGGGGGGCTTGTGATTTTTTCGAAGGGGTGGACATACACTTTACACTAAATATAACCCCTTGAAGAATTGTGCATGTTCACTAACTGGCCACACCCCTTATCCCATGCGCTGTTGCCTGATCTGTTGTTTAAAACGATTGGCTAGAAGCCAATGATTCAATGTTGTCCTAAGGCTTTAGTTGTACTTTATAGTATAATATATGCACATTACATGTAGTAATGCGTTGTATTGATCTTTGTTTTAAGATTTTGCTTGCAACTTAATTATTCACTTCTATCATATAAGGTCCCATAATTCTATATGATAATCCTCTCACAAGGCATAAGGGGGCAGAGCCTAGCAGTCAGAGGGTGTGGCCAATGAAATAGTGTAAAGCTGGGTACACACCATACAATTTGGACCGACCGACCAACATTTCAGTGTTTCGGCCGGTCGGGCCAAATTATTGTATGGCGGCTCTGACCAATCGCCGACCGTTCCTTCGGACGGGTCGGAAAACCATGACCGATCGTGGGTCCTCTATGCTTTTGCCGTTACACAGTCCTTCCTCCTGGCCGACCAGTCAGAAGCCTCGAACGGTCCGTCAGGAGGAGAGATTGCATCATGTGGAATAAAGGGGTCCAAAAACCAATAGTTCCATGGTCTGTTGTATTCAGAACATAAGACTATCATAATCGACCATTATGCAGATGAGCTACTAAACAGAAAATTTCCATTGGTTCCCTCTTAATAACGTAAAGGTTACCAATACCATCACAATGTGTGTATTCTCACACGATTCTTCGATCCCCATGGGAGGGTGGTGAGGCAAGTGTGTTGACTGCTGGCTGCTATGTACCCTTATAAGGGTAAATGAGTTGCCAAACACAAGCAAAGGAGGCGGTTGCTTTTGAAAGTCTCTGAAGGATAAAGGAAATATTCACAGCTTCACTCTCCTTGGCTTATTACCTGTATTAGTGCTGACCCGCCATGTATCTACATGTGTGTGTGTATAGGAAGAGTTGTGCTTCATTTCTCTCACTACCATTCCAGCAGTGTACCATGCATGTGATAGAATCCCCATTGTCCATGAGATTTCCCTATGCGGTAGATATTGCTAAAGGCACCGTTCTCATTAAAGGATAACTGTATTGCCTCAATACATTTTTCTTTTTTTAATTGCTTTAAAAAGTGTAAGTTATGCAGCCCTCCCCATACATTTTTTCCCTGATTTCGAACCTCTCTCTGCCTTCATTTAGCCATGCTGTAAAGGGGGCATAACAATTCTGTCTGCCTGTAACTGTCAATCAAAGCTAGCACACTAAAAAAACACTCCTCCACCCACCCATAATCAGGTTGATTATGTAGGCTGTATTTAAAGTTTGTTTGACTGGCAGGGGAGGAGGAGAGAGGTTGGAACAGACATTCCCACCAGCCAATGACGAGTGCTATGTTAACCATTGCCCTGGGCCATCTAGGAGGCGGGCTTTTAGCACTCATCTTTGCTGCGCGATATCTAAGGGAGGGCAGCACGGTTGTAAATTTGAGTGAAGCCTCGTACACACGCTGGATTTTCATTGGGTGTACCGCTCTGCCGTTGGGGGTCATGCCTCGCTCGAAAATAGTGTGTGTACGAGGCTTAAGCGATTTCAGTGTGGATATGTAGTGGGGGTGATGTTATTTTTATTGATATTGTTGTCATTTAATACACATTAACACAGTGCAGCAGGACATGAAGCTGTCTTATTGGCAATCCCATTTCTTTCCATCCCTGCATTTTGAAATGGGGACCTGTGATCAGCGGTTTGTTCTTCAGTGAGATGGTGCAAATCCCATGAGCCTCACAATGTGTGGGGTGGGGGCAGTAGAAGAAGAGAGATGCTTGTTGCTTAGATACCATTAGTATGGTCAATAAAAGCTGATTCAATGGATGTAAAGGTTCCCTGAGGGAAATATTTAGAAACGGCAAAATATACTGGTTTGGTAATTTCCTTTGTGGGTTGTTAGATTCGTATTTGTGGGGATGCTGGGATTGAAGGAGGGTTCACAGATCGCTGCCTTTTTCTTATGCTGGTTACGTAGCCCATAGCTCACGTTTTATAAGGGTACTAAATGCAGAAATCAAGCTTAATGTATTCCCTACTTAAAATATGCAGACGCCGTACTTAAACATGGTGTGAGGAGGATCTATATGGCTAGATAAGAGACGGTGGATAGGATTGACTTCCTAATCGGATATTGATCTTTGTTCTGCATAGACCAAATCAGTACAAACTGTGCAGCCATTAATCCCCTAACACCCATATTGATGCAGATTTGATCAGTATATGGCCAGCCTAAACCACAATTCAGTTTTATTCTGGTCCATTTGTTTTTTACTATTCGTGTATAGAAGTATCAGCCAATGATCAACACTGGTCAATTCAAAATTACAGTGTTTACTGAATGATTGCCAGTTCCGCAGCGCTTTACAATTATTAACTCAATCTACATCAAGCCCTGCCCCAAAGAGCTTACAATCTAATCACTTTATGTACACATACAACCTATCAGTATGTCTTGTATGTCAGTATGATTGGGAGGGAAACCTGAGTGCCCGGAGGAAATTTTCCCACGCAAGCACGGGGAGAAAATACAAACTCCTTGCAGATGTGTCCAAGGGTGGATTCGAACTCTGGATCACTGAGCCACAAAGATAGTGCTGAAGCACTCTGCAAGCCTGGCAAAAGTTTTCTTCATGCTGTCACTCTTCATAAAAATATTTGAGAGGTTTTTAGTAACAGATTTTGAAAAAACTAAATATGCACTATAATTCTCCTTTAAAAGTAAAGGCTCTAGGGACCAAATTAGGCAAGGGCAGATTAATCCGGATGTCATTGGGGACATTATTTGCCTTTGTACTATCCTTTTTTGAATTTGCAGATATGTTACAAAAAAGGAATTCACATTTTTTTTTTTTTGAAAACATGTTTTATTTGAGTCGCACATTTAATTTACAATAACATATAGTTACAATGATAAAGCATCAATACCTGCTGCTTGTGAAGGTTCTCATTCATCCAGGTCATGGTATATCTGTTGTATTCAATGGCTGTGATATGCTAATTGGGATTTTCCAGGGTAAAAATCCCAATTAGCGAAACGTCTTCAAGAACTAAACTTCAAGTCCAGTTGATCTGAATACAACAGATCTATCAATACCTGCTGTATATGTTACATGTTTTGTACTCCATATTTTAATAACACTTGAAAACGTTATGAACAGGGTAAAATGGGGTTGTTCCTCATCAGGAGTACAGTCACATTACAGTTTCAATGTTTTGCATCTATCATGTAATACAAATACTTTATTTGTGGTATAAAGTGTATTAATTTTTAGATTATTAAGTTGTGTTTCGGGCAAACCTCCAATAAAATCATACCATGGTCTCCATGTCTTGGTAAATTTTTTTTCACATTTGTGTTTATTAATTTAATAAATGGAGTTGTTGCTTGGGTAACTACCTCTCTCCATTTTCAGAGTTTAGGGGCTCTGGGAGACTTCCACTCGAGGACCACAGTGCGCCTAGCATAAAATAGTAGTTCCTGTGGTAGTTGCATTTTGGACCAAGTATCTACCTCTGTTATCCCAAAGAGGCACATCTTGGGTTCTAAGGGAACTGGATCATGCATTCTCTCTGATACTGTTTTTATAATATGACTAGACATTAAGCCCGCTACAATAACGGGCGCTAGAAGCACAGTGCGCCCCCTTAGTGTCCCAAGGCCATAGTCCTCCATGTCCCGAATCCAGGGCTCCCCCTCTGTCCCGAATCCAGGGCTCCCCCTCTGTCCCGAATCCAGGGCTCCCCCTCGTCCCGAATCCAAGGGCCCCTGTCCCAAGAAACCTTACCTGCAGTCTGTTTAATTGCTGTTCTCCCTCTGTGTGTTTCCTGTGTTTTTCCCTCTAGTGGTGAGTCAGTAGGAACTGCAGACACTCCCTCTAGTGGTGAGTCAGTAGGAACTGCAGACACTCCCTCTAGTGGTGAGTCAGTAGGAACTGCAGACACTCTCCCTCTAGTGGTGAGTCAGTAGGAACTGCAGACACTCTCCCTCTAGTGGTGAGTCAGTAGGAACTGCAGACACTCTCCCTCTAGTGGTGAGTCAGTAGGAACTGCAGACACTCTCCCTCTAGTGGTGAGTCAGTAGGAACTGTAGACACTCTCGATCAAGTGGTGAGTCAGTAGGAACTGCAGACACTCTCCCTCTAGTGGTGAGTCAGTAGGAACTGCAGTGACACACACACACTGATACAGGGACGCACACTTAGGGTTTTATTATATAGGATTCCAAAATCAAGATACATATGGACAGAGCCAAATTAAGTGCCAAAAGTCAGAATTAATAAAATGGCACTTAGGGCATTCAGACAATGATGTTGGGTACATACAGGAGGGACTGTGGGGCGTCAGATAATTGGCGAGAGATATTTTAGCAATAAAACAGTTGCACAATTGAATATACCTAAATAAGAACAAGTTTGGTACATTATATTGTTCTTGTAATTCAAAAGGAGAGAAGTACCTTGTTTTGTTAGTTGCGCCACTGACATTAAATCTTAATCTAAATAAATGCTGTAAAGGTAAATAGTTAGGGAAATTGTTTATTATGCCATAAGTTCAATATACGATTCACCAAACCCTGTGTTGTTGAACATGCATGGGGGTACCTCCTCCAGTTATAAAGTATGTAGAAGCCTCCAGAAATGCCAATGGAGAGTGGGGTTAATATGCCTGTAGTAGGCGTTCAGTATCGTGTATATACACTTCTTCAGTTTTATTATGGAATTGGTAAAGATTCCATTTTTATTAACCTTATCCACTCTAAGGTTGGGTACACACCAGCATATATTGGCGACTGACCGATAGTGCTGTGTATCGGTAGGAAGGCCGGAAATATATGATGGTGTGGGGCAGCCGGCCGCGACCAAGCTTGGTTGCCTGTTTGTCCGTAGTGGGACTGTCAGTATATCACGGCCCCATAGGGAACCACACGATCGGTCACTCGCACTGTCGGCCACTGCCACTATTGGCACAACAGACAGTCCTTTTTTCCATTCTGAGTGCTACTTGCGAGTGAACCCACAGTTAGGACAAAAACTCGGCTGGTGTGTACCCAGCCATACAGTATACTGGTATTTTATCAGCAGCAAAATTATTTATTTCCTATAACCCTGTAATTCCCGTAATCTTACCCATAATATTCTCTCTGTGACATCAGCAGGCAAATCGGGAGCGGTGCAAAGAAAAATTTCCCTACTAGATGAGAGTTCATCGCAATGTCAGATCGTTTGGGGCAGATAACCAAGGGAAAGGATGGGAAAAGCAAGTATTCGTCTCTCAACCTATTTGACAAGTATAAAGGGAAGTCAATAGAAGCAGTCAGAACCACAGGTAAGGGGACTCTCCTCTTAAACATTGCCTGATCAACTTTTATTGCAGTTTCCTAACTCTTCTCGATCCAGTGTTTCCTCCCTCTTGTTTAGATGCATTGTTTTAATTAAGCCTACAGCAAAGTATTTAAGTAGTTGCTCATCGGAGCAGACAGCAGCTGGAATGAATCCAAATTGACACTGTAGTATATGCAATAATGGCCAATAGCTGAATTGGCGTTGGTTTAGGTCTTCTGCTGTAGTTATATTAATACGCTATTGGTAAAACATTTTGCAATTGTCTTGCACGGCTTTACATTGTTTAATGGATTTGAAAACTCTCATTTTGTAGAGTTCCCATTTGATAAAACTACTTCCTGGTCACAGGTACTTCTTGCAGGAAGTTAAGCACACTGAATTAAAGGACTAAAAGGAAAAATTTAACTTTTTAAAAATGAAAAGTACCTGGGGCAGGGAGGTAGGATTGATTTATTATTGTGTGTTAAGGAGCTACAGCACATACAGTTTTCATTTGCCAGATTGGTGCCCGGGGCCTTCCTGTATTAAAGATAGCGCTGAATTACTCTGAAAGCCTGGCATAAGCAGTTTTCTTCGTGATGCCGCTCCTCGTAGAAAGTACTAATCCTACCTCCCTGTCCTTTTAACTGTTTTTGAAAACTTTATACGCGCTATAGTTCTCATTTAAAGAGCAAAGTAGTACATGTAAAATTCTGACAGTCCGCTGTGGTCTAGAGTATTGAACAGACAACACCCACTTCAGATAAATAAATCTACCGGTTTAATACATTTCATTTGCATGCAGATCTTTCTGGGTAATTTATTCCCACCTCCCATTGGAAGCTGCTGAATATCAAGTATAGTTGGACCCACTGCAGTTTTCTGTTATATGCGGGAGGAATAGGTTTATATGAATTGATTTAATGTTAATGGATGGGTAAAGTAAACCCAAATGTCTTTGTACTTTCACATAGTTTCCATTGTCGAGCTTAAAAATTATGCTGTTTCCAAATAAATACAAACATTTTGAAACGTTTCTTTGTACAAGTAAATCCTGAATTGATTATTTCTAAATCCTGATGGCTACAATTAGGTGTGAGGCCAAACAGACGTATCAGGTTTATCTTGCACCAGTAAAGAGTTGGTGATTGTTTGTGGGTGGGCCAATGTGCTAACCTCCAGTGATGTCATCGGAGGGTCTAGTTGGAGTCCTGTAAATGCTACAGCTGTACATGACCGTGGCTAATGCGGACTATAAATTTGTTGACTTGCTGTACATCTGCTTTTTAGTGGTCCAGGCTAGAGAATGTCAGAAGTAAACATCCTCTGTTGACCTTATTTCAGTGTATGGCCAATATAAGCTAGCATTTTTGTTATGCTGTGCAAACAGGGATTCAGTTCTCTGTCCTTTTCTTTTTTTCCCAGTTATACCTAGACATGGCTTGCAGAGTCTTGGGAAAGTTGCCGCAGCCCGGCGTATGCCACCTCCTGCAAACCTTCCAAGCTTGAAATCCGAAAACAAAGGCAACGACCCCAACGTTATTATAGTGCCCAAGGACGGATCGGGATGGGCAAACAAACAAGAACAGTCAGACCAAAAGAGGTGTGCACAGAGCTATTTATTGTTATAAAGCGTCACCTGTATTGCTTTTATTTCTCCATTTCTAATTCTGCTATTAATTGCCTTTACTTAGTACTAACATTGTTTGGGGTTATTACAGGGCCACTGCTTAAATCTTCATTACAAATCCAATTGATAGGGCTTTTATCCAGTGTTTACCCCGTCCCCATTGGCCATGCCCACCAACCTGTTGTTTCCCTTGCAGTTCCAGTGCGACGGTTCCTCCGCAGCAGGAGTCGCTGCCACAGCAGGGTTTGCAGAAATCAGTCTCCAATTTACAGAAACCGACCCCATCGATCAGCCAGGAGGTGAGTCCCCCAGAGTCCAAACAAGTTCTTTATGCATTGTATAAATATAAGGAGAACCTTTAATATAAAGCAGTGAAATGTCTCGCATCTCATTTTGGTATGGTTGTTGGGAAATTTACCTTTCTAACATAGGGGTTGTGTTTCAATTCCCAGCATCACACAGTGTGGTCACTGACCATTGTGTCTTTACACATGCTCAGTCGGAAGATACTGCAGGAACTTATTACACTTGGTCACACCCACTAATAGCCAATCTTTTTACCGGACAGATTAGACAAGGGAGCTTGTGACTGAGGTCAGGGGTGTGGCCAGTCACTGCACATACACAGTTATTCCATCCAGTTCTTCAGGGGGTTACATTTACCATAGTCATATTTTACAGTTTATTGGTGTTTTTAGAAGGAATATTTTCAGATTCTGGAGTAAAAAAGCGCATTCGGTTCTCCTTTAATATGCAGCGTACTGACCGTTATGTCCCTTGTTAATATCTTTCAGAATATAAATTTAGTGCCAGGTGGACCAAAATCATGGGCACAGCTGAATGGAAAGCCAGCAGTACAAGAAGGTGGTACGTATCCCTTTCCTTGGGATGCTATAGAGCTGCTTGCTGTTATTATATTTCTGTTTGGAGTGTCTCAATGTGTTTTTATTTTCAATGCAGGTTTAAGGGGCTCAAACCGACTGTTGTCCTTCTCTCCCGAGGAATTTCCAACGCTGAAAGCAGCTGGAGAGCAAGACAAGGTTGGCAAAGAAAAGAGCGTCTTAGATCCGTCGTATGGGCCCGGACCAAGCCTCCGCCCCCAGAGTAAACCCCTCGCCCTGCTTCCTGGTAACCACTCTAAATGTTTTGTCCTTTTTCACTTCCTTACCTACTCTTTAGAGCAGGGACAGGCAACCAGTAGATCTCCAGATGTTTGAAAACCACAACTCCCAACATTCCCTAACTCCAGAATCCTTATATAAGAATGCTGGGAGTTATAGTTTTCAAACATCTGGAGATCTACTGGTTGCCTGTCCCTGCTTTAGAGCCATTACAGTGGAGGTTTTATTCGGTATTATTAAGAATTCGTAGACTGATGGTATCTGGCTTTCCCATGTTTCTACTGGTGTAGGCCTCTGCTACCAGCCTGTTTCGGATGTTCTATAAGGGCTAGGCCACACTAGTGTGCTTTTAAGCTTGATCAGAATTGTGGTGGGCACACTAGTGCGCAGCCGTGCACTGCACATGCAATCCATTCATGGGAGTACAGGTGATCCACATTTTTCTGCGCAATAGCATGTGCTTGTATTAATGGATCGCATATGCAGTACACACTTCAAAGCGTGCAAGCTCGTGCCCGTTTCTACTGCTGCAGTGGGGCCTCAGCGTAGAGAATCCTCAGCCTCCAGAGGATTTCCTAGGCTTTACTTTTTAGGCTGAGGCCACACTATGCATACACAGCAATGTGCAATCCTAATTTAGCATGCTTATCGGAAGTGCATGTGATTCACCCAAAAAAAATTGAGATTGCATGAATGTTTTTATGTTTTATGCAAGTAACTGTAAAATCCACCCTAAAAAAAGTTTACTTTAAAATGTTATTTAAAAAAACCCCAAACCTAGGTCTTTCATTTCAATGATTCCCCTGTAGGGACTTACCTGACCTATTTCGAGCAAAAACAGGAGCAGAGTGTCTCTGCGCTGACAGCCGCTCCACTTCCTGCTGCGGTTGGGCGTGACGTCACGTCTTTACTGACAGCCGTAAACCAGGAAGTGGAGCTGCTGTCGGCAGTAGGAGCGCAAAGGATTGGGTCAGGTAAGGAAGTTTAGGGGCATCTTTGACATCTTTTGACACCTATGAACAGAGTTTTGAGGGGACGTTTAACATTATTAAAGGATTTTATTTTAGGGTGGACATGCCCTTTAATATTTTTTCCCTTTCTATTGCAGATGTCACCAGCTGGAGGGAAGGTGGTGGGAGAAGTATCACTTCTGGATTATCTCCGACCCCCTCTCCAACTGAGACAGGAAGCAAAACTACAGTACCAGGAGATGGGGCCTCCTCAACAGGACTTGCTAATGATTCAAAAGAACTTTCACTACGCCCGGCTCAGCCTAACCGAAAAGGGGCTACTCAGTTCATGGGAAATACCTACCACCCCCCAACTTACCATGACATGCTACCTGCTTTTGTACGTATGAAACTCTCAGTAGCTGGTTTTGTTTTCTGAAGCACACCAGAGCGTCCACATATTAATATCCTCCCGTCATTTACAGATGTGCTCTCAGCACCCACCAGAACCTTCTGGGACCTTGGATCGTACTTCCTTTCCCATCCTCCCATCCCAGGCTCGTCTTGAACCCCGCGTACCTTTTCGACAGTTTCAACTGAACGACCAGGAAGGGTAAGGTTACACCCAATGACTGCATTCTTTATGTAGCTTGTCTCCATCCATTTTAACCTAGAATGATGGATGGTGTTTTTCTTATTAGGCCTCTGGCTGTTTATTGCAGAAAAGGATAACTGATCCTCCACCAAGTTTCTATGTATGAAGCCTGTTGAAAATACGCAGTACTATGAACCATTCCTGTTCGTATGCTCTTAATGAGCATGCCCTCCCCTAACCCGGTTATTTTTTGCACTTTATTACATACATTTCTAACCAGATATTTAATTCCTATTGACCCTTTTCTCTCCCTCTCTGCCAGAGGTTGCCTCCTCCTCCCCCTGCTCAGTGAGGAACTTAAGCATGTGCAGAGCAGGCAGCAAGGGAAAGGGCAGTCAGTTATTGGCAGTCACATCCTTGATTGATTGGAGGGAGGAGCCAGCTTCCTCTACCAAAAATGGGGGCAATTCTTATCTGTAAATATCTGGTTAGTAATACATCTAATAATTTGCTGAACAAATCTGTTGGCATTGGAGGTAACTGACCAATATTTAGTTCTAATGGTGGACATAACCCCATAACAAACATCGTCTTTCCCACTCTACAGACGAGAGAGCAGATTTCCTATCGGGCCTTCACGTTCAAGACCGACTCGCCCACAAAACGATCGAGCAATGAGAGCAGCTATAATTAATGCAGAAGACCTAAAAGAGTTGGATGACCTTGATAATGATGCTGAGGATGGCTGGGCTGGTAAGATAATGTCTTAGGTGCCCAATATAATCTCCTTGGGCACAAACCATTCTAATTGTACAATCTTTATACATTCATACCAAAGCTTTGTACTATTTTATGGCCATCTGACCTGTATCTTGCAATGGTTGCACAGAAACACCCCATATACTAAAATTGTCATAAGATTGTACAATATATAATCTTCTGTTCTTACCTAAGGCTTGGTACACAAGGTAAGATCCTTCCGGCTGCCCGGCAGTTAGTGCTGTGAGTCGGTCAGCCAGAAATATTTGATGGTGTGGGGGGCGGCTGGCCGTGACTGAGCTACGCATGACGGGTGATCAGGACTGTTGGTAAATCATGGCTGATCGTGTGGTTCCCAATGGGAATGCAGGATCGGTCGCATGCTCTGTTGGCTGCAACCAGTCATTTGTCCCGACTGAGCGCTCGGTCGGGACAAAAACTCAACTGGTGTGTACCCATGTTTTTAAGACATGATGTCTAGTTTACAATCAATAAAATCTTAATTTCCTCTTTAGTTTTTTCTGCCACTTCAGTGTACAAAATAGATAATTGGAGAATTAATTTCTCTGGGTGAATTAGAAGGAGCATGTCTTGGCTCACTGAGCTAGGTACGGGTCTGTACCCCTATTGTTGGTTAGTGATGACATAGACAATAAATATATAGTTTTAATAGTGTTTTTGTGTTGACTTTAGCTAATAAATCTCTGTTATGGCTGCTTTTGCATTCAGGTCTGCAATGTGAAGTAGATTATTCAGAGAAACTGAAATTTAGTGAAGATGAAGATGAGGAGGAGGCGAACGCAAAGGATAACAGAATTAAATGGTAATTGAGCTCCACTTGCCTCAAATGAAAAATTGTATTTGAGTAAATCACCCAATCCCGTGCAATAGTTAAAAAGCCCAGAGATGTAAGAATAACATGAAATGTTGTCCAATGTTCTTTTACCCCTTTTTTGTGCTTCCTGGTTCTTCCAGTTAGCAGATGTCAGTCATGGATGTGACCGTTGACATCACAGCCAATGACTGAACGCTATTCCAATACAGTCCAAAGAACACTCCAGCACACCGGTGTTGGCTGTATGCCAGTTAAGTAGATAGGTGCAGTTCCCCTAGCCCTCCACTCCAAGGGCCAGAAAGTTCTCTAGCACAAGAAAGATATGGGGAAGCACACTAATCAGGTGAATTCACAACTATATATTTACTGAATGCCATTCCCCTAGCTCTGAGCATGTGCGAGCTTGGAGAAGAGATGAAGGGAACACAGAACATATTGGGGTTTGGGGGTGTTTTTTTTATTTTTTTTTATTTGAGGAGTGAACGTGGCCTTTAAGTTGCTGCAGTCACACCACATTACTGAGATGACTTAGTATGCATAATCATTTTGTATTCCTTTTAGGAATGGATGGGACTGCAAGAGGCAGCGTCAGGTCTCCTTTAATTCTGACAGTACTGATGGAAAGCACCCAGCAGATGAAGGAAAGGTCTGGAATGAACCATTGGCTCACCCGCGTCCTGCTCGCCGTGTTCCTGAACCCGCGCCCCAGCCGAGGAGACCCAACACCTGGGCTGCGGTGGCTGAGCACCAGGTATCGGATACAAATGTATGTCAATAGCTCTATGAAACATTCATATTTCATAATGGATTTAGAAGTTCTTAAAGGATTTTCTCCCCTGAAAACAGTAATAGAACCGCCACACATGTTAGAAAAGACGCCATGTTAACCATGTTTATAAATCAGCATTGATATTATAATGCTCTATTCAGCTGCAGTTGCAATGTACATTGTCCCACCCCAACATGACTCTTCCTCCCAGGCAGTCAGACACCAGTGGCCGATCTACTAAGCTCCAAATTCCAGCACCTTTAACTTCAACATGCCTCTTTTCATTGCTAAATGTTCATTTTATATTTAAGAATTTGGTTCCAGGGCCTCGTAACTCATTGCTGCTTAGAAAGCACCTTATTGGATGGCACACGTAGTTTTAATGCATAAACCCTTATTGGATGCCACACGTAGTTTCAATGCAATAAACCCTTATTGGATGGCACACGTAGATATATATATATATATATATATATATATATATAAAGAGGGTGAATAGGTTGGACTGGATGGACGTATGTCTTTATTCAACCTTAATTACTATGCTACTATGTAATAGGCCACATGATCAGTGGCCCATAAACCAGCAGATTAATTGATTGGTTTACAGATCAGTAGTCTGTAAGAAAGGTTTAAAATTGACCTGTGTGTACCAGCCCTTAACCTGCAGCAGCCAATCAGATTATAACTTTGTTTACTAGTCTACTGATTGGCTAGTCCTGGTTGACAGCATAACAGCACAACTCAAAACAAAAGGTCCAAACACCTGAGAAAAAAATCTTTACGCCTACAAATTGCAGGTGTCCTAGATCAGAATGAGATTTATTTTCTTAATAAACAGGCCTTAATATTTATTATAAAAAAAGGGAAAACGTTTCTTTGCCCAGAAAGTCTACTGTCTGCTTGGTTTACCTGTTGTGGTACTTCCAGGCTCAGCTGTAGTTACAGAGGATGAGGTCACGTTGGTGAAAGCAAAGCCACTGCAATAATAACAATGAAACAGAAGAGTTAAAATAGGAACATTCAGGAATGTTGCAGTGTTTAGGCAGCGTTAGGATCCCATTTTGATTTTATGTTCCTCGGGGGAGGGACCTCTTTCCTTATAGGGATTGAACTGTATCATCTTATTTATAACAATTCCTTGAATACAAAAAAATACCAGACTGTAAAAATTATCCCTTGGTACGCAGCGCCTTTATATATATCAAATGAAATAACAAATATAACTAATATTTTACATTTAAAACAAAATATATCATATAACCAAGATGTTTAAATTTACCCTACAGTGTATAGCTTGGGTAGCTAAATCAATATATGAAATAAAACATTGCCCTTTAACTTATTCTGCATGTTATCTAAACATCAAAAAAAAACAAAAAAAAAACGGTTAAAATAAAAGTTACCTGGGGCAGTAGGATTGACAATTCCTACCTCCCAATACGGTTTCTGTGAAATGCACCAGCAGGAAGAAAAGTGCTTCTGCCTGGCTTCCTCCTAGCTTTCATGCAATTTTTAATACAGTAAAGGCCAACCTGGCAGATGAAATGATTTTGGGTGGTTGGAACAATCAATCCTACCTCCCTTCCCCAGGTACTTTTTATTTTTAAAAAGGTATTTTGCACAATATTATTATTCTTTAATATATTGGTTTTTTTTACAGCTGTACAATATGAAAGTCCATTTTCCAGGGTGGTAGGAAAGTCTATTTACTACCTCCCTGGGTGGTCATTAGCACAAAGCTCACTGCTCGTATATTTCAGCCAATCGCATTGTCTTCTGTGAACGTGTAACTATCCCCCCCAAAGTCCCAATACTAAAGAGCAGTTATGTACGAGAGCTAAAATAGAATGTTTCTCACACACAGACAGTAAATCTAATCCATACATCACTTACCTAGAGGAAATTGGTTTGTCGATCGGTGCAGCAGCTGCAGAGGAGGTCGGAGGCAATGTAACGGTGGATTCCGATTTTTGCCCTAATGCTATAAAACATAATTAACATAAAATATCACAAAAAACAATAATGCACCAAGTTACTCCAAGAGAAAGAGGAATATTAGACGGTTCACTGTTTGCTCCTCTCAAACACTGGACTGATCCCACCTTTCGCATTATCAAACCTTACCTGTGACCTTGCTAATACTGGTTCCTTGAATTGCTTGGACGGGGAGGCTGCTAGAAAGTCCAGGAGCCGGCTGGTTCTTCAATGGACCTGCTAGAGGGCCCTAGAAAATCAAAAGATTTGATTGAATTGGGTTTGGGAAACAATAGAAACAAGAATGCAGGAAGTTTATAGGACGGCTAAATCCAGACAGGGAAGGCCATCCATAAATAGAGCGATGTTTAGAATACTACCCAGACTGGCAAGTACAAATGTCCAGTCCATGCACTTAATTCTTCATATTGTGAACTTATTATTTAAAGGACAACTAAAGCCACAGAACAACACTGAACCAGAAGTCAGGACACCTTGATATAAAACCAGTAATCTGTATCTTACCTCTCATTTTGATACAGGCGCTGGGAAATTTATCTAAATAACATATGGTTTGTGCTTCACAGCATTCTAATATCACACAGTTTGGTCAACGCCCATTAAGTTCTGCACATGCTCAGTCCTTAGATATAGCAGAAACTTGTTACAGTTGGTCACACCCATTCATAATCTCTAGCCAATCCTTTTACAGGACAGATAAAGCAAGGAAGCATGTGGCTGAGGTAGGAGGTGTGGCCTGACACTGCCCATACACACAGATACTTCATCCAGTTCTTAACAGGCTTACATTTACTTTAATACAATTTACTGAAGTGGGATTTTATAGCTTATTGGTGTTTATAGGGGGGATTGTTTTCAGATTCTGGAGTATAAAATATGGGGTTTAGTTCTCCTTTAATTAATCAGTTTGACCACTGACTTATCTTGGTTATAGAAACAAATTCCTACATTGTTTGTAATTGCAACAGGTATCAAGAGCCGTGTTCTTTAAAATGTGTACATATGGCCAGAGCTTCTGCGTGGTGGTAACGTAAAAAAAAAACTCCAGACAAAGGCAATTTGTTCACATTAAAAGGAGAACTTAATCCTTCAAACTTAATTGAATCGTTAGACTTAAGAACTTCGACTTAAAAATCTACATCTGTGTTTCTCACTTCTCATTTTGCTGTTGAGTAATTTACCGTAATAACATGTGCTTCCTTTGGCTGCTTTTCTATTGTTCCAGTCTCACAGACACACCCATTGTTTTAGGCAGAAACTTATGTTTCTTGCAGGTGCCCAGGAGGGTCACTGCCAACTAACAGTCTCCAGTCGTAGCCAATCATTTCACAGTCTAGTACTTGAATTACAGTTCGGAATATTCCAGAGGAAGCTCGAATTGTTCATCAAACTCTGAATTGTTCATCAAAACTTGAAACTATTCTTCTGTGAGTAGTTTTACTGTAGCTGGAATGGTGACAGAGTTTTGACAGTTGGAATGCTGTGTGCTGTGTGCAGGCTTGACAGTTGGTTTATGGGGAAAGTCAGGTCAGATGGAAGTGGGAGTGGTTAAAAGAGGGAGGGGGGATACTGCTCCTAAACAAAATGTGTGCTGGATTGAAGGCATGCAGCAACACACACAAATCTACTTACATGTATCCAATTATAGATTAAGATGAGGCAAAGTCATTTTTTCAGTATAGTGTCCCTTTAAGCAACAGCAATAAATATGGCGGCACTCAAAGAGACTTAATCCATGTTAAATGCTTCTTACTGGAGTTAAATGATATTTACTAAAATAGTTTTTTTTATACTCCATTACTGTTCTTAGTGGGGATAATGGAGTATAAACATTTGGGTTTAGTTTTCCTTTAAATGTGATTTGCTTATATTCTGCATTTACACAAAGCCTTCCAATTCTACATTGCCAGCAAAGAAAGAGGTTTAAACTGAATAAAAGTCTGCAAGAAACATCCCTGTCTGTTTTAACCAACTAGCAATACATCAACAAGGAACTGTATACGAGGTAAACAAAATGTGCAGTCTGGGTGAACAGTGACTACAATATCGCAGGAAGCAGATGGTTTGACTCCCAATTGCAAAGTGACATTTTACTTCTGCTGCGTACGGATTTAGGAGACCTCCACAAAGGACACACAATCATTGTGCTGTGAAGTGTACACTGTGTACTGCCTGGAACATAAACAAGCCACAACAAAATATAAAAAAACCCTTTGCTCTCCATGTCATGTGACGGCTATAATCAAGGACAGAAGGAATAGAAAGCGTTTGTTCTAATAACAGTATTACCTGTCGAGCAGGGACTGAACTAACAGTGGCCAAAACTTGGTGAATTGCCTGGGCGGCTGAATGTGGCACTGTTGGCCTGTAAAATAGAAAGAACCATTTAAAGGAGAACAAAGGTGATAACTGTACAAACATAAGGATCTTCAATAATGCTTCCTTAACATATATGGTATACCTGTACACACAACAGGCATTGATCTCCACATACAGCACAGGCTGCATGGCTACTGACAACTAACCTGTATTGCTTGATAAAATCTGTTTAGAGAAATTGTTAAAACAATTAAACAATTATACAATAAGGGAATTAAAGTTCCACAAATTATATTTTGGCCTGATATCATGATCAATCACCGCACAAGCTAACAAAAAGATAGGGATGGGTGGCAAATCGGGTAGATATATCGACCCACGTGTACACAGCCTTAAGGTTCGTACACAAGTGCGATTGCGGGTCCCGACCCGCACGATGTGTACGAACGAAGGTTTCGGGCGATAATCGCCCCGTGTGTAGACCCTTTATCGTCCAAAACGGACGGTCGTTCAGAGATCCGCCAGGTCGGTTGGGCAACAATCCAAGACCGAACGTCTGTTTCGGACGATAAATACACACGGGCCGATTATCGCCTAAAACATTCGTTCGTACACATCGTGAATCGCAGGTCTGTACGAACCTTTAGGCTGCTTTCTGAAACATAAAGACTCTCCCTTCACGCTGACCCCTGGCACTATACAATGTCATCGTATTGGAACTAAATCCTCAAGACAGGAAGTTCCATTTTTTATTTAATGGTCTGGCCTGCAATCCAAATAATCTCATTGGTTGAACCTGGCCAGCTACCACCATGTGATCAGTTCAGGCACAAACTGTGTAAGAATAGAAGATCCTTCCAGATATTTCAAGGAACCTGGACATTTACCTTGTACGTTTGGGCTGGATTTGAAACAAAGAGTCATAAAATCAGAGTTGCGAAATAAAGAGAAATCTACATTAGGTTAAAAAGAGGAAGTCAATGAAAAACTATAATAGAGATTAAAATATCAATGAGGAGGAAGCAATCTGATGTGGATTATCTTTATTTACTTTAATTCTCTAACTTTCCCTACCGAGAACCATCTCAGACAAAGCAATGCTGCCACCTACAGGTGCATTTTTGTAAAAAAACCCAAAAAAAGCCAAAGTACCCTTACCCTATCACCATGGGAATGGATGGTCCAGGTCCATTGTTTTTTAACTCTTTAACGTTAACCACTTGGGGAACAGTTTGTAAAGTAGACTCCGTTAACGAGGTAGCTGGAAACAAACAAGAAGGATAAGTAATCGGTACATCCGGGGCGTAATCACAATCACAATACCCCCAAAAGAAAAGCTTACCGATAGGCTGACTGACTGTTTGTCTTCTTATGGCTGCCATGGCAGCTTTCTGCGCAGCGGTCACGTTTGGTGCGAAATGCTTTACAGTCTTGGTAGCCAACATGGTGCTGTCGGCACCCTGTGGGATCACTCTGATTGGCTGAGCTGCTGTTACGGCTGGGGAAACAGGAGCATTAACGGTCATCTTCCTGACTCCTCCCCCAGTCTGCCCTTCCCTTCATTAACATATGGTTGGCAGTGACAGTGAGTGACTGGGGGGAGGAACCAGTCAGTAAAGGTGCCCATATAAGTTTATGGACCATTAGGGTTATTCAATAAAAGTTCTTATCGTTAAAAATGGTGCTAGTTTTGCCCCAACCAATAAGATGTTAGCTTTCAAATGTTTAACATCTGATTGGTTGGGGCTAAATTAGCACCATTTTTATGGATAAGAACTTTTCTGGGACTCACAGGGCGATTGTTTAAAGACTTACGTGTGCTTGTAGCAGGACGTAGGCCTGGATCAGGTTTACCAAACGGGACAGAAGAAGCAGCAAGGTTTGGCTGCACCGACGCGGTACGGCCCACAGGCGCATGCTTGGCTGTTTTAATGGACGTTTTCTCGATGGGAGGGGCCTCCTGCCTTTTGACTACTTGAGCTGGCGGATTCCTGTTTTCTAATTCAGCCGCCTCCAACAAAGAAGAGCTAGAACTTGCATCATCTAGATCTTCAAGACAGTCCGGGGCCAAAAACGAAGAGCGATTAAGGTTTGCTGCAAGAAAACAGAACAAATGTAACTTGAAAGGGAAATCCAGTCACCTCCTCTTTTGATCTGCCAACCAATCCCTTTAGCACAAGGGAAGCAGAGGAGCTTACCCGGAAAACAAAATCAGGTCATAAAAACATTCTTGTGTGCTTATCAGTCTTGATCTTTGATGAGAACATTATATCAAAAGAAAACGTACCTGGAGCCAGACATCGAATAGGGGGCAACTTCCTCTTGGTCAGAAAGTTTCTCAGCTGATTCTGTTTCACTGGGGACAGTTTGGCTAAAAACAAATAAAGATCATCCAGTGTTATAACACAACCAGATAAAGAGAATTACCCTAATAAAGCAGCAGGGGGCACTGTATGATACAGTAAAACTGCCTTCTATATTTAATCTTATTTTCTATATCCTTCAATGGAAATCCAATAACTTTTACAATACACCTTTACAAACATGTATTGTTTGTTTCCATTTCTATATATATATTTTCTTTGGGTTTATAGATTTATATATTTTCTTTGAATGTTTCATTTATAAATGCACAATAATGGCAAAAGTATCGGAACCCCTGCCTTTACACACACATGACTTTTATAGGGTAACCGTGGTCTCCGTAAATGTAAAAACTATTTTATACCATTCAAAAAAGCCTAGGATGATGTGTCTAGCAAGTTACAAGCTTGTAAAGTTACACTCATACAGTCCGGATAACCAAGGAAGTGTGTGACAGTCGCATGATTTGCTGTGTAGAGCAATTAAAGGGAAACTAAGAAGAAGTACACCATCTCCCGTAAGTAGATCTTTTTCTTATTCTTCTTTCTGATTAAGTGTTTCCCTATCTGTCCTTTATCCATGCAATCATTTGGGTTTCAGCATAACAGATCAATCGGTCCAGACTCCAGCTGGATGAATTATCCCAATAACTTATTCTGGGTCTTTCGCCAAACAGCATTATGGTGGTATGCTAACCAGGTACTGTGAATCAAAAGGGTCAATGACATTATTCCAAAAGCATCATGGCTCCTAAAATCCCTATTATAGAGAGTTAGAACAACATCTTTCATTTAACCAATGCCACAAATAACCAATGCCATTGTTACATTTCTAGGCAGCAATAGGACACTTACGTGGCAGTTTTGGATGTTGTTCTATTTTGGTATCCATTGTGGTCTGAGACAAAGCATTCCGCATATTTTCTAACTCTTCTTCAAAACTGCATAGGGAACAGATATATATGGAAAAAACAAACACAAGACACATTATACTCATTTAAGCACTAGGGCTTTAACTGCTCACTTATTAAAAAGACTTTAGTATTTCTGGTCACTAATTGGCTGAATTACCAGGGGGTGGGGCGAGTCTATTACTATTATTTCGAGGAGGTGATGTCACGAGAAGTTAGAGGGCAGTAAAGTGTGACTGAGGGTGTAGGTGGGGCAGCCGTGACCATCTTGGCCTGGAACAGACGAACAGGCAATCAAGTATGCTGGCCAATCACAGCCAATTGTGAGGGTCTCTATGGGGCCATACGATTGGTTGTGGCATACTGACATCCACGGCTACTTTTACCACAACCAGCAGTGATTTGTCCCGCCCGACCGCTCACTAGTAGCGACTGGTCGGCCGGGTCACATCTCGTCCTATGTGTACCCAGCCTTAATGGTTTTACTTTGTTGGTCTTTGTTCTCCTCTCTCACCTTTTAATGCTGGAGTCTTCATGTGGCATGTCCCATTGAGAGGTTTGGTTATAGAGTCTTAGCCTCTGGAGATTCTCCATTAGTTGGTTCAGTCTTGGCCTTTGCTGGTTTATAATCTGCTGGTTGTTTGCCAACGTACTGAATAATGACTCGCGCTCAGGAACGATCGGGCCCCTGAATCAGAGAACAGAAACAGGTAAATTTGGCCCCTTCATGCAAGCAACAAATTAGATAATTAGGGGCTGACCAAATAAGAAAAAAATCATGTATAATTGCTTTAGTTTAAACTTCCAGATCTAATTTGGATCAAGTGATTAGAGGAGACAAAGTTAATATATAAACAACCCCGCAAGAACTCTACAAGTGGGTCCCTGACCCAGATACAAAGATACATGCTCCGTCAATTCTCTAGCCCTGCCCCCTAACCAGAGCTGTCAAGCAACTACTGACTGACCTGCCCATGTCCTCTCTCTAATCAAGAAGATGAGAATATATAAAGTACAGAATACTTTTTTTGGTTTTTAAAAATCACGACAAAATATTTTTCACTGTCAAAGAAAGATGGCCCATTAGAGTGGGGGGTCATTATATATTTTTGACTTTCACATTTATAATTTAACATCCATTTGTAGGAAAAGGAGAATCGAATACATGATTTTAATAAAACAAGGGTTAGGTTTAAAGATACGTACTTCTGTTTCCTCCTCTCTTCCACGTATCGATCCCACTCTACATCGAGGACGTCACTGACATCTTGGACAGCAGACTCTACGTACTGGTGCAATCGACGGATCTCCTGGGAAAGGACAAGACCAACAGTTATTTTTAACCGATCCTGGACTTAACGGAACAGATAAAATGTTCAACAGTCTTCTAGCAGATGTGATTGGGACTAAGACTGCCCCACGTGTCTTGGAGCCGTCTGTATGAGCATGTTTTTGTTATTGTTGCATGTATTAGCTATTGTTTCTGTGTTTCTTGACAGCAAGTGAATTTATTTCCCACAGAGGAATCACACACAGTTACCTGCATTTGAGCTTCACTTTTAGGATCCAGAGGCTTTTTGTAAAGTAGTTGGCGATAGGTCGGGTCTTGTTTGAGTTTTATCTGCTGTTTGGCATCGTCGATGCTGGCAAAACCCTCGAGATTGTTGGTTTTCATTATACTGATTTCTCCACGAAGAGACTTTAATGAAAACAGGAATAAAAAAACATTATTCAATTCCCCCTGAAAAGTTTTAAAGAGGAGCTGTGATCTCTATACAATGACCAGATCTTTTAAACCAGCCACCTCCCACGCACGCTATAGTATAGTTTATAGTACAGTCAGAAGTGGCTGCGAGAGAGCACAGGTAAGTTTAAACCCTGGATCACTGCTCCTGTGACAGTAACTGGAGGTAAGACACAGTTTAGCTCCTTTACCTCCTGTTTTCCAATTAGCACAAAAAAGGATACATTTGCTTTTTAAGTGAACCAATCCTTTAAGAGAAAATGAATACAATAATAAGTTTTATTGCACACTCAGCGTCCATCATGCTCATACTCGGCGCTGCTTTAGGAGTTATTCATCCCGTCCTGGAAGGGAAGTGATTTACCTCTGTGGTTTCCTTGATCTCTTGTAGGAAGGAGTCAAGACAGTCCGACTCTGTCCTCAGCCGCTTTAGTTCCTCCTGACTCCCCACTAGAAAACTAGCACGATCCGTCCTCTCTTTAAGGTCATTCATTTCCTTCTGGAAATGGGAGATCTATTTAACAGAGAAAAAAGAATCAACATAACAGAAATTGTATGTACCAAAACTGAATGCGCCTAAAGGTAGAGGAGGTTAGGCAGGCAGCTTCTAGAACACATTTATACAGCTCATGGGTAAAACAAGCCTTCCATTTACCTCTTCTCTTATGCCATTAAGGATCAGATCAGAGTCCTTTGCTGCTTTGGGCTGACCTATCGACTCCAAATTTCCCTGTGTCTGGAACATAAAGGAAAGAGGTTGGAACCAACTGAACCACCACTCCTTACCTCCTAAATTGTGTCATGTGATCAAACAACAAACCAATCATATCTCCCACCTGAGGGGTGCTTATCTTTGCAGCTGGGGTGCTGACTTTTGTGGTTTTCTGTGCAGAGGAATGAGAGGCAATTGCTGTTCCTTTTGTTACTGAAATTAAATGTGAAAGGAACTTATACAAACCAACAATGGCTCTAGAAGAAAAAGCTTAACATGCATTTTGTGCAAAATATACAAACCGAAGTCTGAAATCATTATTTGTTTAGCGATTGGTAAACAGAAGTATGCATTTAACCCTAATAAAATGACCACCAGAGGGCACTATGAGATTTACTGGTTAAAGCTAGGTACACACAGTACAGATTTCTGTAAGATGACAGACAGGATCTGCAAGATCTTTCAAAGATCTGCATGAAAATCATAGGGAGAACGCTCGGGACTGTGTGTTTCCATTGGCCACGGTAGACTCCTCTATAGGGAGTCTAGCGTGGCCGATGGAAATCTTGGGCCTTTCCCGAACGAGCGGTCGGAAGACCTGATCGTTCGGCGGTCGCGCGCTTATTCGGGAAATGAAGCTACACAAATAACGATAAAGGAACTGTACTGTACACACAGTAGCGATAAAGCCCCGATACCGTTGGATACGACGGTATCGGGGCTTTATCGCTACTGTGTGTACCCAGCTTTAAAGGACAGCTATGATGTAAAAAAATAATTTAAATATAAAAAGTGCCTGAAGCTGGAAGGTAGGATTGATAATTCCTACCTCCTAATATCCTTTTTTTTTGGGAGCACCAGCAATTATAGATTTCATCTGCCAGGTTATTGCACTGGGCTTTCCTGTATTGCAACGAGGAAGCTGGGCAGAAACTGTTTTCTTCCTGCTTCCGCTGCTTACAGAAACGATGTTGGGAAGTAGGAAATCCATATCTTACCTCCCTGTCCCAGGTACTTTTCATTTTTAAAAACTTTATATGCACTATACTTCTCCTATAAAGCAATGCTGACAACTCAAAATTAATATCCATATAAATATACAAAATAAAGTGTCCCGAGGAACCAAATCTAGTCTATAGGATACTCAAACACACAGAGAATTATTCAGTGTTCACTTTACTTCCTTAACAGGAAAAAAAGGTAAAAATAATCCAACAGCAAAAAAACGAACCGTTAGAAATCCAAAGGGGCCTGACAGCCCATTGGATAACAGGATTCTAAATAATTCAGAAAAGACGGATGGTTCTAAATCCGCTGTACAACTGCAATGAATAAATAAGTAAAAACAAACATGGAAAATCAAAAGCTTTAGAGGCAATGAAAAGCTTAGAGAGAAACGACCCCTTGGGAAGTCAGCGTTTCAATGAGGAAATAAAACACTGGGTCACAGAACCAATCACGTTTCACATTAAAGTAAAGGACTTACTGGCATCCAGAGTCAACACCAGTAAGGGGACATGCAGTTTATTTTCATGTAATGGCACATTTAATATGTACGTTTGCTGCAGAGAATTTAAGGACAACTAAACCCTAAAATCCAACCCCCATTCCAAATCTATAATTCTGTAGTAAGAGGAGGTATTCCTAACTCCATTTTGTCTCTAAAGGACAATTCCAGCCCTCTAATTCTCCCTCTCCCCTGCTAATGTACCCAGGGTGAGGACCTGATCTGCTAGGCCCACACCCCTGGATTTGTATTACAGTAACATAAAGTTGAACTCCCCCACTAATGTACCCAGGGTGAGGACCGGATCTGCTAGGCCCACACCCCTGGATTTGTATTACAGTAACATAAAGTTGAACTCCCAGGGTCCGATCCACACCACCAGAAAGTTCTGCAAGCAGAATGTCTTTCCACTGGATGAGTTTAGACTCAGGAAGGGGGATGGACCAGCACAACTTTTACAATTAAAGGGTAATTAAAGTTTGAGATTTGCAGATCTTTAGTCTCCTTGCAATGAAAAATATTACTACAAGTCAGAGATCAGGTAGGAAATTTACTTTTACCGACTTTACAACAATTTTCTTTATTGAAGTCAGACAGGGAGACTGAAAGCTACAGATCTTCTCAAGCTAATTAGAACCAAAGGGGGAGGAGTTCTGTCTGGATCTCCCAAGGGGCCACTTGAAAAACAAAAACAAACTGATCATTAATGCACAGAAGTCTACTTACTAAAGAGGTATTTAAAAAAAACAAACGAAAAATATACATGAAAAAATGATCAAAGTTGATGTAATGTTCCCTTACATAAAAACTCTACAGGTTAGTCCAATCAGAGCGATATGGGAGGAGTCTTACCTTCAGCAGCAAAAGACCTGCTAGGGGTCTGGAAGGGTAGAGATTGGGTTTGTGTAGGACCTGCAGCACTCGGCTTAGATGAAGGGGCAAAAGAGAAAGAGGCAGGGATAGAACTGGGTGTGGCACCAGAGGGAGGGGTTTCTGATGCACTAAATCTGCAAAAATGGGAAAAAAACAAAAAAAAACATTAATAACCCCGTATATTAATATTATCCCAACAGCATGACAAGTAAAATATGACTTACTTGTCCTTTAGATTCACTTTGACTGCAGATGGCAGTGGTGTAAAGGCCGGTGTGGACGATGCTTCTGCTGCAACTGAGGATGTCTGGGTGACAGCACCGAAGGGCTGAAAGGGCATTGCTGACGGAGGGGTAAACTTTCCACTGCCGGCCAAGCCAAACGCAGGTGACATTGAAATGGGCGCAGACTTGCCTGCAGCAGTGTTGGTGACGGAAAAACTAAACGATGGAGGGGCTGCAGGTTGAGAGGTGGTGGGAGGTGGAGCCGCTGCTTGAGACGGTTGGAAAGTCACGGTGGCTGGAGAAGCAAATTTAATGCTGTTGGCTGAAGCGGCTGTGAATTGAAAGGAAGAGGGTCCGGTAGTCTTTGCGGCAGCGTTGGGGGAAGAGAAACCAAAAGCAGGAGGCGCGGCCGGCTGGGAAATAGACACCGATGGTCCAGCTGGTTGAAAAATCGTTGTGGGAGGAGCTGTGGTATTAAAGGTTGTTGGAGGTGTGGCTGTGGGCTGAGCTGGTGCTAAAGGTGCAGGGGACACAGAGGATATTGCAGAAGGCCCAAAACTAAACGAATGAGGAGGTGCAGCCTGAACAGCAGGAGGTCCGGATGGAATTGATACAGAAGCTGGTGGAAATCCAGCCGCTCCTAAAAGGATATAAAAATAAATTATTGTATTTACACTTAGAAATATGTAGGAAAGACCCAGTTCTGCAGAATTCAGTTTCCAATTTCATCCCTCAGTGCGATCGGATCATTTAATTCACCAAATCTGGTTGGCTGGGAGATCTGTCCTATCAGATAACCAGACTGGAGATCCTGAATTATAGCAGAAGGAATCATGTTGCTCAATGTTAAACTTACCAACAGATTTTATTTGCCGTTCTCCTTCCAAGGAAAGTGGCTCAGCTACTGTGATCAGCGGTTTTACCGCAGGGTTTAAATTGACCATATGAAATGGACAAAGGACACCATCTGTGGACAGGAGGAGTAATACAGGCACCGGTGGCAAAATTTGAGATTCACCTATAGAGAGAAAACCGATCAATAGCAGCCACAGAGGATGCCAATGGCAAATAGCCACAAAAAAACTGGTATCATGACACTCTACCCTGGGGAAAGACAGAAAGCATTGCACAGCTGTGAATATCCAGCTAAGAGGAGAATTGACCACAATGTTAGCCGTCTTGGCCAATGCTGCTACAGCTGCTATGTTATCAGTTATAATTAGTGCTTATCTATGTCATCAGTCATAGTCGGTGCTTAGCTATGTCATTAGTAACAATCAGTGCTTATCTATGTCATCATTTATAATCAGTGCATATCTGTCATCAGTCACAATCGGTGCTTATCTATGTCATTAATCACAATCAGTGCTCATCTATATCATCAGTCACAATCAGTGCTCATCTATGTCATCTCAGTCACAATCAGTGCTCATCTATATCATCAGTCACAATTGGTGCTTATTTATGTCATCAATCACAATCGGTGCTTATCTATGTCATCAGTCCCAATCAGTGCTCATCTATGTCATCTCAGTCACAATCAGTGCTTATCTAGGTCATCAGTCACAATCAGTGCTTATTTATGTCATCAGTCACATTGGTGCTTATCTATGTCATCAGTCACACTGGTGCTTATCTATGTCATCAGTCACAATCGGTGCTTATCTATGTCATCAGTCACAATCGGTGCTTATCGATGTCATCAGTCCCAATCGGTGCTTATCTACATCATCAGTCAGAATCGGTGCTTATCTACGTCATCAGTCACAATCGGTGCTTATCTATGTCATCAGTTATAATCAATGTTTGGCTATGTCATCAGTTATAATTAGTACTTAGCTATGTCATCAGTTATAATCAGTGTTTAGAAATGTCTTCAGTTACAATCGGTGCTTATGTATGTCATCAGTCACAATCGGGGTTTAGCTATGTCATCAGTTATAATCAGTGTTTAGCTATCTCATCAGTTATAATCAGTGTTTGGCTATGTCATCAGTTATAATCAGTGTTTAGCTATGCCATCAGTTATAATCAGTGTTTATCTATGTTATCAGTTATAATCAGTGTTTAGCTATGTCATCAGTTATAATCAGTGTTTAGCCATGTCATCAGTTATAATCAGTGTTTAGCTATGTCATCAGTTATAATCAGTGTTTGGCTAGGTCATCAGTTATAATAAGTACTTTGCTTTGTCATCAGTTATAATCAGTGTTTAGCTATGTCATCAGTTATAATCAGTGTTTGGCTAGGTCATCAGTTATAATCAGTGTTTGGCTAGGTCATCAGTTATAATTAGTACTTTGCTTTGTCATCAGTTATAATCAGTGTTTATCTATGTCATCAGTTATAATCTGTGTTTAGTTATGTCATAAGTTATAAATCAGTGATTAGCATTGTTATCAGTTATAATCAGTGTTTAGCTATATCGGTTATAATCAATTGGTTGACATACTGATGAACACTTCCATCTGACTGGTGTAGTCGATAACAACGCCCATAGGAAGAGTATCATCATTGTTCTCCTTCATGGGCGTTTCCGCCCGACTTGTATCTTCCAGTAACCACTGCTCCCAGCCTCCCTGTGAAGTTAACAGATCAAACAGGTTCCTTGTCTTCAAGATGCGCAACATGAATGAAACTCAAAAGCTGAACACTGTATCTTGTGTATCAGGTTTATCATTATATTATTGATTTCTTGCTTTACTATATAAACATTAACAGATTCCAGAGTGGTTAAGTTAAATGTGATGTAGAACTAATTTACCTGGTCAGGAGAATGCGCGATCACACTGACATCTATAGAAGCTGCAGATGCTGCAAGGAGAATCTCCCTGGTAATAAAAAAACAGCGATGACTGGATTTACTCGCCAACTTGTCCATTCATTTACATTTTATTCCATTGTTCTGGGATTCTGCTTTGTCTTACATAATGAAGTCTACTAACAGATGCACAGGAGAAGTCAGATCCCTGACTGACTGGAACTTCTGCAGGCAAATATCCTCTGTGTGCTGGTCTTGAAAGCCAACTATAGTGCCAGATAAAACAAGATTTAACAAGGAGGTAGGAGACCTTACTCCTACCTCCATGTTTTGCCCCTTAAAGGAATAGTTCACATGAAGAGTGAACTATTCCTTTAATGTATCATTAAAGGAGACCATAACGGTCTCTATTAGGGGGTCTGCACACAGGAAGTCAGTATTTGGGAAGCATTTATTTATACACACAATGCTGAAAGGGCAGGTTAAGGTCATTAGGATGGAAAAGTACTGCTCTTTTTTGTAAAAAGTATATGTATTTGCACTGAACTTCCCCTTTAAGAATCACCTACTAAGGTTTACAACTATTTATCAGCTTACTACCAAGCTGGATTTATGCTTTTAGGTTTCTACTTCTAAACATTATATAGAAAACCGCCCAATACATTTTAGATATAGACAATGTCGGCGGTTCCTGGGGTCAGGTCCTCCAATCACATAGTATCAGTGCGTACTACTCACCAATCCTCAATAAAATTCAGAAAGAAATGGTGCTGCCTCTCACTGCAGATGCTGAAACACGTCTCTGTAAAGTTCAGGAACCTCTCTGATCGTTTGTCTTCTTTTTTCTGTACCAGGGTCACAAAAGAAAAACCTCACTATTGGACTATAATAAAAGGCGTCAGCTGGAAAACCATTAGCGGGGATCTGAGCTTAAAACCTGGTGGGGTAAAATAACGGCTGTGCAAAGGAATTATGGGAGTAGTTCTGTAATTAAGGACAATTGCATTTTATAATAAACATGGCAC
>CM033476.1:124822761-124931430 GCA_019447015.1 Hymenochirus boettgeri
GGGGGGGTTTACAGGAGAACCCTATGGAGCTGGGATGTGAGGTAAGGATTAAACTACACTACATGGTGGGGCCAGTAGTTGGGGGGACTATAGTTTTGGGGGTGGACATGCCCTTTAAGATATAGACAAGGTCGGTGGTTCCTGGGGTCAGGTCCTCCAATCACATAGTATCAGTGCGTACTACTCACCAATCCTCAATAAAATTCAGAAAGAAATGGTGCTGCCTCTCACTGCAGATGCTGAAACACGTCTCTGTAAAGTTCAGGAACCTCTCTGATCGTTTGTCTTCTTTTTTCTATGTCATCAGTCACAATCGGTGCTTATCTATGTCATCAGTCACAATCTGTGCTTATCTACATCATCAGTCAGAATCGGTGCTTATCTACGTCATCAGTCACAATCGGTGCTTATCTATGTCATCAGTTATAATCAATGTTTGGCTATGTCATCAGTTATAATTAGTACTTAGCTATGTCATCAGTTATAATCAGTGTTAAGCTATGTCTTCAGTCACAATCGGTGCTTATCTATGTCATCAGTCAAAATCGGGGTTTAGCTATGTCATCAGTTATAATCAGTGTTTGGCTAGGTCATCAGTTATAATCAGTGTTTAGCTATCTCATCAGTTATAATCAGTGTTTGGCTAGGTCATCAGTTATAATCAGTGTTTAGCTATGTCATCAGTTATAATCAGTGTTTAGCTATGTCATCAGTTATAATCAGTGTTTAGCTCTGTCATCTGTTATAATCAGTGTTTAGCTATGTCATCAGTTATAATCAGTGTTTGGCTAGGTCATCAGTTATAATTAGTACTTTGCTTTGTCATCAGTTATAATCAGTGTTTATCTGTCATCAGTTATAATCGGTGTTTAGTTATGTCATAAGTTATAAATCAGTGATTAGCATTGTTATCAGTTATAATCAGTGTTTAGCTATATCAGTTATAATCAATTGGTTGACATACTGATGAACACTTCCATCTGACTGGTGTAGTCGATAACAACGCCCATAGGAAGAGTATCATCATTGTTCTCCTTCATGGGCGTTTCCGCCCGACTTGTATCTTCCAGTAACCACTGCTCCCAGCCTCCCTGTGAAGTTAACAGATCAAACAGGTTCCTTGTTTTCAAGATGCGCAGCATGAATGAAACTCAAAAGCTGAACACTGTATCTTGTGTATCAGGTTTATCATTATATTATTGATTTCTTGCTTTACTATATAAACATTAACAGATTCCAGAGTGTTTAAGTTAAATGTGATGTAGAACTAATTTACCTGGTCAGGAGAATGCGCGATCACACTGACATCTATAGAAGCTGCAGATGCTGCAAGGAGAATCTCCCTGGTAATAGAAAAACAGCGATGACTGGATTTACTCGCCAACTTGTCCATTCATTTAGATTTTATTCCATTGTTCTGGGATTCTGCTTTGTCTTACATAATGAAGTCTACTAACAGATGCACAGGAGAAGTCAGATCCCTGACTGACTGGAACTTCTGCAGGCAAATATCCTCTGTGTGCTGGTCTTGAAAGCCAACTATAGTGCCAGATAAAACAAGATTTAACAAGGAGGTAGGAGACCTTACTCCTACCTCCATGTTTTGCCCCTTAAAGGAATAGTTCACATGAAGAGTGAACTATTCCTTTAATGTATCATTAAAGGAGACCATAACGGTCTCTATTAGGGGGTCTGCACACAGGAAGTCAGTATTTGGGAAGCATTTATTTATACACACAATGCTGAAAGGGCAGGTTAAGGTCATTAGGATGGAAAAGTACTGCTCTTTTTTGTAAAAAGTATATGTATTTGCACTGAACTTCCCCTTTAAGAATCACCTACTAAGGTTTACAACTATTTATCAGCTTACTACCAAGCTGGATTTATGCTTTTAGGTTTCTACTTCTAAACATTATATAGAAAACCGCCCAATACATTTTAGATATAGACAATGTCGGCGGTTCCTGGGGTCAGGTCCTCCAATCACATAGTATCAGTGCGTACTACTCACCAATCCTCAATAAAATTCAGAAAGAAATGGTGCTGCCTCTCACTGCAGATGCTGAAACACGTCTCTGTAAAGTTCAGGAACCTCTCTGATCGTTTGTCTTCTTTTTTCTGTACCAGGGTCACAAAAGAAAAACCTCACTATTGGACTATAATAAAAGGCGTCAGCTGGAAAACCATTAGCGGGGATCTGAGCTTAAAACCCGGTGGGGTAAAATAACGGCTGTGCAAAGGAATTATGGGAGTAGTTCTGTAATTAAGGACAATTGCATTTTATAATAAACATGGCACGCGATCAAAGTCAGAAGTAGAATACCATAACTCATTTCTCAAACAGACATTTCCAGCAGGTTCATATGGACTAAGCAAAGTTATCCCTGATTTGCTCTGTGCACCGATACATCATCTGTGCAGATATGAAATAAAATTTGGTGCTTCCATTGCACCTGGGTCTTGTGTGCAGAGTTTAGAGGGAACTATGATCGTAGGCTGTACTGATAGGGCTATGCCAGTCATGCTCAATCTATGGCTCTCCAGATGTTTGAAAACTATAACTCCCAGCATTCCTAGGCTTCCCTCTGTAGTTGAGGAATGCAGGGAGTTGTAGTTTTCAAACATTTGGAGAGCCGTAGTTTGAGGATCACTGGGCTTGGCCACAGTGTTTCTGCCTCCATTAAAGTAAATAGATGGTTTTAATGATGGTACGTCTAAAGTTCCTCTTTAAATGGGAATGTCCACCCCAGCAATACTGGCTTACCTGCTGGGTGTTTGTTCCAGAGTAAGCAGTCCTCTTCAAATATTACCTCCTCCTCTTAAAGCTGTATGAGATCCTTAGGAGCTTGGACAGAGGAGGCAGCGTGGTCTGTTATAGGGAATAATGTCATCTGTCATGACCGTGATTGTCTGCTGCCGACTGGAGTTGTTTGGGGTGGGGGAGGTATGAATTTTTATGTTGGGAGTGGATATGCCCATTGGCCAATTGGAAGAGACAACAGCATTTTAGTATTTCAGGTGAGATAAGAAGGAATGATTAGACTAATGATTAATCAAATTAAACCTTTAGAGACAAACTTACATCTCAGGAGCCCTGTAACCAGAGGTGCCCCTAATGGTAAACCTGTCCCTGTTTAAACCAAAGCCTATCACACCTGTAAATGCACAATCTTCATGGAGTCCAACAGACCAAGTATCATACAAACCTAAATGTCAGCGTGGGAAAAACTTACCGGAAGTATGACTATTACTAGCTGGGGAGAAGCTTCCAGAGAACCATCAGCCGCAGCGTACACCACCGCAAAGACATAAGTGCTGACCCATAGTACGTCCAGAACTGACAAACAAGAAAATGAAAAGGCTTAGAGGGTTATACAATTAATGTTTCATTACATTATAGTAAAGCTCAGAGAGTGAGGGTGAGAGTGCTATAGGTCTACCACCTAGACCTGACTCCAAGTGGCAATCGGAAATTTCCCTGGATCAACTCTACTGATGTATAATACCAGTAACTTGTAACATCCTTGTTTGTAGAAACTCATCCAGCTTTTTATTAAACTGACCATGAACCTGACATAACAACGTCCATGGAAGACAGTTCCATAGCTTTACCATTCTCACGTGACAAACCCTTTCCCAACTCTACTTTATGTATCATACCAGTAACTTGTAACATTCCTTGTTTGTAGAAACTCATCCAGCTTTATTAAACTGACCAATGAACCTGCCATAACAACGTCCACTGGAAGACAGTTCCATAGCTTACCGTTCTCACAGTGAAAAACCCTTTCCCAACTCTACTTTATTCAATGCCAGTAACTTGTAACATTCCTTGTTTGTAGAAACTCATCCAGCTTTTTATTAAACTGACCAATGAACCTGCCATAACAACGTCCACTGGAAGACAGTTCCATAGCTTTACCGTTCTCACAGTGACAAACCCTTTCCCAACTCTACTTTATGTATCATACCATAACTTGTAACATTCCTTGTTTGTAGAAACTAATCCAGCTTTTATTAAACTGACCAATGAATCTGCCATAAACAATGTCCACTGGAAGACAGTTCCATAGCTTTACCGTTCTCACAGTGACAAACCCTTTCCCAACTCTACTTTAGTATCAATCCCAGTAACTGTAACATTCCTTGTTTGTAAACTCATCCAGCTTTTATTAAACTGACCAATGAATCTGCCATAACAATGTCCACTGGAAGCAGTTCCATAGCTTTACCGTTCTCACAGTGACAAACCCTTTCCCAACTCTACTTAATGTATCAATACCAGTAACTTGTAACATTCCTTGTTTGTAGAAACTCATCCAGCTTTTTATTAAACTGACCAATGAACCTGCCATAACAACGTCCACTGGAAGACAGTTCCATAGCTTTACCGTTCTCACAGTGACAAACCCTTCCAACTCTACTTATGTATCAATCCCAGTAACTTGTAACATTCCTTGTTTGTAGAAACCCTCCAGCTTTTTATTAAACTGACCAATGAACCTGCCATAACGTCCACTGGAAGACAGTTCCATAGCTTTACCGTTCTCGCAGTGAAAAACCCTTTCTGAAGACTAAACTTCTTTTCTTCAAGTCTTACGAAATGTCCTCTGACATGTTCTATTGGTGAACAATGCCCCAGATAGTTTATTGTATGGCCCGTTAATGTATTTATACACAGTAATCATATCCCCACGCAAGTGTCTTTTCTCTAATGTGCAAAACTGTAACTTTTAAAATCTGTCTTTATATTCAAGCTCCCCCAATCCCCTTATTAATTTAGTTGCCCTTCTCGGAACCCTTTCCATTTCAAAGATGTCCTTTTTGTACACAGGATTCCAAAATTGCACTGCATATTCCAAATGAGGCCTTACCAATATTTTGTAAAGAGGGAGAATAACATTTTCCTCCCTTGAATCCATACCTCTCTTTAAAGAGGGAGAATAACATTTTCCTCCCTTGAATCCATACCTCTCTTTATACAAAACAATACCATGCTGGCTCTGGCTGTTGCCGCCTGGCACTGCTTGCTACCTTTAAGTTTGTTAGCCACCAAAACTCCAAAAAGTTTTCTTTATATGGGTGTGTGTGGTCCCCCATGAGCTATGTACTTAGTTGACATATCTATGATAATTGTGGTAAAATGTTTTTTTAATGCTGCCCCCTAGATAAATAAATGACTGTTTTTGTTTCGATACCGAGTGTTTCGATACTGGCTGCTTTTTTTCTTTGCATTTTGTACTATATCAACCATTAACCAGTTCAGCATCTCCTCCACTGTGGACTGACAGATAGTCAGTGCCCTAACATTTACTATATTTATAGGACTTATAGCACATGCCTGTTGCAGAGACTGTGCAGAGTAGAAGACTTTACAAGGCTATAATTTTGGATTGACAGACATTATCCTGGGCTTGTTTGTAAGGTATGAGAGTTTTTTTGGGGGGCTCTCATATGCCTCATATATGGGGAGAAAAATTATCCTTTACAGACTGTAAAGCAGGTATCTTGTATAGTATTTGAGGTTGAATAAAGACATACATCCATCTAGTCCAACCTACTCAGCCCCACTCTTCTTTTGACTATTTGACTAAAAAAATGAATAAAAACTGCTTAGCCCAACCTTTCACAGGGTTCTCGGAGTCATAGAATGAAGGACAGGGAATTACTTTCTTCTCTTGCAGACTCTGAAATGAAAGAAATTGAAAACACTTAGAATTTCTGTGTTGGGTTTTGAAACGGAATTAAGGAATTTAATCTCTTTTATGGGAGATTAAATTAAATTTTTGCCCAGATTACATGACCCTATTACAAACCATGTGACCCCAGATAAAATTCCAAGAAAATCAACTAATATTTTGAAAATTAAGCACAAATTTCCATTTATTTATTGGAAAATGTTAAATTATATTTAAAAGCATTAAAGTATTTAATTCTACATTTGTAGGAGAGGTAGGATTAAGTATTATTACCTTGCATTCTGCTTAAATTGTAGCAGTTAATTTCTAAAGATGGTTCTCGGCCCCACTCCTGTCTGCACATGCACTGCTCTGTGATTCTCACGCGCTTATAGATCGCAAGCATCACCGTTAGCTCGTGAGAATACGCGGTGCGGCCTAGCCATAAAACTAGATTGCTCCATTTAGCATGCACAGTAGAGAACTCCATGCTACCCCTCATACAAACATAAGATTAAGGCAAGCAAACTTTAACAAAAACTATAGTTGCCTTTAAGAAAATGGAGCTGAAATGGAATTGTTAATGGTTATATTATCCCATGTACGGCCCTGCCCATACTAATTACTTTTAGAGATGATATTAAGGAAGGCAGGCATTATTATTTTCCACAGCTAGTGGTACAAGTTCCACTCACACATGGAAATTGTGTATAGACCTTAGTTCTGGTAAGGCTCCAGCTTAGAGCAGGTACGATGCGGCAATGCGAACGATAAAACCAAACTTTATTGGGATCACAACATCCCTTCCCCATGTATTCCGTGCCCCATAGAGTTATGGTCACCATGTGAGATTTCTATAAACCACAGTTCTACCTACTGCACACCTCCCAAGATTTCCATCATTAGTAAAACACACAATATTAACATCACTTACCGGCAGGTACTGAACAACGGTTCCGTTCTGTTTCCCCACTGCTAGTTGTTTTCCTTTGGGGCTCCAGCAGACTGAGAAACAAACAGGAAATAAGGTTCAAAGCTTTAAATTCTTTCAATAAGGTTTATGAAAAAATCTGAGGTCCCTCCAAGCAATGAGAGGGCAGGCAGCGCCCAGACGTTACCTACCCGATGTCACACCCAAAGCAGCTGGGAGATTAGCAAAGACACTGACTGTGTCCGTGACTTGCAGGACGGAGATGCTTCCATCGCTCAGACACACCGACACCATGCTTGGGACTGCGGGATTCCACTTGAGATCAATAACGGAACCGCCACCATCTCTCAGCAGCTTATAACTGGCAAACTCCGTCTTCTGTGGCTTAGCCTGGACATGAAAACATAACCCAAAAAACAAATCATTCACGGAATAAAACAGTCCTGTAGCATTAAGAATGCCAACGCAGAATTACCTAATCCTTATTATAACTTATTATCCTTAAGTATAAATGTATGTACATTAACAAATGGATTTGCATTCATTTCCTGGTGTTTAAAGATGCTTTGCTCTGCCAATGCACAAAATCAGGGTGCCAGATGGCTCCTTATGGTTCAAAACACAAATTTCTATGGTCAAAGCTTTACATTAAATCACACACAATACCTCGTTTATCAGAGTCCGCACATCGTAGAACATTACAGAAGTTCCTTGTTCACTTGAGGTCAGGCAAACAGAGAGAGTAAGGTTATCCGCGCTCAGTGCCAAATGGTGAATAGGGCAATTCATTGGGACGTGAATACCCTGGGGTCCTAGAGCTGGGAAGGTGATAAGAAGAAATACATCGGGTAGTTTTCCTATTTAATTAAATATTGTAGCTTCACTTATATTTATACATGGAATAAGCAGAAGTAACTTTGTTGTAGAACCATTTTTACATGAAACCTTTATAGGAATTCACCTGTAGCTGCACCGCTACTAGTTAAAGTCGCGCTAACTGTGCCTTTAACCAACTGCTTGCAAGCTAATCAACAGCAGCAGTGCACCATTTAATGCTAGCTAATTACTGGCATTAAACAGCAATGTAACCTCGTGATTTACCCAGGGCCGCAGAGCAACAGGTGAATATCTGTAAAATCTCCCTGCTTGTGTTTAGTATTTTATTTTTCCTATGGGTTTACTTTAAAGGGTATGTCCACCCCCCAAACAAACTTTAGGATCAGGCTAATTGCCCCCAAAGCCTTGATTTTGTGAGGTTCTTAGTGTTAAAATGTGCTGCTAAACTTTCTTACCAGCCCTCATTCCCTTGGCCGTCTTCTGCTCGACTTCCGTGCACGGAATTTGCAGAAAGGGGCTGGACCGGCAGAGGCGCCTGTGATTGGCAATTAGCCTAATCCTTAAAGTTTGACCCGTTAATTAAAGAGACAGTAATAATGTTAATATAATTAAAGAGCCAGAAATAAAGTTAAAATGGGAATAGTGGGAAAGTTAATAAAACATCCTGTATATCACATCCCAGCATGCATTAAGGTGGGTACACACTGCACCAATCTGTTAAAGATAACAGACAGACAGGGAGATTCAATAAAATTTCTTATTGTTAAAAATGGTGCTAATTTTGCCCCAACCAATCAGATCTTATTTAACATTTGAAAGCTAATATCTGATTGGTTGGGGCAAAATTAGCACCATTTTAAATGATAAGAACTTTTATTGAATAACCCTGAATATCTGCAAGATTATGTCATCTTTGACAGATGGTAGTATATAAAGTATAGGAAGAATGTTATTGACAGCCCTACAATCACGGCCAACTCTCTATACCTTAGCATAGGAGGCTGACAGCAAGGAGGAAAATTTTCTGTTTGTACCGATCGCTTCCAATAAAGGGTCTATCACGACCGTATTTGCCATTTATTTTACCGATAAAGGGCCTATCACGACCGTATTAGCCATTTATTTTACAGATAAAGGGCCTATCACGACCGTATTAGCCATTTATTTTACCGATAAAGGGTCTATCACGACAGTATTAGCCATTTATTTTACAGATAAAGGGCCTATCACGACCGTATTAGCCATTTATTTTACAGATAAAGGGCCTATCACGACCGTATTAGCCATTTATTTTACAGACACGGCCTATCACGACGGTATTAGCCATTTTTTTTTTTTACCGTAAAGGGCCTATCAGCGGTATTAGCCATTTATTTTACCGATAAGGGCCTATCAGAAGGCACAGACGTATTAGCCATTTATTACCGATAAAGGGCCTATCACGACGTATTAGCCATTTATTTTACAGATAAAGGGCCTATCACAACCGTATTTAGCATTTATTTAAAGAAAAAAAAAAATTTAAAAAATTACCCCCCCACTCGCGGCCCCACCCCCCCTAACCCACCCCCCCCGCCGCTCGCCCCCCCCCGTATAAGAGCATATCACACTACAGTATTAGCCATTTTAGTTTACAGATAAAGGGCCTATCACGACCGTATTAGCCATTTATTTTACCGATAAAGGGCCTATCACAACCGTATTAGCCATTTATTTTACAGATAAAGGGCCTATCACGACGGTATTAGCCATTTATTTTACCGATAAAGGGCCTATCACGACGGTATTAGCCATTTATTTTACAGATAAAGGGCCTATCACGACAGTATTAGCCATTTATTGGGAATGTGTGCACCCAGCGTTAGACTGAGGCGATGTTCTGATAACATGGGTTGTCTTTAGATGCTCCAATTTCCCTTTAGACTCCCAGTCCAGGTTTAAATGCAGTTGTGGTACAGACTAGGAGAACATCATAAAGCAAGGCTTCTAGTAAAATGACAGCGCTCAATGTCTCACGTAGGTAAAACTTTACTTGGGTTACATGAGCATCACTTTGGTATTTCCTAATATTAAAAACCACTTTCAATTTCACAGGTGCACAGAAACGAAATGGGACTTTAAATAATTAAAGGACAACTATAGTGTTGCTGTTCCACCCCCTTTTGGCCCAGGGCCTAACAAATGGTAAGACAAGCTCTTCAAGAAGCTTTTTCCCCATTGGATAAATCCCAGAATGAGGTGGGGGCTGATCTTTGACAATACAGTTGTCCTTTAAAGGTGATCACATGATAGTAGATGCTTGTGCTCGCTAGACTAATGATGATGCCTCTTTAAATAAAGTGAGAACCTCAACCTGCATAGTCATGTGATGCTCTTTAAAGGGGAGAAAAGAGCAAATAGGGTTTCAGCTTTTATGAAAAAAATATAAATATAATTACTCCTACCTCCTGATTCTACTTACCGTTATATGTTTCTCTAACAGCTAAAGGGAGATCATGTCTCTCCCTCTGGCCCCCGATCTTCCCTCCCTTCTATAACCTATTAGTGTGCATGCCTAAGTTAGAGATAGGAGGGATGTGTCAGAGACAGGGTTGCCATGTGTCCCTATTTGGGCGGGATTGTCCAAACTATAGGGACAAATCCTGGAGTCCTGCAGTCAGGGCAGAAATCCAGTCCAAACCCCTGGCCCTGGCAGCTCCGCCCCCGAATTAACCCACTTTCCTGCAGTTAAACCCCAAACCCCTCCCCAGACTGCGGACCCGCCCTTACTCATCATGCCCTAACTCTGCCCTGCCCACCATGACATCACATCTCCACCTGCTCCAGTTCGGGGTCAAAAAAAATCTGTCAACCCTGGCCAGAGGGGAAGAGCAGTTGCTAAAAATCTTAGGTGATAACAGAGAATGTAAGTAGAAATGGGAGGTAGGAGTAATCAATCATACCTCTTATTAAATTATACAATTGACTTTTGTAAAGTTAAAAATGAAGATTTAGTTAAGTAATTATCATGAACTGGATGTCCCATACTCCCCCGAAATGGAAACAATGGATGAGAATGGTTAACATGGACGTAGCAGACCATAAACTCATATATAAGCACAGAAAATTCCCCCCAAAATATAAAAAAATATGGGACCCCTGGATCCTGTGGAATGCAACTACAATACAATAAAACACCAAACAAGGCGGTCGAACTCCTTAATAACCCATGGTTTCTACCGTCTTAACCTCCTTTTCTCTTCCTTCTTTCTGAATACTAATGAGAATACACTACTCTAAAGTATATAAACCAGGTTATTTGACAGCAAATTAAAGGGCATGTCCACCCCCAAAACTAGAATTTAACCCACTACTGGCCCCACTCTGTAGTGTAATAAAATCCTTACCTTACATCCCAGCTCCAAATGGTTCTCCTGTAATGTCCCTGTAAAGTCCCCAAAACTGTCCACCTGACGCTTAGCAGAATCCAGCCAATCACGGACGCAGCTGCCGGTCCGGCCCCCTGCTTGCAGTTTCATGCAACCAGAGGGCCGGGACAGTACGTCGGAAGAGAGAGGGAAGGTAAGTAATGACCGGGGGGAGTTTCTGAAAAAAGTAATAAGGCGGTTGGGGCTGGGGGAGGGAGCCCTACACTATACCAAAACTTATAAGAAGGGGTGAACATGCCCTTTAAATAACCATATACTCTGTATTATAGTTATAAATAATTAATGAATATATCCTCGCTCTAAAATAAATATAAACAAAACTTAATAAGACGAATATATCACTGTATTAATATTGTCAAATATTGATTATATTCACTGTACTGTAATGTAACCAACATTATATTTATTTGAGAACAAAATAAAAACGAATTAAAAAAAAAAAAATGAAGATTTAGTGGTCCCTTTAAGGATCATTCAAGAGTAAATACTCTAAATGTATCTTTGTTTAAAACAGAAAATACTAATTACCGATTTTATTTACATCTTCTCCAGGTTTGTTTGCCACAAGAATATCCTTAGTGTAATAAATCTTTAATCCCATAGGACTGGCAGCAAACAGGAGGCCATACTTGTTCGATATTGTCAGCAGATTAGATCGGTCCTTGGGTAAATCCTCGGAGGAGTCAAAAATCCGGATCTTCTTCAGTTGTCGGAATTGGAAATCCTGTACAGTTCATAAAAAGCAAAATGAATAATGGATTTTATTTAAACTTTGGTTCTGCATGTAACTGCATCTATGTAAGCTATACAGCCTTAATCAGAAATATGGTTGCTTGTTTCTAATCATGCATTTATTTACATGTATAGGAGTGGATTCCACTGCACACCAGATATAAACCACAGTGTTCAATGCCTATTCTGCCCTGTAAAAGGATTGGCTAGAGGCTACTAATGGGTGTGACCAACTGGAACAAGTTAATGCTGATCTTAAGACTAAGCATGTAAAATAACATAATAATAACAAAATAACATACCCACCTAACTAGATTGTAAGCTCTACAGGGCAGGGACCTCCTTTACTCTTGTGGCAAAGCTCTAGCACCTCTATTTATGTAATTTATATATTTATGTACTGAACTATCTATGTATTTATCCCCATTGTATGACTTTATTGTATTTTGTTACTGTACAGCGCTGCGTCCCCAAGTTGTGCTTACAAAATGGTCAGTGACCACACTGTGTGATACTGGGAAATAAGACACAAACCTTGTGTTAGAAAGTTACATTTCTCAACCACCATATTAAAATAAGGTAAGAAACACAGATTACTGCTTTTATATCAAGGAGATCTGCCTTCTAATTCAACATTGTTCTGAGGCTTTAGTTGTCCTTTAAGTTAACGTTTCGGAATTGGCAGGACCCTTTTCTCAAGACAAACTGACATATCAATACAATCAAAGACAACCATTTTAACAGATCAGGATATAACCTCACACAGGAGGACAACCTCTAAACACACCCAAACATGTGTAAACCATAGTACAAAGGCCATGTATATTATTTGCATGTAAACACGTATTGTACACAAATGATTCCTACACAAAGATCCAGAGTTAGAAATCAGAAAAATAGTCACTAGAGCAGGTATTCACTGGCAAGTGATATATTGTTTCAGTCACTTCATTCTGTGCCAAATGGCAGAAAACAGTGTTTATAGCAGTGTTCTCCCTAGGGTCTTTTAGCCGGGCGGCCCACCCGGCTACTTTTTCATGCCACCCGCCTGGAAAAAAATTCTTGAGAGAACACTAGTGATTTAAAAGAATTTAGAAGTAGGTTTAATAGGTGTGCCAATAGTTCAGTAAAAACTCCCGCCAAAACTGCTCAGTCCAGACCCCTTTTTTACACCTACAAGAATATTTTAGCACGTTAACTAGCTTTTCCAAGATTTTCAAGGCCACAAAAGGGTTTCACATTTACTTGTGCTGCTATGTTACATGGGTTACCTGCAGATGTTGACGAACTACAACTCCCTGCATTCTACAACCATGGAATGCTGGGAGTTATAGTTTTCAAACATCTAGTGGGACAAAAGTTAGACATCCCTGACCTATATAATGAGCATGATGCACTGCACATTTTCCCTTACCACCAAATTTCCCCGTCCTACCCCACCCGGCTACTTTTTCATGCCACCCGGCTACTTTTTCATGCCACCCGGCTACTTTTTCATGCCACCCGGCAGGAAAAAAATTCTGGGGAGAACACTGTATAGGATGTAGTTCTCCTTGTTAAAACTTTGCTAAATTATTCCCCTAAACTTTCAAAAGGCTAATGCTTCCCTATGCACCTCTCTTGTCATTGGTCCAGCTGTATAATGAATGAACTGTATAATGAATGTGCCAGTTAAACCTTTATCCAGCAACTGGGGAAACACAGAACTTCTAAGATGTGTGATGTTATTTAAAGGGTATCAACACCAACAAAATTATCTTTTTCTGAAGTGTCGGGCGCCTGGTGTTACAATTCTTTAATACAGGTGCAGCTATTGCGAGAGCTGAGCAGGCATGAACAAATCACATTTCTGTTTTTGAGAGTAAATAGACCCATACACTCAACAAAGTTGATTGTCCGATATCAGGATATTCTGATATTGTATGATAGTAAGACCATGTATGGCTAATTGTATGACTTCCCCCCCCCTATTGGACACACTAGAAACATTTTATTGTACCAATATTTATTATACAATGAGATTGTATGGATGTTATGTGTAGTATATGAATGAAATATGCAGCATTTAATGTAAACCCTTACCGGAATTTGTAATACATTTTAGGTTAGACAATTTTTTGGCCTTTTTTCAGTTTTTAAAGGGGATGTATTATCTAAAGCTAAAAAGTTCATATCTGATTGGTTGCTGGAGACCCATAATGGATGGGATTTTCCAAACATTAAGGGCCACACTAGAGTGTTTCTAAAAGCGTTTTGGGATCCGTTAGAGCGTGATGTGATGTTTTGGCTTCTGACAGAACATTGGCTGTTGTTACTTTATTATTATTGTGGATTTATATAGCGCCAGCGTCTTTCTATCAACCTATCAGTTGTCATGTCTTTATGATTGTGGGGGAAACCGGAGTGCCCGGAGGAAACCCACGCAAGCACGGGGAGATCATACAAACTCCTTGCAGATGTGTCCAAGCGTAAAATCGAACTCAGGACTGCAGCGCTGCAAGGTTCATTTAAAGCAGGGACTTGCAGCCTGATGTGAATGTATACATGTAATTGCAAAGCACCATGAAAGATGTTGGCGCTATATAAATCCACAATAATAATACCGTTATAAACACTGTTTAAAAAGTCAGCCGCTTCACGGAAGGCCTCAGTGTGGTTGAGGAAGCTCTGTTGTACGCGTTTTACCGGAGCGAAATGCATCCCCCAGCCTTCCCCTTTATTTCATGGACACTTTATACTATAGGCTATATCTGCTCTTGTTTTTAGATGTTTTTAAAATTTCTTGTCCCTACTACAAAAAAGGATTGTTACACTTTGAAGTAAGTGCTGCACCCTGATTTTTCTATCTTTTTAAGTATATTCACTTTACCATTTAAAGCAGGGACTTGCAGCCCCCCAGAGGTTGGAATGCTAGGAGTTGGAATGCTGGGAGTTGTAGTTGGCGGTTGGAATGCTAGGAGTTGTAGTTGGCGGTTGGAATGCTGGGAGTTGTAGTTGGAATGCTGGGAGTTGTAGTTGGAATGCTGGGAGTTGTAGTTGGAGGTTGGAATGTTGGCAGTTGTAGTTTTCAAACAACTGGGGGGGTTGCAGCTCTGACAATCCTGATCTAAAGGGAAAGTTAAACTAATTGTGACTAGTTTCAGCCCTCACAGGAGCCATTTCTATTGGATTTCCCTAATCAGAACTGTGATTGGTGCTGAGACGTTTGAATGATCCCCAGTATTATCTCTGTCACCTTGGTCTCCCTCTCAGGCGGTAAGTCGGTGTCTTCTTCCATGTTCTGGGTTCCAGTCGGTCGCCGGGTCCCTTAGTCGGTGGAGATTCCCACTGCCCGGTACACAGAACCTGATTCCAATCTCCTGAATCCTCGCGAGACATTAACCCGGAAGTGCCCGACTGCCTATGTCATCAAGACGCGCGGAAAGGAAGTCAGTTAGTCAGTGAGCGAGTGAGTGAGGAAGAGTTGGAACTTGGACAGTAGTATTGTTATTTATTGTTATTGCACTACAATTCCCATCATCCTTTCTACTCACACTGGCTCCTGTGTTTATTTAACTACAATTCCCATCATCTTTTTTACTCACACTGGCTCCTGTTTTTTTATTTTAACTACAATTCCCACAATCCTTTTTATTCACACTGGCTCCTGTTTTTTTATTTTAACTACAATTCCCACAATCCTTTTTACTCACACTGGGTCCTGTTTTTTTTATTTCAACTACAATTCCCATAAACTCATTTTGCTGACAGTGACTTTAAGTAAAAAATGGGTCCAGGAGAAAAATAAAACTTCCCATGATGCACAGTGAGGCTTGCTGGAATATTGTTTCTTAATACCCCTAATGTTTATATAAATAAAGGATTGAACAATCATTGGGCATGGTACATGAAGGGATCCTTGTGCTTACACAGAGAAATACTGTTTTTCTAAGGTTTGCATTTGCTTTATCAATGTACCGGTATATATATAATTGCACATGACCCGAGTAGACAAGAATGTTGTGGTTAATTTGACATTTATATGAAACCGCATCTCTGTTATAGTTACAATATATTGGCAGTAAATAGTGGTAAAGCTGTACCTCTTTGTGCCAATAATTACTTCCAATGAAGGGAAAATTAGTGTGGAGGACACCTGGGTTACAATACAAAATAAGTACAAAACAACAAACTGGCTTTCCTGGACTGTTCGGTAGAAGCAGGGTTGCCAGACGTCCTTATTTGGGTGGGATAGTCCCAACTGCAGGGACAAATTCCTGAGTCCTGCAGTCAGGGATAAAAATCCTATCCAAATACTGGGCCTGGAAGCCCCGCCCCTTTACTGTCCGACCACTGTGAAATCGTGGCCCCTCCCACTCCAAGGTGGGTGGAATATGGCAAGGAGAATGTTAAACTGTAAGTTATTGATGTTTGACTCCCAACACCTTTAGATCACAAGCTGGGTGTCATCGGAATCTTGCAACATTGAGCAGAGAACCAGGGGTGTCTCTAGGGTTTTTGCCACCTGAGCCAAAATTTGAATGCCGCCTATATGCAAAATTTGATGGGTGGTCATGATTTTGCATGTTGGCATGGCTTCGCGGGTGGGATCGTGGCTAGCCAGTAGGTCATTTGGAACTTGGCATCACTGAGGTATTTATTTATAAAAATAGACATTTATCCCCACCATAATTCCTAAAGAATAAAACATTTTGGCCAAAAGATTTGTAAACCTGCCACCACGTCAAGGTAGACTCTTTTAGCAGGGCCCTAACAAATCTAACTAGCCTAACTTAACCTATCAAACTATTTAAAGCTAGCCTAACCATATGAAATGTCGTTTAACAATTTCTAACACATGTTTAGTAGAACAGACAATAAAGACCCCATACAGTTAGAACAGACAGTAAAGGTCCCATACAGTGAGAACAGACAGTAAAGGTCCCATACAGTGAGAACAGATGTTAAAGGTCCCATACAGTGTGAACAGGCAGTAAAGATCCCATACAATGTGAACAGGCAGTAAAGATCCCATACAGTGAGAACAGGCAGTAAAGATCCCATACAGTGAGAACCATTTTTTTTCTTGAAATAAATATAACTACAGAAATAATGACCCCACAGATGTCCCAGTCCCCTACAGAGATGCCCGAATCCTACACGGATGTCCCTCTACCCCAGATGCCCCAGTAACCCTGCAGATGCCCCAGTAACACTACAGCAGATGCCTTATTCACTCCTTAGATGCATTAGTCACCTCACAGAGGCTCCAGTCACCCCACAAAGGCTCCAGTCACCCCACCGAGGCTCCAGTCACCCTACAGAGATGCCCCAATCCTCCACAGATGCTACTGTCCAACATATATACCAGTCCCCCACAGATGCCCCATTCACCCCACAGACGCTCCATTCATCCCACAGATGCCCCATTCACCCCATAGATGCCCCTGTTCCCCACAGAGATCCAAGCCACCCCACAAGTGTCACCCCGATGGCTAAATACCTCTAACCCCCCTCCCTATACAAAAGCCTATCCAGACCACCATCAAACATTATTATCCAGCAACAACAGCAGTCTTTCAATTGTACCTCAGTAGGCTCATCGCAGATCTCCTCCTCTTGTTCACACACTGACACTGACTGAACGCCCGCTTGTGGTACACGTGCCTACACCGTTCCTGGCCTGACCTGCCAGTGGCCATCGTCGGTGTGTTACATGCTGCCGGTAGGCCAGTCGTCGCGTGTGACCCAACATTATGCGTGGAAGCGGGCCGCTACTTGCACGCACCATCGCACGTGTGCCATCATTATGCGCTATCATGTGTGAGCCATCATTATGTGTGGAGGCACTTTAAAAAAATTGAATGTGCCGCTTCTTTTGCCATAGGCAGGGCGCCGCCTTGAGATTTTTTTCACAGGTTGCCTCATTAGAGAGACGACCCTGCAGAGAACATATCCAGCACAGTGGCTAAAGAGAATAAACATCTTAAAAGAGACCTTAAAACTTATAGATATCAATACCTCCAGTGAAGGTGAGAAGCAAGACAGGAGAATGAGCATAGTCATCGGAAATAAGACCCAATACCTAAACCCAGGAAGAGCAACGTCATATACACAGTGCAGTGGTGTGAAAAGTGCTTTAAATTGTGGTTGAGGGGACGAAACAGCAACTGCCCCATACTGGATTTGGCTATTACTGTATGGGAATTCTGCTATTCATAATAATTCATTTTGTGATCGCATGTTGGTCGCATATAAGAACGGGAGAGGCGGTTCCTTACTTGGATAAGTAATATCGTGTATATGTATGGCCACCTTAAGATGCTGTGGGCCTACTTAAATCTCCTTCACCTGCCTCCTAGTGCTTTTTGTTCAGATCACATTTTACTGTCTGACTCCTGGCTCCAGTATTGTTCCTGATTTCTGGCCTGTCTTATGTTCCTGACCTCTGTCTAATGGTGTTCCTGTTGGATCTCTCTCCTGACTTTGTGAGCTCCCGGAGGGGGGGATATGGGGGTTCCATTCCTGTTCACTTATTTGGTTCAGATTGTGTCAAGCATGTGTGGTGGCAACCAGGTAAGTCCAAAAAGTAGTGTCTTGCCTACAGTCAAGCATGGTGGTGGCAGTGTAATGGTTTGTAGTTGCATGAGTACTGCCATCACTGGGGAGCTACAGTTCATTGAGGGAACCATGAATGTACTGTGAGTTTCCCTTTGGAAACTGGATGGCAGGGCAGTATTGGAACATGACAAAGACCCCAAACACACCTCCAAGACCACTGCCTTGCTAAAGCTAACCTAAACCTTATTGGGCATCTGTGGGGAATCCTTAAACGAAGGTTGATCTCTAACATCCACCAGCTCCGTGATGTCGCCATAGAGAAGAGGATTCGATTGGCAACCTGTGAAGCTCTAGTGAACTCCATGCCAAAGAGAGTGAAGGCAGTGCTGGAAAATAATGGTGGTCACACAAAATATTGGCACTTTGGGCACAATTTGGACATTTTTTTCACTTTTGTTGCCAATGGTTTAGACATTAAAGGCTGTGAGTTATTTTATATATTAAAAGATATAGTAAAATATACAAAAATGTGAGGATGTACTCACTTTTGGGACAATGTACCGTATATTCTCAAGTATAAGCTGAGGTTTTTATTCTTTAAAATGAGCCTAAAAGGCTGACCTCGGTTTATACTCGAGTCACAGCAGCTCTGTCAGTCCCAATCGCAAAATGACTATTTCTACATACTGCCCCTTTATGGCAGCTAGTTGCAATCGGGGGAAGCATTCAAGTGACCTCCAACCCCCCTTGATCGGACAAAACCAATGTGGGGTTTGGGAGATAGCACCCCCTAAAGCCTTGACTGCATAGCCATTGTCGGTCCCACATTGAGAAGAGATTGCCGGAAAGGGAGACCCCGGTAACGTCACAGGGCTTCCCCTTCACCCGGGGACTTCCCTTACAAGTTTGCTATGCTGCCTGGTGGTCTAGTTGGGGTACTACACTTCAATCTCTATTCAGATCGCAGTACAGTGCAAGCTATAGTAAGCTGTCATTAGTATTTGTGAATAGAGCTCAGAGTTCCATTCACAAATAGAATTTTTGCTACTTAGCAAAGACTTGGGAAAACACGTGGGCAGAGATCAATATTAGGTGATCAGTTCTGATTACCTAAATATTGATCTTTGCCAATAAATTAAAAAACACTTCCTGTAAAATTTGTACTGGGAAGTGATTTTTCCGATCGGATTTTACTTGGAAAATGGGAATTTGGGAATGATTAAAAAAAAATAAAGTGAAATGCACATAGAAAAAAATCTTAAAGGGTATCTCCACTCGTTTTTGGAAGTTTTTGGAATCCAGTTCTATTGAAGAACGGAGGTAAAGGAGCTGTGCCTTACCTTCCCTTCAATAGAACACACAGGAGCCAGGAGAGAAGGTAAAACTTACCCGCTCGCTCGCTCCCCCGGCGCGTAGTCTGACAGGTCCCGACGACCTTGTCTTCTATGCGCATGCGCGATCTATGCGCATAGAAAGACAAGGTCCTCGGGACCTGTCAGACCAAGCGCCGGGGAGCGAGCGAGCGGGTAAGTTCTTACCTTCTCTCCTGGCTCCTGTGTGTTCTATTGAAGAACGGAAGGTAAGGCACAGCTCCTTTACCTCCCGTTCTTCAATAGAACTGGATTCCCAAACTTCAAATACGAGTGGAGATACCCTTTAAAGTTATATATACATATACAAGGATTGTGGAAGCACTTATTATTACATTTAGCGGAAGTGCTACTGATCTGGTCAAACATTTATACATAGAAAGGATAATCAATGCACATTCCTGGGCCCCATACAATATCATATTATCTGCACACTGGCATACTTTATAAACAAAGGGGTTTTAGTATACATTACTGTGATCACATGAATGAAAAGCCTTCCAACCACGTCAAGGTAACTCCAGTCTGGAAGGTCCGAACTTCTAACCTTTTCAATTTCTTTTACTTCAATTACAATGAGCAAACTTTTGCATTTCTCATTCTTTAACATCCCCCCTGTCCCCCCAGCCCCAACCTCTCTATTTTTATTATTAGAAAGTGCCCCAAACATTACTTACCTTCCCTCTTTCCTCCTCCGCACTGAACTCCCGGCAGCCGCTTCCGTGATTGGCTGCCGCTCAGCCAATCACAGACGCGACTACCGGTCCCGTCCCTCTGCATTTTCTCGCAAGCAGAGGGCCTGGCAGTGCGGCGGAGGAAAGAGGGAAGGTAAGTAAAGTTTGGGGCACTTTCTAATAATAAAAATATAGAGGTTGGGGCTGGGGGGACAGGGGGAATGTTATATCAAAAATGATTATCAAGGGTGGACATACCCTTTAATCTGAGGATAAGTGTGCGCTTCCATTTCAATTGCTTGTGCTATAGCTGGGAGTCCTACAGATAGAGGACGAACGGGAGCTGCACCTTCAACTTAGGCCCAAACCTATGGTATACGCACTATTATACATTAAACAAAAAAGATTAAGTAATAAAAGTTAACCCTTTCCAAGCCTGGAACATTTAGGGGAGGTGCTAGATCAGGGATAATAATTTACTAATGATATAATGAGAAACAACAGGATCCCTGTAAAAATGGTCTGCACACTCTAATTAATGTAGTAAAAATCCTTTATTTATCATTAACCCTCCCTGTTAAAAACAATTAAAAATATATTATACAAACAAATCATGGTGCCTAATCAGTCTATCAAAAAATCATAATAAATCAAGTATATATGTTATATGTATATAATACACAAGGCTAGGCATTTTCAATGGGAAGGTGCAGTGGTGAGAATCTATATTACAATCACTCAGTGATGTCACTGAGTGACTTCCTGTATTCTACTGCCCCTCCCACTGTCTCCCCCTCCCTGTATTATTCATTTATATAGGAATCCCTGTTTATTGTTGACAGACAATGTTCGGTCCTTCTTTCTCTTTTCAATAGGAACAGTAATTAACTATTTATACATTAAACAGGGATTCCTATATAAATGACTGATACAGGAAGGGGAAGACAGTGGTAGTGGACAGGTTATTTTTTTGGCTGGCCTTATGTATTATAAGAAATAATATGCTACCTATAGTGTAATGTATGGATTTACTTCACCTCGGAGTTACATGACCTGTATAAAAGCACTCAGCCTGCGGCCTCGTGCTTCTATATGGTCATGGATCTCCTCGGTGGCGTAATATCCTTATATTACACTGTAGGTAGCATATTATCCCTTATATAGCGGTACCTTCTTCCCTCACACAGTCTGTAGATCCCTGTGCTATAGTCAGCAGTGTATTTGTCAAAGAATCTCAGAGTCACGGACAGGCTCAGTCAGTCTTAATTACTGAGATAGTGTGGCAAAAAGACAGGAGAAGGGTAATCCATCGCTAGCTCCTGATAGAGGTACACACGTGGGAACGCCGTACGTGATTGCTGATGACGGCTTCAGAATATAAATTTTAAAATAGTATAAAAATAAGTACCTCGACTTATACTCAGATCAACTTATACTCAAGTATATAGGGTATTTGTGCTTGGTCCAACTTGTTTGCCTTAGGAGATTTTAGCAATTAATTAAACTCAGAATCTGAATTTAAAGGGGATATGCACCCCCAAAACTAAAATTTGACCCACTGCAGGCCCCCCTGTGTAGTGTTAAAAAATCCTTCCCTTTCATCTTCGCTCCTTATAGTTGTCCTGCAGTGCCTGTTCAAAGTCCAGAAAAGTGAAGAGCAGGAGCCGTCTGTATGTAATTCAGTGCCTGCTACTTCCTTGTCTTCGTTGAGAACTCTGACATGCGCAGTTTTTTTTGGGTGGAGATACCCTTTAATCATTATAGGGTAACTGTACTGTATTGATTATTTCAGTGAATAATGCCTCCCCTATTGTTACATTTTACAATGGGGGGGTACATGATGGCACTGATACACAATTTTCAGTGAGTCACGCGGCACTAATAACATTGTTAAGAACCAAAGCTAACTGATGATATAGCTAAGCACCATTTATAAGGATATAATTTACAGGATTTTCATTACTAGTGTATTATATTTATATTTTACTAGCAGAGTATAATTGCCCAGTGTCTTCCAATCAAAACCTTGTTGAACTTAGTTGTTCAGATTGCAGCACAAGTCAGTTAAGAGTCCTGTGTGGGTCGAATTTTTCAGACCCCCAGAATCTGACCTACAACCATAAAACCCTTTCCCGCATCCAGAATTAAACAGACGCATCCACTTTGCTTGTGGGTTCCATAACTGCATCCGACCTGCAAGTGGGTGGGGTCTCGCCCTGTGTGTCTCTTCTGAAGTTCGGCACTCACTGAGCAGCTCAGAAAGCCTTAGAGCTCCTTTCAAGACATGAATCACTGCCACTGTAGGTCTGTCCAGAAGTCGCTGTCTCATATCCAATTAGCTAGCGGAATTGGGGCATCTGATTTGCCATTCTGCTCTTGAATTTGTTGGCTATTTGGTTGTATATCTCTCTGTTTAGGACACGGTATCCTGTGTTTTTTTCGGGTACTGAAACGTATACCAAGACGGACATACATACATTGCATAAGAGTCCAGCATTGGGATCATAGAAGTGCCATGGCAGAAATTTGCATTATACAGTCTGAAAAGGTTTGAGAATCCTAGTGAGATGCTGCTTATCACTTTTAATAGAAAGTCAGTAGTTTGCATGTTTAAATAACGGATTTTGTAGCACGCTTCTATTTCCTTTTTCTAATCAAGATCCCCCTGCTGAGAGAAAATTGGATTTTAGACCCAAGGTACCACTGAGTCAAGATTCCTACTAGACTGCTAACCTGACTCCCACTGTGGAACACAGTGTACGGAAAGGTAAGATGCTGGATTGGGATGTCTGTTTACTGATGGACTAAGGATCCATGTTATGGTTTTAGATAAAAGGTTTTATACTCAGGCCCCAATGACCTTGGGATAGTTTCCCAACTGTAACCCTCTGTAATAAGTTTCTACCCCCCCTCTCTTAGGTTATCGACAACCACCCAATTTAAAACAACTGTTTGTAAGAAGTTCCCTAACAGGCCCCAAACAAAATCTGCAAGTACATCCACACCGGAGACAGGAGACCAATACCAGGTAATATTGATTTGAAATAAATGGATCTCTCTCCTGATTTTATGTTCTAGGTGCCCCCAGGACTGTATGTAGGAGAGACAGGACAGACATTGCGATTGCGATTTGCGTTCCGCATTTTTAATCACATGCGTTTTCCTATACTTAATGAAAAACGCACGTGCAAACGCAAGAAATCGCACATGAAATTGCATGCGATTCCGTGTGCGTTTGCGGTGCAGTGTGGCTGTGCCCTTAAGGTTCGTATACATGTGCGATTGCGGGTGACGACTTGCGGTGCACAACGTGTATGAACGCCCGTTTAGGCCGATAATCGTGCTGTGTATGGGCACTTTCTCTGCCAAAACGGCCACTCGTTTGAAGATCCATCCGATCCCCGACCGAATGGGCGTTTCTGCTGAGAAAGTGCTCATGCACGGCATGATTGTCAGGAGAAACGGAAGTTCATACACATTGTGGGTCGGCACCAGCATTCGCATGTGTGTACCAACCTTAAGTGCTTGGAAAGCTTGCATTTTCAATCATTTTAGTTAGCCAATAAAAGGGATTATTTTATATCCAAGATGTCTTCACTTTCATCAATGGCCAACACGGTACAATTGTCTACTACTACCTGCTACAGGCCTGTCATATGCAACGGTGATTGACTAGGGAAATGTTCCCCCCTATCTGCACATGAAGATGGTTTCCATAGATGCACTAAAACCCAGTTCAATTGGTGCCTAAAGGTGGCCATAGACCACTTAGACGTAGCAGGCTATTCAATAGAATCTCCCATGGTAGCCTGTGCAGGTAGGAAAATGTAAAATTAACAGTACATGTGATCTGCCACATGGAGGCAGCATTTCCTACCTGTTTTATAATGAAAGACTGATAAGGAACAAATACACACCTTTCCAATTGCTGCTCATACAGATACAGCAGAAAATTCTCGGTGGTCCTGTGATTATTTATATTCTTTTATCATATGGAGAATACCTTCTATGCTTCCACTATAGAACTTAAAGGAACACTAAATCCATAAATATTACTATTTGCCATCCATTTCTATTATTCACAGGGAGGTGAGAACGCTTATTCTCACTTCCCTGTGAATAATAGGACGCTCGGGGGACCTGGAACTTACCTTAATGACATTTATACTCAGTATCATTAAAGAGATTACATTAAAGACTACATTAGAGATATTAAATAGTTATAGCACCCCTACCCTGACAGACCCTTCCCCTCTTCCATTCCATACTTTATTAACCTTGTTACTGGTTCAGTCATTCTCCCCACCCTCCTCTGCCAATATGAGAGTGTGGAAGCCAGCACTGATTCCCACCAAACTTAAACGTCCAGGACAGAGCAGGAAGGAGGAGCAAACTAAAGCAGTATTAAGGAAAAAAAACAGATATTCATGCTGGTTTAATCAATGGTTTTAAGACTGATACTTACCTCCTCTTACCTTTTGTGTTACCGCGAGGCAGTAATCACGTAGCACAAAATGTAGGAACTGGGGTGCTGAAATAAGTCTGCATGTGCTGTGGACTCATGAGTAATAATTGTTTGTGTGCTGAAGGGCTGCAGACTGGTACAATAATGACGGTTTACAGTGCAACTGCAAGTAGGGTTTAAGATTGGGTCTGGATTAAAGGTCAAGCAATGCTGAGAAATACAAGCAGATGCTTGTTCATCGCACCATACCATCAGGGAGGCATCTGATTGGCCCAAAATGTATTCTGCAGCAGGACAATGACCCCAAACATACACCCAATGTCATTTAGAACTATCTTCAACATAAAGGATAATATGGGGTCCTGGAAATGGTGGTATGGCCCACACAGAACCCTGATCTCAACAACATCAGGTGTGTCAGGGATTACATAGAGAGACAGAAAGATTTAAGCCTACATACTCAGATCTGTAGTTAGTTTTTCAAGATGTTTGAAACAGCCTTCCTGCCAACTTCCATCAAATTCTGTGTGTACCAAAAGAACTTATGATGTTTTGAAGGCAAAAGGGAATTCTGTAGAAATAGAGCTCCTTCATACCTTTTAAAGAAGCCTATGATGACGTCTTTAGCTGCTGTCAATCTAAAGTTATAGGCTTGTAAAGTGTTATAATCATAACCTCACCTCCAATAACCAATCTTTTAGGAAACTAGTTACAGGCTTTTAATCAATATCTGTTCTTTCCTCTGCCAATGGACATCTTATGGAAAGGAAAAAAAAATGGGTTGGGGCAGCAGCAGATGATACTTTTCCCCAGCAGTAGGATACAAGTGGGCATGCTTAAGCCAGGGGTTTGCTGGTGATGTCACAGCTCACTGGATAAGCAGGAAGCACCACCCTTTATTAGAGTGCTCTTTTTAAATAGAGGACACTTGCACGGAGACCACTGTTCCCCTTTAATTTAGATCTCTCTTCTGTTCATTCACTTTGCATTGTTAATTGATAAAAAATAAACTATTAACACTTCTATTTGTGAAAGCACTTCTAGTTTACAGCATTTTTTTCACACCTGCTGGATTTGTCTTCTGTTCATTCACTATGTATTGTTTGCTGATGAAAATAAACTATTAACACTTCTGTTTGTGGAAGTATTGTTAGTTTACAGACTTTGCTTTTCCCCAGCATTGCATGTCTTTATTCAATCTTCTATGCAACTTTGGGAGGTAGGGACAGGAAGGTTAGGGTCCTATCAGTTGAATGGTGCGTATTGCCGATATAATACTGAGGTTCTACCCTGCAGTGTGAGCTTGGTTATCTATCAGTCACATATCTTCTGTTTAGGATCGTTGATTATTTCCATTGATCTCCATACTCTTACTATACATAAAGCAGGTCTCTGTGTAACACTTTATATGGTAAGACAATCCTACTGAATTCATATTTGGGACTTTGATCTCTTGTTCAGTGTTTAGCTATGTTATCAGTTCTAATCAGTGTTTAGCTATGTCATCAGTTCTAATCGGTGCTTAGCTATGTCATCAGTTATAATCAGTGTTAAGCCATGTCATCAGTTATAATCAGTGTTTAGCTATGTCATCAGTTATAATCAGTGCTAAGCTATGTCATCAGTTATAATCCGTTAATAGCTGTCATTAGTTATAATCAGTTAATAGCTATGTCATCAGTTATAATCGGTGCTTAACTATGTCATCAGTTATAATCAGTACTTAGCTATGTCATCAGTTATAATCAGTGCTTAGCTATGTCATCAGTTAAAATCGGTGCTTAGGTACCGTATATACTCGAGTATAAGCCGACCTGAGTATAAGCCGAGGTACCCATTTTTACCTCAAAAAGTAAGAAACATGATTGACTCGAGTATAAGCCGAGGGGTTGAAATGATGCCTTCATACTACTGTATTTATTTGCCCTTTAAATGGACAGCAGTAGCCCATACAGTGCACCCCCCTGGAAAGGCCCCCAAGTTCAGTGAGGTAAGTAAGAGTTAAGTAAGAGAGGTCCCCCAAGTTCAGTGAGGTAAGTAAGAGTTAAGTAAGAGAGGTCCTCCAAGTTCAGTAAGGTAAGTAAGAGTTAAGTAAGAGAGGTAAGTACTCACTCGGGTCCCCCCAATCTGGCTGCCGATTGCTATGTAGAAGCTAACTTTAGAAGCAAGTGTTCCCGCCTGGCACTCCGCACTGATCTGCAGGATGATGTCCATACGCGACGACTGTCTCACTTACTGCCTGGCGCATCACTACTGCGCTGGGCAGTAAGTGAGACAGGCTCCGCGTATGGACGTCATCCTGCAGATCAGCGCGGAGTGCCAGGCGGAACACTTGCTTCTAATGTAAGTTACCATAGCTTCTACATAGCGATCGGCAGCCGGAGAGTTCAAAATTATTTTCTTGACCCGAGTATAAGCCGAGGTCGGGATTTCAGGCTAATTTTAAAGACTGAAAACCTTGGCTTATACTCAAGTATATACGGTATGTCATCAGTTATAATCAGTGCTAAGCTATGTTTTCAGTTATAATCAGTGGTAAAGGGCATGTTCACTCAAAAAAAACCTTTTCTCCATATTGTATATTACCCCCCCCAAACTCCCCTTTCGTGTTATTGCCATCTTCCAAAAACGCTCCTGAACATGCTTACCTGACCCGGTTCCTCGCTGCTCCCACGCAGCCTCTGCTGCTGACAGCCGCTCCACTTCCTGGTTGCGGCTGTCAGTAAAGACGTGACCCAATTGCTTGATAGCCGCGACCAGGAAGGGAAGCGGCTGCCTGCGCAGAAGTCCCCTGTTCCTCTATTTGCTCGAAACAAGCTCAAAACAGGAGCAGGGGCGGCACCTAGACCGTAAGGGACCAGGTCAGGTAAGAAAGTTCAGGAGCATTAACGTGAAAGTGGTGTTTGGGGCGTAATGTACAATTTACAAGGTTTACAAGGTTTTTTAGGGTGAACTTGCCCTTTAAGCTATGTCATCAGTTATAATCAGTGTTTAGCTATGTCATCAGTTATAATCAGTGTTTAGCTATGTCATCAGTACTAATCAGTGTTTAGCTATGTCATTAGTTATAATCAGTGTTTGCTATATCATCAGTATAATTCAGGTTTAGCTATGTCATCAGTGTATAATCAAGTGTTTAGCTATGTCATCAGTTATATCAGTGTTTTGCTTATCTCGTTTAATCAGTGTTTAGCTATGTCATCAGTTATAATCAGTGTTAGCTATGTATCAGTTATAATCAGTGTGTTTAGCTATATCATCTGTCATCAGGTATAATCAGTGTTTAGCTATGTCATCAGTTATAATCAGTGTTTAGCTATGTCATCAGTTATATAATCAGTGTTTAGCTATGTCACAGTATATATCAGGTTTAGCATGTCATCAGTTATAATCAGTGTTTAGCTATGTCATCAGTTATAATCAGTGTTTAGCTATGTTATCAGTTATAATCAGTGTTTAGCTATGTCTCATCAGTTATAATCAGTGTTTAGCTATTTCATCAGTATATAATCAGTGTTTAGCTATGTCATCAGTATAATCAGTGTTTGCTATGTCATCAGTTATATAATCAGTGTTTAGCTATGCATCGTTATAATCGTGTTTAGCTATGTCATAGTTATAATCAGTGTTTAGCTATGTCATCAGTTATAATCAGTGTTTAGCTATGTCATCAGTTATATAATCAGTGTTTAGCTATGTCATCAGTTATAATCAGTGTTTAGCTATGTCATCAGTTATATAATCAGTGTTTAGCTATGTCATCAGTTATAATCAGTGTTTAGCTATATCATCTGTCATCAGTTATAATCAGTGCTTAGCTATGTCATCTGGTATAATTTTATATATATATATATATGTATAGATAGATACATACGGTAGATAGATATTAAGTCGCTGTTCAGTTCCCTGACCTGTATAACAGAACTTGGCATGAGGATTCCTAATTATAGTTCAGTGTGCTTCAAGCTCATGTCATAATATCGGTGCCTGTTAAACTGATATATCTACAATTTCAGAAGGCACAGTATTTAAAAAAAACAAACAAAAACCTTAAAGTACAATAGCCACTCCCCAAGCAAAAATCTATACGTACCTTCCTCACCCCCCAAACTCCAAGTTTTAGTTTACCTACCTTCAGGGACACAGGGAAGTAAGGGCACGGCCACACTGCAACGCAAACGCAATAGCATGCGATTTCATGTACGATTTTCGTTGCGTTTGCGCTTGCGATTTCTTCAATAAGTATAGGAAAACGCATGCGATTGCGATTAAAAATGCAGAACGCAAAACGCAATCGCACCGAAAAACGTGTGTTTTTTTTGCGTTGCCGCGTTTTCAATGATTTTGTAAAATCGCAAGCGCAATCGCAAATGCAAGCGCAAACGCAAAAAACCCGCAGCAGTGTGGCCTAGCCCTAAGTAACTATAACTTATGGGCAGTACGGTGGCTCAGTGGTTAGCACTGATCCCTTGCATCGCTGAGGTCCTGAGTTCGATTCCACCCTTGGACACATCTGCATGGAGTTTGTATGTTCTCCCCGTGCTTGCGTGGGTTTCCTCCGGGCACTCCGGTTTCCCCCACAACCATAAAGACATACTGATAGGTTGTATGTAATGTGATTAGATTGTAAGCTCTTCGGGGCAGGGCCTGATGTAGATTGAGTAAATAATTGTAAAGCGCTGCGGAATATGTAGCGCTATATAAGAAATAAAATACATACATTATGTCAGGTGCAACATTGCTCGACCTTGAATGAAATGTTCTAGCACCCCTAGATTAGTGGCCACTGACCACTACGATCTTCCTAACTAAAGGGGCACCCTCTTGACTGTGTGTCGCTAGTTTTGTTTTTGAAAATGACAGACAGCTTTCAATGGAATCTGGACTGAAGTTGGTAATTGCAGCCACAATGCTGGGAAATGTTATGCTTGTCATCTCCTGGCTTGGCCATTATGGAACATGGCAATATAGGGATACCGTACTGGTGCAATGCGAAATCCCACTGTAAATTCCATCCTGGTTTATTACTTGTCCAGCTGATTTGTGTTTGACAAGATTCATATTTATGCTAATGAGATCTAGAATTAAAATTCAGGATATAAACATAATTATAAGCAGAATCTCTGTGCAAGGGCAATTAAATGTACATTTCTGCTGCAGGAAAGCTTTTAATTACCATTGCTGCTCGTATCCCGTTAACGCAAACCCACCCTCCCCCGTGCCCAACGCCAAACCAGACACAGAGAGTTTTTAGTCTAACACGTTTAATGTTTCCCTTTGTTAAATGTTAACACTTCATTTAACGCATCGACTCGTCTAAGGTTCGTTAAGTACCAGAAAATGAAAAAAAAACAAACAAACCCAAAGCCGCTGAGCATATACAACGCATCCTTTTACAAAATATACAGAGGTAAAAAAAATATATATATCCGATGATCAGCTAGAAACCTCGTTCCCAAACACACTCTAGAGATATATTACAGGCTATACATTATTTCATTAGGGGCTAGAGGTAAGGGCACTCCAGGGCTTTACAATTGATTGGAAAGATCTTTTGTTAGATAAGCGAGAAGTATATGGAGGACAACTTGGTCTGTTGATCGTTCGTAGGTCAAACCTGCCTGGCTTAAAGGACAATTATACTTGCTCCCCTTTCCTCCTTAGCTGCATAGTACCCAGGGTTGGAATCTTAATCGCTGAGTCCTTCCTTCTTAGTACTTTACCTAACTGCTGCAATACTCACTCAAAGTCTCCTTAGGCGCTCTGCTCCTCCTCTCTTCCTCTGTAAGTGACCGATCACGATGCAGCCAATGGGAATACACAAGAGGTGAGCGTGTCTTCCCATTGGCTGCATTGTGGACTGACAGTAGAAGAGAGGAGGGATGGAGTGAAGGGCCGAAGGAAACTTTCGGTAAGTATTGCAGGAGTTAGGAAAAGTACTCAGTGTGAGGATTTAGCTATTTAGGTCCTCACTCTGGCTACTATGCAGCTATGGATCGGGGAGAAGGTGAGTATAATTGTCCTTTAAATCTTCTCTTCACCTGTGGTAGGCATTTCTAGGTTTGCACATTGTAATAAATAATAACACTTCTACATGGGTAACAAGATGGTCACATAACAAAGAAAGAACAAGCAAGTCAAGAAAGGCACTGAAATGAGAACTAAACATTTTTTTGTAGCTTAAAGGGCAAGTCCAGCCTAAAATTAACTTGCTTTTAAAATGCTTATTACCCCCCAAACCTCGCTTTAGCAAGGTTCATTTCTTTCAAAGATCCCCCAGAACTTACTTACCTGGCCCGGTCCCTCGCCGTGTAGGTGCCGCCCCCTGCGCCTGTTTCAAGCTCGTTGCAAGCAAAAACAGGAACAGGGGACTTCTGCGCTGACCATTGGGAATGACGTCCCGTCGCGCCTTAACTGACAGCCGCAACCAGGATGTGGAGCGGCTGACAGCACCAGCCGCGGTGTAGAAGCAGCAAAGGGACCGGGTCAGGTAAGTAAGTTCTGGGGGATCTTTGAAAGAAATGAACCTAGCGAAAGTGAGGTTTGGGGGGGTAATAAGCATTTTTAAAGCAAGTTAATTTTAGGCTGGACATTCCCTTTAAAGGACAACTACCCTGTAAAAATCAAAAGTGCCTGGGGCAGGGAGGTAGAATTGATGATTCCTGTCTCCCGATATCGGGGGATTAATAAGGTGGATACTTTATTCAGCTGCACAAATGTTACCCTTAAGTTCTCTTTTAAGCTCCCCCCCCTCTTGTTTTAAGGCACATGGTTTATTGCATCCGTTGCACCATAATACTTGGCTTTTGAAGGCAGAACAGGCAGTTTTGGTCTTTGGTGGCTTCAGGGAAGACTGCTGATGTCTCTCTTGGGCGGCGGACCTTTTGGTAGTGGGCAGTTCATGTCGTTCTTTCCTTCAAACATCATGATGCTAAAGGTAAGGAATGAGACAATACAGTTAGTGTTTACATCCCTGTTTGCTTTCTGACTGGTACCATTAGAGACAAATATTTCCTGGATTCCCCTTGCTCATAAAGTAGGTGTTGGATTTGGTATGACTATTACCTGTACCACATTATGGGGCCTATTTACGGAAGCTGCAAGTGTGCCTTATAGTCTTAAAGCTACACCAGCGTTGGTTTGAAGGGAATGGCAGCGGTTGTGCAGGTTTTAGCCGCCTCATTTTCTATAAGTGCGATAATAAATATCTGAATTTTCTATGTTACCTTCTCCCATGAAAGTGTTATCTTGATTTACAGTTCAGATCATTAAAATGATATTCCATTCCTAACTAACTTACATCCCTCTCCCAGTGGGACAGACATGCTCAATGTGCTTCAGCCAGGAAAGTGAGGCGCTCTCCTTTAATTGGCTACTTTTTGTGCTACGGTGAGGATGGAGTAAATGTAAGTTACTGCAGTGAAATTATTAAAGTGTAATAATATATTTCAGATTATTCCCCATGTAATAAGAGCCCTAGGCTGTATTAACAATTTTCTTATGCTCACAAATGCCTTAGAACCCTCCCAATCATTGGGTTTCTTTCTTTCTTCCCATTCCCCATGATCCTTTTCTGCTGGTAATGTAATCCCCGTTTAAGTCTATGGAGACTAAATATTTGGGCTAAGCCACACTGCTGTGATTTTTCTGCGTTTGCGCATGCGTTTTTCCCCCCCAAATCATTGGAATCGGGGCAACGCACCGAAAACGAACGGTTTCGGCTGCGATGCGATTGCGGTTTGCGTTCTGCATTTTAAATCGCATGCGTTTTCCAATACTTAATGAAAAAACGCAATCGCAACGAAACCGCACATGAAATTGCATGTGATTCCTTGTGCGATTGCGTTTGCGCTGCAGTGTGGCCGTGCCCTTACAGGGTTTTACATGAAGCAGATGATGGGGAAATAGAGGAGGAGCATCACCCACAAACACATTTTCATGAAGCTATTTTTTTCATGAAACTGATGGAATAAGGTTAAAAACATAGCTATTTGTCTTCATTGCATGGGAAATAATATGAACTTATTCATATTGAGGGTTCACCCCTGAAATGAAAAATTATATATAGGTAAATCATCCCCCAAACCCACAATAGTTATAAAGCTGACAGGCGTAGGGATAATCTGTTATACAGCAAAATGATGTTCTCCTTCCCTCTGTCTCTCAAATGTTTCCGCCTCCTCTGTAAGCTCTTTTACACGCTTACACAGGCGCAGAGGAGGCAGCTTGGGGAATAGCATTCAGTGATTGGCTGTGATGTCATCTGTTATATCTATGACTAACAAGGGATTAACTACCAGGGGAGCAACCACAGGAGGTCTAATATTCTTATTTTTCCTATGACAGATTTTACTGGGGGGCCCAGTGATTCCTAGTTGCCTCTATTTCTGCCTGAAAGCAGGAACCAGGAAGTGGAAAGAGAGGTAATGAAACATCGGGCAGTATTTCAGGGTAGACTTACATCTCTCAGGTTTCTAACTATTGCATTTTTAGTGGTTGGGAAGTGATTTACCTATATACAATTTTTCATTTGAGGGGTGAACTTACCCTTTTATTTTTTAGACTTTTAACTTTTTCGTTTAGTTATTTCACACAGGTATATTGCTGTTTAGGGGAACTTAAAAAGAAATGCAACTGGTCTAGAGCAAAAACTGCTGATAAAAAAGTCTAGATAGACTCTTAAAGTGATTTAGACCTTAGTTCTCCTTTAAAGCCTAAAGTAAAGCAATGGTTATCACTACCACTTAATGGGTACATAAGGTATTCGCTCAAATTTGTCCCCAAACATAAAAGTATCAACATTACGCTCTTAAGCTGGGTACACACAGTAAAGAATTTTAAAGATTGGGGAACCCACAGTCCCTAGCATTGTCCCTATACACAGCAAAGAAGGGAACGCTCGGGACTGTGTGTTTCCCACGACCGCGGCTGACTCCCCTATAGGGAGACTACCGTGGCCGAGGAAATTTTCGGTCTTTCCCGAACAGCCGCAAGGCTGATGGGAATGTTCGGCGGGAAAGACGCTACATACTACCTATAAAGCCCTGATACCATCGGATTCAATGGCATTGACGTAAAGCTGGGTACACACCATACAATAATTCTGCCTGACTGACCGACATTTCAGTGTTTCAGTCAGTTGGGCCAAATTATTGTATGGTGGCTCTGACCGATTGCCGGCTGTTCCTTCGGACTAAAGCATGATCGGACGGGTCGGAAAACCAAGACGATCGTGCATTTCTCTATGGACCGCACGATCGGTTGCGTCTAGCTGTCAGACACGGCTGCTTTTGCTGCGACTGAAAGAGTAAGAATTGTATTGTGTGTTCCCACCTTAACAAACATTATTGTACGCTCAGCAGATAAAGGGGGTGCTACTGTTGTGGTGGACAGATACAAACATGACCAAGAGGTTCTTAAACAACTACAAGTTGAAGCACAGTACAAACTACTATCACAAGATATTGGAGGGATGTTAGAGGGAGCTTGTATTAATGACATCATTGATTTCACTACCATTCATTAAATATTCCTTACTACCCCTCACCCACTCATACTGTATCTGATTCCAAAAATTCATAAAACACTCAAAGACCCGCCAGGGCGTCCTATAGTGTTAGGTATTGGTTCTGTGTTGGAACCATTGTCCAATTATGTAGACCACTAACTACAAACCTAAATACTGAACATCAGTACTTGCCTACAGGACACAACTGACCTCAGATACAGGATCTGACTCTGACATCTCCCTAATAACTATTGACATCCAAAGTTTCTACACGAGCATACCCCAACTGGAGGGAATCCAAGCAGTGGAAGACGCACTGTTACACACTTACCTGCCAACACAATTTATTTACTTATAGATTAAACTAGAGCAGCAAGGGATAGAATAGACATAGATAGAAAAAAGGAAAGAGAACAGAAGATGAAATCACCACACAGCAAACATATAGCTACACGATAAGAACCCTCATAAAAGCAGTCCAGAAAAGGTAGTCCAATGTTAATAGGACAAGCAAGGCTGATGGGTAATGTAGGCAAGATTAGAGCGCGTGGCTCCCGTTTGTGTTAGCCTGCTACACGGAGACCCATAAGCAGACGTCGTTTATTGGTGTCCGGAATTTGGGACTTGGCACGGCATGGAATGTATTTGGGATCAGCCGCACACCTCGAAGTTATGGATGAGACCGGTTTCTCCTTTATTGCTCAACTCACCTTTGTGCCTACCACTGATATACGCATTTGATTGCTGGTTAATTCTATACGCTGACTTTATCATCTGTTCAGCTTTGTTCCCGGCTTCATTTACTAACCTTGCTTACATTACCCATCAGCCTTGCTTGTCCTATTAACATTGGACTACCTTGTTTGGACTTCTTTTATGAGGGTTCTTATCATGAATCTATATGTTTGCTGTGTGGTGATATCATCATTTAGTGTTACTATTTTTGATAGTAACCAGGCTTTCCACCCACTTAAAGGGCATGTCCACCCCCAAAACTATAATCCCCCCAACTACTGGCCCCACCATGTAGTGTAGTGTAATCCTTACCTCACATCCCAGCTCCAAATGGTTCTCCTATAGTCCCCCCCCCAAAGTCCCAAAAACTGCCCACCAGGAAGATAGCAGAGTCCATATAGGACTCTGCCTCCTGTCTCGCCTCCGGGAGAAGTTTGGCATGCGCACTGCAGCCCTTCTCCCCCTCCCTCCCTCCCATTTTGCGATCCCTCCCCCTACCATAAAACCCCTTTGCCATATATTAGTATTCATTTCCCCAGCCCCAATCACTAAAAAACAATTTTAAGAAAGTCCCCAGAACTCTACTTACCTTCCCTCTCTCCCCCGGCATTCTGAGAAGCCTCTCAGCCAATCATGGATGCAGCTGCCGATCCCGCCCCCTGCTTGCAGTGTCTTGTAAGCAGAAGGCTGGGCCATGCGTCGGAGGAGAGAGGGAAGGTAACTAAAGATCTGGGCACTTTATTGAAATTATTTTATAGCGGTTGGGGCTGGGTTAGGGTGTTCTATTATAGGTTAAATGTTTATTATAAGGGTGGACATGCCCTTTAACAGTGTTACTGCTGGCAACTCATATATATGCACGCAGTGTCAAACACAGGATCAGGGAGCACAGGCACAACCAGAATCTTATTCAGACACCACAGTTTCCAGACACTTTTCAGAACAAGATCATAACCACGGGCAACTGAAATGGTTCTGGAAGTCATTTAACCAGATCCTCGTGGAGGTGACAGTAACAAAACTCTACTCCAAAGGGAAACACCGCGGATAAAAAAACTCAATACTCTTAAACCTATGGGATTGAATGATAATGTTTATATTGCTTGTTTCAATTGAATGTCTGCTTTTGGGATAGTCGGTACTTAGTGGGTAAGACTATATAGTGCTAATGATATGGTTACTTACTGCAGACAAATTCATTTTTGCTTGTGTTGTGGCAGTTTTGTTTTTGATGTGCTTTTTATTGTCATCCACGGATGGACTCCATTACATGTTATGTTTGGATTCAACATATCCCTTTAAGACATTGCCTGTATGCAACATTGTTTCTCCATAGGCCCTTAAAGGGCAGTATGTTGGTTTTTTTCTGGTGTTGGACTGCGCTTTCTAATTTTGAACATTCACGGTTATTCAATAGAAGTTCTTATTGTTAAAAATGGTGCTAATTTTTCCCCAACCAATCAGATGTTTGCTTTCAAATCTTAAATAAGATCTGATTGGTTGGGGCAAAATTAGCACCATTTTATATGATAAGAACTTTTATTGCATGTCCCTAATGATACTGTAATGTCCATTACAAATGAAAGGTCTACACACAACTTTTTATACTAAGAAATGAAGAGTAGGGCTGTCCAGTCATTTATATTTTACAAGGGGTAATCCCTCTTTATTGCAGTCTATCTGGCAGTGAGGTGGCCAGAAGGGACTGGATGCCTGGGAGCGTTTCTTCTTGATTTATACACATTTTTAACTCATGTCACCTTTCCCTTTAAAATGCAAATAAATATTTTTTTTATAAACGTTTTTGCAGATCTTTTAGTGTCAGTGCCATCAATGAACACAGTGAGAAAAATAACCACAGGAAGATTAAAATACACCAGACTGTCCCGCCTACTTGTCCCTCAATGGCCTTTTCAGGGATCAGAATCCTCAGAGTTACAATTCTAGCTCCCCATGGGAATTTATTGAAAGAGCATGTTCCATGCACCCAGGGAATGGGGGAAATGACAGGCGTACAGAAAAGGGAATTGTTGAGAGGCCAGGCACAGTGCCACTCGGGAACCAGCTTCAATCACAGCCCAGGCAAAAATAATAAAGAGAAAACAAGTTTGCCATCCTTCCCATCCCATCCAGATAATAGATGATAACTGAGAAAGGTGAAGGAAATAGCGGGGCAGAGTAAAAAAAGTCATGTAGGAGGGGGTTAGAGAGCCAACCACAAAGGACCCCAGTGTTCCAAAAGCCATGTGATGTAATTTTAGGCAGGGAAGAAACTCCGAATACAGAGGATCAGCAGTGTGCACAAATGTTATTGGAGCCTTTAGAGGCAAAGTGACATTTTAACTGATCTCAAAGACCCTTATTGATTTACTTTGATAGGCAAGATTACAAATACCAGCAGAGAAAGAGAAAGAGCAACAATTCCCATTCGCTGGTTTAAAAGTTCTACTGCTTAATGCTTGCGATCTCCACCTGCATTGCCCCCCTCTAAAAATAAAGAAAAATAAATAAAGTTGTTATAGAATCGCAAATGCTTTATTCATTTTTCTTTTCTATTATTTGTAGGATTTGCCAGCACTTTATTCATTCATCTTTCCATTATTTCTAGGATTATCTACATTCCAGCTGCTTTCTTGGCTTGCACATTACCAGGCAGAGCTCAAAACGGGCATCCCCAGGAGTTTTATTAAATATAACGGAGTTTATTGATGTTACATAAAAAGGAAACTTGCATGTTACTGGCACCACTTTATAATGTCACTTAAATTTTGTTGGTTGATACTTATTGACGTCAATTGGGAACAAGTCTCCCCACCTCTCCCCTTAATAAGGTACCAGCCTACTGCTTGAGTAAAAGATGACTGCCTTTACCCCTGGAGGATGCCATTAGTCTAGTCCAGTCCACTGCTTGAGTTGTAGACAACCTTTCCCTAATGAAATGCTATGTGATCGACGTTAAAGGGAAAGTAAACATTTCTTTTTCTGTTAAAATATTACCTCTTGTAATAGAGTTTATAAGTGTTGATATCTGTGGCCTGCCTCTGCTTTTCTCAGTATTGTCGACAAAGAATTATTTTTACTTGGCATCAATATAAACTGGTGCAATTAAGGGTGCAGTTCTTTTACTGTGGTCTCTCCAAACAAGTTGGGGTTAAATAAAAACCTTCAGTCTCCCTGGATCACATTTCTGACTGCGGCTTGTAAGAAATGATGATGCTGTATAGGTACAGTTTATATTATGGGCAAAGTTGAGGAAATATGTTTAATTAAGTGGTGGCAGGGGCATAACTACCAGGGGACCAACCGCAGGGGGCTACAGCTTCAGAAAACCACTTTGGATGAAGCATGGATACAGGTCCTATCATAGTATTGCTGGGGGGCCCAGTGACTCCTAATTACGCCACTGATTGGCAGTATCCCCAGTGCAAAACACATTGTTGTGGCCAAAAACAGCCTTTGTAAAGTGTACTAGAGGTTATCTCTTCCTGCTTCTCCCAGTATCTTTTGGGGCAGGCACTGATGACCTCACTCATATGTTGTCAGTGGAAGGGCACTGCATTCCCAGCATTAAGTCTTCAGAAAACATGCTTAGAATCTTAGGGACACGGAAGGAGCTGAGGGTGCATGTGATGTCCCTCAAGCTTCTAGAAGAAGGAAGTGTTTACATTTCAGCAGCAAAACTTCTGATGGGCTGCAGAGACATAACCCAGAGCTCATTTAAAATGTGAGACTGCAGGCTTTAATTTAACCTTTGATTGTTTGTAGGCCGCAGTTAGCCATTAAGGCCTGGGCCAGATAAGGAGATTTCTCGTAGTGCTGCACTAGAAATTCAAACACAATGCATTATTCACCATGTGAAATACTCTCGCCTGCTTCTAGACTTTTAAATCAGTTGGATAACTTGCCATAAGATGATTTCGTGTTCATTATACAGCATTGTGCCCAACACATTCTAGTTATAATTACTCCCATAACACTCTCAGTATAGTCCTGCTCTGTTGAATACAACTATCACGGAGATTCAATAAAAGTTCTTATTGTTAAAAATGGTGCTAATTTTGCCCCAACCAATCAGATCTTATTTAACATTTAAAAGCTAACATCTGATTGGTTGGGGCAAAATTAGCACCATTATTAACAATAAGAGCTTTTATTAAATAACCCTGTATGTTATTTCAGCACAGCAACGTTAACAATAGAGTGTACTCACTGTTTTTATGCTAAGCTTGTAGTTTAATACTGCGTTCATCACATTTTTTACTATAAATCAGACCTAATTTCAAATCACATTTATCACAATAAATAAGGCTTAATCCCACCCCCTTTAAACTGAGATACTTTTTTTGTAATCTGTTTGATTTACTCTATTATACAATGTCCACCTTCCCTCTAGAAAGTAATTGGATAGAAAAAAACTCACTTCATTTTTCACATTCCTAGAAAAATCTATTGATTTTGTAGCTTTTGCTATGCCCTGCTGTGTTCAGTAGAGAGCCCCTGTTTCACATCCTTCTTCAATATTTTCTGATTGGCTGTTGGACAAACATGCTCAGAACCCTACTGAGCATCTCTCCAAGGGTTGAGTCACGGGCAATACCATTACGGACACTAAGGGGCATATTTATAAAGGATTGTCTTTTTCGCCAAATAATTAGCGCAGCACATCGCAGCGAAAATAGCGCCATTTGGGGCTTCGTTTCGCCTTATTTATAAAAAAAGCGAAAAAAAACACACTTCGCGGCTGAAAAAGGCGAACGGAACTTAACGCATCTAAGAAGACTGCATTGCAAAAACCATTCAAAACCAGAAAAGCCCACGAGAAAATGATGTCAAGTTCAAAATGGCCACCTCACATTTACCAAGAAGTCAGCCATGTCTTATTTAGTCAATCTTCTTAGAATTTCTCAATTGGAATACAATTCTCTTTTGCACTGCACATTTGCCTTTCTAATGCGCAATCGCTTTTCCAAGGCATATTCCATTATAATGCGTGGTCGCCTTTCTAATGTGCGTTCGCCTTTCTAATGCGCGATCGCCTTTCCAAGGCATATTCCATTATAATGCGCAGTCGCCTTTCTAATGTGCGTTCGCCCTTCTAATGCGTGTTCGCTTTTCCAAGGCATATTACATTCTAAGGCGCGATCGCCCTTCTAATGCGCGTTCGCTTTTTCAAGACATATTACCCATTAGAATGCCTTTTCGCTCAAACAATGACTTTTCACCACCTTCAGGGTCGCGCTAATCTTTCGCTCTTTTTAACGCAAAAACCACCTTTCGCTCTTTAATAAATCGCGTTATGCCTTTTCGCTCCCTTTTCGCTAAAATTACCATTGCGAAGTAAGGCGAAAAGGGTTTTAGTGATAGCTCGCGGAAAAGGTTTCGCCATTCGTTAACGCTACCTTTATAAATAGCGTTAACTGTCTTTTTGGCGAAAAACCATGCGAAAAGCGAATGCGAAAACTTTTCGCTACTTTTCGCTCTTTTATAAATATGCCCCTAAGTCAGCATTTATTAATGGGGATATATAAAATGAAATAGAGAAATTCTGTAAATAATTATTACATAGTGGAAGACGGAAGTCCTGGGTTCCATATTCATCTAGGTATGAATCATAGTATTGTGTCTTATATTTTTTTTCCCTTGGCTTTTGAGTTCTAGTACTTTTTTTTTTTTTAGTGAATGCAGCTTTTTCACTTGCTTTATTCTTCTGAAGGAATTTATTTTGCTTTGCTGCGGTTCAGGTTTATGTTGTAATGCACGAAAGCTTCAAAAAAGCCTTTGAGCTTCTAGGTATGTATAGAAAGAAAAGACTTTGTAGTACAAATTCTGTTCATTAGGAAGTACACACGGTGCCTGAAAGGAAAGTATATATTACAGAAAGACATTATAGAACTGGAGAGGGTACAGCGAAGGGCAACTAAATTAAAAATGGGAATGGAGGAGTTCAGCTGTGCAGACAAGCTTTCCAGTGTTAGGGTTGTTCACATCGGAGAAGGGAAATATGATCAGGTTGTATAAACAGATTACAATAAACCTTCATTGCTCTCCAATAGATCTTTCCCAAGGACGCAAGAGATTCCCTTGATATTAAAAGAAAGAAGGTTTTTATCTTTACAAGCAAAACAAAATGGTGTAACACTGTAAGACTGAAAAGGCCACATTCAATTTGAGGACTTAATGGGATTGCTAGGAAAGATTTTTGTTAAGCTGGGTACACATGGTGTGTTTCTCCTTTCTGCCCAACAATTTGGCACTTCCGACTGGTCGGCCAGGTGGAAGGACTTACAGTCACAGCAAAAGCAGCCATGTCCAATAGTTAGCCGCGACCATAGAGGACTGCACAATTTTCCGACAGGTCCAATTTGGACGGTGGTTGGTCGCGGCAGACAGAAGAAACCATACAATATTTTGTCTCGACCAACCAAAACACTGAAAGGTTCGTTGCTCGGCCCAAATTATTGTATGGTGTGTACCCAGATTTAAAGCAACGCAGAATGTATTCTATAATACATGAGGTGTAATGTATGAGTATGAACTATGCAGAAATTATAGTTCCATATATCTGGATATAACCGACTAGTAAATGGTCAATCAGTATGGTTGCTTCCTTTGTCAGCAGTCTATGGTCTAATGGGAGAGGGTCATTTTCTTCTTCTGTGGCAGGTTGTATTCATTTTAATCAATCTTAGCTTTGATTCCTTAATCATTTCAGGTATAGGTTCTAGCCAGGCTTTCTAACTATTGCAGTCTTCAGGGTTTTTAGGGGTGATATTTACCTATCTGCAATTTTTAATTTGAGGGGTGAACTTACTCTTTAATTTATTATTAGACTTTGGTTCTCCTTTAATCATTTCGCACAAGTATATCGTTGTTTCAGACCAAACTGCTGAGTCTATGCTGAAAGTGTTTTAGACCTTAGCCACAATGCAATAAACACCTTGCATTCAGTAGGTCCCTAACACCTGGCTATTATATGCCGATTGGGTCTTTCCAGGGTATTTATTGCCAACAGATTCTTGTACAAGTCATCCTGAATGAAGAGATCCAGTCGGGTGACTAGCGAAACGTCTTCAAGAATTAAACTTCCAGTCCAGTTGATCTAACTGAATACAACAGATATACCATGACCTGGATGAATGAATATTACAGATATACCATGGAATATTACAGATATACCATGACCTGGATGAATGAGAACCTTCACAAGCAATTACAGTAGATGTAAAGTTTTTACTTTTTTACTACAGTTAGGAAATATTTTATAACATCTGATTGGATGCTGCAGATTAAAAACACGTGAACATTTCATACCTCCTTTTATTAAGCCCCATGTGTATTAAAATCTGCACCATCGTACTTGATTATCCAGCATCATAATTAAAATTTAAAAAATCATCAAACAGGAACAATCGGTTGTCTGGTTTACCAAAATTCTTGACTGGTCCGATCAAAATATCACACTGTGTGCCAGGCCTAACTAAAGGCATACACGGCATTGAAATTCTGATCAATTAGATGAATTTCATTGAGTGACCATTCATCGATATCGATTGGTCTATCGTAAAAAACGTGATCTACCAGAACAAGATCTTCCGGAAGATTTCTGGCGTAAGGTAGGGATTTTCCATAGGTTCTTCTGATTGTATTTCTGATTGTTTAGTCTGATCGAAAATCCGATCTGAAAACCATTGGACCATCTAAGGCTACCTTACTAGAAAGTGCTTAGTTCAGCCCATGTCCCAAATTAAGCAGATTATCCGTAAGATCCTGTAATACATGGATCACAATGTCTCATTGCTCCAACCATAAGAAAACGGAATCTATATACCGTACTCTTTGTTTCTCTAGTCAGAATGGTCTAAGCCAATTCTCTCTGTTTTTTATTTCTTGTGTTCTATGTTTAAACTCTGTCCCTCTGGGGATTTCCTTTATACTATCATTAGAAGATCCCTGGTATTATCAGTCTCTGAAATGATTCCGTTGACCTTCATTCTCTTGATCTTCCACCTTTTTTCTGCTATGATTGATCTGGTTCAGTCTCTCAAGAGCTCCAGTGTTTTACAGTTTTATGTAATAATCATCTGTGTTGCCGATTCCTTGCTTCTAAGTCATTATCCGTTTTGTATTGGATTCTCTGAAGGCCACAGGTTGTATTGACTGTGGAAGATGATATATTCATGTTTCAGAACACGACTGTTGCTTGATATGGTCCGGGTATTAATATTCTGGATGTTTTTTTTCTTTTGACCCTTTATAGAATAGCCTATTTCCCTAGATTGTGGTTTTATTATGGATTTATCCAGGTTTCTGTGTTTCCCCAAGCACCAGCACAATTTTTTCATTTATTGTACTTGCTTTGGGCCATAATTTGTACCATTATGTTCACTTGTTCGGAATCTGTGGAATGTGTATGTCTAGAGATTCACTGGTTTCCTGTAAAATGTAAAGGTCCCACATGGGATCTGAGATAAGGTAAGGGGTAGATGAGGTAAGAACTTGGAAACCCTCCGAAAATATTTATGGTCTTTAGTTATCCTTTGAAACCCGAAAGGATAAATGAATGGGAAACTATACACCCCCCCTTCCCCATTAGTACCAAATGTGAGTGTCTAAGCCACAAGGTCATCTCTCCAGGGATTGCCCTAGTTTAGACCTGCTCATAGTGCAGGTCTAGCCGCACTTCCTCTCACAGTGTGGGATTGATCCCGGATCCTGCTTCCTTGAATGCATGGTCGGGACTAGGGCAAATCCTTTGGGGAGGACCCAGCATTTTATTTCCTCACCTAGGGCACTCTTTGGGGTGTAGGGGCCCATAGAACAGGGTTTCTCAAAAGGTGTGCTGTGGCACACTGGTGTGACTTTAATAACCAGAGGCGAGCTTCAGAACTTTGGTAGTGGACATATTTTCACCAGTATAACCTACATTTTTATTACTATGTATTTATTATATAAATATGTATTATAATACAATTTCAATGTAGTGTATACTACATTTGATTACAATATACATGGTAAAGTGCATAAAATATGAGAAGCGCTGCCATAGAAGACTATAGTTCCTTTACATTTTTATAACATCTTTTCAACAGTCTTTGGTTCCCCTTTAAACACTAGTTTTTTTTCTCTCTCTGACGTACACTCTAGACCTTAAAATAAAAATCCCCCCGGGACGTCACAAAGCTGCATATTTAAATATATTCCTATCATTTTAATTTGTCAAAATTCAAAGTAATACAAAAAAAAAAAAAATCATCCACACAACTTGTTTTTTTCATTTACAGTAATGGCAGTAAATGTGTGAACTCACTTCAAATAGAATCAGTGATGGGCAATGCTGTAGCTTTAACAAAGAGAATTGTTTTATTCATTTTTAATACGGATACTTACACACAGAGACATGTCATCAGGGAACACCCTGGAAATACCAGTCGGCTAAAGCAGAAAGTAGCTATCGTGAGCATTTTTCTCTGGATAAACAGAATGGGGAAGTCATGCTATAAAATTCACACCCTGCATGTTCATCGCAGTTTTATCTGTAAAACTAGCCAGTAAGAAACAGAAAAGCTAATGAGCTTGGTTTTCAGTGTAGGAAAAGTTTTCTTTTTTTAACCGACAACTAGATTTTTCTGTAGACCGCTGACTTCAGTAACAATACAGTGCTGAAAATCTCACTCATTGCTTGTAAAGGAACAAGGCGAAGAGAGACTTCTGGGTAGTTTTCATGTTACCATGAGGCCTACATTGCACTGATGATAGTTCAATAAAGCCCAAACCAGTCTGTAACTGGCTTAAAGGGCATGTTCACTCCTTGAACATAAATAATTTTTTCATTGCAACAGGTGAATGAAACAAAACTGGGGTTTTGGGGAGTTCTTTCTTGCAGGAGAACCCGCTCTTCAGTAAATCTTGCAGGAGAGCAGGAGAACTTACCGGGATCGTTCCAGCTCTGACAGCGCCGCAGCCGAAATCCCTGACGCCTCCGACGCATCTCCAGGCCTTTGCACAGTGCGCGCATGCACACACTGTGCTAAGGAGAGTGGAAGCGCCGGAGGTATCGGGGATTTCGGCCGATGTCAGCCCGCGGTCAGCCCGCGGTAAGTTCTCCTCCTCTCCTGCAAGATTTACTGAAGAACGGGAGGTAAGAAATAGTGCATTTACCTCCTGTTCTTCAGTAAAACAGATAGAAAGAAAGTTAATTTTTGAGTGGACATACCCTTTAATGATTCTGCATTTAGCTTATGGCATGCTTAGTAGGTACAGAAGGGCTACCATGATAACACAGAAAATACCCAGAAGTCTGTCCTCTCCTTATTTGAATATTGGAACGGAGCTCTAACCTTACTTAGTGACGGCTCTGGATAAGGCTCTTCACAGTGCAGACGAGCGGCCTACATTGCACTGATGATGGCTCAATAAAGCTGAAACCAGTCTTTAACTGTCTCTGGTTTTACATTTCACTCATGGAATGCTGTTCAAGCCTCTTAGAATGTATATCATGTTCTTAATGGCTACTATAGTAACATGGAACATACCCAGAATTCGCTCCTCTCCTTATTTGCATCTAGGAAGGGAAGCACTAGCCCTAACTCTCCCTATCTAAAGTGGTTCCTTAGAGAGTGCTTTCGATAGGCCTACGCTGGCCGGAACAAGCAGATCTCAAGCTGAAAACTGCTCATGATTAATAGTGCAAGGCTGTGAACGAAATTCTGATGATCAGTCGGTAGTTGGGTGCATAAAACTGTGTGAGTGGTGCCTGATTGGGATGGGTTTCTAGACTCTGTAGGGGTTTGTGGCTATTGTTCTGTAACACAAAGACGCATCTGTGTTCCACAGACAACACAGCAAAACGATATCATCTCCCGGGAGCCTTGTTATTAGCAGGCTCAGTAAATGAGTATTTATGATGTGCTGCTAACGGAGAACGATGAGTTAGACAAATAATCCAGCACCCTGAATGCCTCGCTTATTACATCTCAAAGCTTAACTTCTGGATTCCTGGGAAATCCCTACAGGACTTGATTTTGCGTTTCCGTGATGTAATAATCACGTTACGACTTACATACATTGTGGAAACGCAAGTGGTAATTTGAAATTTTCGGGCTAGTGAAAATAGTGCAGACAGTGCAAAGTAAGCCCTGCCCCACTGCAAGGCCGATTACGCCCATGTCGTGGATTGGGCATCACTGCACTAGTGTCTGCTGTAATCCGTCTGCAAGATTTATGGACAGCACAGTTGCAAGCCAATCATATTTGCACATTCATTATTAGTATAGTATAGTATAGAATAGTATTTGAGGATGAATAAAGATATACGTCCATCCAGTCCAACCCATCTAGCAATATCCTCACTGTTGATCCAGAGGAAGGCAAAAAAACCCCACCAAATTTATGAAGGGGAAAAAATTCCTTCCTGACTCCAAGTGGCAATGGGAAATTTCCCTGTATCAACTCTACTTTATGTATCAATACCAGTAACTTGTAACATTCCTTGTTTGTAGAAACTCATAGTTTTTATTAAACTGACCAATGAACCTGCCATAACAACGTCCACTGGAAGACAGTTCCATAGCTTATAGGAGGGACCTATATCTAGCACAGTCTTTATATTTCCTCAAGCACAGTTGCACTTTATCACCTGAAGAAGGGGGTATCCCCCCGAAACGTTGTGACGTGGTTATGTGTGGTTTGTAATAAACATTTCTAAAGATTTGGAGTGCGACCCTCAGTTACCTTTTTTCCTGTGAAATCCATTGGTTCCTAAGGGAAGAACCCACAGAGGTGTCTGCACCCTAGTTTGGTAGAGTGCACCTCCACCATTGTTTATTTAACTTGCAACATTCCTTGTTTGTAGAAACTCATCCAGCTTTTTATTAAACTGACCAATGAACCTGCCATAACAATGTCCACTGGAAGACAGTTCCATAGCTTTACCGTTCTCACAGTGGCAGACCCTTTCCCAACTCTACTTTATGTATCAATACCAGTAACTTGTAACATTCCTTGTTTGTATAAACTCATCCCGCTTTTATAAACTGACCAATGAACCTGCCATAACAACGTCCACTGGAAGACAGTTCCATAGCTTTACCGTTCTCACAGTGAAAAACCCTTTCCCAACTCTACTTTATATATCAATACCAGTAACTTGTAACATTCCTTGTTTGTATAAACTCATCCAGCTTTTTATTAAACTGACCAATGAACCTGCCATAACAACGTCCACTGGAAGACAGTTCCATAGCTTTACCGTTCTCACAGTGACAAACCCTTTCCCAACCCTACTTTATGTATCAATACCAGTAACTTGTAACATTCTTTGTTTGTAGAAACTCATCCAGCTTTTTATTAAACTGACCAATGAACCTGCCATAACAACGTCCACTGGAAGACAGTTCCATAGCTTTACCGTTCTCACAGTGACAAACCCTTTCCCAACTCTACTTTATGTATCAATACCAGTAACTTGTAACATTCCTTGTTTGTAGAAACTCACCCAGCTTTTTATTAAACTGACCAATGAACCTGCCATAACAACGTCCACTGGAAGACAGTTCCATAGCTTTAATGTTCTCACAGTGACAACCCTTTCCCAACTCTACTTATGTATCAATACCAGTAACTTGTAACATTCCTTGTTTGTAGAAACTCATCCAGCTTTTTATTAAACTGACCAATGAACCTGCCATAAAAACGTCCACTGGAAGACAGTTCCATAGCTTTACCGTTCTCACAGTGACCAACCCTTTCCCAACTCTACTTTATGTATCAATACCAGTAACTTGTAACATTCCTTGTTTGTAGAAACTCATCCAGCTTTTATTAAACTGACCAATGAACCTGCCATAACAACGTCCACTGGAAGGCAGTTCCATAGCTTTACCGTTCTCACAGTGACAAACCCTTTCCGAGCTTTATTCCAATTGCACAGTGGGGCAGGATTGGGTTATACAATTTCTAAAAGCCTCTTATCCCAGGAGTATTACACTCATGCAGTAACTGGCTGCTTTCTGACTCTCCCCTCCCCCCTCCTTCATTAACACATGTCCTCCAGTGTCATAGATAAGAGAATTGTCAGCGACAATGACTGTGGGAGGAGCCGGAATGAAGTCAGTTTTTACAGGAGTAAAATTCTCCTTTAGTTGGGAAAAAGATTTATTGGGTTCTTGTTAAAATTAAAACATTCGCTTACAAACTGTTAATCACATTTTACAGGACTCATAAACTACTGAATAAAATATTGTAACTCTTTCTATGTACTTCCTTTACAAAAATACTGTATTATAAATACCGGTACATGAAAATTGCAAAGAAAACAGTCCAACCACCCTCTTACCCTTAACCTTAAAACAGAGGGACACAAAGTAGCTGTTTGGAGAGATGGTTTTTCTGAATGAAGCAAACTGATCAGCCCTCGTTCCCTTGGCTTTCAGTGATTGGCTAAGACTTCTGCCTCCTACCTCCTATGTACCTCCCTAAACCTAGACCTTGCATGGTTTAAACCCTATGAGGCTTCTAAATATACTTATCAGCCCTCGTTCCCTTGGCTGTCTTCTGCTGCTCCGTGCCTTTTCCATGTATGGTAGCAGCAAAAGGGTCCGGACCGGCAGCGGCATCAGTGATTGGCTGAAACTTCTGCTGCTGTGCCAGCTGTAAGGTACATGGGAGGTGTGTCTCTTACCCCCTATGTACCTTGAAGATTGGATTTGTTTCCTTTTTCTGATCACGAAAACAGCTTATGAATTGTTTCTTTGTATTGCCATAAACTAGTACTACTAGCTCAATAAATTCTTCACTATATTGATGTATCTCCAAGCTTTCAATCTTTCAGTTCAGCCTCCAGGGCTACGTTAAGCAGAAACTGTGCAACCTATTACCTGTTTTTCTTTTCATGTACAATACACCCAATGCATTCTTACAATTTTCTTAGAGCTTCCTTTTCAGTTGATGTAATCTGCTATCTCTCCTTTGCTGCATGTTAATAGCTCCGTTTATTCAAGCTATTTAGTTTTCTTTAGGACCAGTACACACAGGACGTATTCTTGCCTTTATCGCTTGGTACAATATATCGAAACGGATGATCATTCTCGATTAAAATTTCAGCCAAATCAAAGAAAATTACATTTTTGGTCTTAGGGTCCGTACACACCTCTGACAGCACGGCGAAGCATGAACCCCGAGAAAAGATACACCTGAGAGGGACCACAGTTTCAGCCAATAAGTGCGTGCGTGTATGTGTTGGGCCTCGTATGTTAACTAGCCACAGTGCATAGATGAACAGCACTCAAGCAAATGCATAAACATGTACGATGATCAGCCAAAATGGGTGTTCGTTGCTCCTGTACTGCCCTATCGAATTTTACCAATGGGTAGGTTTAAAATGGGTCCAAGATATTACAGGCATGCGTTGGGATTATCTGAAAATCCCAGGTCGGCCCATATCACCGGGCAGTCTATTAGATGGAAGTCCATACATGGATTAAGTTTTCGATTAAACCAATTGAATTGAACAACAACAACAAAAGACCCAAATATGATTGGCTCTCTAACTTGCCATCAACTCTGACTCAAATAAATATTTAGAGAACTATGACAATTTTTTAGATTTAGCTTACAAGTAACCATCAGTCTTCTGGTATTTCAGCCTGTAGATTATTGACTAAATCCTCTGATATAAGACAGTCGAAAAGTATTTGCAGGATTAGTGACAGATACATCAATATTAATTTTCCTGTGATGACAGTTCATTTATTTACGTAAGGGCGGTGTTTGGAATTCATTTACCTGTATTTCTTTAATTCTTTGTTCCTCTTTCATTTCCTGCCTATTGAGAAAAATTATCCAAGTTGCTAAACTGGTTTTAGCTTTTCTTATATGGAGCCGTAGGATGGGATTCATTCTGATTGGTCTTTGGACCAATAACTGGCAAGTGATACAGGTTTTTAATTGTGACTTCCTACTATATCTACTGTAAGTGGAATCCCGACTATGTGATGAATACTTTATAGCAAACAGCGCCATTAGGAATAATCACTCAGTGGAATGTCGAACACCCACGTGATTAATCTGTAGTTATCCTTTTCATTTTTGTAATGCCTACAGATAACCCTGTATTACAGGACCGTTTCATGACATTTGCCAAATAAATCCACGTGTTTAGACAATTGGACAGGTCTGTGTGGCCATTGATAACACCAGCCATAAGCATTGTTATTTCTTGTTATTTTACTTTTTTTTTCTCTAAAAAGACCAGCGACGAGATGAAAAAGTGGTGCATGTGCTTATTTTGACAGGTGCCGAGTTGTACGTTGGTTAAATAAATCTATCACTTGCCTGTTTAGACTACAGCTGTCCAAATGATTGAATTGCAGGAGGAGAAATTCAATCAAAAATTGTTTCTGTAATGTATAAACATAAAGGTAATTTTTCTGCTACCTTCACTTGTTCACGACACTTTCCTATGGCACTTTAACAGACAACATTCCTTCCTCCTATATAATTATCTCCATCTGTTCACCTGAAGCTTTCTGATCCAAAAATCTTCATTGCACAGTTGAGGAAGGTCCCTGTCACCTCTCATTATATTTTGGCTATTATTAAATTGACCGTATTGATATGTGATGTGCCTTATTTCCCAGCATTCCGGACACACTGACACACCCACTGTTTTAGTCACTGATTGTTATATTTCTCGCACATACTCAATCTTAATGAACTGTAGGAGCTTGTTAAAGCAAGAAATATGATGGCACTGACCTTTACCTAATCCAAGTAATCTATAGGTAATTGCTTTGGTCTGCTGTTAAATGCTGTTCACTGATATTTTATCTTATCCATTACTGTTCTTAATGTGGATGCTTCAGATTATGATAAACAAATTTGGGTTTAGTTCACCTTTAATTTTGTGTGTGCAGTATGTACACATCTGAAAGGGAACTTTGTGAAGTACACAGTATTACACGTTTTTGTCCAATCATATTCCTAGTACTAGATTATACTATTTCTGCTAATAATTGTTACAACATTATTTAGATGGGATTGCCCTGACTGCAGGGACAAAATCCCACATTCAGGGCTGAAATACCCTGCCGTGGAATCCCCACTCCACAATGCCCACTCTCTGCCCCGAAACACCCCAACCCCTGCTTCTCCACCCCTGCCCCACCCAAATGCTGAGACTTTCCGCCCAAGTATAGGGGACTTACTGTATGTAATAGGCCCTATGCTATTAACCTGCAGCAACCAATGAAATGTGTCCTACTGTAGTAGACCAATGAAAAGGAATGCTGCGTAAACACATTGTTTATTGCCGTTCTCTGAATCTGAAGTGCCAACACTCAATGTTTAATTATTCGGTTTAACTTTCCCAGCAAATTATGAAAGAAAGAGCCTGGGATTGAGCTAGTTAGAGTTTAATCTATTTACCATAAGGCTTTAAAATGCTTAACATCAAACGCCGGGGGAATAGGAAGGGCTGTCTTCCCTAATTGTGGCAATCCATGTTTCAATACAGATAGTTAAGTGAAGAAGGCAGGGAAATGCCCTAGTACAGGCTCATTTAATTAGATAGCTATCAGAATAGATGCTATGGATTTTAAGTGCTTCCGTCTCTATGAATATTATCCTGCAATGGGAGCTTGTGTATGGAAGTTTGTGTCTGTTATTGTTTATTTATAGAGGGTCTGGGTAACTTGACTATATATATACTGTATATTTGTGTGTGGGCATGTAGGGGGTAGAGACTGATCAGCAATGGGGTTTTAACTGGGAGATCTGAATAAAAGGATATATAACATTCAAACACATGGAGATAACTGTCCCATTCACAGTACTCAACTTTACTAGGTTACAGACACAACATTGCTGCCATCTGATCTGTAAAGGTAGCCATACACAGTCCAATGTTTTTCCAACTGGGTTAGTCTGAAACTATTGAAAATCTGATTCGAAGAACCTTAAGTCTCCATCTTGTGCCGGCGATCTGTTCATTTCAGCTTGAAACCCCCCGAAGGTCTGTTTCTGGTAGACCAATCAGGTTTTCTCTGATAGGACCGTTCAATAACACCGATTGGTTTATCAAAAACACACAAACAATTTACTCGATAATCCGATCAATTCGATGGAATTCTTCAAATTGATCAGAATATCGATGCTGCGTATGGGACCTTAATAATTTTATTTAATTTCCGACTACAGATCAGTATATTACCCAGTACATCTGACGGTAAGGCTGATAGGGCAGTTTTCTACCATTAAACTCCGTGCACACCATGGGAAACTTGCAGTCTGCATGGAACCCAAAAGCAGCTCTCTATACAATATGGAGTACACAGGAAGTGAGTTGTCATTCCAGATGGCATTAAAATATGCACCAAATATCAAGATTTGCCAGCGCGCCCAATCGGTCACAAACTAGCGATTTTGCCAAAAATCTATATGTCGCGCTTTTCGTTTTCCTTCAGATCCCCTGGCAGCCCAATCCAATTATCGGATCCATTGTAAAATATTACCCTGTGTGTGCCAGAGTTTGGGCGCATTCACAAGACTGCTTTATACTACGTTAGGAATTGTTCCCCCTGTAATAAATCTGCACATGTTCCTGTTTCTTCATCCTTCTGTGCTTTACATTTTTTCCCATATGTTGCAAAATGAATATTCCATAGTTGTTTTTCTTACACATCCTGTCTTACACAACATCTCCAATGTGTGGTCAGGGGCTGAGCTGTCATCTGCAGGACATTATCTGATAGTAGCCCCCCTATCCCCCTTCCAGTTTGGCTGTGTGTGTCACTGTCATGCCCTAAGCTCTGCCTGGCACTGGCCTTACTTGGCTCAGAAGTGTTAGTGTGGGCAGCTGTTTGGCAACACGAGACTCACGCGTCCCTATTAACACCCACTGAATCCCACGTTCGGTCACAGGATGCCCAGAAACAACACATAGTGTTTGAATACCGAGCTGCAGGAATTTAAATGGGGAGATACTATTTGCTGCCATGCTTGTGTGCAACTGGATAATCCAATTTAGATTTCACAATAGCCCAAGAATCCAATCGATTCCTGATAATATGTGAAAGGCAAGGTTTGAATATCCCAAGATCCTTTGTAATTGGCCACGTTTATTCGCCTGCTGCAACCGTGTCTGTTTGACACCCAGAATAGGTGAGAATGCGATTAATATTTTTACAGATTGAGGTTTGTATGTGTGCCTGTGTACCATTGGCTAGCGTTGTGGGGAGTTAAAATGCCCAAGTAGTTCCCTATGACGAGAACATTTCATATACACTAATGTGCAATATTTACTACACAGTATAGAAGTAGTCCACCTCGCACTAGACACATTCCCATTGGCAGGCTTGGTCCTTCGTGTACATCCCTGTACTATAGAATTGAGCCGTCAGTGTTCTGTGAGTGTGCGGTAACCCTGATTGATCTTTCCTATACTCGTTATAGGGGAGTCACATGGGGCTGTGTGTAGGCTGGGTACATATGGGGCAATATTTTACCCAGACTGACTGATGTTAAGGTTGATCAGGCTGAATTATCAGTGATATTCTCCCACTGATGTTGGTCAAACCTTCATCCAAATCAGACAAAAGTTCAGGCATGTTGGTTAATTTTGACTGATTGTGCCGTCTCCTATGGACTGCACGATTCATTGCAATATTTCCGTCCGGAGGAAACAGTCAATAGTGTTGATCAGTCAACTTTGATCTGCTTAATATCTGTACTGTATGAACTCGGCTTTAAGATGCATACACACGTGTGATTGCGGGGGCCGACCCATGGTGCACGATGTGTATGTATGGGTACTTTGTCAGGTTAAATTGCCGTTCGGTCGGGGCTCGTTGCCCACGAGCATGATCATTAGCCGAAATGGCTGTGCAAACACTTAGTGCATCACCTTTCGTCCCCGCAATCACACGTATGTATGAGGCTTAAGAAGCGATACGGTTGCAGAAACCAATCAGATGCTTGCTTATTACTAGGTTACTGCTATTAAATAACATCTGTAGCCTCCATGGTATGTGAAGGAAGGTAGAGACAAGCCGTGCCAAGTCCTCACGGTAATTCACCAACTGCTGAAAGTGTATTTAGAACTTACGTAATTCAGTCAAACAGCTGCTATGCTGCATTATCCCTTCCCATGTGTTTCACTGATCTGTTAATTCACTGCGGTTCCGAGCGGATGGGTTTTGATCGTTTAGCAGTGGGGCAGCCGTGTGCTAACGTAAACAGCAGGTGCAGACATTTGTCCATACCATAAAAGGGGCCCATTGTGAATGTATCTCAAGTTTTTTGCCCCTTTACTTGGTTAACCAGATTAACCCTTTCAGAAATAGTACAATTCACCGACACACTAGAACACGACTGAGATGCTAGAAGAAGAAATGCTTCATGTGTGTGTGTGTGTGTGTGTGATTTGTACCAGCTAAATGTGTTAAAATCTCTGACTGGTCAGACAGCACAAGCCAATCAGTGGATTAATTCATCCCAGCCACTAACAAAGTAATTGAGGCTGAATAAAGACATACGTGCATCAAGTCCAACCTTTACACTCTCATTTTTAACCCTACCTAACAGTTGATCCAGAGGAAGGCAAAAACCCCAGCTAAAAAGGGGGGGAAATACCTTCCTCAAATCCAAACGGCAATTGGAAAGTATCCCCGTACCAACCAGAACTACAGTATATGTATTAATTCCAGTAATTCTCAATATTATTTAGTATCCCCATACCAACCAGAACTACAGTATATGTATTAATACCAGTAATTCTCAATATTATTAGTATCCCCTACCAACCAGAACTACATATGTATTAATACCAGTAATTCTCAATATTATATAGTATCCCTGTACCAACCAGAACTACAGTATATGTATTAATACCAGTAATTCTCAATATTATATAGTATCCCCATACCAACCAGAACTACAGTATATTTATTAATACCAGTAATTCTCAATATTATATAGTATTCCTGTATCAACCATATCTACAGTATATGTATTAATACCAGTAATTCTCAATATTATATAGTATCCCTGTACCAACCAGAACTACAGTATATGTATTAATATAATTACCAGTTTCCGGAGGGTTCTTAATTAGGAGCACCAAATAGGAATTGACACTATTTAACCGCCACTAAAGTTAATCAAACTCAGACCCGGAAGAAGAGAGGAGGGGCCTCTCGAAACCTGCGTCGGTCTTGGTAGTGCGGGTATGGTGGACGGTAACAGGTGGAGACGTATGCATATCATGGATTATGCCTGGGAGATCGCGAACAGCATCGTGCAGTCATAGATTTATAAAGACTCTGGAGATGAGCAAGTTGGACTATACAACGGACGATAGAACCATGAATCTATACGGCGACACTTAAGTATTCTGGATACAGTAGTAATTATGTTTTATGACTAACGACCATTGATTTAATGATCCATTTGAGCCAAGCTATTTCTGTTGCTTTTTTGCTTTTGGCTTCCTTAGCTGAGGTTACCCCGACCCCGGACGAGCGGAGGTTGCGCGAGGGACCATCGTCGGCGTCTTTGGTCACTAATACGCTTGCTTACCTCTTTTCTAGCCGTGTTTGTTCTAGTTACTAGATACTGACCTGCTGCTCTATTATACAAGTGGCTATTAACCTATCTCCGCTTTGCGCTGTTACCTACCTGGACACTAGTTTTAGATTTCTCTGTTTAGCACCTAGGGACGCCTAGGTTGCAAGCAGTTAACCATTTATATTTACTTATTGTATCATATTAGGTTTGTCTGATAGAAATGTAAGTGTTTTATAGTGCATTTATAATAAAGTTGTTATTTTATATACATAAGGTTGGTTGAGTGACTATTTCAGTGCCTGCACCTTTATTCCTGGCTCCCGGGAAGGTGGGGGGATATATATTTCCTAATGTATGCCTTTAGAGTGCCTCTACAGGTTATCTGCAGAGTTTAATGGGTGTCTGCGATGGGGAGTTCTCTTCCCTATCACTCTGTTGTTAGTGTCATTGTTTATTACACCCACAGCACCACCACATATACAGTGGATATAAGGCGGGTATAGGTTACATTTTGCCCTTTTTTTCAAACAGTATATGTATTAATACCAGTAATTCTCAATATTATATAGTATCCCCATACCAACCAGAACTACAGTATATGTATTAATACCAGTAATTCTCAATATTATATAGTATCCCTGTACCAACCAGAACTACAGTATATGTATTAATACCAGTAATTCTCAATATTATATAGTATCTCCATACCAACCAGAACTACAGTATATTTATTAATACCAGTAATTCTCAATATTATATAGTATCCCTGTACCAACCAGAACTACAGTATATGTATTAATACCAGTCATATATATTAATACCAGTAATAGCATTTGAACAGTAATGGGGGCATGAATGCCAAATATTAAGTTGGCCATACACAAGACAATCTACCAGTCTTAATGGTAATTAAATCAATTTTTCAGCATGTCCAAAACCAACAGATTTTCTCAGACCAGTTAGGTCCTCTGTGACTACTAATGATATGATTATCATACAATAACAATGTATTGAGATTGTATCTCTACATGTATGGCTGCCATAAGGATCAATATGGAAATGGTAATTGGGAAATTTTTAACCACAAAACAATACAATAGTATCGATTGGCGATGGTAATAAAAAAAAAATCATTGATTTCAAACCCTTTGCTTTGCTTTGCTGATGTCAGTAGTGAGCTGCCATTTCAGGTTCTTCCCAGAATGCACCACTTCCTTGGAATGTTCCTAACAGTAATTTCTACTGATTGGCTGTTGGATGGGTCAAACATGCTCAGATCTCTACTGAGCAACTCAATCAACCCAGGCGCTGGGTCAAGGGCAAGACCATAACAGTCTCTATTAGGGGGCCTGCAAACATGAATTCGGATGACATATTGCACGATTAAACATGACTGCTAATGACCAATAATCCACAACTATTCTCTGCGTTTTAGAACGATCTGCTTGGCGGATTCTTTCTGCCATTATCGATTGTGGTTACAGAATCGTTAAGCTGGGTACACACTTGCCAGATTTTTTTAAATATGACTGGCAGGATCTGCAAGGGGTGTATTTCCTCAATGGCAGTACTCTGCCCATCCAATGATTTTCTTCATAAATAAATGTTTCTTAAGCTGTGTACACATGTTGGCTAATTGTCGCACAATATTGCTGTTGAGTGTTCAACGATCATGCCAAATCATATCCCTCACAATAACGTCTGTACATACAGCAATGATAGTTTATAGATGTTATTGTAACGGCAGGCGTTCTTGTAGAAAGTCTAAAACTAGTACACACAGTACAGATAAAGCCCCGATACCGCTTGTATCGGCATGGCAGCCGAACACTCGTTGATGGAAAATGGAGTCTGCCGTAGCCAAAGGAAGACACACATTGCCTTATTGCCATTAAGGAAATACACCCCTTTACTTCTTGAATGTATGTGTATTGAACTTTCACTTTAAGGAGGGATAAAGGACCAAGAAATCAGTGGGGTAAAAGGGAGAAAACGAGATCTGAAGGGGAAATGAGAAGACTCTCTTCTTAGAGAATATAAATAAGAACTGTCACTAGTCTATAAGTCAACGTAAAGCCAATGCCAAAGTCTGCAGTCTCTGGAGTATTGGGCTTAAAACTTCTGAACTGCAGAGACAGCAATGGCATTTGAGGACAGGAACTGTCGGTACATACAGATCACAGTCTTTATCTTGGTACAAAACTGTAACCAGTGTCAGGAGCAGCGAAAGACTGTCAGCCCAATGGAAAGAAGTCAGATGCGGTCGCAGCTGATCAAAACCAGTCAATAAAAACAACTGAATGATTTCAGCTGCAGGTAGATTAATGACTGTGAGAAAGGCAATGCTGGCCTCAAACCAGATAACCCAGGAGATAGTTTGTTGTTTTTAAACTCCAAAGGATTGTAGTTGAAACACAGCTAATCGCAGACTATTACACCCATCAAAAAGAATGCAGGGGACAGCCCAGAACATGCTGGAGGGCTTACACCTACCACTAGGGTCCCCACCTCTTCCCTTTAAAATAGAAAATCATCAATGCAAACCAAAATCTTTGTAATAGTAAGAATATGTACTTCTACCTTCCTGGGTGGCTGCTAGCATAAGTGGTCAGCTGTCTTGTGCAGTTGCTGACAGCTCACCTATCATCCCATACATCCCACTGCGCATGCGTAGTTATAGTGTTGGGGGGCAGTGGCTAGGCAGATGGTTATTGCTGGGGGAACCTGGCTAGGAAGCTGTTTTTTTGCCAGGGGCACCATTATCTGCACTGTTTTGTTGCATTGTTGTGTGTTAAAAGACAAATGAAGTGTTTAATCAGATAACTGCCTTTCTATCAAGCTATCAAGTGCAATTACACATCGCCGTAGATCTGCTTCTTCATCAGTGGTATATTAATGTGCTCAGAAACACATGTCAGCAAAATGAAAAACTGGGCTAATTGCCGAAGCTTCCTCCGTGTTGGGAGTATTGAGCAAAAATGTTTTTTTGTTTTTTTTTCACTTCCCGATCAGTGACAAATGGAACTGAACTGTACTTACAATTTCATCACAGCAGAACGCTTCCCCAGCATCATTGTAATGAAATCTCGGTAACTGATGGCCTCGCTTCTTCCTCCTGTCACTTCGTAAATCATTTTCTTGGCTTCTAAATGGGTCTTTGGATTTCCCAAATTCTCCATCACTTTTTTCAGGCCCATCATGTCTAAAGGGAGGATTTCAATTAAAGGGGTTTTAATAGCCATATAATAAACAAGCAGGCTTATTTAATTAAAAGTTGTTATCGTTAAAAATGGTTCTAATTTTGCCCTAACCAATCAGATTTTAGCTTTTAAATGGTAAAGAACAACGATAAGAACTTTTCTTACATAGCCCTGGAGATCAATAAATAACTCTTATAAACAGTGCTTAGCTATGTCATCAGTTATAATCAGTGCTTAGCTATGTCATCAATTATAATCAGTGCTTAGCTATGTCATCAGTTATAATCAGTGCTTAGCTATGTCATCCGTTATAATCAGTGTTTAGCTATGTCATCAGTTATAATCAGTGTTTAATCAGTGTTTAGCTATGTCATCAGTTAAAATCAGTGCTTAGCTATGTCATCAGTTATAATCAGTGTTTAGCTATGTCATCAGTTAAAATCAGTGCTTAGCTATGTCATCAGTTATAATCAGTGTTTAGCTATGTCAAAAGTTATAATCAGTGCTTAGCTATGTCATCAGTTACAATCAGTGCTTAGCTATGTCATCGGTTATAATCAGTGTTTAACTATGTCATCAGTTATAACCATTGTTTAGCTATGTCATCAGTTATAATCCATGTTTAGCTACTGTATGTCATAAGTTATCATTGTTTAGCTATGTCTTCAGTTATCATCAGTGTTTAGCTATGTCATCAGTTATAATCAGTGTTTAACTATGTCATCAGTTATAATCAGTGTTTAGATAAGTCATCAGTTATAATCAGTGTTTAGCTATGTCATCAGTTATTATCAGTGCTAGCTATGTCATCAGTTATAATCAGTGTTTAGCTATGTCATCAGTTATAATCAGTGTTTAGCTATGTCATCAGTTATGATTACTGCTTAGCTATGTCATCAGTTATAAACAGTGCTTAGCTATGTCATCCGTTATAATCAATGCTTAGCTATGTCATCAGTTATAATCAGTGTTAAGCTATGTCATTGGTTATAATCGACGCTTAGTTATATCATCCATTATAAACAGTGCTTAGCTTTTTCATCAGTTATAATCGATGCTTAGCTTTGTCATCAGTGTCACATGTGTATTATAGGATATAACATACCCCTGATGACTCTAGGAATCACCTTGGCATTTCATAACCTATATAACTCAACCCGCAGCTTTGTAGTTTTATGTGGAACCCCTTAGTAATTCTTAATATCCTTATATTTTACAGTAGGGGTGCATTATTCACTGTATAAATGAAAAACACATTTTGAACCTGTCTTATTTCTGGTACCTTTTATTAAATGGCAAGTTCAACCCTTTAAGTGAAAAATGCTATATGTAAATCACCTCCAAAACCTCAGTATCTAGACTGACCTGAAATGTTGCCTCTCTTACTGCTTATTGGTTCTTCCAGTTATCAGCTGTTCATTATGGATGTGAGAGTTAACATTACAGCCAATGACTGAATGCTATTCCCCTAGCAGCCTCCTCTGAGCACGTGCAAGCTCACAACAAGCTTGGAGAGGAGATGCAAACCTTTTGAGAGGCAAGGGGAGAAGAACATTATGCTGCACAACAGGTTGGTCCTACATCAGCTATCAGCTTCCATGTGTCAGCTTTCTAACTTTTGTGGATTTTGGATTGGGGGGGGATTTACATATTTATAATTTTTCATTTGAGGGATATACATGCCCTTTAATAGAACCCTGTAATAGCATGGGTGCAAAGTTAGTCTCCAGGTTTACATTTCTAGGTACATTGTGAGAGTTGTCATACTCTAAATGTGCCCATACATCTATAAGATTTTACTTACCTGACCGAACGCTCACCCGATGTTCATTGATGCTGCCGGAACCGCTTCTCCCAATCTTATATTCGGCCGACATGCGATCGCAAAATCCCATTCATTTTGCGATCGCATGTCGGTTGAATGTAAGATCGGGAGAAGCGCTCGGTCGGGTAAGTAAAATCTTATAGATGTATGGGCACCTTTAGTCCATGGGATAGTTATTTGTTCAATTTTGTTTCAACTCTATAAACAGAAGCCTTGCAGTAACTTTAATGGAATGATTAGATGTTTACGTTCATTTATCTTAACTGCACCAAACTAATCAGAACTGGTTTGTGATTGGTTATTACACTGGAGCAAACCCACACTCCTTTAAGGAAGTTCTTTCATCTCAAGTGATTTCATTCATTTACTGTAGTAGCTAAAAGAACAATCTCAACTTGCTTTAAATCTAAAACCAGGAACTCACCAAGTTCACCTTCATGATTGAGGTCAAAGTCCATGTATTTTTCTGGAGGTAAAAAGCAAATACAAAGAAAAAAAAGAGAAAAATCTTTAAAAACTACAAATATCAGTAACAGTCTAACTTTACATTGTAAAGAAAATTATTGTAGTGCTGTATTAGTCCAATATAGAGATAGTACTGCTCTGACCTGATGAAGAGGGTATAGCCCTTGAAAGCTTGTCAACTAAATAAACTGTTAGTCCATAGAAAAAGTATCACAGTACTCTTATTATTTTTTCATAACTTTACATTGTATCTGTGGTTCATATTTCAGTATGAATCATTTATTGCTTGTTTCAAGGTCCACGTGGCCTTCCTGGTAATCGGCTTCCTTTATTCTCTTCCTATTTTTTATTTTTAATTGTTGTTCTGTATTGTTAAGGGTTCCCAATTTCTAAAGAAAAAAATGTAGTAGTCTCATAGTGAATTATTCTCACTCCACGAATATTACCAGCAACGCCCGCACTGTCAAGATGAACTGGAGCAATTTATTGTAAAAGCAGAGCTAATATTAAAGGGGAACTGTGGTCTCCATACAAGTGGCCTTTATTAAAAAGAGCGCACTACTGCCTTTAAAATGATTCCAGGATCATGATTCCATCTGCAGTTTATCCAAAATTACAGCAGTATAAAGAGTATTTTTTCCTGCTAGCTGTGACATCACCAGCACTTGGGGTCTGCCTCCAAGTTAAAGGTTGGAGCATGCCCACTGCTGGGACAAAGCATCATCAGCTGCATCATAAGCCCCACCCCGTAAGTAGATCATTTTAAAAGCTAGCCACAAGCCTTAAAAAGATTTTCTCTGTCTCCCTAATGTGCTTATAGGAAGGGGAAAGGTCAGAGAATAGTAACAGGTCTGTAACTAGCCTAAAAATCAAATTGATCTTTTGGGGATGGGGCTTCTTACACAGCACATCATGTAACTGCCACAGACAGTCGGAACAGACAAAGCAGTGTAATTTTACAAGCCTATAACTTTAGATACAGGGAATCTTGTTTGAAAGGTATGAGCCATAACATAATAATACATAAAAGGCAAAAAACACATCATGGAAAAATTAGAAATGATAATCAATGCACATTCGCAGGCTCTATAAAATATCATTAATGCACTTGCATGCATTATAAATTAAGGGGTTTTAGAAAAAATAAATTGTTAAGACTAAAAAGCCTTCTAACTATGCCAATGTAACACCTCTTGGAATGGGAAGAAGTAAAAGCCTGATTAACTAATCCAATGAAAAAGACAGAGAAATATAAAAGTTTAAGGAAGGATTATGTTATGTTAGTGATTCAGAGTTTCACATGCTCGGTAAATTCTCTAGCCCCTCCCCCTCTGCTCTGCCAGAGCTGTCAAGTAACCAATGGATGAACTTCCTGTGTCCTCTCTGTAATCAAGACTGAGCAGTGAGAGAACCAATAGTTACTCTCTAGAAAGGAGGGGCTGCAGAAATCAGGAAATGTCAGAAACCTGACTCAGGTTTACCCACAATGCTGAGAGTTGACCGTTTCAGCTACCTGCTAGTTTGAAATTTAACATTTTAAAAAAATCATTTGAGAGAAGGAAAAGAAAAATGTTTGGTTGTCCAAAGGAATATTTTCTTTTGACCGTAAGTTACCTTTAAATGAATGAACATGGCCGCCTGCATCTTGGAAGACTTATTATGCTACAACACATTTATATGTAAGAAGCAAAGCGACCTGCCACTTTACATAAATAAACAGCGGAGCCCCAGACAAATTTATTAAGTCTGAACAGATGCCAATGAGAGATTACAGTGCACCTCACTGTCCTTAAAGGAGAACTAGGAACAGCAACGAGAAGCTAATGGCTTTTCTTGCACATTTGGAGACACCGGTTATGAAGTGTAGAAAATAGAATGTAGACATTGGGATAGTTCTACAGATTTGACAATTCTGATATAATTATATAAATTATGGACGATCTAAATTTGCTTAACACGATGTTAAAACCGTTTCTTGAGTTGAACGCATATAAAACCTTCATGCTAAAAGGATGATCAGTATTTATACTAGAGCATCCTGCAGCCTGGTTTCAGTATAGCCGTACAGCATTCCATTTAAAGGGCAACTATAGAGTCCAATGCAAATTCCCACCCCCTTCCCAATAAAAGTTGACAGTCCAGTCTAGGTCTGCCCCCACAGTGAGTACAGAACCTGGCCAGTGGGAAGACGTGCTTTTTGCACAGCGAGTCTTGCCATTGGTCAGGCCTCTAGATGGAGGCCGTCCTAGATTGGACCTGTGATCACAAGTTACATAGAAGATTTACGGTGATTAAAGTTAATTCTAGGGGTGAGGGCCTAGTGCTTTCGATTCCCACCCTGGGTAGTTTTATAGAGGGGATGTTTAGTAGTGTTCCCCTATATTAACTAGATTGTAAGCTCTATGGGGCAGGGACCTCCTTACCTTTTGTGGCAAAGCTCTAGCACTTCTATTTATATAATTTATATATTTATGTACTGAACTATCTATGTATTTATCCCCTTGTATGACTTTATTGTATTTTATTACTGTACAGCGCTATATAAATAAACCATACATACATACATACAAACATTAAACCAATACTTAGCCTTGCAGCCTTTTTCTAGCTAAATCTATCTAGTTCTCTCCAGACAGCAGGGCTGTAAGGCTAATGTCACACATCGCATGTATATTGATCTGAACATTCTGTTAAACGCCATAGACATGATTATCAGCTTCAGGGTAGGTGTTTATTGAATTAGCTGCATGATTGACATGCATTTTTTTAGGTCAGGTGTCAATTGCCATCCTACCCAGCATGCCCCTGCACTTATCTAAAGCTGATGGCTGCACCATAAATGATTTCATTGGCCTCTTGGGGTCTCTGGAGGAGAAACACAAATTTATCAAGTAAATAAAAACTGAGAATCATCTGTTCATCATCTGGATCTTGGGCTTGAATGAAACTTCACAACTGAAGGGGGGTACCAGCCAGATGTGCTTTCTGCAGCTGACTAACCATCCTGCTCTGCATTTGTTTCTAATGCTGCATTGTATCCTAGGGGGAAGCGATGGCCCCCTGATTCGGGACTGAAATCTGCCTCTCCGTAACCCTGCCTGCTGCCTTATCACCCAAAACAGCTGAGGATTCTATTGCAGGGAAGGGAATTCTTGGAAGGAACACAAAGAAGACTGTGTTTGAGCCCAGAGAGGCTTGTGGGACCAGCACTAAGGAAACCTTGAGATAGACATATGCAAGGTCCCAGGGAGGGGGCGAGACACAGTAATAAAAGGCTCCAGTGTCTAACGGCAAATAGCTTTCCTCCTACAGCGAAAAATGTTAGTAAGGGAACCCAATGCACAGCAGCAAACTCTGCCATTGGCTGGCCACGTGACTGCATTCCATGTGCCATTCAGATGCTAAGCCAGAGCGAGTTCTTTCATGCAGGCATTACAGTTTGGCACAACAGCGTATGGTCGCAGAGGGTGATGGGAGTTGTAGTTCTTCATGCTAATGAGTTGTAATTCATTTTTGTAATATAAAGAGGCTTGGTGAACAATTTTACCATTCCTTATATCAGAGCTGCCTGCCGCTCATTTTCCCTTAAACTCCTTCTTAAAGGGAGTGTCCACCCCTCTTTGCAAAAATCAGTATCTTTAATTCTGCTCCCAGCAAGAGATTTTATACTTACAAGCTCGGCGATCCACCGCCGCTTCCGGTCTCCTCGCTCCCTCTCCACTGCGGCTGCTGTGTTCTTTTTGTGTTCCCGAGCAGCTGCAGTGGAGACTGCTCCGGGAATGGCAGTCAGTGATTGGCTGTGACGTCACTGTCATGGCCGACACGGACTGCCTTACCCGGAAGTGAAGAGGTTTTGGCACTTTTTGCACAAGATTGATTATCGTAAAGGGTTGTGGACAGTCCCTTTAAGGTGCCCATACACTGGACCAGTGTATGGCGATCGGTTAAATTATTTTTCGCCAGTCCCGTAAATGTAAAGTGACCTCACAATAGATGACATCAGACAATAATGGACAGACTAATTGAATGTGGAACAATATGTATGGTACATCTACATTGTACATCTTTCTATCAAAGTATCGGTCTGTGTTACGATCGCAGTAACCTTTTATAGTGTATGTCCACCTTATCGGGTATTTCCACTTGTAAAATACACGTTTTTCAGTTTAATTGAAGAACGGGAGGTAAAGGAGCTGTGTCTTGCGTTCTTCAATTAAACTAGCAGGGTACCAGAGCGAAGGATAACGTGTTGTGTGTTGAATATAGTGTGTTGATACATTACAGAACTATTTATGGGATGTTCTGATAAAGCTGCACAGACACAATATCCATTATATGGACAGAACTGTAATCGATTGATTATTTACATTCCTAGTTCTTTTTATCGCAGTCCCAAGCTAGTGCATTAACAACGATATGAATAATATCTGTAACTATTACATGGACTTGGCTCACTCTTCCTACCATATATGTATATCTGTGTGTTGGGTTATATTACTTTTTTATAGGTGTAGGGGGCACTATAATGTCATATACATAGTGAAGTGTTCTTTGATTTAATTAAGATTTGTGCTTTGTGTATATGTATGGTGTTGGTATACAGACCTGAACAATACGTAACCAGTAAAACAAGGTAAATTGGTAATTGATATCGATATCATGGTCGGGGGTCTATATAAGGGTCTAGGTTCAGGTCTATCTGGACTATTTTTTTGAGAGATTAGTTTATGGGTTACCCGCAAGCCAGCTGCTATATTATGGAAGGTGGTACGGAGACCTGGCTAATCTGACAAAAGTTACAGACCTTTACCTCCCGGCCACAACAGGCCGTTTTAACACGCAATCTGATTGTGTGTTAAAAAGCACACACTAATGGGGCACAATTGAAGTGGTGCGCTGGGACCTTTTGCGCTGCGATGTGTTGATTGGAGCGCACTGTCTTTGTTGCGATTCGCATGTGTTCCGGTTCCCGAAAACGGCAGGGATTGCAGTGCAAGCGAGCACCAACACACACTTTTAGGCTGAGGCCACACTGCAACGCACAGGAAACGCCCACACAATCGCGAGCTTTATCGCCCGCGATTGTGTGTGCGATTCTTGTGCATTTTGTGTTTGCGCGTGCGTTTTGCACATGGGATTTTGCCATTTTTCGTTATGATAACACATGCGTTACCAAAACACCAAAAATGGTGAAAGCATGCGTTACCAAAATGCGAATGGACGCGCAATCGCATATGCAAGGAGGAAGGTCTATTCCGTGTAGCAGCTGGAATAGGGATACCTACTTCCCATCTCTCAGCTCCCATATTCATGTCTCCTCTGTGTAGAGTAGAGGAGGTTTAACCCCCCCAGTTTGGGTTTAGGGGGTCCTGGTTTGAAATATTAACACATCAGGGGCCCACATTATATAACTATGTACTACAGGCATATAATACAAGAACAAGGCCCCTAAATAATATCAGCCCTCCCTGGGCCCATTTTGACCCTACACCTAACCACAATGCACCTTTCTAAACCTAAAGGCAGGGCACTTCTAGGGTTTTTGCTGCCTGAGACAAACTTTTCAATGCACAACTTCGCACGTGGTTGTGAATTTGTCCATGGCTTGGCTCTGCCAATGGCCATGGCTTCACTGGTTGCTCCTTTAAGGTTTTTTTTGATCAAAATAACTTCTTTTATAGCCTGTGCTATATATGTTGGTTCAACCGTTACCATACATTAGAAATGCCATACTTGTAGTACTACTCTGTAGTATAAAAGAATTAAGACAAAAGATTTGTAAGCTTGCCACCAGGTCAAACCCTAACTAGCTAACTAGCATAACTAGACTTACCTAGCCTAACAAACTAAAGCTAACCTAATCATAAAAAATGTTGAAGTGGAGTTGATGCAACTTCAAGCTCGGCGCCTCTCTTCTTTAGTGCAGAGGTGCCGCCTGAGACAAATGTCTCACTCTGCCTAATGGTAGATGTGGCCCTGCCTAAAGGGGCACTTCCTGTACAGATCAATATGAAATCTTTCCTTGTCAGCTGAATTTTCCCATCATCTCTGGCTGACTACAGAAGACGTCTGAGTGCGAATATTTTACATTATTTATATGCCGTGTAGCTCTGCGATTGCAAATATTTTGGATTGAACTGCGCGCTTTTCACTTGATGTTAGACGTCCCTGTGCGTTTCACATGGGAATCAGCAGGAAGCGCTTTCTAATGAATGTCATCGCTTCCCTGGCATCTCAAGGGCCGACGTAGAGAGCGCTCTGCAATATCCTCCGCTTCACACAAGACCTTGGCAGCTATTTGATCGTTACATAGCAGTTTGTTTTATTCAGAGACCTGGAAATAATAATAAAAAGAAATCCTGATCCAAAACTTTCAGGCTGTGCTTTCCCCGTCCTAATTGTGCCACCTTGGATAACGGAAGTCATTTGATCTCGCCCGCTCTCGTTTGTGATGGCTGTAAAGGATTTGCTATTGTCTTGCCAATCAATATCTATCTCCTTTCTGTTCCAGATTCTGCAGGTTGTTTTTCCCCACACTGGTGCCTCGCTTATGTAATCTGCAGTTTGGGTTTTTAAATGTATTGCTAGATTTAACTATTAAGGGAGAAGTTGAACCTAAACCAAATAGCGACAAATTTATGTCACCTTGTGCCATCAAGCTGAAATCTGCCTTTAAGAAGAACTACACTCATGTACAAACCGACTGCTTTTTGCTAGTAACTGACTGTTTTAAGCTCCTCCTACTTAATAACAAAAACTGTGGGAGGAGCCAGAAAGAAGTCAGCTACTGTAATTGTATGTGTGTAATTCACTTGGTGACTTGTCAGTTACCTGCCCACAACCCCAACTGCTATTTTTTATAAAATATTTTATAGTTTATTACATGCATTTGTAACTAGATATTTTTTATAAGTTATATAAGTTATTTATCATTATGGAAAATGTATCTCCCTTTGCTCAATGAGCTTTTTATAAGCTTGAGCATGGGCAGAGCAGGCAGCAGGGGAATTGCTAGTCAATCATTAGTTGTGATGTCAGTCACAGTCTTATTGACTTGATAGAGGGAGGAGCCAACTTACTTTGCCAGAATAGAGGTAATCATTATACTTAAATATCTTGTGGATAATACATCTAATAATGCGCTGAATGTATCATTTGGGGTTTGGGGGGCTGGAAAACGGACATGTGAGTAGACATGCCCTTTAAGATTGTGTCCGATCGCCTTATCAGCTCAACATAAAATACTGGTCCTTTGAATACTGTAATTATTCTAAAGCTGGGTACACACATCAACATTATATAGGAAATGACAGTCAGATTCCTGGAACCTATAAACCCCCTAGACACATTCCCAATGTTCTCCCTGTACTTTGTATAGGGAGATGGTTTTTGAGCGCAAAAGGCCACTAATCAGTGGCGTAACTACTGCCCCCGTGACTGTGGGGGGGGCCTGACGTTAGTAGGGCCCGCCACAAGCCCCTAATCTGTGCCCCTAATCTGTGCGGCGGCGTGCAGGTTTTAATCAGTTGATCGCGCGTATGAATGAAACCTAAAATCAGCTGTTTAAAAGACCGGTTCCGGTTCAGTTCCGGAAGTTCAGGTCCAGTTTTAAATAGCTGATTGCGCGTATGTTTCATTCATACACGCGATCAACTGATTAAAACCTGCACGGTGCCGCACAGATCTTGCAGTCTGCGGAGGGAGTCAGGGGCCCGGCCCCCAAACTCGCGGGGGTGCCCGGGCCCCTTCAGGTACACCCCTGCCACTATTGGCTCCCTATACTAAAGTATAGACCAATAGAAATCTTTCATTGCATTGACTGGTTTTCCATCACACACAGCCAATAAAAGCCAATCCCCATGTTTTTCATTTAAGTAAATCTTGATTTCCCGGTATAAATCACATTGCCTGTTTCTTTGAACATGAATGAACATGTTTATCTGACCTATCACTATCCCTCTTCCTTGTGTCTCTAAATAGGCAAGAATGTGACTGTGACAGCCCAGATCAACTATTGTCCCTATAGCTGCTATGCTGTTTATGGAATTCGTTCCTTAATGGCTCATTTCATCTGCCAACCTAGAGAATTTAAGGAATAGATGTCGCACTCACTTTTGAAACCATCAGCTTTTTTTCCAGATCCTCGTCGTCCTTGTATTTCTCATCTGTCAGGACTCCTGGGGATTAAACAGGGATACAGGTTTATCAATAATAAATAAAAAAGGCATTATGGGTCCTTTTCACACTTCCAAACTGACCCCTTTCCTGCAGGACTGCCTAGATTTAAAGTCCAGGGTTATGCAGTGCTTGCTGCACATTTATGAAAGATTGAAATTAAAGAGGCTTTTAAATAGCGGCTAATATCCTGTGCTTATAACGCGCTATAAGAGGTACTTAGAACTGCATGGGTAAGCGCGACTTTAGCAATCAATTGGCGGAAGACGGGGGCAGAATTCCCCCAAATTTAACCCACCACAAGCGAAAAGTTAAGGGACAGTTCACTGGAAATGATCATATTTGTTAAATTGTTAGTTTGTGTGATGCCTACTTAGTTATTCTACATATTCTCTCCCATTTTAAAAATCAGTTGATTTCATACCCTTTGCTGTTCCCTGCTGTGACATTAGTGAGCTGACATTTCAGGTTTCTAACAGTCCTCTTCCCCGGATGCCACCACTTCCTTGGAATGTTCCTAACAGTAATTTCTACTGATTGGCTGTTGGTGGGTCAAGATACTCAGATCTCTACTGAGCAACTAAATCAACCCAGGCGCTGGGTCAAGGGCAAGACCACAACAGTCTCTACTAGGGGTCCTGCAAACAGGAAGTCAGTATTTCGTTTGCATTTTTTTTATACACAGACAAAATGCTGAATGGGCAAATTAAGGTCATTGGGATGGACAATATACTGCTCTTTTTTCTGAAAAGTATATGTATTTGCACTGAACTTCCCCTTTAAGCGTTTTCGGTTCCATGTAAAATGACAATGTTTACGGATGTAAAGGAGAACTAAACCTATATATGCACACACAGGCCAATCAAGTTCTTGTAGTGGCTTAGGACTGAGCATGTGTGAAGAATATAACGGTCAGTGACCAAACTGTGTGATACAGGAATGCTGGGAAGTAAAGCACAATCCCAAAGTAAAGGAAATTTCCCTACGAAATAATGAGAATTGAGACACCGATTCCAGTTTTTATGGCAAGGGGCTCTGCCTTCTGATTCAGTTTTGTTCTGAGGCTATAGTTGTCCTTTAAATTTGTTCTTGAAAATGTTCTAATGACCGCCTGTGTTTCCTAAACAAACACAGGTTTACGGTGTCAATGAGTATTTAACAGCAAACATGCAGAGTATGTTTTCTATGTGTACACATGGGCAGAGTTTCTTTACCAACCAAAATATGTAAATATCTAGGAACGCACTTAAAAACCATTTATTGTATTTTATTCTAAAGCTATTTCTGCTTTGTTATTATTTAGATGTATACAGGGTATCCTCATCTTCTGCTATAACATGGGGCTGAATGAGTTAAGTCATTGCTTTCCAGTGACAAAAGATCTCCATATTGTCTGGACCCTCTTTCTCTATGCCCAGCTAATTGTATAATCCATCTATTCTCCATCTCTATTCTATGGGATTCTTCTAAAGTCCTTGTTGCAAGAGAAAGGTACCACAGGAGGGAGGGGGGAGCGTGGGAGTTTTGGAAATGTCAGCTTGGCTTTAGATCACAGTTTCTGTTAACAGACAAGAAGTATCCATGCTGCATTCCCAGCAGCCATTGAAATGCAGTCTTTTAACTTTTTAACCAATTGCAGGCTGGGTTTGTTTAAGGGAAGACTGCTGTTTAACAGGAGCCTGTAGAATAGGGATACACGATTGTGATCATTGGAGGTTACTGGAACTTGACGTTCCTTAAAGAAAAATTGCAGTCACTACTCTTGATGTAACCTATACCACTGGTATAAGCATGCTCAGTTAGCTTTACCCAGGAAGAAATAAGCTGTCCAATGAGCTCCCTGTGCTTAATCAGCAGTGAGAATTAAAAGTCACATTCATCTTTAAGACAGGTGTTTCTTTATGTAGAAATCACATACAGGGAGATTCATAGGGCTGTGTACGGAGAGCTGTAAACGCCCTTTTCCGTTAAAAGTCACGGTAACCCAAGTACCAATGGTTAGCGTGACTTTAAGACATAACTTACTTACCGCCACAAGGTATGTACCATGCCGATAACAGCTCTATCTGCTGGCGTTAAAGACTTGGAATGGATAAACCCATTCATTATGCACTGAGAGCCACTATTGGCTCAGTGCATTGCCAAGAGGAGGAAATAGTGATACCGGCTCTCCGTGCATAGCCCTATCAATATATGCGGATCGCGTTACTTGCCTTTGCGAGATTACGTCTGGTATTGCATCATGGGATCGCGAATAGGTAATACTTTCTAGTAGCGTGGAATAATGTCCCCCTACAGAACCCAGTTAAGTTTTGCGCTATGAGGTAACGCTAAACTAAACAATAGTGGTTTTGGTTCAGTTGAACAGTGCTATTTCCAAAAACATTTGAAAAAATCTGGCAAATTCTGCAGTGTGGCCGTATCCTAAATCAGGGAAATGTATCCTATAGCCTAAACTAAACCCTACATTGAGGCATGTTGACCCTATCAATGCCATTACAACAAAAACATTCACGGATTTTGATTGGTTAGAAATAGGGACCAATCATGCAACGCGCATTGTGTATACTTTCTACTCTGAACTTTGTGTTCCATTATCTCTTCGTTTTTTCTATAACAAAAAAGCCTTGTCAAAGAAAACCTTGAAAAGCCATTTGCGATGACACCCCATTCTAACTGCAACAGATTTAGAGTCCAGTTACTCAGACCTACCTAATGTGTGATAAAAGTCCACTCATACACGGAAAATGGACCTCTGACTAAATTGCTTTTCTGTACACGAACAGAAGAAGAAAGAAACAGATCTAAAAATACAAAAGTTGAGCTTGTACAGCTCGGCCGCTTCCTTGCGTTATTAATAGAATTTATTCCTTATAAGCGGAAGATTGCAAAGGGTCGATGCCTTTTTTTTTTCTGGATTAACTGATTGGTTAACCTGGACCTAAGGGAGAGATGAAAGATGTCAACAGATAGATAAGGCTAATAGACTTCCTCGTTAATGCTTCTTACGATACGGATCTCTGATAAAAGAGCATTTTCCCAGGGGGGTCTGCGACAGTCCCTAATAACTACATGCTTAGGGGTTAGAGTTCAGAAAAAGCTGAGGAAGAAGATCTAATTGCTCTGATCTGATCCAGGATACCTGTTATGTGATTAGCAATGGCAAATCCTTAAAGTGGTTTTGGATGGCATATGGCAATCCACTCAGTTGTTGGTCTGAACAGACAAGCAGTTAGTTCAGTGGATAAAATCCTTATTCTTTGAATTATATATCTCTATTACGCATATCTAGTAATTCTACATATTATCTTCATTTTTGAAAAATCAATTGATTTCAGACCCTTTGTTGTCAGTAGTAAGCGCTGGGTTTTTTACTGATTGCTGTTAAGCTAGGTACACACCTAGCGATTTTCCCTGACCGACGTTCGATACTTTCGAACGGTCGGCCAGAGGATAGGAATGTCGGTCGCGGCAAGCAGCCCGTCCGATAGTCACCGCGACCCGATCGTGGCGTCCATAGAGGACCGCACGATCGGACGAGGTTTTCCACCCCTGTCCGATCGTCCTTTTCGTCCGATTCGGACGAAACGGTGGAGGACATGGGCACATTTCGGATGCGATAATTTCGGTCCGATCGACCGATACACTGAACTATCGGCCGATCGGACCGAAATATCTAATCGTGTGTACCCAGCTTTAGAAAGGTCAAACATGACTGAGCAACTGAATCAACCCAGTAAACATACCAATCGGATTGTGTATGACCAATTGTACGATCGCCATACCTTTTTTTCCCTTATCGGGTCAATGGGAAAAATGTCATCATACCAGCTGCCAATGGTACGATAAAAGTTTTCCCACTGACCCGATAAAAAAAAAACGTACGACGATCGTACAATTGCCCATACACAAACCGATGTACCGATATTGTACTGCAGGAATTGGTGTGTGTATGGGGACAATAACTCTTAAGTGACACTTCTTACAACCCAGTGCCTCTGCTCTCTTTCAGTCCCTCCACTGGCTGCCAATCACAATAAGGATCCAGTTCAAGCTGATTACCCTAGCCTACAAAGCACTATCCAACACCACTCTGAAAATTGTATCCTCCCCTCATCCACCCTTATTACCTCTTCCCACACTCACATTGCTCTGGAACTTCCCCTCTAGGTATGTCATTCATCAACTAAACTAATCTTCTGTCAGAAGTTTTGCTGTTGCTGGAATGGTGACAGAGTTTTGACAGCTGGAACGCTGTATGCAGTTTTGACAGTTGGTTTACGGGGAAAAAGTCAGGTCAGATGGATGTGGGAGTGGTTAAAAGAGGTAGGGGGGAATACTGTTCCTGAGCAAAACCTATGCTGGATTGAAGGCATGTAGCAACACACACACCTCAGAATAAGTGCTTATTTATTATTATAGATTATTAAAGATGAGAACGATTAAGATTTTTTCAGTATAGTGTCCCTTTTAATATCTTCAAACAAAACCTCAAAACGCACCTCTTCAGGTTCCATATAACCTGTTCTAAGACATTACCCCTCTCATTGACGCAACCTGATCCTACCCCCTAATAAAACTCCACTGCCAGTCAACTTACAGCCTACCAATTAGCTTCATCTTATGTGTCACCCATAACCTGTAAGCTCACTGGACAGGGTCCTCTTTCCTTGTGCTGTAAATTAACTCATCACTTTGTGTAATTATATGTAATATATATGTACTACCCTTGTATGTAACATGCATGACTATGTAAGCGCCATGGAAGAAGAGACCATAACAGATACTATTAGGAGTTTTTCTTGAGGGCCACATGTTGGACATCCCTACCTTCGATGTGTATAGACTGACAGGGATCTGCCTGATAATCTTTATACCGAAGAGCACACCCAATCCAAGAGATTATTTATTTTATACAGACCAGTCATCTTAGCTCACACATAGCGTACAAATATGCGGCAAATACATCGCCGTTAAAGGGTTTGTGAAAAAATAAAGTTGTTGCGAACATTGTTTCATCTCCCTGAAAAAGGTTCCACGGTTCAGAAGATTCACTGGACAGATTTGTCTCCAGGTCGTTGCACACATCGTCCCTATCTGATTTTGTCTACAGACGGCGCTGATTTTTATAACAGAACTAACTTGTGAGCCAAACGTTTCCTATAAATGGCTTAAAACTCTGCCATATTGGCTGCAAGAACTTTCCTGCATAGTAACATAGTAACATAGTAACATAGTAATTAAGGTTGAATAAAGACATTCGTCCATCAAGTCCAACCTATTCCCTTTTTTTTTTTTTTAACCCTACCTAACAGTTGATCCAGAGAAGGCAAAAAACCCCAGCTAAAAAGGGGGGGAAAAATTCCTTCCTGACTCCAAATGGCAATCGGAAAGTATCCCTGGATCAACCAGATCTATATGCATTAATACCAGTAATTCTCAATATTTTTTATTTTTAGAAACTTATCCAGGCCTTTTTTAAAGTTATTCAATGAACTTGCCATCCCCACCTCTGCTGGAAGACAGTTCCACAGTTTCACCCGTTCTCACTGTAAAGAAAACCTCTCCTAACTTGAAGATGAAACTTCTTTTCTTCCAACCTTAAAGGATGTCCACGAGTCCCTGATATGACCTATTAGTGAACAATGCACCAGAGGTTCACTGTATGGGCCATTAATATATTTGTATAAGGTTATCATGTCCCCACGCAACCGCCGCTTCTCCAATGTAAACAGCCCTACTTGTCTAATCTGCCTGCATATTCAAGCCCCTCCATTCCCCTTATTAATTTAGTTGCCCTTCTCTGAACTGCCTCAATTTCCAAGATGTCCCTTTTGTATATGGGATTCCAAAACTGCACCGCATATTCCAAATGTGGGCCTTACCAGTGCCTTGTAAAGAGGGAGAATAATATTTTTCTCTCTTGATTCCATTCCCCTCTTTATACAAAGACATTATCTTGCTAGCTCTAGCTGTTGCTACCTGGCATTGTTTGCTACAGCTAAGTCTGTTATCTACCAGAACCCCCAAATCTTTTTCCATTTCAGATGCACTTAACACAGAGTTTATTTATGGTGTAGGTGGCACAGGGATTATTAAATCCCAAATGCATCACCTTACATTTATCAACATTGAATCTCATCTGCCATTCTGCTGCCCATTTTGATAATCTATCTAGGTCTGCTTGCAGCACTTGCCACATCATTGGAAGTTTCCAAAGCTCGCATAATTTAGTGTCATCAGCAAACACAGAGCCTTGCTCTCAATGCCCCCTTCTAAGTCATTTATAAACAGATTAAACAGAAGCGGCCCCAGTACAGAACCCTGAGGAACTCCGCTTAGAACTTTAGCCCACATAGATGTAGCTCCATTAACCACCACTCTCTGTTTGCGGTCCAATAACCAGTTCTCTATCCATGAACAAATGTTTCTCTTCAAGCCACAGTCCTCAGTTTATACATTAGTCGCCATGTGGCACAGTATCAAAGGCTTTTGCAAAATCCAAATATCCACATCCACAGCTGTGCCTGAATCTAACTTCTTACTCACTTCTTCATAAAAACCAATTAAATTTGTCTGGCATGATCTATTTCTCATAAATCCATGCTGCCTACTACTATATAGATGATCTCTGGAGACAAAGTCAAGGATATGATCCCTTAACAAAGTTTCCATCACCTTCCCTACCACTGATGTTAGGCTTCACAGGTCTATGTTACCAGGCTGTGAACGACTACCTTTTTTGAATATTGGTATTACATTGGCTTTTTTTCCAATCCAGCGGCACATCCCCAGACAAAAGCGAATCTGAAAAGATGAGACACAGTGGTCTTGCTAGAACTGAACTAAGCTCTTTTAAAATCCTAGGATGCATCCATCTGGTCCTGGCGCTTTATTGATTAACTTTGTCTAATTGATTCCGTACCATATCCTCTGTTATCCAATGTGAAAACTCTTCATTTCCTCCCTGCACATTGTTACCAATCCCTACTGTAAGGATTCTCAACAGTAAAAACCGATGTAAAAAAACCGTTTTGCAGATTAGCCCTTTTCTTCAATCCTCTACAACCACCTCAGCTCCATTATTTAATGGTCCCACATTCTCAGTCCTCATTTTTTAACCATTTATATACTTAAAAAACATCTTGGGGTTGGACTTGCTTTGTCCGGCAATCCGTATTTCATTTTCTATTTTAGCTAGTTTAATTGCTTTCTTTGCACTCTTTATTACAACTTTTGAAGTCCCTGTAAGCCTGTTTCTGCCTTCTGCTTTCAATATTTAAAAGCCCTTTCTTTTTTTTCCATTTCCCTTTTTACCTGAGCATTAAGCTGGGTAACACCTATCGATTTTTCCTCCTGACCGACCGTTCGATACTTTCGAACGGTCGGCCAGGAGGAAGGACTGTCGGTCGCGTCAAAAGCAGCCACGTCCGATAGTCCCCACCGCGACCGTCGTGCGGTCCATAGAGGACCGCACGATCGGATAAGGTTTCTACTCACCCTGTCCGATCGTCCTTTCGTCCGATTCGACGAACGGTCGATCGGACATGGGCACTTTCGGATGCGATAATTTCGGTCCGATCGACCGATACACTGAACTAACTATCGTTCGATCGGACCGAAATATCTCATCGTGTGTACCCAGCTTTAAGCCATGCAGGAGGGACCTAATTTTTTTACACTTGTTTCCTAAAGGTACCGATTTGGAATGTTATAGTTTTAATATCCCTTTAAAAGTGGTCCACATCTGCTCATTATCTTTACCTAGAAACAGTTCCCCCCAGTCTATGAGCAGGGCGATTTTCCTTTAAAAGCATAAAATTAGCTTTCCTGAAGTAAAAGTTTTTGTTAAGCCAGTGCACTTTAGTTTTCTGCAACCTAATAAATGACACTATATCATGGTCACTATTCCCTAAGATTCCCATTACCTTCATCTCCAAAATGAGCTCTGGGTTATTAGATATCACCAGATCCACACGCATTCTTTCTAGTAGGAACTTCTACCATCTGTGAAAGAAAATGCTCATATAGGAAATTTAAGAACTTTATACATTTTGAGGTGCTGGCAGTTCCATTACTCCAATCTATTTCAGGGTAGTTAAAATCCCCCATAACCAAACATGCCCCATACCAGCAGCCTTCGCCACACTGCATATGGAGATTCATTTCCACCTCTTCCCCGGCTTTGGCGGCTTATAACACACTCCAACAATTAATTTACCTACCTTCTTGCTTCCTGTACCAGTTCCACCCATAATGTTTCTCTGCCGCATCGTTTGCTCCCCCCATCTATTCCATCTTTTAAATTTGGCTTCAATTCCTGTTAAACTACACATAAACTCCTCCTCCTTTCTTATTAACTCGTGTCAGTCTAAATAAGAGTACCCTTCAATATTTACTGTCCAGTCGTGTGAATCATTAAGCCATGATTCTGCTATACCAATTCATAACCTTTCCTTTAACGCGCTATTATTTCAAGTTCGCCCGTTTTTCCAGCCAGACTCCTTGCATTTGTAAACATACATTTTAGATTATCAATTGATTACTTCCATACATGGTCGTACATGCCTCCTTATCCTCATGCTCCCCCCTCCTCCTTCTCCCTCCCTCCGTTGTGTTACTAGCCCCCAGATCCCTAACTTCTCTATCTACCCCTGTGTAGTTAAAACGTTCCCTCCCCCCCCCCCATACCTAGTTTAAAATCTCCTCATCCAACCCCCTACGCCTCTTCTCCCCCAAAACAGTTGCACCTCACACCATTGAGGTGCAATCCGTCACTACTAAAGAGCCTGTAGCCAACAGAAAATCAGCCCAGTTCTCTAAAAACCCAAACCCCATCTCCTTACACCACTCTCTTAGCCACCATTTATCTCCTGAGCTCCGTTGCCTCCCTAGCGTAGCACGTGGCTGCGGTAGTATTTCTGAAATCACTACCCTGGAGGTCCTTGCTTTAAACTTGGCCCCTAATCTCGGAAATCATTTTTAAGGACCTCACCTCCACCTCTAACTTTGTCATTGGCACCAATGTGAACCAAGACCGCCGGGTCACTCCCAGCCCCACCCAATAATCTGTCTCAACATCCCCCACATGTCGAACCCTAGCACCGGCAGCAACACACTGTTCGGCATGCAGGGTCCTGGCGACAGATTACCCTATCTACACCCTTCTATAATAGAATCCCCTACCACTACCACCTGTCCTATCCTTCCTAGCCCCCAGTTCTCTCCTCCCTTTGTATTGGAGAGGCCGTCCCCTGGTGCTCAAGGGAAGGCCCGCTCCATACATGCTGCTTCCGAGCCATCTCCTCCACACTTCCACCTAAATGGCAATCTGTTGGGATCGACCAGCTGGGAAGAAGCCCCCCTATCCTTCCGTCCCCTACTTTCCCCTGGTGACCCTTACAAATCTATCTTCCTTCTCCACCTTATCTGCCCCATCTCCACCCCACCAGTTTACTGGCCCCTGCCAGTACCTGCATTTCCCCCAGGTTTGCAAGTCCTGCAATGCTGCAAGTTTACCCCTTAGACTCTGTACCTCAGATTCCAAATGGGCAACCCCTCACATCTGACACATACATAGGTCCCCTGGGGCGCTGCTCCAGATCCCATACATGCTGCAGGATCACATTGCCGCGCCCCCAACAAAACGTGTCCATACTAACAGCAATACACAGCGAGACACACGCAGAGAATAGTGTTGTTTCTTAAACGCTTTCTTGTTTTAAAAAAAAACGCTTTAGTTTTTTAAACGCTGTCAATTCTCTTAAAAACAGAAAAATCTCTTTAAAACAGGAATCGCTCAAGCTAATCGCTCATGAAAGGCCTTAAATGAGGTTCAAAACCAACCAGAGCCAACAGGCCTCAGCCAATTTAAACCAATTAGTTACACCCCCATCCAATCAGAAGAGAGAGAAAAAAAAAAAAAACCCCTTTCCTTTGTCTCCTACCAGCTCCCCCCCGCTCCACAGGTAACAGTGTTTTTTTAAACCACGACAGCGCATCAGTCCGCTAGTCGTCGCTGGTCTACCCCCCTGTCCCTAGTATGTCGCTTAATCTCGCACAGAAACTAAATGACTGCTTTTTAATTTCAACAGAGCACAGGTATTAGGAGAAGAGGTACAGAGAGCATTGGCATAGCATCATAAACCACTCTTGCTCATACTGTGCCGTTCCATATAAGGTCCGCCAGTTTTGTTTTTTGCATGTTCCTGGTATGTAAAAAATGCAGACTTGACATTTGATCTGCCAGAGTATTTCTTTTTACTGATATGCTGGTATTCTAATCAAATGACATTGTAGGAAACTCTGTAACAAAGAAAAGTTCCGTCAAAATCCTTGTGTGTCAGGCTGTAACATTTGTATGTAAACAAAAAACATATTGTCCAATATGTAATAATAAGGCTGAAGACCTGGTGATAAAGGTGACACGTATTGCTTGTATGGTGCAGGACGTCGTGCGCAGCCATTTTGAACAGGAAGTGACCTAGTGGTCCTTTATCTAGGCCTACCTGCATATATGTAGAAAATGCATTGTGCAACCAAAAAATGTCCCTTTTCTTTTAGAACTAAAGGGGCTAAATGAAGATCTCAAGCCGCATGCCAAAGCAATGCCCCCTTAAAAGCACTGAAGCCATTTTGTTATCATGTTAAGAACATGCCTTTTCCAACTGCTTAAAAAAACTTATAAACAAAATCTGTTATTTTTGCACATTCTACTCTTTCTCTCTCTTCCCATACAGATTTTGCTAACACAATGCATCAGATTTAATAAAGTTGTTCCATGTGTCGTGGATTAAAAACATAATTCAGGGAATACAACAGCAGATTGTACTTATGACCTTTAATGCTGCCAATTCTAACTAGAGAGCTTATGGAAAGCATTCTGCATGTTGAAAGCAACACGATGTTCATGAACACAACACAGGGAGTAAATTGTAACTTCATGGGTATCTATGTAATTTATCAATTTAACTCTATCTCTATCTGTCTGTCTGTCTATCTATCTATTCTGTCTTTTCTTATCTGTTTGTCTATCAATATATGTCCTCTATCTATGTATCGTCTATCATCTATCTCTATCTAAATATAAATCCCTAATTGTCATTTATCATTTAACTGTATCTATGTATATCTGTCTGTCTATCGATATCTATCTCTGTCTGTCTATATCTATCTGTCTTCCTATCTTCTATCTCTTCTGTCTATCCTATCTCTGTCTATCTATCCTATCATCTCTCTATCTTTTATATCTATCTCTATCTCGATTCACTGGACAGATTTGTCTCCAGGTCGTTGCACACATCGTCCCTCTCTGATTTTGTCTACAGACGGCGCTGATTTTTATAACAGAACTAACTTGTGAGCCAAACGTTTCCTATAAATGGCTTAAAACTCTCTGCCATATTGGCTGCAAGAACTTTCCTGCATGTATTACTCAAGAAACTAAATGACTTGCTTTTTAATTCAACAGAGCACAGGTATTAGGAGAAGAGGTACAGAGAGCATTGGCATAGCATCATAAACCACTCTTGCTCATACTGTGCCGTTTCCATATAAGGTCCCTGCCAGTTTGTTTTTTGCATGTTCCTGGTATGTAAAAAATGTCAAGACTTTGACATTTGATTGCCACGAGTAATGGTTTCTTTTTACTGATATGCTGGTATTCTATCAAATGACCATTGTGGAGGAAACTCTGTAACAAAGAAAAGTTGCCGTCAAAATCCTTGTGTGTACAGGCTGTAACATGTTGTATGTAAACAAAAAACAGTATTGTCCAATATGTAATAATAAGGCTGAAAGACCCGGTGATAAAGGTGACAGTATTGCTTGTATGGTGCAGGAAGTCGTGGCAGCCATTTTGAACAGGAAGTGACCTAGTGGTTCTTTATCTAGGCCTACCTGCATATATGTAGAAAAAATGCATTGTGCACCAAAAAAATGTCCCTTTTCTTTTAGAACTAAAAGGGGCTAATGAAGATCTCAAGCCAGCATGCCAAAGCAATGCCACACTTACAAAGCACTGAAGCCATTTTGTTATCATGTTAAAGGAACATGCCTTTTCCAACTGCTTAAAAAAACTTAATAAACAAAAATCTGTTATTTTGCACATTCTACGTCTTTCTCTCTCTTCCCATACAGATTTTGCTAACAACAATGCATCAGATTTAATAAAGTCTTGTTCCATGTTCGTGGATTAATAAACATAATTCAGGGAATACAACAGCAGATTGTACTTAATGACCATTTAATGCTGCCAATTCTAACTAGAGAGCTTATGGAAAGCATTATCTGCATGTTGAAAGCAACACGATGTTCATGAACACAACACAGGGAGTAAATTGTAACATTCATGGGTATCTATGTATTTATCAATTTAACTCTATCTCTATCTGTCTGTCTGTCTATCTATATCTGTCTATTTCTTATCTGTTTGTCTATCTATATATGTCTCTATCTATGTATCTCTATCAATCTATCTCTATCTAAATATAAATCTAATTGTCTATTTATCAATTTAACTGTATCTATGTATATCTGTCTGTCTATCGATATCTATCTCTGTCTGTCTATATCTATCTCTGTCTATCTTTATCTATCTCTGTCTATCTATATCTATCTCTGTCTATTTATATCTATCTCTGTCTATTTATATCTATCTCTGTCTATCTATCTCTGTCTATCTATATCTATCTCTGTCCATTTATATCTATCTCTGTCTATCTATATCTCTCTCTGTCCTAATCGTATCTATCTCTGGTCTATCTTATATCTATCTCCTGGGTCTAGTCTATATCTATCCTCTGGTCTATCTATATCTATCTCTGTCTTCTATATCTATCTCTGTCTATCTTCTATCTCTGTCTATCTATAGTCTATCTCTGGTGGCTATCGATATTATCTCTGTCTCTTCTATCTCTCTCTGTCTATCTATATGCTATCTCTGTCTATTATATTCTATCTCTGTCTATCTATATCTACTATCTATCTTGTCTAGTCTATATCTATCTCTGTCTATTCTATATCTATCTCTGTTATCTATATCTATCTCTGTCCTAGTCTGATATCTATCTCTATTTATATCTATCTCTGTCTATCTATATCTATCTCGGTCGATATTATCTATCTATCTATCTGTCTCTACTATATCTATCTCTGTCTATTTTATATCTATCTCTGTCTATCTATATCTTATCTCTGTCTGTCCTATATCTATCTCTGTCTATCTATCTCTGTCTATCTATATCTATCTCTGTCTCTATTTATTATCTATCTCTGTCTATCTATATCTATCTCTGCTATCTATATCTAATCTCTGTCTGTCTAATCATCTATCTCTGTCTATTTAATATCTATCTCTGTCTATTTATATCTATCTCTGTCTATCTATCTCTGTCTATCGATATCTATCTCCTGTCTGTGTCTATATTATCTCTGTCTATCTTTATCTATCTCTGTCTATCTATATCTATCTCTGTCTATTTATATCTATCTCTGTCTATCTATATCTATCTCTGTCCATTTATATCTATCTGTCTATCTATATCTATCTCTGTCTATTTATATCTATCTCTGTCTATCTATATCTATCTCTGTCTATCTATCTCTGTCTATCTATATCTATCTCTGCTATCTTTATCTATCTCTGTCTATCTATATCTATCTCTCTGTCTATCTTTATCTATCTCTGTCTATCTATATCTATCTCTGTCTATCTTATCTATCTCTTGTCTATTATATCTATCTCTGTCTATCTATATCTATCTCTGTCCATTTATATCTATCTGTCTATCTATATCTATCTCTGTCTATTTATATCTATCTCTGTCTATCTTTATCTATCTCTGTCTATCTATATCTATCTCTGTCTATTTATATCTATCTCTGTCTATCTATATCTATCTCTGTCTCTCTATATCTATCTCTGTCTATCTTTATCTATCTCTGTCTATCTATATCTATCTCTGTCTATTTATATCTATCTCGTCTATCTATATATCTCTGTTCTACTATATCTAATCTCTGTTATCTATATCTATCTCTGTCTATCTATATCTATCTCTGTCCATTTATATCTATCTGTCTATCTATATCTATCTCTGTCTATTTATATCTATCTCTGTCTTCTATTCTATCTCGTCTCTTATCTATCTCTGTCTATCTATATCTATCTCTGTCTATTTATATCTATCTCTGTCTATTTATATCTATCTCTGTCCTAGATCTATCTCTGTCTATCTATATCTATCTCCTGTCGTATCTACATCTATCTCTGTCTATCTATTCTATCTCTGTCTATCTTTATGATCTATCTGTCTTCTATATCTATCGTCTCTATCTATATCTATCTCTGTCTATTATATCTATCTCTTGTCTATTCTATATTCTTTTATCTCTGTCCTCTATCTATAATCTCTGTCTATCTATATCTATCTCTGTCTATCTATTTCTATCTCTGTCTATCTATATCTATCTCTGTCTATCTATCTCTGTCTATTTATATTTATCTCTGTCTATTTATTCTATCTCTGTCTATCTAGTCTCTTATCTTATCTATTCTGTCTATCTATTATCTACTCTGTCCTATCTTTATCTATCTCTGTCTATCATATCTTAGCTCTGTCTATTTATATCTATCTCTGTCTAGTTATATCTATCTCTGTCTATCTACCGTCTATCTTATCTATCTCTGTCTATCTATATCTATCTCTGTCTATCTTTATCTATCTCTGTCTATCGATATCTATCTCTGTCTATTTATATCTATCTCTGTCTATTTATATCTATCTCTGTCTATCTATCTCTGTCTATCTATATCTATCTCTGTCTATCTATATCTATCTCTGTCTATCTTTATCTATCTCTGTCTATCGATAATCTATCTCTGTCTATTTATATCTATCTCTGTCTATTTATATCTATCTCTGTCTATCTATCTCTGTCTATCTATATCTATCTCTGTCTATCTAATCTATCTCTGTCTATCTATAGCTATCTCTGTCTATCTTTAATCTCTATCTCTGTCTATCTACTTAATCATCTCTTTCTATTTTATCTATCTCCCCTCCTTGTTCATTATATCTATCTCTGTCTATCTCTCTCTGTCTATCCTATACTATCTCTGTCTATTCTATATCTATCTCTGTCTATCTTAGATACTATCTCTGTCTATCATATCTATCTCTGTCTATTATATCTATTCTGTCTATTATTCTATCTCTGTCTACTATCTCTGTCCTATCTATATCTTCTGTCTATCTATATCTATCTCTGTCCTATTCTATATCTATCTCTGTCCTACTGTCTATCTATCTCTGTCTATCGATATCTATCTCTGTCTATCTATATCTATCTCTGGTCCTTATATCTATCTGTCTATCTATATCTATCTCTGTCCATTTATATCTATCTCTGTCTGTCTATATCTATCTCTGTCTATCGATATCTATCTCTGTCTGTCTATATCTATCTCTGTCCATTTATATCTATCTCTGTCTATCTATATCTATCTCTGTCTATCGATATCTATCTCTGTCTATCTATCTCTGTCCATTTATATCTATCTCTGTCTATCTATATCTATCTCTGTCTATCTATCTCTGTCTTCTATATCTATCTCTATCTGTTTGTCTATCTCTGTCTGTCTATCTCTATCTCGTCTGTCTGTCTATTTCTCTCTCTATCTCTCTATCTAATCTAAATTAAATGTATCTAATTATCTATATAAATATCTATCCATCCCACGAATACATTTTATTTATCTCTCTATCAATCTATTTACAAAGTATCTATATATACAATCTATCTATCTATGTATCTATAATCTCTCTATCAACACTAACTAAATATAAATCTCTTATCTATATATTATCAATCAAATCTATCCATCCACCATATACATTTTATTTAAATAATCTCTATACATGAAAGTCATGGGTAATAAAAACTAATTTATATATGAACCACAAGGGCCCAGGCACATGGACTTCCATCAGGTGTGATTAAGGGGACAATGGATCCCTGAAACTTTTGTGTGCGATTCACTCAAATAATGATGATTAATTCTAGAGTAAAAACCATCTTTATTGAAGTAGTTATTCTAGAGAAAGCCATCTTTTTTTAAGATGATAATTCTAGAGTAAACCATCTTTATTGGAAGATATTCTAGAGTAACATCTTTTTAATTAGATGAATAATTCTAAGTAAAAGCCATATTTATTGGTATTGATTCTAGAGTAAAACCATCTTTATGGATATTAATTCTTGGAGTAAAACCCATCTTTATTGGATATTCTAGAGTAACCATATGTATTGGATGATTAATCTAGAGTAAAACCATCTTTATGAATGATTAATTCTAGAGTAAAGCCATCTTTATTGGATGATTAATTCTAGAAGTAAAACCTATGTATTGGGATGATTAATTCTAGAGTAAAACCATCTTTATTGGATGATAATCTAAAGTAAAATCACCTTTATTGGAAGATATTATTCTAAGTAAAGCCATATTTATTGGATACTAATTCTAGAGCAAACCCATCTTTATGGATGATATATTCTAGGTAAAACCATCTTTATTGTGATGATAATTCTAGAGTATAACCATCTTTATAGGATGATTTATTCTAGAGTAAAACCGTCTTTATTGGATGATTAATTCTAGAGTAAAACCATCTTTATTGGAAGATATTATTCTAGAGTAAAACCATCTTTATTGGATGATTTAAGTCTAGAGTAAAACTATATTTATGGATGATATTCTAGAGAGTTAAAACATCTTTATTGGGTGATATTAATTCTAAAGTAAACCATCTTTATTGGAAGTATTTATTTTAGAGTAAAAAACCATCTTTATTGGATGATATTATTCTAGAGTAAAGCCATCTTATTGGAAGATATTATTCTAGAGTAAACCATCTTTATTGGAAGATATTCTAACGCGTAAAACAATCTTTATTGGAAGATATTATTCTAAGTAAACCATCTTTGTTGGAAGATATTATTCTAAATTAAAACCATCTTTTTGATGATATAATTCTAGAGTAAAACCATCTTTTTGGATGATTTTATTCTAGAATAAACCCATATTTATTGATGATATTATTCTAGAGTTAAACCATATTTATAAGATATTATTCTAGAGTAAAACCATGTTTTATTGGATGATATTATTCTAGAGTTAAACCATCTTATTTGATGATAATTATTCTAGAGTAAACCCCTCTTTATTGGATGATATTATTCTAGGAGTAAAACCTTTTTATTGGATGATATTCTAGAGTAAAGCCATCTTTATTGGATGATATTATTCTATAGTTAAACCATCTTTTTTGGATGATTAATTCTAGAGTAAAACCATCTTTATAGTGATGATTAATTCTAGAGTAAAACCATCTTTATTGATGATTATTCTAGAGTAAAACCATCTTTATTGGATGATATTATTCATTATCCTTTTCGTATACCATAAAATAACAGAGATTACATTCACGTTTGGCTACAATGACATGTCATGTAACAGCTTAATGAAAACAATCTTTCCTGGCACAATGGTAAATTCCTTTGCTTGTGTTGTAAAAAAGGGGATTTTTTAAAAAGGAAAAATGGGTGTAAGGACACATTGTAAGGGTATCGGTTTCCTTTCTACGTTATTTCCTGGACCAAGAAAACACATGATTATTACCTAGACTGATTTACAAGGGATCGACTGTACCAGGGTTGCCAAGCATCCCTATTTGGGGCATAATTGCCCGACTGCAGGAACAAAACCCAAGTCCTGCACTCCGGGCTGAAATCCCATCCTAAGAATGGACCTAGCAGCCTCGCCCCTGGATGCCAACGCCCTGACACAAACACCCTAACCACACCACTTCATCCCAGCCCACTGTCTGCCCCTTCCTACTCAGGCAACCGGTAACCTGGACTGTACACACCAGACATGTTCTACCTGCACCCTCTATATGTTATTACCACCAAAGAATACTGCAGTGTTAAAACCTCTAGAGAGCTGCTGATTGGACATGCTTGGATACACCTACAAAGTGACTTATTGCTACAGATTTATTTGTACTTATAGCGAACTTTCACACCCTATCTACGGCCTCGATATTTTAAGTGATTTTGAGATTGAGATTGCTCAAATGTTGAAATCTTTTCCAATCGACCGCCGACATTTGTGAAGCAGCTTACCGAAAAAGGAAGATCTGGCCAGGGCAATTTTCCCAGGCCCCCCATCCTCAGGTTTCAAGTTAAAATCTGCGAAAGATTGAGGCCTCAAGGTAGGAACTCGATCGGTTCTTCCAATCAGATTTCCGATCAGATGAATGTCTGATCGTGTATAGCTAGCTTTAGGCTGTGCACCACACCATGCAATGTTTAGGCCCACGACCCACTGGTAGTTCAGTGTATCGGTCGATTGCACTTAAAACACTGCATGGTTTTTGGCCAGACGCTCGACCGGTTCCAAAACCATGGCCGATCACGCAGTCCTCTATAGACTTTTATACGGGACTGACAGTCCTTCGTCCTGCTCGGAAGTGACGAAGATTTGCCAGTTGTGACCCACTTATTTAGTGTTTGCACTCTATGGCTAGCTTTGTATTGATGGGTAGATTAATTTTAAAACACAGTCTATAGAGAAGATAGATAAATAATATAATGTTACAAATCTAAACTGTAGATCATTTTTTTTCAAAATGTGCTGCCTATCTGGGTGTATCTAGATGTAGAGATAGTGGATTGGTTTCTGTATGGATTGGGTTTACTTACAATAATACTGACATTTGAATAAAATACGACAAACTGTTTAAAAGCAAAAATAACCCTGCATGTGTTTTCTATAACGGCACAACATTTTTGATTGGGCAGTTCTAAATCATTTTGAATTCTGATTGGACGTTGACTGTGTGTGCTGTTCCTACAACCAATCATTGTGCTCTGACCCAGAACCCTGTTGACATGGAACAAAACAGTTAAATCTATACAGTTTTTGTCCTATTATTCTGAGTCTGTCCACTTCCAATAAAATTTGTGGTTTATTTGCCTTTTAAATGGTAAAATCGGTGCATCTCTGTGCAACCATAGAATCTTAGGGCTATGAACCAACTCATCTGTTGCAAAGCATCTGTGAGACTTCTCATTCATTTATACAACCTTGAATTTGCCCTGGTGTAGATAACACCTTAAAGTCTGTTTCTCAAGCCTATGGTAATGGCTTTAAAGGACACTCCGCCCTCATAAGAACATCGTTTAGAAAGAATGTGGCCTCTTTAAAATATGTTGTATATATCATACTTGTTCCTATGAATTCATTACTGTATGCCTGCTATGCTTCTGGATGCCTCGTGGAAACTGAGCAATTTTAAAACCTGTACTGAGCATTTACTGAGCCTGGGCATGCTCAGAAGGCAGACGGGGGATTAACATTCAGTCATTGGCTGTGATGTCAACTGTCAAATCCATAACTGACAATTACTAACTGGAAGAACCGGAAGCAGAAACTGGGGCAACATACATTGTGCAGGATTTCCGGTTAGACTTACAATTTCAGATTTCAAACTATTACAGTTTAGGGTTTTGGGGGGGTGATTTACCTGTATGTAAGTTTTCATTTGTTACAGAATCGTTAAGCTGGGTACACACTTGCCAGATTTTTTTAAAGATGACTGGCAGGATCTGCAAGGGGTGTATTTCCTCAATGGCAGTACTCTGCCCATCCAATGATTTTCTTCATAAATAAATGTTTCTTAAGCTGTGTACACATGTTGGCTAATTGTCGCACAATATTGCTGTTGAGTGTTCAACGATCATGCCAAATCATATCCCTCACAATAACGTCTGTACATACAGCAATGATAGTTTATAGATGTTATTGTAACGGCAGGCGTTCTTGTAGAAAGTCTAAAACTAGTACACACAGTACAGATAAAGCCCCGATACCGCTTGTATCGGCATGGCAGCCGAACACTCGTTGATGGAAAATGGAGTCTGCCGTAGCCAAAGGAAGACACACATTGCCTTATTGCCATTAAGGAAATACACCCCTTTACTTCTTGAATGTATGTGTATTGAACTTTCACTTTAAGGAGGGATAAAGGACCAAGAAATCAGTGGGGTAAAAGGGAGAAAACGAGATCTGAAGGGGAAATGAGAAGACTCTCTTCTTAGAGAATATAAATAAGAACTGTCACTAGTCTATAAGTCAACGTAAAGCCAATGCCAAAGTCTGCAGTCTCTGGAGTATTGGGCTTAAAACTTCTGAACTGCAGAGACAGCAATGGCATTTGAGGACAGGAACTGTCGGTACATACAGATCACAGTCTTTATCTTGGTACAAAACTGTAACCAGTGTCAGGAGCAGCGAAAGACTGTCAGCCCAATGGAAAGAAGTCAGATGCGGTCGCAGCTGATCAAAACCAGTCAATAAAAACAACTGAATGATTTCAGCTGCAGGTAGATTAATGACTGTGAGAAAGGCAATGCTGGCCTCAAACCAGATAACCCAGGAGATAGTTTGTTGTTTTTAAACTCCAAAGGATTGTAGTTGAAACACAGCTAATCGCAGACTATTACACCCATCAAAAAGAATGCAGGGGACAGCCCAGAACATGCTGGAGGGCTTACACCTACCACTAGGGTCCCCACCTCTTCCCTTTAAAATAGAAAATCATCAATGCAAACCAAAATCTTTGTAATAGTAAGAATATGTACTTCTACCTTCCTGGGTGGCTGCTAGCATAAGTGGTCAGCTGTCTTGTGCAGTTGCTGACAGCTCACCTATCATCCCATACATCCCACTGCGCATGCGTAGTTATAGTGTTGGGGGGCAGTGGCTAGGCAGATGGTTATTGCTGGGGGAACCTGGCTAGGAAGCTGTTTTTTTGCCAGGGGCACCATTATCTGCACTGTTTTGTTGCATTGTTGTGTGTTAAAAGACAAATGAAGTGTTTAATCAGATAACTGCCTTTCTATCAAGCTATCAAGTGCAATTACACATCGCCGTAGATCTGCTTCTTCATCAGTGGTATATTAATGTGCTCAGAAACACATGTCAGCAAAATGAAAAACTGGGCTAATTGCCGAAGCTTCCTCCGTGTTGGGAGTATTGAGCAAAAATGTTTTTTTGTTTTTTTTTCACTTCCCGATCAGTGACAAATGGAACTGAACTGTACTTACAATTTCATCACAGCAGAACGCTTCCCCAGCATCATTGTAATGAAATCTCGGTAACTGATGGCCTCGCTTCTTCCTCCTGTCACTTCGTAAATCATTTTCTTGGCTTCTAAATGGGTCTTTGGATTTCCCAAATTCTCCATCACTTTTTTCAGGCCCATCATGTCTAAAGGGAGGATTTCAATTAAAGGGGTTTTAATAGCCATATAATAAACAAGCAGGCTTATTTAATTAAAAGTTGTTATCGTTAAAAATGGTTCTAATTTTGCCCTAACCAATCAGATTTTAGCTTTTAAATGGTAAAGAACAACGATAAGAACTTTTCTTACATAGCCCTGGAGATCAATAAATAACTCTTATAAACAGTGCTTAGCTATGTCATCAGTTATAATCAGTGCTTAGCTATGTCATCAATTATAATCAGTGCTTAGCTATGTCATCAGTTATAATCAGTGCTTAGCTATGTCATCCGTTATAATCAGTGTTTAGCTATGTCATCAGTTATAATCAGTGTTTAATCAGTGTTTAGCTATGTCATCAGTTAAAATCAGTGCTTAGATCTATATCTATCTCTGTCTATCTTTATCTATCTCTGTCTATCTATATCTATCTCTGTCTATCTTTATCTATCTCTGTCTATCTATATCTATCTCTGTCTATTTATATCTATCTCTGTCTATTTATATCTATCTCTGTCTATCTATCTCTGTCTATCTATATCTATCTCTGTCTATCTATATCTATCTCTGTCTATCTATATCTATCTCTGTCTATCGATATGGGAGTTGCGTGAGAAAAGGAAATTAAGACGGTGGAGTGAAAGAGAGGATCGGTCATAAACAGCATCGAAGGGAGAGAAGGATCAAGGTAGGAGAAAGGAAGTAGTGTAAAAACATCTTATATAAATAGGGACAATGTGTGTGCGCCGGTGTGTAAGTTCCGGTGAGAGTAGTTGGTAAATTAATAGTTTCCAAGTCAATTTGGATTTTCACATCTGGGGGAACAAAAGACAGCCGTTAATCAGATAACAGATTGGATAGAGGAAGTGAAAATTAGATGGATTATACAGAACAAGATGCAAGTTATGCGGACTTGAACGTGACAAGCACACAGAACTGGATCACAGAAACTTTGTTTGTCAGTGAGTTTATGGATGGTGTTCAAAATTGAACGTGAACTGGACAGAACCCACACTCTCTTCAAGGAAGTTCTTTCATCTCAAGGGATTTCATTCCATTCATTACTTTATACAAAGAACAATCTCACTTGCTTTAATCTAAAACCAGGAACTCCCAAGTTCAACCTTCATGATGAGGTCAAAGTCCATGTAATTTTTCTGGAGGAAAATAGCAATACAAAGAAAAAAAAGAGAAAAATCTTAAAAACTACAATATCAGTAACATCTAACTTTACATTGTAAAGAAATTATATGTAGTGGTCTTATTAGTCCATATCAAGAGATATTCTGCTCTGACCTGATGACGAGGGTATGCAGCCTTGAAGCTTGTCAACTAAATAAACTGTTGTCCATAAAAAGATTCTGACACCGTACTCTTATTATTTTTTCATAACTTTACATTGTATCTGTTGTTCATATTTCATATGAATCTTGATGTTCTGGTTTCAAGGTCCACGTGGCCGTCCTGGGTAACGGCTTCCTTTATTCCTGTCTCTATCATTTTTTATTTTTAATTGTTGTGTCTGTATTGTTCAGGTTCCCAATTTCTACAGAAAAAAATGTGTAGTTCATAGTGAATGTATTCTCATCCACGATATTACCCAGCACGCCCGCACTGTCAAGATGAACTGGATGCAATTTATTGTAAAGCAGACTATATTAAAGGGGAAACTGTTGTCTCCATACAAGATGGCCTTTATTAAAAAGAGCGCACTACTATGCCTTTCAAATGATTCCCGGATCCATGATTCCATCTGCAGTTATTCCAAAATTAACAGCAGTATAAAAGTATTGTTTCCTGCTAGCGTGCATCTCCCAGCACTTGGGGTCTGCCTCCAGTAAAGGTTGGGAGCTGCCCACTGCTGGGACAAGCATCATCAGCTGCATCAAAGCCCCACCCCTAGTAGATCATTTTAAAAGCTAGCCACAAGCCTTAAAAAGATTTTTCTCTGTCTCCCTAATGTGCTTATAGGAAGGGGAAAGGTCATAGAATAGTAACAGTCCTGTAACTAGCCTAAAAATCAAATTGAGCTTTTGGGAGGGGGCTTCTTACACAGCACATCATGTAACTGCCACAGACAGTCGAACAGACAAAGCGTGTAAGTTTTACAAGCCATCAACTTAGATACAGTGAACTTGTTTGAAAGGTATGAGCCATAACATAATAAATACATAAAAGGCAAAAAACACATCATGAAAAATTAGAAATGATAATCAATGCACATTCGCAGGCTCAAAACATATCATTAATGCACTTGCATGTCATTATAAATTAAGGGTTTTAGAAAAATAAATTGTGTTAGACTAAAAAGCCTTCTAACTATGCCATGTAACACCTCTTGGAATGGGAAGAAGTAAGCCTGATTAACTAATCCAATGAAAAGACAGTAGAATATAAAAGTTTAAGGAAGGATTCATGTTATGTTATGAGTTCAAGTTTCACAGCTCGGTAAATTCTCTAGCCCCTCCCCCTCTGCTCTGCCAGAGCTGTCAAGTAACCAATGGATGAACTTCCTGTGTCCTCTCTGTAAATCAAGACTGAGCAGTGAGGAACACCAATAGTTTACTCTCTAGAAAGGAGGGGCTGCAGAAATCAGGAAATGTCAAAACCTGACTCAGGTTTACACCCCAATGCTGAGAGTTGACCGTTTCAGCTACCTGCTATTTTGAAATTTAACATTTTAAAAAAATCATTTGAGAGAAGGAAAAGAAAAATGTTTGGTTGTCCAAGGGAATATTTTCTTTTGACCGTAAGTTACCTTTAAATGAATGAACATGGCCGCCTGCCATCTTGGAAGACTTATTATGCTACAACACATTTATATGTAAGAAGCAAAGCGACCTGCCACTTTACATAATCAACAGCGGAGCCCCAGACAAATTTATTAAGTCTGAACAGATCCAATGAGAGATATAGTGCACCTCACTGTCCCTTACAAGGAGAACTGGAACAGCACCGAGAAGCTATGGCTTTTCTTGCACATTTGGAGAGCACACCGTTATGAGTGTAGAAAATAGAATGTAGACAGTTGGGATAGTTTCTACAGATTTGACAATTCGGATATAATTATATAAATTATGGACGATCTAAATTTGCTTAACACGATGTTAAACCGTTTCTTGAGTTGAACGCTATAAAACCTTCATGCTAAAAGGATGATCAGTATTTATACTAGAGCATCCTGCAGCCTGGTTTCAGTATAGCCTACAGCTTTCCATTTAAAGGGCACTATAGAGCCACTGCAATTCCCACCCCCTACCCAATAAAGTTGACTGTCCAGTCTCGGTCTGCCCCCACATGAGTACATGAAACCTGGCCAGTGGGAAGACGTGCTTTTTGCACAACGAGTCTTGCATTGGTCAGGCCTCTAGATGGAGGCCGTCCTAGATTGGACCTGTGATCAAAGTTACATAAAGATTTACGGTGATTAAAGTTAATTCTAGGGGTGAGGGCCTAGTGCTTTCGTTCCCACCCTGGGTAGTTTTATAGAGGGATGTTTAGTATTGTTCCCCTATATTAACTAGATTGTAAGCTCTATGGGGCGGGACCTCCTTACTTTTGTGGCAAAGCTCTAGCACTTCTATTTATATAATTTATATATTAATGTACTGAACTATCTATGTATTTATCCCCTTGTATGACTTTATTGTATTTTTACTGTACAGCGCTATATAAAATAACCATACATACTACATACAACCTTAAACCAATACTTAGCCTTGCACAGCCTTTTTCTTGCTAAATCTATCTAGTTCTCTCCCAGACAGCAGGGCTTGTAAGGCTAATGTCACACATCGCATTGTATATTGATCTGAACATCTGTTAAAACGCCATAGACATGATTATCAGCTTCAGGGTAGGTGTTTATTGAATTAGCTGCATGATTGACATGCATTTTTTTAGGTCAGGTGTCAATTGCCATCCTCCCAGATGCCTCCCCTGCACTTATCTAAAGCTGATGGCTGCACCATAAATGATTTCATTGGCCTCTTGGGTCTCGTGGGAGAAACACAAATTTATCAAGTACATAAAAACTGAGAATCACTGTTCATCATCTGGATCTTGGGCTTGAATGAAACTTCACAACGAAAGGGGGGTACCAGCCAGATGTGCTTTCCTGCAGCTGACTAACCATCCTGCTCTGCATTTGTTTCTAATCGCTGCATTGTATCCTAGGGGGAAGCGATGGCCCCCTGATTCGGGACTGAAATCTGCCTCTCCGTAACCCTGCCTGCTGCCTTATCACCCAAAACAGCTGAGGATTCATTGCAGGGAGGAATTCTTGGAAGGAACACAAGAAGACGTGTTTTGAGCCCAGAGAGGCTTGTGGGACCACACAAGGAAACCTTGAATTACATATGCAAGGTCCCAGGAGGGGGCGAGACACAGTAATAAGGCTCCAGGTCTAACGGCAAATAGCTTTCCTCCTACGCGAAAATGTTAGTAGGGAACCCAATGCACACAGCAAACTCAATGCCATTGGCTGTGCCACGTGACTGCATTCCATGTCCATTCAGATGCTAAGCCAGAGCGAGTTCTTTCATCGCAGGCATTCAGTTTGGGCACACAGCGTATGGTCGCAGAGGGTGATGGGAGTTGTAGTTCTTCATGCTAATGAGTTGTAATTCATTTTGTAATATAAAGAGCTTGGTGAACAATTTTACCATTCCTTAGATCAAGCTGCCTGCCACTCATTTTCCCTTAACTCCTTCTTAAAGGGAGTGCCACCCCTCTTTGCAAAAATCAGTATCTTTAATTCTGCTCCCAGCAAGAGATTTTTATTACAACAGCTCGGCGTCACCACCGCGCTTTCCGGTCTCCCTCGCTCCCTCTCCACTGCGGCTGCTGTGTTCTTTTTGTGTTCCCGAGCAAGCTGCAGTGGAGACTGCTCCGGGAATGGCAGTCAGTGATTGGCTGTGACCTTCCTGTCATGGCCGACACGGACTGCCTTACCCGAAGTGAAATGTTTGGCACTTTTTCACAAGATTGATTACGTAAAGGGTTGTGGACAGTCCCTTTAAGGTGCCCATACACTGGACCAGTTTGCGACGGTTAAATTATTTTCGCCAGTCCCGTAAATGTAAAGTGACCTCACAATAGATGAACATCAGACAATATGGACAGACAATTGAATGTGGAACAATTATGTATGGTACATCTACATTGTACATCTTTCTATCAAAGTATCGGTCTGTGTTACGATCGCAGTAACCTTTATAGTGTATGTCCACCTTATCGGGTATTTCCACTTGTAAAATACACGTTTTTTTCAGTTTAATTGAAGAACGTGAGGTAAAGGAGCTGTGTCTTTTGCGTTCTTCATTAAACTATGCAGGGTCCAGAGCGAAGATAACGTTTTTGTGTGTTGAATATATTGTGTTTGATACATTACAGAACTATTTATGGGATTTCTGATAAAGCTCCAGACACAATATCCCATTATATGGACAAACTGTAATCGATTGATATTTACATTCCTAGTTCTTTTTAATCGCAGTCCCAAGCTAGTGTCATTACAACGATATGAATAATATCTGTAACTATTACATGGACTTGCTCACTCTTCCACCATATATGTATACTCTGTTGTTGGGTTATATTACTTTTTATAGGTGTAGGGGCACTATAATGTCATATACATAGTGAAGTGTTCTTTGATTTAATTAAGATTTGTGCTTTGGTATATGTATGGGTGTTTGGTATACACGACCTAACATACGTACCCGTAAAACCGGTAAAATTGGTAATTGATATCGATATCATGGTCGGGGTCTATATAAGGTTCTAGGTTCAGGTCTATCTGGACTATTTTTTTGAGAGATTAGTTTTGGGTTACCCGCAAGCCAGCTGCTATATATGGAAGGGGTACGGAGACCTGGCTAATCTGACAAAGTTACAGACCTTTACCTCCCGGCCACAACAGGCCGTTTTAACCGCATCTGATTGTGTGTTAAAAGCACACACTAATGGGGCACAATTGAAGTGGTGCGCTGGGACCTTTTGCCGCTGCGATGTGTTATTGGAGCGCACTGTCTTTGTTGCGATTCGCATGTGTTCCGGTTCCCGAAAACGGCAGGGATTGCAGTGAAGCGAGCACCAACCCACACTTTTAGGCTGAGGCCACACTGCAACGCACAGGAAACGCCCACACAATCGCGAGCTTTATCGCCCGTCGATGTGTGTGCGTTTCTTGTATTTGTGTTTGCGCGTGCCGTTTTGCACATGGTGATTTTTGCCATTTTTCGTTATGATAACACATGCGTTACCAAACACCAAAAATGGTGAAAGCATGCGTTACCAAAATGCGATGGACTGCGCACATCGCATATGCAGGAGGAATGGTCTATTCCGTGTAGCTAGCTGGAATCGGATACCTACTTCCCATCTCTCAGGCTCCCATATTCATGTCTCCTCTGTGTGCAGTAGAGGAGTTTTAACCCCCCAGTTTTGGGTTTAGGGGGGTCCTGGTTTGAAATATTAAACATCAGGGGGCCCCATTATATAACTATGTCTACGCATATAATACAAGAACAAGGGCCCCTAAATAATATCAGCCCTCCCTGGTGGCCCAGTTTTGACCCTACACCTAACACAATGCAACCCTTTCCTAAACCTAAAGGCAGGGCACTTCTAGGGTTTTTTGCTGCCTGAGACAAACTTTTTCAATGCCCCACTTCGCACGTGGGTTGAATTTGTCCAGGGCTTGGCTCTGCCAATGGCCATGGCTTCACTGGTTGCTCCTTTAAGGTTTTTTTGATCAAAATAACTTCTTTTATAGCCTGTGCTATATATGTTGGTTTCAAACCGTTACCATACATTAGAATGCCATACTTGTAGTACTACTACTCTGTAGTATAAAAGAATTAAGACAAAGATTTGTAAGCTTGCCACCAGGTCAAACCCTAACTAGCTAACTAGCATAACTAGACTTACCTAGCCTAACAAACTAAAGCTAAACCTAATCATAAAAATGTTGAAGTGGAGTTGATGCACTTCAAGCTCGCGGCCCTCTTCTTTAGTGGCATAGGTGCCGCCTGAGACAAATGTCTCACTCTGCCTAATGGTAGATGTGGCCCTGCCTAAAGGGGCACTTCCTGTACAGATCATATGAAATCTTTCCTTGTCAGCTGAATTTTCCCATCATCTCTGGCTGACTACAGAAGACGTCTGAGTGCGAATATTTTTACATTATTTATATGCCTGTTAGCTCTGCGATTGCAAATATTTTTGGATTGAACTGCTGCGCTTTTCACTTGATGTTAGACGTCCTGTGGCGTTTTCACATGGGAATCAGCAGGAAGCGCTTTCTAATGAATGTCATCGCTTCCCTGGGCATCTCAAGGGCCACGTAGAGAGCGCTCTGCAATATCCTCCTCCGCTTCACACAAGACCTTGGCAGCTATTTGATCGTTACATAAGCGTTTTGTTTTATTCAGAGACCTGAAATAATAATAAAAAGAAATCCGATCCAAAACTTTCAGGCTGTGCTTTCCTCCCCGTCCTAATTGTGCCACCTTGGATACGGAAGTCATTTGTCTCGCCCGCTTCTCGTTTGTGATGGCTGTAAAGGATTTGCTATTGTCTTGCCAATCAATATCTATCTCCTTTCTGTTCCCATTCTGCAGGTTGTTTTTTCCCCACACTGGTGCCTCGCTTTGTAATCTGCAGTTTGGGTTTTTAAATGTATTGCTAGATTTAACTATTAAGGGAGAAGTTGAACCTAAACCAAATAGCGACAAATTTATGTCACCTTGTGCCATCAACTGAAACTGCCTTTAAGAAGAACTACACGCATGTACAAACCGACTTGCTTTTTTTGCTAGTACTGACTGTTTTAAGCTCCTCCACTTAATAACAAAAAACTGTGGGAGGAGCCAGAAGAAGTCAGCTACTGTAATGGTAGGTGTGTAATTCACTTGGTGACTTGTCAGTTACCTGCCCACAACCCCAACTGCTATTTTTTATAAATATTTTATAGTTTATTACATGCATTTGTAACTAGATATTTTTTATAAGTTATATAAGTTATTTATCATTATGGAAAATGTATCTCCCTTTGCTCAATGAGCTTTTTATAAGCTTGAGCATGGGCAGAGCAGGCAGCAGGGGAATTGCTAGTCAATCATTAGTTGTGATGTCAGTCACAGTCTTATTGACTTGATAGAGGGAGGAGCCAACTTACTTTGCCAGAATAGAGGTATCATTATACTTAATATCTTGTGGATAATACATCTAATAATGCGCTGAATGTATCATTTGGGGTTTTGGGGGCTGGAAAACGGACATGTGAGTAACATGCCCTTTAAGATTGTGTCCCGATCGCCTTATCAGCTCAACATAAAATACTGGTCCTTTGAATACTGTAATTATTCTAAAGCTGGGTACACACATCAACATTATATGAAATGACAGTCAGATTCCTGGAACCTATAAACCCCCTAGACACATTCCCAATGTTCTCCCTGTACTTTGTATAGGGAGATGTTTTTGATGGCCAACGTCCACTAATCTAGTGGCGTAACTACTGCCCCCGTGACGTGTGGGGGGGGCCTGACGTTAGTAGGGCCCGCCACAAGCCCCTAATCTGTGCCCCTAATCTGTGCGGCGCGTGCAGGTTTTTAATCAGTTGATCGCGCGTATGATGAAACCTAAAATCAGCTGTTTAAAAGACCGGTTCCGGTTCAGTTCCGGAAGTTCAGGTCCAGTTTTAAATAGCTGATTGCGCGTATGTTTCATCATCACGCGCATCAACTGATTAAAACCTGCACGGTGCCGCACAGATCTTGCAGTCTGCGAGGGAGTCAGGGGCCCGGCCCCCAAACTCGCGGGGGTGCCCGGGCCCCTTCAGGTACAACCCACTGCCACTATTGGCTCCTATACTAAAGTATAGACCAATAGAAATCTTTCATTGCATTGACTGGTTTTCCACTCACACACCAGCCAATAAAAGGCCAATCCCCATGTTTTTTCATTTAAGTAAATCATTGATTTCCCGTATAAATCACATTGCCTGTTTCTTTGAACATGAATGAACAATGTTTATCTGACCTTATCACTATCCCTCTTCCTTGTGTCTCTAATAGGCAAGAATGTGACTGTGACAGCCCAGATCAGAACTATTGTCCCTATACTGCTAATGCTGTTTATGGAATTCGTTCCTTAATGGCTCATTTCATCTGCCAACCTAGGAATTTAAGGGAATAGAATGTCGCACTCACTTTTGAAAGCCTCACTTTTTTTCCAGATCCTCGTCGTCCTTGTATTTCTCATTCTGTCAGGAACTCCTGGGGATTAAAACAGGGATACAGGTTTATCAATATAATAGAAAAAGGCATTATGGGTCCTTTTCACACTTCCAAACTGACCCCTTTCCTGCAGGACTGCCTAGATTTAAAGTCCAGGTTATGCAGTGCTTGCTGCACATTTATGAAGATGTGAAATTAAAGAGGCTTTTAAATAGCGGCTAATATCCTGTGCTTATAACGCTCTTATAAGAGGTACTTAGAACTGCAATGGGTAAGCGCGACTTTAGCAATCAATTGGCGGAAGACGGGGGCAGAATTCCCCCAAATTTAACCCAAGCCACACGCAATATTAAGGGACAGTTCACTGGAATGATCAATATTTTGTTAATATTGTTAGTTTTGTGTGATGCCTACTTAGTTATTCTACATATTCTCTCCCATTTTGAAAAAATCAGTTGATTTCATCCCTTTGCTGTTCCCTGCTGTTTGACATTAGTGAGCTGACATTTCAGTTCTAACAGTCCTTCTTCCCCGGATGCACCACTTCCTTGGAATGTTTCCTAACAGTAATTTCTACTGATTGGCTGTTGGATGGGTCAAAGATACTCAATCTCTACTGAGCAACTAAATCAACCCAGGCGCTGGGTCAAGGGCAAGACCACAACAGTCTCTACTAGGGGTCCTGCAAACAGGAATCAGTATTTCGGTTGCATTTTTTTATACACAGCAAAATGCTGATGGGCAAATTAAGGTCATTGGGATGGAAATATACTGCTCTTTTTTTCTGAAAGTATATGTATTTGCACTGAACTCCCCTTTTAAAGCGTTTTCGTTTCCATGTAAAATGACATGTTTACAGGATGTAAAGGAGAACTAAACCTATATAATGCACACACCGGCCAATCAAGTTCTTGTAGTGGCTTAGGACTGACATGTGTGAAAATATAACGGTCAGTGACCAAACTGTGGGATACAGGAATGCTGGGAAGTAAAGCACAATCCCAAAGTAAAGGAAATTTCCCTATGAAATAATGAGAATTGAGACAACCGATTCCATTTTTTATGCCAAGGGGCTCTGCCTTCTGATTCAGTTTTTGTTCTGAGGCTATAGTTGTCCTTTAAATTTGTTCTTGAAAATGTTCTAAGACCGCCTGTGTTTCCTAAACAAACACAGGTTTACGGTGTCATGAGTATTTAACAGCAACATGCAGAGTATGTTTTCTATGTGTACACATGGCAGATTTCTTTAACCAACCAAAATATGTAATATCTAGGAACGCACTTAAAAACCATTTATTGTATTTTATTTCTAAAGCTATTTCTGCTTTGTTATTATTTAATGTATACAGGGTATCCTCATCTTCTGCTATAACATGGGGCTGAATGAGTTAAGTCATTGCTTTCCAGTTGACAAAAGATCTCCATATTGTCTGGACCCTCTTTCTCTATGCCCAGCTAATGTATAATCCATCTATTCTCCATCTCTATTCTATGGGATTCTTCTAAAGTCCTTGTTGCAAGAGAAAGGTACCACAGGAGGAGGGGGGAGCGTGGGAGTTTTTGGAAATGTCAGCTTGGCTTTAGATCACAGTTTTCTGTTAACAGACAAGAAGTTATCCATGCTGCATTCCCAGCAGCCATTGAAATGCAGTCTTTTAACTTTTTAACCAATTGCAGCTGGGTTTTGTTTAAGGGAAGACTGCTGTTTAACAGAGCCTGTAAGAATAGGGATACACGATTGTGATCATTGGAGGTTACTGGAACTTGACGTTCCTCAAAGAAAAATTGCAGTCACTACTCTTGATGTAACTATACCACTGGTATAAGCATGCTCATTTAGCTTTACCCCGGAAAAATAAGCTGTCCCAATGAGCTCCCTGTGCTTAATCAGCTGAGAATTAAAAGTCACATTCATCTTTAAGACAGGTGTTTCTTTATGTAGAAATCACATACAGGAGATTCATAGGCTGTGTACGGAGAGCTGTAAACCCCTTTTCCGTTAAAAGTCACGGTAACCCAAGTACCAATGTTAGCGTGACTTTAAGACATAACTTACTTACCCGCCACAAGGTATGTACCATGCCGATACCGCTCTATCTGCTGGCGTAAAGACTTGGAATGGATAAACCATTCACTATGCACTGAGAGCCACTATTGGCTCAGTGCATTGCCAAGAGGAGGAAATAGTGATACCGGCTCTCCGTGCATAGCCCTATCAATATCGGATCGCGTTACTTGCCTTTGCGAGATTACGTCTGGTATTTGCATCATGGGATCGCGAATAGGTAATACTTTCTAGTAGCGTGGAATAATGTCCCCCTACAGAACCCAGTTATTTTGCGCTATGAGGTAACGCTAAACTAAACAATAGTGTTTTGGTTCAGTTGAACAGTGCTATTTCCAAAAACATTTGAAAAAATCTGGCAAATTCTGCAGTGTGGCCCGTATCCTAAATCAGGGAAATGTATCCTATGCCTAAACTAAACCCTACATTTGAGGCATGTTTGACCCTATCAATGCCATTACAACAAAAAACATTCACGGATTTTGATTGGTTAGAAATAGGGACCAATCATGCAACGCGCATTGTGTATACTTTCTACTCTGAACTTTGTGTTCCATTATCTCTTCGTTTTTTCTATAACAAAAAAGCCTTGTCAAAGAAACCTTGAAAAGCCATTTGCGATGACACCCCATTCTAACTGCAACAGATTTAGAGTCAGTTACTCAGACCTACCTAATGTGTGATAAAAGTCCACTCATACACGGAAAATGGACCTCTGACTAAATTGCTTCTGTTACACGAACAGAAAGAAAAGAAACAGATCTAAAATACAAAAGTTGAGCTTGTACAGCTCGGCGCCGCTTCCTTGCGTTATTAATAGAATTTATTCCTTATAAGCGGAAGATTGCAAAGGGTCGATGCCTTTTTTTTTTCTGGATTACTGATTGGTTAACCTGACCTAAGGGAAGAGAAAGATGTCACAATAGATAAGGCTAATAGACTTCCTCGTTAATGCTTCTTACGATACGGATCTCTGATAAAGAGCATTTTCCCAGGGGGTCTGCGACAGTCCTAATAACTACATGCTTAGGGGTTAGAGTTCAGAAAAAGCTGAGGAAGAAGATCTAATTGCTCTGATCTGATCCAGGATACCTGTTATGTGATTAGCAATGGCAATCTTAAAGTGGTTTTGGATGGCATATTGGCAATCCACTCAGTTGTTGGTCTGAACAGTACAAGCAGTTAGTTTCAGTGGATAAAATCCTTATTCTTTGATATTATATCTCTATTACGCATATCTATAATTCTACTATTTCTTCATTTTTGAAAAATCATTGATTTCAGACCCTTTTTTGTCAGTAGTAAGCTGCTGGGATTTTTACTGATTGGCTGTTAGAAGGTCAAACATGACTGAGCAACTGAATCAACCCAGTAAAGGGGCCCATAAACGTACCAATCGGATTGTGTATGACCATTGTTTGATCGCCATAACCTTTTTTTTCCTTATCGGGTCAATGGGAAAAATGTTCCTCATACCAGCTGCCAATGGTACGATAAAAGTTTTTCCCCACTGACCTGATAAACAAAAAAACATGACGATCGTACAATTGCCCATACACAAACCGATGTACCGATATTGTACTGCAGGAATTGGTGTGTGCATGGGGACAATAACTCTTAAGTGACACTTCTTACAACCCGTGCCTCTGCTCTCTTTCAGTCCCTCCACTGGCTGCCAATCACAATAAGGATCCAGTTCAAGCTGATTACCCTAGCCTACAAAGCACTATCCAACACCGCTCTGCAAATTGTATCCTCCTCTCCTCCCTCATCCACCTTATTACCTCTTCCCCACTCACATTGCTCTGAACTTCCCCTCTAGGTATGTCATTCATCAACTAAACTAATCTTCTGTCAGAAGTTTTTGCTGTTTGCTGGAATGGTGACAGAGTTTTTGACAGCTGGAACGCTGTATGCAGTTTTGACAGTTGGTTTCGGGGAAAAGTCAGGTCAGATGGATGTGGGAGTGTTAAAAGAGGTAGGGGGAATACTTGTTCCTGAGCAAACCTATGCTGATTGAAGGCATGTAGCACACACACAACTCAGAATAGTGCTTATTTATTTTTATAGTTATTAAAGATGAGAACGATTAAGATTTTTTCAGTATAGTGTCCCTTTTAATATCTTCAAACAAACCTCAACGCACCTCTTCAGGTTTCCATATAACCTGTTCTAAGACATTACACCCCTCTCATTGACGCAACCTGATCCTACCCCCTAATAAACTCCACTGCCAGTCAACTTACAGCCTACCAATTAGCTTCATCTTATGTGTCACCCATAACCTGTAAGCTCACTGGACAGGGTCCCTCTTTCCTTGTGCTGTAAATTAACTCATCACTTTGTGTAATTATATGTAATATATATGTACTACCCTTGTATGTAACATGCATGACTATGTAAGCGCCATGGAAGAAGGAACCATAACAGATACTATTAGGAGGGTTAGCATGGAATGCTGGGAGTTTTTCTTGAGGGCCACATGTTGGGATCTGCCTGATAATCTTTATACCGAAGAGCACACCCATCCAGAGATTATTTTATACAGACCATCATCTTAGCTCACACATAGCGTACAAATATGCGGCAATACATCGCCGTTAAAGGGTTTTTGAAAAAATAAAGTTGTTGCGAACATTATTTCATCTCCCCAAAAAGGTTCCACGTTCAGAAGATTCACTGGACAAGATTTGTCCTCCAGTCGTTGCAACACATCGTCCCTCTCTGATTTTGTCTACAGACGGCGCTGATTTTTATAACAGAACTAACTTGTGAGCCACACGTTTCCTATAAATGGCTTAAAACTCTCTGCCATATGGCTGCAAGAACTTTCCTGCATGTATTACTCAAGAAACTAAATGACTTGCTTTTTAATTCAACAGAGCACAGGTATTGGAGAAGAGGTACAGAGAGCATTGGCATAGCATCATAAACCACTCTTGCTCATACTGTGCCGTTTCCATATAAGGTCCCTGCCAGTTTGTTTTTTGGCATGTTCCTGGTATGTAAAAAATGCAGACTGTGAACATTGATCTGCCAGTATTTTTTCTTTTTACTGATATGCTGGAATTCAATCAAATGACCTTGTAGGAAACTCTGTAACAAAGAAAGTTGCCGTCAAAATCCTTGTGTGTACAGGCTGTAACATGTTGTATGTAACAAAAAACAGTATTGTCCAATATGTAATAATAAGGCTGAAAGACCTGGTGATAAAGGTGACAGTATTGCTTGTATGGTGCAGGACGTCGTGGCAGCCATTTTGAACAGGAAGTGACCTAGTGGCCTTTATCTAGGCCTACCTGCATATATTATAAAAAATGCATTGTGCACCAAAAAAATGTCCCTTTTCTTTTAGAACTAAAGGGGCTAATGAAGATCTCAAGCCAGCATGCCAAAGCAATGCCACACTTATAAAGCACTGAAGCCATTTTGTTATCATGTTAAAGGAACATGCCTTTTCCAACTGCTTAAAAAAACTTAATAACAAAAATCTGTTTTTTGCACATTCTAAACGTCTTTCCTCTCTTCCCATACAGATTTTGCTAACAACAATGCATCAATTTAATAAGTCTTGTTCCATGTTCGGGGATAATAAACATAATTCAGGGAATACAACAGCAGATTGTACTTAATGACCATTTAATATGCTGCCAATTCTAACTAGAGAGCTTATGGAAAGCATTATCTGCATGTTGAAAGCAACACCGATGTTCATGAACACACACAGGGAGTAAATTGTAACATTCATGGGTATCTATGTTTTATCAATTTAACTCTATCTCCCTATCTGTCTGTCTGTCTATCTATATCTGTCTATTTCTTATCTGTTTTGTCTATCTATATATGTCTCTATCTATGTATCTCTATCATCTATCTCTATCTAAATATAAATCTAATTGTCTATTTATCAATTTAACTGTATCTATGTATATCTGTCTGTCTATCGATATCTATCTCTGTCTGTCTATATCTATCTCTGTCTGTCTATCTATATCTACTCCTGTCTGGTCTATCTATCTCTGTCTATCTATAATCTATCTCTGTCTATCTATATCTATCTCTGTCTATCGATATCTATCTCTGTCTATCTTTATATATCTCTGTCTATCTATATCTATCTCGTCTACTATATCTTCTCTGTCTATCGAATCTATCTCTGTCTATCTATATCTATCTCTGTCTCATCTATCTCTGTCTATCTATATCTACTCTGTCTATCTATTCTCTCTCTGTCCTATCTATCTATCTCTGTCTATCTATATCTATCTCTGTCTATCTATATCTATCCTCTGTCTATCTATATCTATCTCTGTCTATCTATATCTACTCTGTCTATCCTACTCTGTCTATCTATAGCTATCTTGTCTATCTTCTCTGTCATCTATCTCTCTGTCTATCTATCTATCTCTCTATTATATTCTATCTCTGTCTATCTATATCTATCTCTGTCTGTCTATATCTATCTCTGTCTATTTATATCTATCTCTGTCTATCTATATCTATCTCTGTCCTTCTATATCTTATCTCTATTATTCTATCTCTGTCTATCTATTCTATCTGGTCATTTATATCTATCTCTGTCTATCTATATCTATCTCTGTCTATTATTCTATCTTGTCTATCTATATCTATCTCTGTCTTCTATATCTATCTCGATCTCTGTCTATCTATATCTATCTCTGTCTATTATATCTATCTCTGTCTATCTATACTATCTCTGCATCTAATCTATCTCTGTCTGTCTATATCTATCTCTGTCTATTTATATCTATCTCTGTCTATTTATATCTATCTCTGTCTATCTATCTCTGTCTATCGATATCTATCTCTGTCTGTCTATATCTATCTCTGTCTATCTTTATCTATCTCTGTCTATCTATATCTATCTCTGTCTATTTATATCTATCTCTGTCTATCTATATCTATCTCTGTCCATTTATATCTATCTGTCTATCTATATCTATCTCTGTCTATTTATATCTATCTCTGTCTATCTATATCTATCTCTGTCTATCTTATCTATCTCTGTCTATCTATATCTATCTCTGTATCTTTATCTATCTCTGTCTATCTATATCTATCTCTGTCTATCTTTATCTATCTCTGTCTATCTATATCTATCATCTCTGTCTCATCTTATCTATCTCTGTCTATTTATATCTATCTCTGTCTATCTTATCTTATCTCTGTCCATTTATATCTATCTGTCTATCTATATCATCTCTGTCTATTTATATCTATCTCTGTCTATCTTTATCTAATCTCTTCTATCTCATATCTATCTCTGTCTATTTATATCTATCGCTGTCTACTATATCTATCTCTGTCCTATCTATATCTATCTCTGTCTATCTTTATTATCTCTGTCTATCTATATCTATCTCTGTCTATTTATATCTTTCGTCTATCTATTATCTCTGTCTATCTATATCTATCTCTGTCTATCTATATCTATCTCTGTCTATCTATATCTATCTCTGTCCATTTATATCTATCTGTCTATCTATATCTATCTCTGTCCATTTATATCTATCTCTGTCTGTCTATTCTATCTCGTCTCTTATCTATCTCCTGTCTATCATATCTATCTCTGTCTATTTATATCTATCTCTGTCTATTTATATCTATCTCTGTCCGTATCTATCTCTGTCTAATCTATATCTATCTCCTGTCGCTATCTATATCTATCTCTGTCTATCTATCTCTATCTCTGTCTATCTTATGATCTATCTGTCTTCTATATCTATCGTCTTTATCTATATCTATCTCTGTCTATCTATATCTACATCTCTTGTCTATTTTATATTTCTTTTATTTATCTCTGTCCTCTATCTAAATCTCTGTCTATCTATATCTATCTCTGTCTATCTATTATCTATCTCTGTCTATCTATATCTATCTCTGTCTATCTATCTCTGTCTATTTATATTATCTCTGTCTATTTATATCTATCTCTGTCCTATCTAGCTCTTTATCTTATCTATCTCTGTCTATCTATTATCTTCTCTGTCTATCTTTATCTATCTCTGTCTATCATATCTTAGCTCTGTCTATTTATACTCTAATCTATCTCTGTCTATTATATCTATTCTCTGTCTATCTACCTGTCTATCTTATCTATCTCTGTCTATCTATATCTATCTCTGTCTATCTTTATCTATCTCTGTCTATCGATATCTATCTCTGTCTATTTATATCTATCTCTGTCTATTTATATCTATCTCTGTCTATCTATCTATCTCTGTCTATCTATATCTATCTCTGTCTATCTATATCTATCTCTGTCTATCTTATCTATCTCTGTCTATCATATCTATCTCTGTCTATTTATATCTATCTCTGTCTATTTATATCTATCTCTGTCTATCTATCTCGGTCTATCTATATCTATCTCTGTCTATCTAATCTATCTCTGTCTATCTATATCTATCTCTGTCTATCTTTAATTCTATCTCTGTCTATCTACTTAATCTATCTCTTTCTATTTACTATCTGCCTTGTTCTATTATATCTATCTCTGTCTATCTCTCTCTGTCTATCTATATCTATCTCTGTCTATCTATACTATCTCTGTCTATCTTTAATTATCTCTGTCTATCGATATCTATCTCTGTCTATTATATCTATCTCTGTCTATTTATATCTATCTCTGTCTACTACTCTGTCCTATCTATATCTATTCTGTCTATTTCTATCTCTGTCCATTCTATATCTATCTCTGTCCTACTGTCTATCTATCTCTGTCTATCGATATCTATCTCTGTCTATCTATATCTATCTCTGGTCCTTTATATCTATCCTGTCTATTCTATATCTATCTCTGTCCATTTTATATCTATCTCGTCTGTCTATATCTATCTCTGTCCTATACGATATCTATCTCTGTCTGT
>CM033476.1:124931587-125048246 GCA_019447015.1 Hymenochirus boettgeri
CTATTTCTCTCTCTAATCTCTCTATCTAATCTAAATATAATGTATCTAATTATCTATAAAATATCTACCATCCACGATATACATTTTATTTCCGTCTCTATATCATCTATTTACAAAGTAGCTATATATAAATCTTATCTATCTATGTATCTATATATCTCTCTATCAACAGCTAATCTAATATAAAAATCTCTTATCTATATCTATCAATCAAATCTATCCATCCACCATATACATTGTTATTAAATAATCTCTATACATAGAAAGTCATGGTAATAAAACTCATTTTATATGAACACAAAGGGCCCAGCACAGTGGACTTCATCAGGTGTGATTAGGGGACAATGTGATCCCTGAAACTTTGTGTGTTGGATTCACTCAAATAATGATGATTAATTCTAGAGTAAAACCATCTTTATTGAAGGTTTTATTCTAGAGTAAAGCCATCTTTTTTTAGATGAATAATTCTAGAGTAAAACCATCTTTATTGGAAGAATTTCTAGAGTAAGCCATTTTTAATTAGATGAATAATTCTAGAGTAAAGCCATATTATTGTTTATTTCTAGAGTAAAAACCATCTTTATTGGATATATTCTGGAGTAAAACCCATCTTTATTGGATATCTAGAGTAAAACCATATGTATTGGATGATTAATTGCTAGAGTAAAACCATCTTTATTGAATGATTAATTCTAGAGTAAAGCCATCTTTTTTGGATGATTAATTTCTAGAGTAAAACCATATGTATTGGATGATTAATTCTAGAGTAAAACCATCTTTATTGGATGATTAATTCTAAAGTAAAATCACCTTTATTGGAAGATATTATCTAGAGGTAAAGCCATATTTATTGGATATAATTCTAGAGCAAAACCATCTTAGGATGATATTATTCTAGAGTAAAACCATCTTTATTGGATGATAATTCTAGAGTAATAACCATCTTTATATGGATGATTTATTCTAATAAAACCGTCTTTATTGGATATTAATTCTAGAGTAAAACCATCTTTATTGGAAGATATTATTCTAGAGTAAAACCATCTTTATTGGATGATTAAGTCTGAGTAAAACTATATTTATTGGATGATATTTCTAGAGTTAAAACATCTTTATTGGGTGATATTAATTCTAAAGTAAACCATCTTTATTGGAAGATATTATTTTAGAGTAAAACCATCTTTATTGGATGATATTATTCTAGAGTAAAGCCATCTTTATTGGAAGATATTATTCTAAGGTAAAACCATCTTTTATTGAAGATATTCTAGCGTAAACAATCTTTATTGGAAGATATTATTCTAGAGTAAAACCATCTTTGTTGGAAGATATTATTCTAAATTAAAACCATCTTTATTGATGATATCAATTCTAGAGTAAAACCATCTTTATTGGATGATTTTATTCTAGAATAAACCCATATTTTATTGATAATTATTCTAGAGTTAAACCATATTTTAAGATATTAGTCTAGAGTAAAACCATGTTTATTGGATGATATTATTCTAGAGTTCAACCATCTTTATTTGATGATATTATCTAGAGTAAACCCCTACCCTCTTTATTGGATTATTATTCTAGAGTAAAACCTTTTTTATTGGATGATATTCTAGAGTAAAGCCATCTTTATTGGATGATATTATTCTATAGTAAACCATCTTTATTGGATGATTAATTCTAGAGTAAAACCTCTTTATTGGATGATTAATTCTAGAGTAAAACCATCTTTGGATGATTAATTCTAGAGTAAAAACCATCTTATTGGATGATATTATTCTTATCCTTTTCGTATACCATAAAACTAACAGAGATTACATCACGTTTGGCTACAATGACATGTCATGTAACCACAGCTTAATGAAAACAATCTTTCTGGCACAATGGTAAATTCCCTTTGCTTGTGTTGTAAAAAAGGGATTTTTTAAAAAGGAAAAAATGGGTGTAAGGACACATTGTAAGGGTATCGGTTTCCTTTCTACGTTATTTCCTGGACCAAGAAAAACATGATTATTACCTAGACGATTTACTCTGAATGGATCGACTGTACCAGGGTTGCCAAGCATCCCTATTTGGGCATAATTGTCCCGACGCAGGAACAAAATCCCAGTCCTGCACTCCGGGCTGAAATCCCATCCTAAGAATGGACCTAGCAGCCTCGCCCTGGAATGCCAACGCCCCTGACACAAACCCCTAACCACACCACTTCATCCAGCCCACTGTCTGCCCCTTCCTACTCAGGGCACCGGGTAACCTGGACTGTACACACCAGACTGTTCTACCTGCACCCTCTATATGTATTACCAGCCAAAGAATACTGCAGTGTTAAAACCTCTAGAAGCTGCTGATTGGACATGCTTGGTATACACCTACAAAGTGACTTATTGCTACAGATTTATTTGTACTTATAGCGAACTTTCACACCCTATCTACGGCCTCGATATTTTAAGTGATTTTGAGATTGAGATTGCTCAAAGTGGAAATCCGTTTTCCCATCGACCGCCAGACATTGTGAAGCAGCTTACCGAAAAAAAGGAAGATCGGGCCAGGGCAATTTTCCCAGGCCCCCATCCTCAGGTTTCAAGTTAAAATCTGCAGAAAGATTGAGGCCTCAGGTAGGAACTTCGATCGGTTCTTCCAATCAGATTTCCGATCAGATGAATGTCTGATCGTGTATAGCTAGCTTTAGGCTGTGCACACACCATGCATAGTTTGTAGGCCCCGACCCACTGGTAGTTCAGTGTATCGGTCGATTGCACTTAAAACACGCATGGGTTTTTTGGCCACGCGTCCGACCGGTTCCAAAACCATGGCCGATCACGCAGTCCTCTATAGACTTTTATCGGGACTGACAGTCCTTCGTCTGCTCGGAAGTGACGAAGATTTGCGCAGTTTGTGTACCCAGCTTATTTAGTGTTTGCACTCTATGGCTAGCTTTGTATTGATGGGTAGATTATTTTTAAAACACGTCTATAGAGAAGATAGATAAAATAATATAATGTTACAAAAATCTAAACTGTAGATCATTTTTATTCAAAAGTGCTGCCTATCTGGGTGTTCTAGATGTAGAGATAGTGATGGGTTTCTGTATGGATTGGGTTACTTACAGATAATACTGACATTTGAATAAATAACGACAAAACTAGTTTAAAAGCAAAAATAACCCTGCATGTGTTTCTTATAACGGCACAACATTTTTGATTGGGCAGTTCTAAATCTATTTTGAATTCTGATTGGACGTTGACTGTGTGTGCTTCTACAACCAATCATGTGCTCTGACCCAGAACCCTGTTGAATGGACAAAACAGTTAAATCTATACAGTTTTTGTCCTATTATTCTGATCTGTCAACTTCCTAATAAAAATTTGTGGTTTAATTTGCCTTTTAAATGGTAAAATCGGTGCATCTGTGCAACCATAGAATCTTAGGGCTATGAACCAATCATCTGTTGCAAAAGCATCTGTGAGACTTCTCATTCATTTATACAAGCCTTGAATTTGCCCTGGTGTAGATAAACACCTGTAAAGTCTGTTTCTCAAGCCTATGGTAATGGCTTTAAAGGACAACTCCGCCCTCATAAGAACATCGTTTAGAAAGAATGGCCTCTTTAAAATATGTTGATATATCATACTTTGTCCTATGAATTCATTACTGTATGCCTGCTATGCTTCTGGATGCCTCGTGGAAACTGAGCAATTTAGAAACTGTACTGAGCATTTACTGAGCCTGGGCATGCTCAGAAGAGGCAGACAGGGGATTAACATTCAGTCCTTGGCTGTGATGTCAACTGTCAAATCCATAACTGACAATTCTCTAACTGGAAGAACCAGGAAGCAGAAACTGGGGCACAAGACATTGTGCAGGATTTCAGGTTAACGTTACATATTTCATATTTCAACTATTACAGTTTTTAGGGTTTTGGGGGGGTGATTTACCTGTATGTAAGTTTCATTTTAGGGCTGGACTTCCCTTAACCTCTTACATGCTTGAGGGCTTGCAACATCCCGCAATCTCTGTAATTATTCTGTCAGACTGTGACTCCCCCTGAGAGCCAGCGGTTTGGGCGATAACAGAAACAAACAGATTAGAAATATTCAACAAACCAACCCATGTGCTATGAGTTCTTGCGTTCACCTTCCTTGTACAGCTGTAACATTTTCCATTTCTGACACAATGGAGAATATAACGAATTACATTTTGTTTGGCAGCCAGAAGAGGAAACTTTCCGTCTGCCTTTTCCAGAGAGGGAACAGTGGATCTTTATTGGGTGATATTAATTCTAAAGTAAACCATCTTTATGGAGATATTATTTTAGAGTAAAACCACTCTTATTGGATGATATTATTCTAGATATAAGCCATCTTTATTGGAAGATATTATTTAGAGTAAAACCTCTTTATTGGAAGATATCTGCGTGTAAAAACAATCTTTATTGGAAGATATTATTCTAGAGTTAAAACCATCTTTTGTTGAGATATTAATTCTAAAAAAACCATCTTTATTGGATGATATCATTCTAGAGTAAAAACCATCTTTATTGGATGATTTTATTCTAGAATAAACCCAATTTATTGGATGATATTATTCTAGAGTTAAACCATATTTATAAGATATTTCTGAGTAAACCATTGTATTGGATGATATATTCTAGAGTTAAACCACCTTTATTTGATGATATTATTCTAGAGTAAACCCGACTCTTATTTGGATGATATTATTCTAGAGTAAAAACTTTTTTATTGGATGATATTCTAGAGTAAAGCCATCTTTTAGGTGATGATATTATTCTATAGTTAAACCATCTCTTTATTGGATGATTAATTCTAGAGTAAAACCATCTTTATTGATGATTAATTCTAGAGTAAAACCATCTTTATTGATGGATTAATTCTAGAGTAAAACCATCTTTATTGATATTATTCTTATATCCTTTTCGTTTATACCATAAAAATAACAGAGATTCATCACGTTTGGCTACAATGACATGGTCATGTAACACAGCTTAATGAAACAATCTTTCCTGGCACAATGGTAAATTTCCCTTTGCTTGTGTTTGTAAAAAGGGGATTTTTTAAAAGGAAAAAATGGGTGGTAAGGACACAATTGTAAGGGTATCGTTTCCTTTCTACGTTATTTCCTGGACCAAGAAAACATGATTATTACCTAGACTGATTTACTGAATGGATCGACTGTACCAGGGTGCCAAGCATCCCTATTTGGGCATAATTGTCCCGACTGCAGGAACAAAATCCCAAGTCCTGCACTCACGGCTGAAATCCCATCCTAAGAATGGACTAGCAGCCTCGCCCCTGGAATGCCAACGCCCTGACACGAACACCCTAAACCACACACCACTCATCCAGCCCACTGTCTGCCCCTTCCTACTCAGGGCAGCGGGTAACTCTGGACTGTACACACCAGACATGTTCTACACTGCACCCCTATATGTTATTACCAGCCAAAGATACTGCAGTGTTAAAACCTCTAGAGAGCTGCTGATTGGACATGCTTGGTATACACCTACAAAAGTGACTTATTGCTACAGATTTATTTGTACTTATAGCGAACTTTCACACCCTATCTACGGCCTCGATATTTTAAGTGATTTTGAGATTGAGATTGCTCAAAATGTTGAAAATCCGTTTTTCCAATCGACCGCCAGACATTGTGAAGCAGCTTACCGAAAAAAGGAAGATCGGCCAGGGCAATTTTCCCAGGCCCCCATCCTCAGTGTTCAAGTTAAAATCTGCAGAAAGATTGAGGCCTCAAGGTAGGGAACTTCGATCGGTTTCTTCCAATCAGATTTCCGATCAGATGAATGTCTGATCGTGTATAGCTAGCTTTAGCTGTGCACACACCATGCAATGTTTTAGGCCACGAACCCCTGGTAGTTCAGTGTATCGGTCGATTGCACTTAAAACCCTGCATGGGTTTTTGGCCAGACGCGTCGACCGGTTCCAAAACCATGGTCCGATCCAGTCCTCTATAGACTTTATCGGGACTGACAGTCCCTTCGTCTGCTCGGAAGTGACGAAGATTTGCCAGTTGTGTACCCAGCTTAATTTAGTTTTGCACTCTATGGCTAGCTTTGTATTGATGGGTGATTAATTTTAAAACACAAGCTATAGAAGATGATAATAATATAATGTTCAAATCTAACTGTAGATCATTTTTATTTCAAATGGTGCTGCCATCTGGGTTATCTAGATGTAGAGATAGTGGATTGGGTTTCTGTATGGATTGGGTTTACTTACAGATAATACTGACATTTGAATAAATACGACAAACTAGTTTTAAAAGCAAAAATAACCCTGCATGTGTTTTCTTATAACGCACCACTTTTTGATTGGGCAGTTCTAAATCTATTTTGAATTCTGATTGGACGTTGACTGTTGTTTGCTGCTACAACCAATCATTGTGCTCTGACCCAGAACCCTGTTGACAGTGGACAAAAACAGTTTAAATCTATACAGTTTTTGTCCTATTTTTCTGGATCTGTCAATCTCCTAATAAATTTTGGTGGTTTAATTGCCTTTTAAATGGTAAAATCGGTGCATCTCTGTGCAACCATAGAATCTTAGGCTATGAACCAACTCATCTGTTGCAAAAGCATCTGTAGACTTCTCATTCATTTATAACAAGCCTTGAATTTGCCCTGGGGTAGATAACACCTGTAAAGTCTGTTCTCAAGCCTATGGTAATGGCTTTAAAGGACAACTCCGCCCCTCATAGAACATCGTTTAGAAAGAATGGCCTCTTTAAAATATGTTGATATATCATACTTTGTCCTATGAATTCATTACTGTATGCCTGCTATGCTTCTGGATGCCTCGTGGAAATGAGCAATTAAACCTGTACTGAGCATTACTGAGCCTGGCATGCTCAGAAGAGGCAGACAGGGGATTAACATTCAGTCATTGGCTGTGATGTCAACTGTCAAATCCATAACTGACAATTACTAACTGGAAGAACAGGAAGCAGAAACTGGGCAACAAGACAAGACATTGTGCAGGATTTCAGGTTAGACTTACATATTTCAGATTTCAACACTATTACAGTTTAGGTTTTGGGGGGGTGATTTACCTGTATGAAGTTTTCATTTTAGGGCTGGACTTTCCTTTAACCTCTACATGCTTGAGAGGCTTCAACATCCCGCAATCTCTGTAATATATTTCTGTCAGACTGTGACTCCCCCTGAGAGCCAGCGGTTTGGGACGATAACAGAAACAACAGATTAGAAAATTCAACCCAAACCCATGTGCTATGAATGTTCTTGCGTTCACTTCCTGTACAGCTGTACATTTTCCATTTCTGACACAATGGAGATATAACGAATTACATTTTGTTGGCAGCCTAGAAGAGGAAACTTTCCCGTCTGCCTTTTCCAGAGAGGGAAACAGTGGATAACTATTCATTTTGATAAGGTAACCCGCCATTTCTATCAACACACCTTCCAATCTGATCATGCAACTGTCATACGTCCTTACCCAAACTGTGTAATATGACGGCCCCTCCGGTTTCCTTGGCAGGCCCTTTAGTAAACATTTGTGGTAAGAATGAATAAACGTATTGGGGCGTTCTACGAAAGCCTCTCTTGTTGAGTCAGTATTCAAACGAGGGGACATTGTTATTTTTTCATTGTCCTTTACATATTATACAATGCTTTAGTTTAACCATTCACATCAGACCCATATCAAAAAACATACATACGCTACAAAAGGTTATTGCGATCGTAAACCATCCGATACATTGATAGACTAATGTAATATCTAATTGTACGTAGATGTACCATACATATGTCTGTCATTCAATTTACACTTAATCGGAACTTTTACAAATTCTATGATCATAACCAATCGACTTAGAAAACAGACTTTCCTGATCGAAATTAGGATCATTGGGCCAATCACCATGTTGGATCGATCAGAATATCTGTCCAGTGTGGGGCACCTTAAGTTCCCAGTCCGCATGCACAACCTATCCAGAAACAACAGGAAACCTGGTACGTAGATGGTACTTTTAAGGCTCGTTACACAGCGTGCGATCACGGTGTGTACGAACGAATGTTTTCAGCCGATAATCGGCCTGTGTGTTAGGCGCTTTATCGGCCCAAATGGTTGTTTTGTCGAGAATTCGTTGAAACGAATGACTTGGCAATCTCTGAACGAACGACTGTTTCGGCCGATAAAGCGCCACACACCGGCCCAATTATCAGCCGAAACGTTAGTTCGTACACATCGTGCGCCTCGGATCGGGACCCGCGATCGCATGTGTACGAGCTTTTAGCCACTTCACTATCCAATCACAATATACTCAGCATTGCACAGTTCTCTATTTATCACTAAACACTTCACTAACTATCCAATCACAATGACTCAGCGTTGCACAGAATCTCTCCTACCACTAAGCCACTTTACTGCCCAATCACTGTTAATCTTGGATTCAATCTAGGCAGCAATGCCGCATTAGAACCACAGGAGTCCAGTCGATTTACATCGCCTAACATTCAATTTACTACTACATGAAGAGCCAAAATTAAAATTAAGATGTGGCAGCTTGCAGCATGTTGGAACCTGGCTTGTGTAGCTGAATGTAATAATGATTATTGTAATCTCCATGATTAACCGGCTGACATTCTGCTAATCCAGCCGGGCTCGTCTTGTTCATCTTTGTATATTTCCTGTTTTAGCAATAACGTTAATACGATGTAGGAGAATATAGGAATCTTATATTGTTTGTCTGCAACATGTTAGTATTAATCTTACGTTTGATATAAACCTGTGGTGAAAGATCATAGTACCGTTACCTTAGGACTTTGTCATTGTCCCGGTCGCTCACAGGAAACAATGATAGCCCTGTGTGTACCCGGCCTTAACCCTAATACTTGCACCTGTGTATCTGCTTTGTTACTGGTGTCTATTAGATTACCCAGCTAGGTAGTTAGACTTTAACTTCTTTGGTTACTTAACGAAAGCACCAAAACCTCTGCAAACCTTCAACCGTCCGCCTGGAAGGAGCCTTAGCCCAAATGGCGGAAAGGCAGTTTGTTTAGGGATATGTTTTAAGTAATAAACTGCAATAGAATTTGAACATTGTGCCGCCCTTCATCTATTACAGATTACTTACCTTCCGGGAGACTGCAGACCTCTCGTAGGTAGTATGTTGTATGTAATGTATACAGTTTGGACTCAATATTGGGCCTACCTGGTGCTGATAAAGGGGCATGAATAGTTATGTGGATAAGGTTCTATTACCGAATACCCTACCTTACCTAGGGGAGAATACCGGCATTAGGGCACTGTGCATGTATCGGAACCCTTTGGAACACCTCTAGCACTATAACTATAGTCCCTCATTGTTTGAATATACCACCCTTAAGTCTGAATTGTAATTGCTAATTAAAAGCATTAATTTAACAGAACCATGATGAAAATATTATTCTCCAAAGCTCCATTACATACTGCCACTTGGGCAAGTATTTGTTTAAGCAACTAGCGCAAAGCAAACGCACTAATAAAAAATAACTATGCGGGATCTCACACTAATAATGGACCAATCTGTGTGGGTCCGAAAGGATTAACTAATTATTGGCCGGAGATATCAGCCAATAGTTGGTTCTGAATGAAAATTTTCATCACGGATCACAGATGGAATCCAATGGAATCTTTTTGTCATCTGCTAGAAATAAGATAAAGATAAAGCAGTTAATGCACCTAAATTCTCATTCTAACAACTACACTACTGCAGGAAATATATGGATTGGACTGTTGAATGCTGGTTAGGAATATATTTACCATATCTCAATCTTTACTGTTTTTGGCGACAATATCTGATTAGTACATTATTGCGCCTTTTTTCCAAAATATTCAGAGCTGTCACAGTGAATAAATACAGATCTTTCTGTTCTTTTACAGACTTAAGCTGGGTACACCAGGAAAGATGATCTGCAAGATTCTGTCGTTCATTTTCTCAAAGATCGAGACCACACAGTCCCAAGCATTCTTCCTATACACACAGAATATTACAGCATAGGGAGAAGCTCGCGACTGTGTCTTTCCCACGACTGCAGCTGATTCCACTATATGGAGACTGCAAAGCCACGGCCGAGGGAAATTTGAGTCTTTCCGGGGACGATATCCAATAGTATCGGGGCTTTATCGTTAGTGTGTACCTAGCTTAAACCTATATCAAATTTGAGAAATTCGACTTTCCATCCATCCGCATGTATTAACATTCTAAATAACATATCTGCCGTTGGTGCTTATACTCTTCTGACGTTCCTACCTGTGACCACTCATTTTGTTGGTAATTTATCAGAAAAAAATATGACCCCGCAGCTTTTGTTGGTTCTTCAATGTTCGAGGAAATTTTGCAAGAATTTTTGGAAGGTACATTATATTATTATTATGGATTTATATTGCGCCAACATCTTCTCATCTTCTGTAGCGCTTCCAATTACATTGTATATAAGCGTTGCCCCTCCCAACACGTATGTGCGTACATGCAAGGAGCGTGTATGTGGGAGGAGCAAATCGCAGGTAATTTGCACATCTTACTACTGCTGCTCCCGATGAATAATTGAGAACGTAAGGCAAGACATTCCTTCCTCTAACCACCCGTTCTTCAATGTCTTCCACTCGAATTGTTAAAATGGTGCTAATTTTGGCCCCAACCCATCAGATGTTAGCTTTTTCAAATATTAAATAAGATCGATTGTTGGGGCAAAATTAGCACCATTTTGTTACAATAAGAACTTTTATTGATCTCCCCCTGCTAGTATATATCACAGTTAGAGCACCCCTAATCTAAAACATGAAAACACTGGCGTATCAGGCAGCCATTATACAGGGTATACTCCCCGATCCCTGCTGCTCTGCCCCCCTCTTTTCTGAGCACTGTGATAGTTGGAGAGGTTGATCGCATTCAGAACTGGTTCTCAATTAATACTTTGCAGTCATTGTTTATGGGCACTTTAAGTACACAAATACTCGCCTCCCCCTTGCTACTCTACTTCCACCTATTAATAGTGCCCAGGGTCAGGATTAAACTCTATCATTGCTCCCTGCGCACACCCATCTCTCAGGCCGGCGCACTCAGTGGTGCGCCACACAAAATCTTCTGCGGTATGGATCGCACAAATCACTTTGGCATCGCCCAGAAAATATATATCTGCGCACACGGCGAACATTGACTGGCATATGTCCTCACCCCTGGGTACTTTGCTGTTATAACTTACATGAAGTTTCCCTAGACGCTCCACGCTTGCTGTCCGCGATGTACCAATGGGAAGACACGCTCTGCAAAGACTGTTTCTTCCCATGGCTCTTTGTCAGACTATCTCTGACAGGTGGCAAGGGGCAGGGCAGCTGGAAAAGCGAGTGAAACTTCAATAGAGTATTCCAGTTCGCGTAAGGTGCCCAGGGGTTTAGCAGCCTGGATTTAGCTTAGGCACATAGGCATGTGCCTAGGTGGCCTGTGGTCGAGGGGCGTGCTGTCAAACTCCCTCCACCCCCTAAAATAGTCTATTGTCTTCCCAAAAAAGAGAAAATGCGTGTGGTTTGCCGTCTGTTTTAAAGGGGGGCGCCAGGCTTTTGTGCCAGCAGGTCATCACCCTGGTACTATGCAGGTGTAGAATGGGAAGAAAGAGTATCATTCATCTCAATACAGAAGCTTGAAATAGAAACTAAAATTAAACCTGAACTTGCTTCCGTTAGAAGGAATAGAAAACGTTTATCATTCAGCTTATCTGTGTCGTGACGTGAAGCTGTACATAAATCATATGATCAATCCGATACCAGTGCTGGGTTCACCTAGGGACTTCTCATGTACAAGAATGAGACTAAATCAATGAAGTGTCCCAGGAATTCCTACATACTGATGTTTGCTACTGTTACCAACACGTTTGATGCTATAAAGTCATAGAGCTGTACATGGATATTTTTCGGTTTGATTGATCATTCCACAATCTTCAATTCATATAAAATTTCCTGTTCAGAGTCGTATAAGCATTTGCACCTTCGGCATTTTTAAAAGACAATTAGATTTAAATTTCCTGTGATTTGCAAATGTTTATTTTCAGCAATGACAGGCAATATTGTGACGTTTTTGTTTTGTAATAGAAAACCGTGTACAACGACAAACTTCGAGAAGATTTTTATCTTGAACTGACACCTTCTGTGGGTTAGTTTAGGCTGGTAACACCGCAGCAGAAAAGGTTTTCACCCAACCGACCATATGCAGCCCTTTGCTTACCTTGAAATTGATCTATTGACCTTAGCCACATCAAGTTATAAATAGAATGTCCTGCTGTCAGTGTTCTACCCAATGGTGTTGGGACATGCCACTGTGCTTTTTTATCATACTTTTTGTGGCTGTGCATGCCTTGACCACTGGCAGAGGACAGAGCAACACAACATTAATGTCGCTATGCTGTAGAGCGGGACCCCTTGACCATTCTGATCTTCATACTTGACTGTAGTTGCAACTAGAAGGGTCGCATGGATGAATTTCAAGGTAATACAATATTTCATATAAAAGCCTTTCTGTAGAAATACAGATTCCCTTAAAGAGAATTTTACACTCCACTTTTACGCTCCATCCCCCAATCAAGGGTCCATACAAATGAGAAGGCACGCATCTTTGTAGAGAGCATCTTCCCATTGGTCAGGCCCTGGACTGAGGGAGGGGGCATGGCCTGACACAGTATAGACTGCAACTTTCTATGAAAAAGGTAAAACCCCAAAAGAAATAAATGGAAGTAATTGAGCAAATTGATCTGACCTCTGGTCTGTGGTACACTGAATTGCAAATATGAAAAATAAGAACCAGTTTATTGTTAAAGGAGAAGTTAATGTAGGTGATTGATATAGTAAGCACCTGAACCACTTTCACCTTTATAAAACGGCTTGTGGTGCTGCATCTGCTCCTTCCCAAGCTTCTCTGCTGCTGATAACAAATTCCAACCAATCATATCTTAAGCTGGGTACACACAGTAACAGATTCTGAAAGATGAGAAACAGGGATCTGCAAGATCTGCACACACAGTCCCGAGCGTTCTCCTATAACTTCATGTACACATCATAGGGAGAACTCTCGGACTGTGGTGGTTTTCCATCGGCCACGCTAGACTCCTCTATAGGAGTCTAGCACGGCCAATGGAAATTTAGGTCTTTCCCAACAACGTACGGCCGACCGATTGTTTGCCGGCCGCGCGCTCTTTCGGAAAGAAGGTACACAATAACGCTAAAGCCCCGATTAACACCGTCGGATCACCGTTATCGGGGCTTTATCGTTAGTGTGTTTACCCGCATTAGAGTTGACAACTCACCAGGACTAATAAACTGAAAGAGAGCCTACAGATGATTTTTTATGGTGCGTAAAAGTTCTGTCTCTGTTGCACAGGGAAACATAGGACGTTAAGCCTGTCCTCCAGCATTTAGAGATGTATAAAAACATTTTAGACAAAAAAGGAACTGATATTGTATGTGGAGAAGTTTTAACATTAACTGTATCTAACGTAGAGCTTGATCATGGAGGAAATCATTTTCAATGCAAATCTGAATTCTGCTGCTGGAGTTAGCCAGGTAGCACAGTGATGTATCATTACTATTCCTCCTTTCCTTTCACAGAACGCTACCAAATTTATAGTTCGGTGCCCTTCTATCTATCTCTAGGTGAAAACCTCTATTGGAGCGGTTTACCAAGCAACTGACTGGCACCCCAAAACCTTCATCAATCTTAACTCTGCTGCCAGGCTCATTTACCTCTCTTCCCGCTTCTCACATGCGCCACATTCTGCCCTTTCTGTCACTGCCCCCTTTTCTCTTTCCACTGGCTTTCCCATCACCCAAAGGATCCAATTTAAGCTGCTAACCTTATCCTACCAGGCTCCCTCCAATACAACTCACTCTCTCACTCAAGGCAGGTACAATCTGGACCTGGACACTTCTACCCCCGTCTACTGACCCATCACAGACCGACTAGTTTAATCCACCTGAACACTTAGTTTACAGATACGATCTGTCCCTTATGTCCATCCCCATCTCTTCTAGACTGTAAGGTTACAATCTGGACCTGGCCATTTCTACCCCTCTTACTGCCCCATCACAGACCGACTAGTTATAATCCACTGACAACTTAGTTACAGATACTGATCTGTCACCTTATGTTCTATATCCCCATCTCTTCTAGACTGTAAGGTTCATCTGGACCTGGACACTTCTATCCCTTACGACCCCACAGACCGACAGTTATAATCCACTGACACATAGTTACAGATACGGATCGTCACCTTATGTCTCAATCCCCTCTCTTCTAGACTGTAAGGTTACAATCTGGACCTGACACTTCACCCCTCTTACTACTGACCCATCACAGACCGACTAGTTATAATCCACTGACAACTTAGTTACAGATACTGATCTTTCACCTTATGTCTCATCCCTCGTCCTCTAGACTTGTAAGGTTACAATCTGGACCTGGACACTTTTACCCTCTTACTACTGACCCATCACAGAGACCGACTAGTTTATACCCCACTGACACTTAGTTACAAATCCGTATCTGTCACCTTATTTCTCATCCCCACCTCCTCTAGACTGTAAGGTTACAATCTGGACTGGACACTTCTACCCCATCTTACTGACCCAAAGACCGCCTAGTTAAATCCACTGACACACTAGTTACAAATACTATGATCTTCACCTTATGTTTCATCCCATCATCCTCTAGACTGTAAAGTTACAATCTGGACCTGACACTCTACCCCTCTTACTGACCCATCCAGACGCGACTAGTTTATAACCCGCCTGACAACTTAGTTCCGCTACTGATCTGTCACCTTATGGTCTCATCCCCATCTCCTCTAGACTTATAGGTTACAATCTGGACCTGGACACTCTACCCCTCTTACTGACCCCATCGCAGACCGATAGAATTAATCCACTGACAACTAGTATTCAGATACTGATCTGCTTCACGCTTTCACCGATGCTCATCCCCTCTCCTATAGAACTGAAGGTTTACATCTGGACCTGACACTTCTAGCCCCTCTACTGGACCCATCGCAGACCGACTAGTTTAATCCACTGACAACTTAGTTACAGATACTGATCTGTCACCTTATGTCCTCCCCATCTCCTCCAGACTGTAAGGTTACACTTGGACCTGACACTTCTACCCCCTTACTGACCCATCACAGACCGACTATTATAATCCACTGACAACTTAGTTACAGCACTGATCTCTACCTATGTCTGTCCTCATCCACTCCCCATCTCCTCTAGACTGTAAGGTTACAATCTGGACCTGGACACTCTAACCCCTCTTACTGACCCATCGCAGACCGACTAGTTATAATCCACTGCAACTTGTTACAGATACTGATCTGCTTCACCGTATGTCTCATCCCCATTCCTATAGACTGTAAGGTGTACATCTGGACCTGGACACTTCTACCCCTCTCTACTACCCATCACAGACCCCGCTAGTATAATTCCACTGACCCTTAGTTACAGATACGATCTGTCACCTTAGGTCTCATCCCCATCTCCTCTAGACTGTAAGGTTACAATCTGGACCTGGAACACTCTACCCCTCTTACTACTGACCCATCACAACCGACTAGTTTATAATCCCTGACACTGTAGTTCAGATACTGATCTGTCACCTTATGTCTCATCCCCATCTCCTCTAGACTGTAAGGTTACAATCTGGATCTGGACACTTCTACCCCTCTTACTGACCCATCGCAGACCGACTAGTTGTTAAATCCCTGACAACTTAGTTACAGATTCTGATCTGCTTCACCTTATGTGTCTCATCCCCATCTCCTCTAGTCGGTAAGTTTTACAATCTGGACCTGGACCTTCTACCCCTCTTAACTGACCCATCGCAGACCGACTAGTTATAATCCACTGACAACTTAGTTACAGTACTGATCTGTCCACCTTATGTCTCATCCCCATCTCCTCTACTGGTAAGGTTACAATCTGGAACCTGGACCTTCTACCCCCTCTTACTGACCCATCACGACCGACTAGTTATAATCCACTGACAACTTAGTTACAGATACTGATCTGTCACCTTATGTCCTCTCCCCATCTCCTCTAGACTGTAAGGTTACAATCTGGACCTGGCCACTTCTACCCCTCTCACGCCCCTCACAGACCGCTATTATTAATCCACTGACACTTAGTTACGATACGGATCTGTCACCTTATGTCTCATCCCCATCCCTCTAGACTGTAGGGTTACAATCTGGGCCTGGACACTCCTACCCCACCCTCACTGACCCATCACAGACCTACTAGTTATAATCCACTGACAACCTAGTTAAGCGATACTGATCTGTCACCTTAGTTTCATCCCCATCCCCTCTAGACTGTAAGGTTATTCAAGCTGGACCTGGACACTTCTACCCCCTTTACTGACCCATCACAGACCGACTAGTTTATAATCCACGACTAACTTAGTTTACAGATCTGATCTGTCACCTTATGTCTCATCCCCATCTCTCTATAGACTGTAAGGTTTACAACTGACCCTGGACACTTCTAAACCCCTCTTACTGACCCATCGCAACGACTAGTTATATCCACTGACAACTTAGTTACAGATACTGATCTGCTTTCACTTCACCGTATGTCCTCATCCCCATTCCCTCTAGACTGTAGGTTTTACAATCTGGACCTGGACACTTCTACCCCTCTTACTGACCCATCACAGACCGACTAGTTATAATCCACTGACACCTTAGTTACAGATACTGATCTGTCACCTTATGTCTCATCCCATCTCCTATAGACTGTAGGTTCACAATCTGGACCTGGACACTTCTACCCCTCTTATTGACCCATCACAGACCGACTAGTTATAATCCACTGACAACTTAGTTCAGTAACTGATCTGGTCACCTTATGCCTCATCCCCATCTCCTATAGATACTGTAAGGTTACAATCTGTACCTGGACACTTCTACCCACCCCTCTTACTGACCCATCACAGACCGACAAGTTATATCCACTACAACTTAGTTACAGATACTGATCTGTCACCTTATGTCTCATCCCCTCTCCTATAGACTGGTAAGGTTACAATCGGACCTGGACACTTCTACCCTCTCTACTGACCCATCACAGACTTACGTTATAATCCACTGACAACTTGTTACAACAGTACTGATCTGTCACCTTATTTCTCATCCCCATCTCCTCTAGACGTAAGTTACAATCTGGACCGGACACTTCTACCCCCTCTTACTGACCCATCACAGACCCGCTAGTTATAAGCACTGAACACTAGTTACAGAGATACTGAACTGTCACCTTATGTCTCATCCCATCTCCTCTCCTCTAGACTGTAAGGTTACAATCTGGACCTGCCATTTCTACCCCTCTTACTAGACCCATCACAGACGCCTGTTTCAATCCACTGACAACTTAGTTACAGATCTGACTGTCACCTTATGTCTCATCCCATCTCCTCTAGGACCTGTAAGGTTACAATCTGGACCTGGACATTTCTACCCCCTCTTACTGACCCATCACAGACCGGCTAGTTATAATCCCTGACAACTTAGTTACAGATAATCTGATCTGTCACTTATGTCTCATCCCATCTCCTCTAGACTGTAAGGTTACAATCTGGACCTGACACTCTTCTAACCCAACCCCTCTTACGCACTGACATCACAGACCGACTAGTTATAATCCACTGACAACTTAGTTACAGATACTGATCTGTCCACCTTATGTGTCATCCCCCCCCTCTCTAGACGTAAGGTTACATCTGGATCTGACACTTCTACCCCTCTAACCCCGCTTACTGACCCATCACAACCGACAGTTATAATCACCTGACAACTTAGTTACAGATACTGATCTGTCACCTTATGTCTCATCCCCATCTCCTATAGACTGTAGGTTTACATCTGGACTGGACACTTCTAACCCCTCTTACTGACCCCTCGCAGCCGACTAGTTTATAATCCACTGACAACTTAGTTTACAGATACTGATCTGTCACCTTATGTCTCATCCCCCATCTCCTATAGACTGTAGTTTTAATCTGGACCTGGACCTTCTACCCCTCTTACTGACCCATCCCAGACTGACTAGTTTAATCCACCCTGACAACTTAGTTACAATACTGATCTGTCCACCTATGTCTCATCTCCCCATCTCCTCTAGACTGTAAGGTTACAATCTGGACCTGGACACTTCTAACCTCCCTTACTGACCCTCACAGACTGACTAGTTATAATCCACTGACAATTAGTTACAGATACTGATCTTTCCACCTTATGTCCTCATCCCCATCTCCTCTAGACTGTAAGGTTACAATCGGACCTGGACACTTCCACCCCTCTTACTGACCCATCACAGACCGCGCTAGTTATAATCCACTGACACTTAGTTACAGATACTGAACTACGTCACCTTATGTCTCATCCCATCTCCTCTAGACTGTAAGTTACAAACTGGACCTGGACTTTCTACCCCTCTTACTGACCCATCACAGACCGACTAGTTATAATCCACTGACAACTGTTACAGTGATGCTGTCACCTTATGTCTCATCCCCATCTCCTCTGACTGTAGGTTACAATCTGGACCTGACACTCCTACCCCTCTTACTGACCCATCACAGACTGACTAGTTTTATAATCCACTGACAACTTGTTACAGCTACTATCTAGCTCTTCACCTTATGTCTCATCCCCATCTCCTCTAGACTGTAGAGGTTACAATCTGGACCTGGACACTTCCTACCCCTCTTACTGACCCATCCCAGCCTGAATAGTTAAACCCACTGACAACTTAGTTCAGCACTGATCTGTCACCTTATGTCTCATCCCCATCCCCATCCCTCTAAGACTGTAAGGTTCCAATCTGGACCTGGACAACTTCTACCCCTCTTACTGACCCATCACAGGACCGACGACTAGTTTATAATCCACTGACAACTTAGTTACAGTAACTGATCTGTCACCTTATGTGTCACCCCATCTCCTCTAGACTGTAAGGTTACATCTGGATCTGGACACTTCTAACCCCTCTTACTGACCCATCACAGACCGACTATTTTAATCCACTGACACTTGTTACAGATACTGATCTGTCACCTTATGTCTCATCCCCATCTCCTCTAGACTGTAAGGTTCCAATCTGGACCTGCACTTTCTACCCCTCTTACTGGACCCATCACACACTGCTATTATAACCCACTGACAACTTAGTTACAGCTACTGATCTGTCACCTTATGTCTCATCCCATCTCCTCTAGACGTTAGGTTACAATCTGGACCTGGACACTTCTACCCCTCTTACTGACACATCACAGACCGACTAGTTATAATCCACTGACAACTTAGTTCAGATACTGATCTTATCACCTTATGCTCATCCCCATCTCCTCTAGACTGTAAGGTCCAATCTGGACCTGGTCACTTCTACCCCTCTTACTGACCCATCACAGACCGACTAGTTATAATCCACTGACAACTTAGTTACAGCTACTGATCTGTCACCTTATGTCTCATCCCCATCTCCTCTAGACTGTAGGTTACAATCTGGACCTGTACGTACAACTTCTACCCCCTTCCTTCCTCTGACCCATCAGACCATCAGTTTATAATACACTGACAACTTAGTTACAGATACTGATCTGTCACCCCCTATGTCTCATGCCCATCCTCCTCTAGACTGTAAGGTTACAATCTGGACCTGGACACTTCTACCGCTCTTACTGACCCATCGCAGACCGACTAGTTATAATCCACTGACAACTAGTTACAGATACTGATCTGTTTCATCACTTATGTCTCTCCCCATCTCCTCTAGACTGTAAGGGTTACATCTGGACCTGGACCACTTCTACCCCTCTTACTTGACCCATCGCAGACCGACTAGTTTATAATCCACTGACAACTTAGTTACAGATACTGATCTTGTCACCTTGTCTCTCCCCATCTCCTCTAACTTAGGTTACAATCTTGACCTGGACACTTCTACCCCTCTTACTGACCCATCACAAACCGCCTAGTTATAATCCACTACACATTAGTTACAGATACTGATCTGTCACCTTATGTCTCATCCCCATCTCTCTATAGACTGTAAGGTTACAATCTGGACCTGGCACTTCTCTACCCCTCTTACTGACCCATCGCAGACCGACTATTATAATCCACTGCAACTTAGTTCAAGATACTGATCTGCTTCCAGTATGTCTCATCCCCATCTCCTCTGACTGTAAGGTTAACAATCTGGACCTGGACACTTCTACCACCTCTTACTGACCCATGCAGACCGAAAGTTATAATCCACTGACAACTTAGTTACAGATACTGATCTGTCACCTTATGTCTCATCATCCCCATCTCTCTATAGACTGTAAGGTTCACATCTGGACCTGGACACTTCTACCCCTCTTATCTGACCCATCGCAGACGACTAGTTATATCCAGTGACACTTAGTTACAGATACTGATCTGTCACCTTATGCTCTCCCCATCTCTTAGACTGTAAGGTTACAATCTTGGCCCTGGACACTTCTACTACCCCCCTCTTACTGACCCATCACAGACTGACTATTTATAATCCACTGACAACTTGTTACAGATACTGATCTGTCACCTATGTCTCATCCCATCTCCTCTAGACGTAAGGTTACAACTGGACCTGGACACTTTCTACCCCTCTTACTCGACCCCACAGACCCGCTAGTTATAATCCACTGACAACTTAGTTACAGATACTGATTGTCACCTTTATGTCTCATCCCCATCTCCTCTAGACTGTAAGGTTACAATCTGGACCTGGACATTTCTACCCCTCTTACTGACCCATCCAGCCGACTAGTTATATCCACTGACAACTTATTACAATACTGACTGTCACCTTATGTCTATCCCCATCTCCTCTACTGTAAGGTTACAATCTGGACCTGGACAATTTCTAACCCCTCTTACTGACCCATCACAGACCGACTAGTTTAAATCACTGACAACTTAGTTACAGCTACTGATCTGTCACCTTATGTCTCATCCCCATCTCCTCTAGACTGTAAGCTCTTGGGCAAGGCCCTCCATCCTATTGTACCACAGTAATGCTGTAACATACCCCACTGAACCAGCACTTGAATTATTTGCACTTTGTTTTACTTGCACTACCCTTGTATGTAACATTTATGTTTTCCTTATAAAGCGCCATGGAAGATGATGGGGCTGTATAAATCTACAATAGTAATAACAATACTGTATCAGGAACAGAACCTTCCCATTTTGGCTTGTCACGTGTTGCAGAAATAGGCACATTTCCCTTTATTTCATGTCCAGGCAGAGAAGGATCTGCTTTTAGTCTGCAGGGTGAAATGTTAGTGACGGAAACTAAAATGAGGCAAAAGACCTGATTTTATTTATAATACTCCAGTAGGAACAGAGCAATAAGCTCCATAGCAGAGCCACTGGCCAACCAGTAGGTAATCTCATTGTGGACCAAGCATGATTTCCGATGGTTAATCGGTGACTCTGTTATGGAGGAGAAAACCGCTGCACTGGCACACAGGAAGAAATAGCTCATAGGCACCAAGTCTTTCATATTAAAAGCGTCATCACGTGTGTAGTTGTGCTAGCCATACACTTGTTAGATTCTAGATAACTGTAATATTCCCTGTCCAGGTCCATTCAGTTTGTGATTGAATATCCCAACGTCTCCAGTCTTCGCCAGTTGACCAATCATAAAATTGTTATTGTGTTTATGGCTGGTATAAGCCAGGAAACAATTCTATGGCTCTTGTGTATTTTATTCTTTTAATATTCCAATAGCACAAGGACAGTGTTGTCGTTTTTCTGACCTGAAGGGTTAACCAGCGTGAAAACCTCATGGTTGCCATTTTTCCCCCCAAATGTCTAATAAACTCTGGCTTAACGAAGCGTAGAAGGGCGACCTGCTAATCTCTTTGTATGTCTGTACCTCACTTGTAACAGACTCAAATTAAAGTAAATGAGATAATAGGCAGGCTGGGACAATCCGACATCCCTTTCCTCTAGAAATTCTCCCATATACACATACAGACTCACAGACTCTTGGGACCAGCAAAAACATTAGAGACCTCGAACCGAACTTATCGACTTCCAACGGACTCGGACTTCACGAACTATCCCGGATTTCTCGCACTTTCGATAATTAACAAATTCGAAAATCGAACGACTTTTGAATCGTTTATGGGATAATTATCGAATTTTCAAATCGTTTATGGGATAATCATCAAAAATCAAACGCGGGAGCTCGAAAATAGCGCGCGTGAGAATAAAATCAATTTTCAAGCGTGTTCCCCTGACCATTTCCCAGGTCCCACAGCCATTTACATTAAGTTACCATTGATATTTTAATTGTATTTTATTCAAACTTTTCAAACTATTTGACTCCCATTGACTTTAATGGGTCAGTTTTCGAACTTTCCATATAGTTTAAAAGTTTAAAAATGGACCGAACTTTCGGATATTCGGCCATCTCTAAAAAACATCTCTATTGTACCTGTGCTATTAATAAGCCACCAGGGAGGTGATAGAATATAGGAATGAAGATGGAATGTAAACATCTCTATTGGTATATAAACATCTCTATTGTACCTGTGCTATTAATAAGCCATAAGGGAGGTGATAGAAGATAGGAATGAAGATGGTATATAACAGTGCCAGCTAGAGGATTCGATTCCCTGCCAATGAACCAGTTTGTCTTTAATACATATCCTTTTACTGTTATCAATCAATTGTGTTAAAAACTAAATTCCATATACTGTACAGACAAAATTAACCAGTCCATGGGGCAAAAACTATTAAAGGCCCCTGGTCTAAGCAGTGTGTCTAGGCTTTACGCATGAATAGTAATTAGGGCCTAAACCACTTGGTTCTTCATAAATTAGCTGAGTTACTTACCTAAACTTTCCTTTGCTGCTCCTGTCTGCCCCTCCCCTCCCAGTCCCGTCTGTGACAAACCAATGAGATGGTGTGCTTTGCAGGAAGTGCATCTTCCTATTGGCCACATCCCAAGGACAGAAGAGGAACAGAGCAGCCAGGAAGTTTTTCTTCCGTTGCTCTCTGGCATCCTAAAAAACAAGAACTCCATACACCAAGTACAAGGACAGGTTATCCTACAAATACTGGATTCATACTATATATATCTGTGCATGTGGCTGTGCTTTAGTCTGATGCTTGTAATCTAGGCTTGCTTCCCAGGTATGAAATTTTTTATATGGCAGCTTGCAGGACCACAGTCTTATTTCAATCAGATAAATGGTAGTGGTTTAATGCGAGCAATGACATTGAAATAGTAGAAAGTTTCCTGTATTGTGTGCCATTTTAAGGGGTATTTTATGTGTTTTCCCTTTAAGACTGAGTTGCATGACCAATAATACAAGATACAATCAATGCCAGTTGAAGTAGTTAGGGAGTGCTCCGTAGGTGTGGTGAGGAAACCACCGATATTATATACATGTTATACTTCCTAAATGACCTCCTAATGAAGAATTAGCGATTCCTTCCGATGCGCTCTGACAGTCAGTGTGCATGGATTGCCGCTGCTGTGTATCCGTCCCTTTTTACAGGGAAGAGTATAAACAGTCTTTTAACTGTCTGCTCTCTGTAGTATTAGGGGGGGTCGCTTGTGGTGCTGACCATCTTCTGTACATGAAGGAGTATTTTATTTGATATCTGCGTTGCATCTATAGCGGACCCTTTTATTGTTAACCCTAACCATGTGTAGGGTGGGCAGGGCCTTCTAGTTTTAAGGGTTTTTGCTGCCTGAGGACAAACTTTTCAATCCACATCTCGCACGTGGGTGGTGAATTGTCTGGGCTTTTTGGCTCTGCATGGCCATGGCTTCACTGGTGGGCTCCTTTAAGGTTGTTTTGTTGATCAAAATGAACTTCTCTTCTTTATAGCCTGTGCTATATATGTTGGTTCAATCACCTGTTACATACATTAGAAATGGCCATACTTTAGTATCTACTCTGTAGTATAAAAGATTAGAGACAAAAGATGTGTAAGCCTTGCCCCAGTGTCAAAAACCCTAATCTAGACTACTAGCAAAACTAGACTTCCTACTACCACAACTAAGCTCTAACCACTCATAAAAATGTTGAGTGGAGAGTTGAAGCAACTTCAAGCTCGCCGCTCTCTTCTGATGAACAATGTCTCACTCTGCCTAATGTAAAGATGTGCCCTGGGGTGGTCCATGTGCTTACCCCACCTATATTTGGGTTCCCTTGCACTAGTGCACATGGTTACTTTCCATGCTTGTTGCCCTCGCCAGCTAATTTTATATTATTGTAAAATAAAACATTGGCATCTCGGTACAGGTTCCTTACGTGACCCCTCTTAAAGAGATTGGGTGAATCTATTCCTATCTACGCAGAAAATCACCAGACCACCAATATAATGAATGATATTAATTACAATATGTAACCGGCATATTCCCAGAAACCTCTGTACTACAATTCCCCAGCATTCCCCAACAAGCCTAGAATATAAACTGCGCTTTTCTTTTAATAACTTTAGTTTCATTTCTAGAGAATTCCTACTCCATATGTTATTGGCCAGAAAGTTACTGGCTTACCACTATGCAAAGCGTTGAGCGAAAGGATGAAAGTTAATTGTAAGGGCATTTCCCGAAATAAGGCAACTTCTATTATCTGTTACTATGTGTCCCTGGTGGTCCCCACCACACAAGGAACAACACCACATATTATATTTAAAAAAAAATCCCTAGGCAAGAGCGGTGTATAACTACAAAATTCCCTAACGATAGTGATTGTCTGGCCTCTGGAACATACCTGTTGCTTAGGAGTTAACCTTGATATTCTGGAATTTTCAATGGTGCATTAAATTAATGATTATCACAGGACTGGTTACACACTGGCTCTGACAGCTCCTGTCTGCTGCAGAACCTCTTGTGGGGAGTCGTACTGCCCACTTTCAACCAGCAGAAGGGAGATTCTTGCAGCAAGCTGTGGTCTTGATGTTACAGCGTCCCTTTACAATCACCTTGAGTAGAAATAATCTCTCACCTTGTTTCACCTCTTCTATACCAAGTTCCCGCTGGGCTTTCTGTATCACAAAAGCTGTGCCACCTAAACCCAGCGAATGGAAAGGACAAGTTATTGCAAATTGTTCCTGAATACATTTTTCCTATTGGGCGTAAAATAAACTCCCCTGCGCATGTACACATCCCCACAATCCCTAGTCTAAAAAAATAAAAAAAAAGTTTTCTTTAGAGATCCACTTTAGGCTAGCATAAAATGTTGTGGACATCAGTGGGATGTTTACCTTTTGTTTAAGTTCTTGTGGACTTGCTGAATAATCTTGTCTGAGGACGAGTTAAACAGATTACCCTTGAGCTGAAAGTGCTTTTAGCTCTCTGTTACAACCAATGGGCTGTGTAAGAACCAAACAATTGGTGTCCCTTAAGCAGCCCAGCCCTGCTTAGAAAGCACAGTCCCTTATTTTATCTTACTCAGTTGTGTTCCCTTGCTATAATGGTTTGCCCTCTGCGTGGCATGTCAGGAGAATTTTAAATGACTTGATAGGGATCCATCCCTTCAATATTGGTGACGCATGTGTTTATTGGTTTGTTTTCATTTACTCTTGAAGAATGAGAAATTGGTTTTGATTGGATTTGGGGGGCAACCGAAATTAACAGGTTGATTCTGATTCGTTGAGACTGTAATTAAAATGAAGGGATCACATGTTCGTTGGGACACAACCCTACGTGGCATGGGACATTATATCTATCTCTGTCTATCTATCTCTGTCTATCTATATCTATCTCTGTCTATCTATATCTATCTCTGTCTATCTATATCTATCTCTGTCTATCGATATCTATCTCTGTCTATCTATATCTATCTCTGTCTATCTATATCTATCTCTGTCTATCTATATCTATCTCTGTCTATCTATATCTAATCTATCTCTGTTTATTTCTATCTATCTCTGTCCTCTATTCTCATCTCTGGTCTCTCTATACTTCTCTGTCTATCTATATCTTCTCTGTCTATCTTCTATTATCTATCTCTCTCTAATTCTATATCTATCTCTGTCTATCTATCTATCTGTCTATCTATCTGTCTATCATATCTCTGTTTATCTATCTCCGTCTGCTCTTATCTATCTATATGCTATCTCGTCTATCTATTCCATCTCTGTCTATCTGCTTCTATCTCGTCTATATCTATCTCTGTCTATTTATATCTATCCTCTGTCTATCTCTATATCTATCTCTGTCCTATCTATATCTATCTCTGTCTATCTATATCTATCTCTGTCTATTTATTCTATCTCTGTCTATCTATATCTAATCTCTTGTCTATCTTATATCTATCTCTGTCTTCTATATCATCTCTGTCCTATCTTATCTTCTGCTGTCTATCTATATCTATCTCTGTCTATCCTTGTATCTATCTCTGTCTATCTATATCTAATCCTGGTCTAAATCTATATCTATGCTCGTCTATTGATAGTCGATCTCCGTCTATCATATCTATCTCTGTCATTTATATCTAATCTAATCCGTCTATCATATCTATCTCTTCTCTATCTGGTCTATATCTATCTCTGTCTATCTTATCTATCTCTGTCTACTATATCTATCTCTGTCGTCTGTTATATCTATCTCTGTCCTATCTATCTCTTATCTTCTGTACTAGTCTATATCTATCTCTGTCCTATCTATCTCTGTCTATCTATCTATCTGTCTATCTATATCTATCTTCTCTGTCTAATTATATCTATCTCTGTCTAACTATATCTATCTCTGTCTATCTATCTCTATCTCTTCTCTCTATTCTTCTCTGTCTTCTATATCTTATCTTCTCTGTCCTTTATATCTATCTGTCTATCTATATCTATCTCTGTCATTTATTCTATCTTCTCTGTCTGTCTATATCCTATCTCTGTCTATCTTTATCTATCTCTGTCTATCTATATCTATCTCTGTCTATTTATATCTATCTCTGTCTATCTATATCTATCCTCGTCTATCTATCTCTGTCTATCTATATCTATCTCTGTCTATCTATATCTATCTATCTCTGCTGTCTATCTATATCTATCTTCTGTCTTATCTTTATCTATCTCTGTCTATCTATATCATCTCTCCGTCTATCTATAATCTATCTCTGTCTATTTATATCTATCTCTCTGTCTATTTATTCTATCTCTGTCGTATCTATACTCTGTCTATCTTATATCTCTATCTCTGTCTATCGTCTATCTATCTATCTCTGTCTATCTATATCTATCTCTGTCTATATCTATCCTCTGTCTATTTATATCTAATCTCTCTATCTATAATCTATCTCTGTCTATCTATCTCTGTCTTCTATAATCTATCTCTGTCTATCTATCTCTATCTCTGTCTATCTTTATCTATCTCTGTCTATCTATATCTTCTCTGTCTTTATCTATCTCTGTCTAATTTATATCTATCTCTGTCTATTATCCTATCTCTGTCTATCTCTCTATCTCTGTCTATCTATATCTATCTCTGTCTATCTTATATCTATCTTTATCTCTGTCTATCGATATCTCTTATCTCTGTCTATTTATATCTATCTCTGTCTATTTCTATATCTATCCTCTGTCTATCTATCTCTGTCTATCTTATATCTATCTCTGTCTATCTTTATCTTCTCTTATCTTATCTATCTCTGTCTATCGATATCTTCTCTGTCTCTTATATCTATCTCTGTCTATTTATATCTATCTCTTCTATCTATCTCTGTCTATCTATATATCTGTCTATCTCTGGTCTATCTATAATCTATCTCTGTCTATCTATATCTATCTCTGTCTATCTTTATCTATCTCTGTCTATCTATATCTCTCTCTGTTCTTCTATATCTATCTCTGTCTATCTTAGTATATCTATCTCTGTCTCTATCTATCTCTGTCTATCCTATATCTATCCTGTCTATCTACGTATCTATCTCTGTCGATCTTTATTCTATCTCTGTCTATCATATCTATCTCTGTCTATTTTATCTATCTCTGTCTATTTATATCTATCGCTGTCTATCATATCTGTCCTATCATATCTATCTCTGTCTATCTATATCTATCTCTGTCCTATCTGATGTCTATCTCTGTCTTCGATATCTATCTCTGTCTATCTATATTCTATCTCTGTTATCTTTTCTATCGTTCCCATTTATATACTATCTGTCTATCTATATCTAATCTCTGTCCATTTTATTCTATTCTGTCTGTCTATATCTATCTCTGTACTATCGATATCTAGTCTCTGTCTGTCCTATATCTATCTCTGTCCATTTATATCTATCTCTGTCTATCTATATCTTCTCTGTCTATCGATATCTTCTCCTGTCTATCTATCTCTGTCCATTTATTCTATCTCTGTCTATCTTATATCTATCTCTGTCTTCTATCTCTGTCTTCTATATCTATCTCTATCTGTTTGTCTATCTCTGTCTGTCTTATATCCTATCTCTGCTGTCTGTCTATTTCTCTCTCTATCTCTCTATCTAATCTACATATAATGTATCTAATTATCTATATATATGCTATCCATCCACGTACTACATTTTATTTATCTCTCTATCAATCTATTTACAAAGTACTATATATCAATCTTATCTATCTATGTATCTATATATCTCTCTATCCAACACTAATCTAATATATAAATCTCTTATCTATATATCTATCAATCAAATCTATCCATCCACCATATACATTTTAATTTAAATAATCTCTATACATAGAAAGTCATGGTAATAAAATCTTTATATATGAACCACAAGGGCCCAGGCACATTGGACTTCATCAGGTGTGATTAAGGGGACAATGTGATCCCGAAACTTTGTGTGTTGCGATTCACTCAAATAAGATGATTAATTCTAGAGTAAAACCATCTTTATTGAAGGTATTATTCTAGAGTAAAGCCATCTTTTTTTAGATGAATAATTCGAGTAAACCATCCCTTTATTGGAAGATATTCTATAGTACAGCCATTTTTAATTAGATGAATAATTTCTAGAGTAAGGCCATATTTTATTGGATTTGATTCTAGAGTAAAACATCTTTATTGATTTATTCTGAGTAAAACCCATCTTTATTGATTTCTAGAGTAAACATATATATTGGATGATTAATCTAGAGTAAAACCATCTTTATTGAATGATTAATTCTAGAGTAAAGCCATCTTTATTGGTATGATTAATTCGAGTAAAACCATATGTTTGGATGATTAATTCTAGAGTAAAACCATCTTTATTGGATGATTATTCTAAAGTAAAATCACCCTTTATTGGAAATATTTTCTAGAGTAAAGCCATATTTATTGGATACTAATTCTAGAGCAAACCATCTTATATGGATGATTTATGCTAGATAAAAACCATCTTTATGGATGATAATTCTAGAGATAACCATCTTTATATGAATTATTCTAGAGTAAAACCGTCTTTATTGGATGATTAATTCTAGAGTAAAACCATCTTTATTGGAAGATTTATTCTAGAGTAAAACCATCTTATTGGATGATTAAGTCAGAGTAAACTATATTTATTGGATGATATTTCTAGAGTTAAAACACTTTATGGGTGATATTATTCTAAAGTAAACCATCTTTATTGGAAGTATTTATTTAAGTAAAACCATCTTATTATGATGATATTATTCTAGAGTAAAGCCATCTTTAATTGGAAGATATTATTCTAGAGTAAACCATCTTTATTTGAAGATATTTCTAGCGTAAACCAATCTTTATTGGAAGATATTATTCTAGAGTAAAACCATCTTTGTTGGAAGATATTATTCTAAATTAAAACCATCTTTATTGATGATATCAATTCTAGAGTAAAACCATCTTTTATTGGATGATTTTATTCTAGAATAAACCCATATTTATTGATGATATTATTCTAGAGTTAAACATATTATAAGATATTATCTAGAGTAAAACCATGTTTATTGGATGATATTATTCTAGAGTTAAACCATCTTATTTGATGAAATTATTCTAGAGTAAACCCCTCTTTATTGGATGATATATTCTAGAGTAAAACCTTTTTATATGGATGATATTCTAGAGTAAAGCCATCTTTATTGGATGATATTATCTATAGTTTAAACTCTCTTATTGATGATTAATTCTAGAGTAAAACCTCTTATTGGATGATTAATTCTAGAGTAAAACCATCTTTATTGATGATTTTCTCGAGTCAAAACCATCTTTATTGGATGATTATTATTATCCTTTTCGTATACCATAAATAACAGAGATTACATCACGTTTGGCTACAATGACATGTCATGTAACACAGCTTAATGAAACAATCTTTCCTGGCACAATGGTAAATTCCCTTTGCTTGTGTTGTAAAAAAGGGGATTTTTTAAAAAAGGAAAAATGGTGTAGGACACCAATTGTAAGGGTATCGGTTTCCTTTCTACGTTATTTCCTGGACCAGAAAAACATGATTATTACCTAGACTGATTTCACTGAATGGATCGACTGTACCAGGGTTGCCAAGCATCCCTATTTGGGCATAATTGTCCCGACTGCAGGAACAAAATCCCAGTCCTCACTCCGCGGCTGAAATCCCATCCTAAGAATGGACCTAGCAGCCTCTCCCCTGGAATGCCACGCCCTGACACAGAACACCCTAACCACACCCACTTCATCCACCCACTGTCTGCCCCTTCCTACTCAGGCAAACCGGTAACTCTGGACTGTACACACCAGACATGTTCTACCTGCACCCTCTATATGTTATTACCACCAAAGAATACTGCAGTGTAAAACCTCTAGAAGCTGCTGATTGGACATGCTTGGTATACACCTACAAAGTGACTTATTGCTACAGATTTATTTGTACTTATAGCGAACTTTCACACCCTATCTACGGCCTCGATATTTTAAGTGATTTTGAGATTGAGATTGCTCAAATGTTGAAATCCGTTTTCCATCGACCGCCAGACATTGTGAAGCAGCTTACCGAAAAAAAGGAAGATCTGGCCAGGGCAATTTTCCCAGGCCCCCCATCCTCAGGTTTCAAGTTAAAATCTGCAGAAATTGAGGCCTCAAGGTAGGAACTTCGATCGGTTCTTCCAATCAGATTTCCGATCAGATAATTGTCTGATCGTGTATAGCTAGCTTTAGGCTGTGCACCACCCATGCATGATTTTTGGCCCACGACCCACTGGTAGTTCAGTGTATCGGTCGATTGCACTTAAAACACTGCATGGTTTTTTGGCCAGACGCGTCCGACCGGTTCCAAAACCATGGCCGATCACGCAGTCCTCTATAGACTTTTATCGGGACTGACAGTCCTTCGTCTGCTCGGAAGTGGACGAAGATTTGCCAGTTGTGTACCCACTTAATTTAGTGTTTTGCATCTATGGCTACTTTGTATTGATGGGTAGATTAATTTTAAAACCAGCTATAGAGAGATAGATAAATAATATAATGTTACAATCTAAACTGTAGATCATTTTTTTCAAAATGTGCTGCCTATCTGGGTGTATCTAGATGTAGAGATAGTGGATGGGTTTCTGTATGGATTGGGTTTACTTACGATAATACTGACATTTGAATAAAATACCGACAAACTGTTTAAAAGCAAAAAATACCCTGCAGTGTTTCTATAACGGCACAACATTTTTGATTGGGCAGTTCTAAATCTATTTTGAATTCTGATTGGACGTTGACTGTGTGTGCTTGTCTACAACCAATCATGTGTGCTCTGACCCAGAACCCTGTTGAATGGAACAAAAACAGTTAAATCTATACGTTTTTCCTATTATTCTGAGTCTGTCAATCTTCCTAATAAAATTTGGTGGTTTATTGCCTTTTAAATGGTAAAATCGGTGCATCTCGTGCAACCCCATAGAATCTTAGGGCTATGAACCAACATCTTGTTGCAAAGCATCTGTGAGACTTCTCATTCATTTATACAACCTTGAATTTGCCCTGTGGTAGATAAACACCTGTAAAGTCTGTTTCTCAAGCCTATGGTAATGGCTTTAAAGGACAACTCCCCGCCCTCATAAGAACATCGTTTAGAAAGAATGGCCTCTTTAAAATATGTTGTATATCATACTTGTCCTATAATTCATTACTGTATGCCTGCTATGCTTCTGGATGCCTCGTGAAACTGAGCAATTTAGAAACCTGTACTGAGCATTTACTGACCTGGGCATGCTCAGAGAGGCACAGGGGATTAACATTCAGTCATTGGCTGTGATGTCAACTGTCAAATCCATAACTGACAATTACTAACTGGAAGAACCGGAAGCAGAAACTGGGGCAACAAACATTGTGCAGGATTTCCGGTTAGACTTCAATTTCAGATTTCAAACTATTACATTTAGGGTTTTGGGGGGGTGATTTACCTGTATGTAAGTTTTTCATTTTAGGGGCTGGACTTTCCCTTTAACCTCTTACATGCTTGAGAGGCTTGCAACATCCCGCAATCTCTGTAATTTTCTGTCAGACTGTGACTACCCCCCCCCTGATAGCCAGCGGTTTGGGCACGATACTAAACAACAGATTAGAATATTCAACCCAACCCATTGCTATATGTTTCTTGCGTTCACCTTCCTTGTACAGCTGTAACTTTTCCATTTCTGACCACAATGAGATATAACGAATTACCTTTTTGTTTGGCCGCCTAAGAGAGGAAACTTTCCCCGTCTGCCTTTTCCGAGAGGGAACAGTGGATCTTTATTGGGGTGATATTAATTCTAAGTAAACCATCTTTATTGAAGATATATTTTAGAGTAAACCATCTTATTGGATGATATTATTCTAGAGTAAAGCCATCTTATTGGAGATATTATTTTCTAGAGTAAACCTCTTTAATTGGAAGATATTCTAGGTAAAACAATCTTTTATTGGAAGATATTATTCTGAGTAAAACCATCTTTGTTGAAGATATTATTCTAATTAAACCATCTTTATTGTGATGATATCAATTCTAGAGTAAACACCATCTTTATTGGATGATTTTATATCTAGAATAACCCATATTTATGGATGATATTATTCTAGAGTTAAACCATATTTATAAGATATTATCTAGATCAAACCATGTTATTTGATATATTATTCTAGAGTTAACCATCTTTATTTGATATATTATTCTAGATAAACCCCTCTTATTTGGATGATTTATTCTAGAGTAAAAACCTTTTTTATTGGATGATATTCTAGAGTAAAGCCTCTTTTTAGGATGATATTATTCTATAGTTAAACCATCTTTAATTGGATGATTAATTCTAGAGTAAAACATCTTTATTGTGGATGAATTCTAGAGTAAACCATCTTTATGGATGGTTAATTCTAGAGTAAAACCATCTTTATTGATGATATTATTCATATCTTTTCGTATACCATAAAAATAACAGAGATTACATCACGTTTGGCTACAATGACATGGCATCTAACACAGCTTTAATAAAACAATCTTTCCTGGCACAATGGTAAATTCACCTTTGCTTGTGTTGTAAAAAAGGGATGTTTTTTAAAAGGAAAAATGGGTGTAAGGACACAATTGTAAGGGTATCGGTTTCCTTTCTACGTTATTCCTGGACCAAGAAACATGATTATTACCTAGACTGATTTACTGAATGGATCGACTGTACCAGGGTTGCCAACATCCCTATTTTGGGCAATAATTGTCCCGACTGCAGGAACAAAATACCCAAGTCCTGCACTCCGGCTGAATCCCATCCTAAGAATGGACCTAGCACCTCGCCCCTGAATGCCAACGCCCTGACACAGAACACCCTAACCACACCACTTCATCACAGCCCACTGTCTGCCCTCCTACTCAGGGCACCGGGTACTCTGGACTGTACACACCATACATGTTTTAGCTACCTGCACCTCTATATGTTATTACCAGCCAAAGAATACTGCAGTGTTAAAACCTCTAGAGAGCTGCTGATTGGACATGCTTGGTAAACCCACTACAAGTGACTTATTGCTACAGATTTATTTGTACTTATAGCGAACTTTCACACCCTATCTACGGCCTCGATATTTTAAGTGTTTTGAGATTGAGATTGCTCAAAATTTTGAAATCCGTTTTTCCAATCGCCGCCAGACATTGTGAAGCAGCTTACCGAAAAAAGGAAGATCGGCCAGGGCATTTTTCCCAGGCCCCCATCCTCTAGTTTCAAGTTAAAATCTCAGAAAGATTGAGGCCTCAAGGTAGGGAACTTCGATCGGATTCTTTCCAATCAGATTTTCCGATCAATGAATGTCTGATCGTGTATAGCTAGCTTTAGGCTTGTGCACACACCATGCAATGTTTTAGGCCCACGACCCCTGGTAGTTCAGTGTATCGGTCGATTGCACTTAACACTGCATGGTTTTTGGCCAGAACGCGTCCGACCGGTTCCAAACCATGGCCGACCACGAGTCCTCTATAGACTTTATCGGTGAGCTGACGTCCCTTCGTCTGCTCGGAAGTGACGAAGATTTGCCAGTTGTTGTACCCAGCTTTAATTTAGTGTTTGCACTCTATGGCTAGCTTTGTATTGATGGGTAGATTATTTTAAAACACAGTCTATAGAAGATAGATAAATAAATAATGTTACAAATCTAAACTGTAGATCATTTTTTATTTCAAATGTGCTGCCTATCTGGGTGTTATCTAGATTAGAGATAGTGGATTGGGTTTCTGTATGGATTGGGTTTACTTACAGATAATACTGACATTTGAATAAATACGACAAACTAGTTTAAAACCAAAATAACCCTGCATGTGTTTCTTATAACGGCACAACATTTTTGATTGGGCAGTTCTAAATCTATTTGAATTCTTGTGGACGTTGACTGTGTGTGCTGTCTACACCCAATCATTGTGCTCTGACCCAGAACCCTGTTGACGTGGTACAAAAACAGTTAAATCTATACAGTTTTTTTTGTCCTATTATTCGGAGTCTGTCAATCTCTCTAATAAATTTGGTGGTTTAATTGCCTTTTAAATGGTAAAATCGGTGCATCTCTTGCAACCTAAGAATCTTAGGGCTATGAACCACTCATCTGTTGCAAAAGCATCTGTGAGACTTCTCATTCATTTATACAAGCCTTGCTTTTGCCCTGTGTAGATAACACCTGTAAAGTCTGTTCTCAGCCTGTTGTAATGCTTTAAAGGACAACTCCGCCTCATAAGAACATCGTTTAGAAAGAATGGCCTCTTTAAAATATGTTGATATAATCATACTTTTGTCCTATGAATTCATTACTGTATGGCCTGCTATGCTTCTGGATGCCTCGTGGAAACTGAGCAATTTAGAAAACCTGTACTGAGCATGTTACCTGAGCCTGCTGCATGCTCAGAAGAGGCAGACAGGGGATTAACATTCAGTCATTGGCTGTGATGTCCTGTCAAATCCCATAACTGACAATTACTACTGGAGAACCAGAAGCAGAAACTGGGGGTCAACAAGACATTGTGCAGGATTTCATGTTAGACTTACATATTTCAGATTTCAAACTATTACAGTTTGGGTTTTGGGGGGGTGATTTACCTTATGTAAGTTTTCATTTTAGGGGCTGGACTTTCCCTTTAACCTCTTACATGCTTGAGAGCTTGCAACATCCCGCAATCTCTGTTATTTTCTGTCAGACTGTGACTCCCCCCTGAGAGCCACGGTTTTGGCGATAACAGAAACAACAGTTAGAATATTCAACCCAAACACCCATGTGGCTATGAATGTTCTTCTTGCGTCACCTTCCTTGTACACTGTAACATTTTCCATTTCTGACACAATAGGAGATATAACGAATTACATTTTGTTTGGCGCCTAGAGAGAAACTTTCCCCCGTCTGCCTTTTCCAGAGAGGGAACAGTGGATAACTATTCATTTTTGATAGGTAACCCGCCATTCTCATCAACACACCTTCCAATCTGACATGTCACTGTCATACGTCCTTACCACAACTGTGATATGACGGCCCCCTCCGGTTTTCCCTTGGCAGGCCCTTATAGTAAACATTGTGTGGTAGAATGAAAACGTTTGGGGCGTTCTACGAAAGCCTCTCTTGTTGAGTCATATTCAAACGAGACCATTGTTATTTTTTTACATTGTCCTTTACATATTATACAATGCTTTAGTTTAAATACCATTCACATCAGACCCATTACAAACAACACATACTCTCCAAAAGGTTTTGCGATCGTAAACCATCCGATACATTGATAGACTAATGTATATCTAATTGTACGTAGATGTACCATACATTGTCTGTCATTCAATTTACATTAATCGGAACTTTACAAATTCTATGATCATTTAAACCAATCGACTTAGAAAACAGACTTTCCTGATCGAAATTAGGATCATTGGGCCAATCACAGTTTGGATCGATCAGAATATCGTCCCAGTGTATGGGCACCTTAAGTTCCCAGTCCACGCATGCACAACCTATCCAGAACAACCAGGAAAACCTTGGTACGTATATTGGTACTTTTAAGGCTCGTACACACGTGCGACACGGTGTGTACGACGAATGTGTTTTCAGCCAGATAATGGGCCTGTGTGTAGGCGCTTTAATCGCCCAAATGGTTGTTTGTTCGAGAATCGTTGAACGATGACTTGCATATCTCTGAACGAACGACTGTTTCGTGCCGATAAAGCGCCTACACACGGCCCAATTAAGCCGAAACGTTAGTTCGACCATCGTGCGTCCTCGGATCGGACCCCCGTCGATCGCATGTGTACGAGCTTTTAGCCACTTCACTATCCAATCACAATTGACTCAGCATTGCACAGTATCTCTATTTATCACTAAACCACTTCACTATCCAATCACAATGACTCAGCGTTGCACAGAATCTCTCCCTACCACTAAGCCACTTTACTGCCATCAACTGTTATCTTGGATTCAATCTGGCATCAATGCCGCATTAGAACACAGGAGTCCAGTCGATTTACATCGCCTAACTTTCATTTACTACATCGCAGAGCCAATTAAGATTATAGATGTGCAGCTTGCAGCATGGTTGGAACCCTGGCTTGTTAGCTGAATGGAATAATGATTATTGTAATCTCCATGATTAACCGGCTACCATTCTGCTAATCCAGCCGGCTCGCTTGTTCTCTTTGTATTTTCCTGTTTTAGCAATAACGTTTAATACAGTAGGAGAATATTAGGAATTCTTATATTGTTTTGTCTGCAACATTGTTAGTATTAATCTTACGTTAATATAAACCTGTGGTGAAAGATCATAGTACCGTACCTTAGGACTTTGTCATTTGTCCCGGTCGCTCACAGGAAACAATGATAGCCCTGTTGTCCCCGGCCTTAACCCTAATACTTGCACCTGTGTATATCTGCTTTGTTACTGGTGTCTATTAGATTACCCAGCTAGGTAGTTAGACTTTAACTTCTTTAGGTTACTTAACGAAGCACCAAAACCTCTTGCAACCTTCTACACGTCCGCCTGGAAGGAGCCTTAGCCACAAATGGCGGATAGCAGTTTGTTTAGGGATATGTTTTAAGTATAAACTGCAATAGATTTGAACATTGTGCCCCCTTCATCTATTACAGATTACTTTACCTCCCGGGAGACTGCAGACCTTCTGTATAGTATTTTTAATGTAATAGTATACAGTTTGGTGACTCAATATTGGGCCTACCTGTGCTGATAAAGGGGCATGAAATATGTTGTTGATAAGGTTCTATTAACCGAATACACTACTACCTTACCTAGGAGAATACCGGCATTAGGGGCACCTTGCATGTATCGGAACCCTTTGGAACCCTCTAGCACTATAACTATAGTCCCTGCAATTGTTTGAATATGACCACCCTCTAAGTCTGAATTGTAATTGCTAATTAAAAGCATTAATTTAACAGAACCATTGATGAATATTATTCTCCAAAGCTCCATTCACATACTGGCACTTGGGCAAGTATTTGTTTAAAAGCAACTGAGCAGACATACAAACGCACTAATAAAAAATAACTATGCGGGATCTCACACTATAATGGACCAATCCTGTGGGGTCCGAAGGATTAACTAATTATTTGCCGGAGATATCAGCCAATCAGTTGGTTCTGAATGAAATTTTCATCACGGATCACAGATGGAATCCAATGGAATCTTTTTGTCATCTGCTAGAAATGATAAGATAAAGCAGTTACATGCCCTAAATTCTCATTCTAACAAACTACACTACTGCAGGAAATATATGGATTGGACTGTTGAATGCTGGGTAGGAATAGTATTTACCATATCTCATCTTTCCTTTTTTTGGCGACAAATCTGATTAAAGTATCTGCGCATTTTTCCAAAATATTCAGAGCTGTCACAGTGAATAATACGAATCTTTCTGTTCTTTTACAGACTTAAGCTGGGTACCACAGGAAAGATGATCTGCAAGATTCTTCTTCTGTCATTTCTCCAAAGATCAGACACACACCAGTCCCAAGCATTCTTCCTATAACACAGAATATATACAGCATAGGGAGAACGCTCGCGACTGTGTCTTTCCCACGACTGCAGCCGATTCCACTATATGGAGCCTGCAAATGCCACGGCCGAGGGAAATTTTAGTGTCTTTCCGAGGGACGATATCCAATAGTATCGGGGCTTTATCGTTAGTGTGTACCTAGCTTACACCTATATCGAAATTTGAGAAATTCGACTTTCCATCATCGCATGTATTAAACATCTAAATAACATATCTGCCGTTGGTGCTTATACCTCTCTGACGTTCCTTACCTGGACCACTCATTTTGTTATGGTATTTGATCAGAAAAAAATATGACCCCGCAGCTTTTGTTTTCTTCTGCTGTCGAGGAAATTTTGCAAGAATGTTGGAAGGTAACATTATATTATTATTATGGATTTATATTGCGCCAACATCTTCTCATCTTCTGTAGCGCTTTCCAATTACATGTATATAAGCGTGCCCCACTCCCAACCTATGTGCGTACATGCAAGGGGCCGTGTAGTGGGAGGAGCAAATCGCAGGTAATTTGCCTTTACTGCCTGCTCCCGATGAATAATTGAGAACGTAAGGCAAGACATTCTCCCTTTAACCACCCTTTCTTCAATGTCTTCCATCGAATTGTTAAAAATGGTGCTAATTTTTGCCCCACCCAATCAATGTTAGCTTTCTTCAAATATTAAATAAGATTGATTGTTGGGGCAAAATTAGCACCATTTAACAATAAGAACTTTTATTGAATCTCCCTGATAGTATACAGTTTAGAGCACCCCTAATCTAAAACATGAAAACTGGCGTACTCAGGCAGCCATATACAGGAGATCTCCCCGATCCCTGCTGCTCTCTCCCTCTTTTCTGAGCACTGTGATAGTTTGGAGAGGTTTATGCGCATTCAAACTGTTTCTCAATTAATACTTTGCAGTCATTGTTTATGGGCACTTTAAGTACATAAACTCGCCTCCCCCTTGCTACTCTACTTTCCACCTATTAATAGTGCCCAGGGTCAGGATCTAAACTTCTATCATTGCTCCCTGCGCACACACATCTCTGCAGGCCGGCGCACTCAGTGGTGCGCACACAAAAATCTTCTGCGGTATGGATCGCAACAAATTCACTTTGGCAGCGCCACAGAAAATAATATCTGCGCACACTGCGAACATTGACTGGCTATGTCCTCACCCCTGGGTACTTTGCTGTTATACTTACATGAAGTTTCCCTAGACCTCTCCACGCTTGCTGTCCGCGATGTAGCCAATGGGAAGACACGCTCTGCAAAGAACTGTGTCTTCCCATTGCTCTTTTCAGACTATCTCTTGACAGGTCGAGGGGCAGGCAACTGGAAAAAGCGAGTGAAACTTCAATGAAGTATTCCAGTTCCGGTAAGGTGCCCAGGGGTTTATGCAGGGCCCGGATTTAGCATTTAGGCACATAGGCATTTTGCCTAGGTGTGCCCTGTGGTTCGAGGGGCGGCTGTCAAACTCCCTCCACCCCCTAAAATAGTCTATTGTCTTCCCAAAAAGAGAAATGCGTGTGGTTTGCCGTCTGTGTTAAAGGGGGGCGCCAGCTGTTTTGTGCCAGCAGTGTCATCACCCCTGGTACTATGCAGGTGTAGAAATGGGAAGAAAGAGTATAATTCATCTCAATACAGCATTGAAATAGAAACTAAAATTAAACCTGAACTTGCTTCCGTTAGAGGAATAGAAAACGTTTATCATTCAGCTTTATCTGTGTCGTGACGTGATAGCTGTACTAATCATATGATCAATATCCGATAACCAGCTGGGTTCACCTAGGTACTTCTCATGTACAAGAATGAGACTAAATCAATGAAGTGTCCAGGAATTCTACATACTGATGTATTGCTAACTGTTACCAACCGTTTGATGCTATAAAGTCCATAGAGCTGTACAATGGATAATTTTCGGTTTGATGATCAGTCCATACAATCTTCAATTCAATAAAATTCCCTGTTCGCAGTCGTATTAAGCATTTGCACCTTCGGCATTTTTAAGACAATTAGATTTAAATTTCCTGTGATTTGCAAATGATTTATTTTCAGCATGACAGGAAATATTGTGAACGTTTGGTTTTGTAATAGAAAACCAGTGTCAACGACAAACTTCTGCAGAAGATTTTTATCTTGAACTGACCCATTCTGTGGTTAGTTTAGGCTGGTAACGCAGCAGAAAGGTTTTCATCCCCAACCGACCATATCAGCCCTTTGCTTACCTTGAAATTGATCTATTGACCCTTCAGCCACATACAAGTAGTAAGATGAGAATGTTCCTGCTGTTCGGTGTTCTACCCAATGGTGTTGGGACATGCCTGTTGCTTTTTTATCATACATTTGTGGCTGTGCATGCCTTGACCACTGGCGACGGACAGAGCAAACACAACATTAATGTCGCTATGCTGTAGAGCTGGACCCCTTGACATTCTGATCTTCATACTTTGACTGTAGTTTGCAACATCAGAAGGTCGTCATTGGATGAATTTCAAGGTAATACAATATTTCATATAAAGCACTTTTCTGTAGAATACAGATTTCCCTTAAAGACATTTTTACACTCCACTTTTACGCTCCATCCCCCAATCAAGGGTCCATACAAATGAGAAGGCACGCATCTTGTTAGAGCATCTTTCCCATTGTCAGGCCCTGGACTGAGGGAGGGGGCATGGCCTGACACAGTAAGACTGCAACTTCTATGAAAACAGGTAAAACCCAAAAGAAATAAATGAGATAATTGAGCAAATTGATCTGACCTCTGGTCTGTGGTACTTGAATTAGCAAATATGAAAAATAAACCAGTTTATTGTTAGTGAGAAGTTAATGTAGGTGATTGATATAGTAAGCAACCTGAACCACTTCACCTTCTATAAAACGGCTGTGGTGCTGCATCGCGCTCCTTCCCAGGCTTCTCTGCTGCTGATAACAAATTCCAACCAATCATATCTTAAGCTGGGTACACACAGTAAGATTTCTGAAAGATGAGAGACGGATCTGCAAGATCTGCACACACCAGTCCCGAGCGTTCTCCTATGAACTTCTGTACACATCATAGGGAGAACGCTCCGACTGTGTGGTTTCCATCGGCCGCTAGACTCCTCTATAGGGAGTCTAGCACGGCCAATGGAAATTTTAGGTCTTTCCCGAACAAGCGTACGGCCGACCTGATTGTTTGCCGGCCGCGCGCTCTTTCGGAAAACTAGGTACACACATACACGTAAAGCCCCGATAAACACGCGTCGGATCACCGGTTAACAAAAATCGGGGCTTTTATCGTTACTGTGTGTAACCCGCATTAGAAGTTTGACAACTCACCAGACTATGATAAACTGAAGAGAGCCTACGATGATTTTTGTTAGGTGCGTAAAAGTGCTGTCTCCTTGTTGACACAGGGAAACTAAGGACGTTAAGACTGTCCTCCAGCATTAGTAGTAGATGTAAAAACATTTTAGACAAAAACATGGAACTGATATTGTATGTGGAGAAAGGTTTTAACACAATTAAACTGTATCTAACTGAGAGCTTTGATCATGGAGGAATCATTTTCTCAATGCAAATCTGAATCTGCTGCTGAGAGTAGCCAGGTAAGCCAGTGAATGTATCATTACTATTTCCACTTTCCTATTCACAGAACGCTACCACATCTAGTAGTTTCGGTGCCCTTATCATCTTCTCTAGGTGAAAACCTCTATTGTGCCGGGTTTACCAGCACTGACTGGCACCGCCTCAACAACCTCATCAATCCTAACTCGCTGCCAGGCTCATTTACCTCTCTTCCCCCGCTTCTCACAGACATGCTGCCACATCTCTTTCTGTCACTGCCCCCCCTTTTCCTCTTTCCACTGGCTCTTCCCATCACCCAAAGGATCCAATTTAAGCTGCTAACCTTATCCTAAACCAGGCTCCCTCCAATACAACTCAACTCCTCAACTCAACCTCTCAGGCAGGTACAATCGGGACCTGGACACTTCTACCCCCTCTACGACCCATCACAGACCGACTATTTATCCACACTGACACACTTAGTTTACAATACGATCTGTCCACTTATGTCTCATCCCCATCTCTTTCTAGACTGTAAGGTTACAAAGTCTGGACCTGGACCATTTCTACCACCCCTCTTACTGCCCCATCACAGACCGACTAGTTATAACCACTGACAACCTATAGTACAGATACGATCTTCACCTATGTGTCTATATCCCCACTCTTCTAGACTGTAAGGTTCCATCTGGACCTGACACTTCTAGCCCGCTTACTGACCCCCACAGACCGACAGTTATAATCCACCTGACAACTATAGTTCGATACTGATCTTCACCTTATGTCTCATCCCCATCTCTTCTAGACTGTAAGGTTACAATCTGGACCTGACACTTCTACCCCTCGTTACTACCCATCACAGACCGCTAGTTAAATCCACTGACAACGTGTTACAGATCTGATCTTCACCTTATGTCTCATCCCCTCCTCTAGACTGTCCAAGGTACAATCTGAACCTGGAACTTTTAACCCTCTTACTATGACCCATCACAGAGCCGACAGTTATAACCCACTGACAACTTATTACAAATCCGATCTGTCACTTATTTCTCTCCCCACTCCTCTAGACTGTAAGTTACAATCTGGACTGGCACACTTCTAACCCCATCTTACTGACCCACCAAGACCCGACCTAGTTATAATCCACTAGAACACACAATAGGTTACAAATACTGGATGCTTCCCACCTTTGTTTCATCCCCATCTCTCTAGAACTGTAAATTACAATCGGACTGACACTCACCCCTCTACTGACCTCATCCAGACCGACCTTATTTATAACCCAACCTGAACAACTTAGTTTCCGCTACTGATCTGTCACCTTATGTCTCAATCCCCATCTCCCTCTAGACTGTAAAGGTACAATCTGGACCTAGGACACTCTACCCCTAAACTTACTGACCCCTCGCTAGACCGACTAAGTAATTTAATCCAACTGACAACTTAGTTTCAGATACTGATCTGCTTCACTGCTTTCGATGGCTCATCCCCTCTCCTATAGAACTGTAAGGTTTACAATCCTGGACCTGACACTTCTAAGCTCCCCTGCTTACGGCACCCATCCAGACCGACTAGTTTAATCCACTGACAACTTAGTTACAGATACTGATCTGTCCCTTATGTCGCATCCCCATCTCCTCCAGACTGTAAGTGTTACATACTTGGACCTGACACTTCTAACCCCCTCTTACTGACTCCATCACAGACCGCTAGTTATAATCCCTGACACTTCTTTACAGCACTGATCTTACCTAATTCTCGTCCTCATCCCCCCATCTCCTCTAGGACTGTAAGGTTACAATCTGGACCTGGAACACTTCTACCACCCCTTACTGGCCCATCGCAGACTCGACTAGTTAAATCCACTGCACTTTGTTACAGATACTGATCTGTCTTCACACCGTATGTCTCATCCCCATCATCTATGACCTGTAAGGTGACAAATCTGGACCTGGACCTTCTACCCCTCTCTACGCCCATTCACAGACCGCCGCTATTAAATCCACTGACACCTTAGTTACAGATACTATCTGTCACCTTAGTCTCACCCCATCTCCTCTAAACGTAAGGTTACAATCTGGACCTGGAACACTTCTACCCCTCTTACACTGACCCATCAACAGACCGACTAGTTATAATCCCTGCCACTTATTCAGATACTGATCTGTCACGCATTATGTCTCAGCTCCCCATCGTCCTCTAGACTGTCAGGTTACAATCTGGATCGGACACTCCTACCCCTCTTCTGACCCATCGCAGACCGACTAGTTATAAATCACTCTGACAACTTAGTGTACAGATACTGATCTTGCTTCACCTCTATGTGCTCATCCCCCATCTCTCTAGCTGCGGGTAAGGTTTACAATCTGGAGCCTGGACCTTCTACCCCTCTAAACTGACTCCATCGCAGACCGACTAGTTAAATCCACTGACACTTAGTTCCAGTACTGATCTGTCCCACCTTATGTCTCATTCCTCCTCTCCTCTAGACTGGTAAAGGTTAACAATCTGGACCTGGACACTTCTACCCCCTCTCTTACTGACCCATCACGACCGACTATTATAATCCACTGACAACTTAGTTACGATACTGATCTGTCCCTTATGTCCTCTCCCCATCTCCTCTAGACTGTAAGGTTACACTGGACCCTGGCACTTCTACCCCTCTCACTGCCCACTCACAGCCGCCCTGTTATATCCATCCCTGACACTTAGTTACCGATAACGAATCTGTCACCCTTATGTCTCTCCCCATCCCCTCTAGACTGTAGGTTACAATCTGGGCCGGACCACTCCTTTTCCTACTCTACCCTCACTGCCCATCACAGACCGACTAGTTATAATCCTGACAACCTAGTTACAGCGATACTGATCTGTTCACCTTATTTTCATCCCCATCCCCTCTAGACTGGTAAGGTTATTACAAGCTGGACCTGGAACAACTTCTATTCAATCACCCTCTTTACTGACCCATCACAGGACCGACTAGTTTATAGATCCACGACTAACCCTTATTTACAGATCCTGATCTGTCCACCTTATTTGTCAATCCCCATCTCTACCTAACTGTACAGGTTACAACTGACCCTGGACACTCTCTATCAACCACTCTCTTACTGACCCATCGCAGGTCGGACTAGTTTATAATCCACGACAACTTCAGTTACAGATACTGATCTGCTTTCATTCACCCGTATGTCCCATCCCATTCCCTCTGACTGTAGTATACAATCGGACTCTGGACACTTTAACCCCTCTTACTGACCCCATCACAGAACCGACTAGTTATATCCACTGACAACCTTAGTTACAGATACTGATCTGTCACCTTAGTCTCGATCCCATCACCATAGACTGTAAGGTTATACCAATCTGGACCTGGACACTTCTACCCCCCCTCTTACTTTTGACCCATCCACAGACCGCTAGTTATAATCCACTGACAACTTAGTTCGTACGATTGGGTCACCATATGCCTCATCCCCATCTCCTATGATACTGTAAGGTTACAATCTGTAACCTGGACACTTCTACCCTACCTCTTACTTGACCCATCACAGACCGACAAGTTATACTCCACTTACAACTAGTTCAGATACTGTCTGTCACCTTATGTCTCATCCCCATCTCCTATGACGGTAAGGTAAAATCGGACCTGGGACACTCTCTACCCTCTTACTGACGCCTCACAGACTGTACGTTATAATCCACTGACAACTTGTTAGCAGACATATGATCTGTCACCCTGTATGTCTCATCCCCAGTCTCCTCTAGACTCGTAAGTTCACAATCTTGGACCCGTGGGGACACTTCTAACCGCCCTCTTACTAGACCCCATCACGACCCGCTCAGTTATAAGTCCACTGACACTAGTTAGCAGAGTACTGACTGTCACCTTATGTCTCATCCCCATCTCCTCTTAGACTGTAAAGGTTTACAATCTGGACCTGCATTTCTAACCCCTCTTACTTGACCCATCACAACGCCTAGTTTCTATCCACTGACACTTAGTTACAGATCTGACTGTCACCTTATGTCTCTCCCTCTCCTCGGAACCTGTAGGTTTACAATCTGGACCTGGACATTTCTACACGCCCTCTTACTGACCCTCACAGACCGCTATTATAATCCCTTGACAACTTAGTACACGATAAATAACAAATAGAAAATGGAGAAAAAAGAACACCCTGCATCTCACTTATGTCTCCATCGCCATCGTCCTCTAGAACTGTAAGGTTACAATCTGACCTGAACACTTCTATCTACCACTCTCTAACCCCCTCTTAACTCCGCCTCATCACAGACCGACTAGTTATAATCCACTGACACTTAGTTTACGATACTGAAATCTGTGCCACTTATGTGTCATCCACACACCTCTTAGACTTGTAAGTGTTACATCTGGATCTGGCACTTCTAGCCCCTTACCCCGCTTACTACTGACCCATCACAACCGACTGATTATAATCGCCATGACACTTAGTTAACAGATATACTGATCTGTCACCTTATGTCTCATCCCCCATCTCCGATATAATCTGTAGTTTACAATTGGACTGGCAACTTCTAAAACCCCTCTTACTGACCCCTCCGGCAGCCGACTAGTTTTATTCCACTGACAACTTAAGTTACAGATACTATCTGTCCCCTTATGTCTCATCCTCTCCCCATCTCCTAATAACGTATGTTAATCTGGCCTGGACCCTTCTACCACCCTCTTACGACCCATCACAGACTGACTAGTTATAATATCCACCTGACAACTTAGTTACACATACTGATCTGTCACCCTATGGTCTCATCTCCCCATCTCCTCCTAGACTGTAAGGTTACAATCTGGACCTGGACACTTCTACCTCCCCTTACTCGACCCTCACAGACTGACTAGTTATAATCCACTGACAATTAGTTACGATACTATCTGTCACACCTTATGTCCTCATCCCGCATCTCCTCTAGCCGTAAGATTATCAATCGGACCTGGACACTCTTCCAAACCCCTCTTACTGCCCATTCACAGACCGCGCTAGTTTATAATCCCACTGACCTTAGTTAAGATACTGAACTTATGTCACCCTATGTCTCATCCCATCTCCTCTAGACTGTAAGTTACCAACCTGGACCTGGACTTCCTACCCCTCTTCACTGAACCCATCACAGAAGCCGACTATTAGTAATCCACTGACAACTGTTACAGACTGATCTGTCCCTTATGTCTCATCCCCATCTCCTCTAGCTGACGGTTACAATCTGGACCTGGACACTCCTACCCCTCTTACTGACCCATCACAGACTGACTAGTTTATAATCCACTGACAACTTCGTTACAGCTACTGATCTAGCCTTCACCTTATGTCTCATCCCCCTCTCCTCTAGACTGTAGAGGTTACAATCTGACCTGGACAGACCTTCTCCCCTCTTACTGACCCATCCAGACCTGAATAGTTATACCCACTGAAACTTAGTTCGCTACTGATCTGTCACCTTATGTCTATCCCAATTCCCCCATCCCTCTAACTGTAGGTTCCAATTGACCTGGACATCCGACTTCTACCCCTCTTCCTGACCCATCACAGACCGACGACTAGTTTCAATCCAACTGACAACTTAGTTACAGTAACTGATCTTCACCTTATGTGTCCATCCCCGAATCTCCTCTAGACTGTAAGGTTACACATCTGGATCTGGACACTTCTAACCACCTCTTACTGACCCATCACAGACCGACGTATTTCTAATCACTGACACACTTGTTAAGATACTACTCTGTCACCTTATGTCTCATCCCCACTCTCCTCTTAGACTGAAGGTTACAATCTGGACCTGCACTACCTTCTAACCCCTCTTACTGGACCCTCCCACAACTGCTATTATAACCCACTGACAACTTAGTTACAGCTACTCGATCTGTCACCTTATGTCTCATCCACCATCTCCTCTAGACTGTTAGGTTACAATCTGGACCTGGACCTTCTACCCCCTCTTCTGACACATCACAGACCGACTAGTTTAATCCACTTGACAACTTAGTTCACAGATACTGATCTGTCCACCTTATGTCTCATCCCCCATCCTTCCTCTAACTGTAAGGTCAATCTGGACCTGTCACTTCTACCCCCCTCTTACTGACCCATCACAGACCGACTAGTAATAATCCACTGACAAACTTAGTGTACGCTACGGAGTCTGTCACCTTATGTCTCTCCCCATCTCTCTAGACTGTAGGTTACATTGGACCGTACCGTACCGAACTTCTACCCAAAGACCCCTTACACTTCCTCGACCCATCCGACCCTAGTTTATAATCCACTGACAAACTTAGTTACAGATACTGATCTGTCGCCCCTATGTCTCATTGCCGCCATCCTCCTCTAGACTGTAAGGTTACAATCTGACCTGGACACTTCACCGACCTCTTACTTGACCCATCGCATACCGACTAGTTATATTCCACTGACAACTACTAGTTACAATACGTGATCTGTTTGCCTTCACTTAGTCTCTCCCACTTCTCCTCTAACTGTAAGGGATTACATCTGGACCTGGACCACTTCTACCCCTCTCTACTTGAACCCATCCAGACGGCGACTAGTTTATAATCCACTGACAACTTCTTAGTTTACAGATACTGATTCTGTTTCACCTATGTCTCTCCCCATCTCCTCTAACTGTATAGGTAACATTATCTTGACCCTGGAACTTCTACCCCTCGTACTGAACCCATCACAGAACCGCCTAGTTATATCCACTGACAACTTGTTACAGATACTATCTGTCACCTTATGTCTCATCCCCATCTCTCCTATAGACTGTAAGGTTACAATCTGGACCTGGCACTTCTCTATCCCCTCTTACTGACCCATCGCATGACCGCTATTATACTCCACGCCAAGCTTAGTTACAAGATACTGATCTGCTTCAACGTATGTCTCATCCCATCTCTCTGACGTAAGGTTAACCATCTGACCTGTGACACTTCTAACCACCTCTTACTGACCCATCAGCATACCGAAGTTATAATCCTGACAGACTGTTACAGATACTGATCTGTCACCTTTGTCTCATCACCCATCATCTCCTATAGCTGTAAGGTTCATCTGGACCTGCGACACTTCTAACCCCTCTATCTGACCCATCGCAGACGACTAGTTTAATACCCAGTGACACACTTAGTTACAGAACTTGATCTCACCTTATCTCCTCCCCCATCTCTATAGACTGTAAGGTTACAATCTTGGACCTGGACACTTCCTTACACCCCCTCTTACTGAACCGCATCACAGACTGACTATTATATATCCACTGACAACTTTTACAGATAACTGATCTTCACCTAGGATGTCTATCGCCATCTCCTCTATTGACTGTAAGGTTACATCTGGACCTGGACACTCTTCTACCCCTCTACTTCGACCCATCACATGACCCTCTAGTTTAATAATCCACTGACAATTAGTTAAGATACTGATGTCACCTTAATGTGCTCATCCCCCCATCTCCTCTAGACTGTAAGGTTACAATCTGGACCTGGACATTTCTACCCCCTCTTACTGACCACATCCAGACGCGACTAGGTTATATCCACTGACAACTTATTACAACATACTGATCTTCACCTTATGTCTCATCCCCATCTCCGTCTAGATGTAAGGTTACATCTGGCGACCTTGGAATTTCTAACCCCCTCTTACCTGACCCATCACAGACCGACTAGTTTTAATCCTGACACTTAGTTACGCTACTGATCTGTCACCTATGTCCTCATCCCCATCTCTCTAGACTGTACTCTTGGGCCAAGGCCACTCCATCCTATTGTACACAGTAATGCTGTTACATAACCCCACTGAACCAGCACTTGGATTAATTTGCCTTTGTTTACTTGCACTACCCTTGTAGTACATTTATGTTTTCTTATAAAAGCGCCATGGAAGATGGATGGGGGGCTGTATAATTACCTAGTAACAATACTGTATCAAGGACAGAACCTTCCCATTTTGGACTTGTCACTAAGTTGCAGAAATAGGCAACTTTCCCGTTTATTTCATGTCAGGGCAGAGAAGGATCGCTTCTTTTAGTCTGCAGGGTGAAATGTTCTTGACGGAGAACTAAAAATGAGGCAAAAGCCTTAGATTTGATTTATACTACTCCATAGGAACCACAATAGCTCCATACAGAGCCCTGGCCAACCAGTGGTAATCTCGCATTGTGGAACCAGCATGATTTCCGATTGGTTAACTTCGGTGCTCTGTTATGGAGGAGAAAACCGCTTGCCTGGCACAACGGAAGAAATATCGCTCATGGCACCAATCTTCATATTAAAAGCGTCATCCACTGTGTATTGTTGCTAGCCATACACTTGTTAATTCTAGATAAAATGTAGTATTCCCTGTCCCAGGTCCCATTCAAGTTTGTGTTGAATGATCCCAACGTCGCCTCTTCGCCAGTTGACCAATCAGAAAATTGTATTGGTGTTTTGATGCTGGTAGTAAGCCAGAACAATTCATGGCTCTTGTGTATTTATTATTCTATTTAATTTTCCAATAGCCAGATGGACTGTGTTGTCTGGTTTTTCTGCACTGAAGGGTTAACCAAGCGTGAACCTCATGGTTTGCCATTTTTCTCCCCCCAAATGTCCTAATAAACTCTGCTTAACGAAGCGTAGGAAGGGCGACCTGCTAATCTCTCTTGTTAGTTGTCATGACCTCACTTGTAACAGATCAATTAAATAAATGGACTCCAATAGGGCCAGCTGGGGAATCAATCCGACATCCCTTTCCCTCTGGAAAATTTCTCCCATATACACATACAGACTCACAACTCTTGGGACCAGCAAACACATTAAGGACCTCGAACCGAACTATCGACTCCACTACTGGACTTCACGACTATCCCGGATTTCTCTTCGCACTTTCGATAATACAAATTCGAAAATCGAACGACTTTTGAATCTTTTTATGGATAAAATGTATCGAATTTTTCAAATCGTTTATGGGATAATCAAATCAAAAATCCAACGCGGGAGCTCGAAAATAGCGCGCGTGAGTAATAAATCAATTTTAAGCGTGTTCGCCCTGACCCATTTCCCAGGTCCCACAGCCATTTACATACAGTTACTCAATTGAATTTTAATTGTATTTAATTCAACTTTTCAAACTATTTGACTCCCATTGACTTTAATGGGTCAGTTTTTCGAACTTTCCATATAGTTTAAAAGTTTTAAAAAATGGACCGAACTTTTCGGATATTCGGCCATCTCTAAAACACATCTCTATTGTAACCTGTGCTAGTTATAAGGCCACCAGGGAGGTGATAATAGTAGAATGAAGATGGATGTAAACATCTCTATGGGTATATAAACATCTCTATGTACCTGTGCTATTATCACCATAAGGGAGTGATAGAAGATAGGAATGAGATGGTATTCAGTGCCAGCATAGAGATTCGATTCCCGCCAATGAACCAGTTGTGTCTTTAAACATATCCTTTACTGTTATCAATCAATTGTGTTACAAACTAAATTCCATATACTGTTACAGACAAAATTAACCAGTCCATGTGGGCAAAAACTATTAAAGAGTCCCCTGGTGCTAAGCATGGTGTCTAAGGCTTTACCATGAATATAATTAGGGCCTAAACCACTTGGTTCTTCATAAATAGCTTGAGTACCCTAGCAATTACCTATTGCTTTTTTTGCTGCTCTGTCTGCCCCTCCCCTCCCATGTCCCGTCTGTGACAAACCAATGAGTATGGTGTGCTTTGCAGGAAGTGCATCTTCCTATTGGCCACATCCAAGGACAGAAGAGGGAACGAAGGCAGCCAGGAAAGTGTTTCTTTCCGTTGCTCTCATGGCAGCCTAAAAAACAGAACTCCATACACCAAGGTATCAAGGACAGGTTATCCTACAAATACTGGATTCATACTACTATATATCTGTGCATGGGCTGTGCTTTCAGTCTTGCTTGTAAATCTGGCTGCTTGCCAGGTATGAAATTTTTTATATGGCAGACTTGCAGGACCCATCTTAATTTCAATCAGATAAATGTGAGTGGTTTAATCGCGAGCAATGAATTGAAAATAGTAAAAGTTTCCCTGTATGTGGTGCCATTTTAAGGTATATTTATGTTGGTTTCCCTTTTAAGACTGAGGTTCATGACCAATAATACAAGATACAATGCAGGTGAAGTAGTTAGGGAGTGCTGCCGTAAGGTGTGTGAGGACAAACCAGATATTATAACAGTTATACTCCTAATGACTCTCCTAATGAAGAATAGCGATTTCCTCCCGATGCGCTCTGACAGTCAGTGTGATGGATTGCCGACTGGCGTGTATCCGTCCCCTTTATTACAGGGAAGAGTACATAAGTTTTTAACTGTCTGCTCTCTGTAGTATTAGGGGGGTCGCTCTTGATGGTGCTGACCATCTTCTGTACATGAATGGAGTATTTTATTTGATATCTGCGTATGCATTCTACTGAGCTGGACCCTTTTATTGTTAACCTAACCAGGTGTGGGTGGGCAAGGCCTTCTAGTTTTAAAAGGTTTTTTGCTGCCTGAGGACAAACTTTTCAATTGCCACACGTTCGCACGTGGGTAGTGAATTGTCCCATGGGCTTTGGCTCTGCATGGCCATTGCTTCACTGGTTGGCTCCTTTAAGGTTTTTGTTGATCAACAATGAACTTCTCTTCTTTATAGCCTGTGCTATAATATGTTGGTTCAATCAACGTTACATACATTAGAAATGCCATACTTTAGTACTACTCTGTAGTATAAAAGAATTAGAACAAAGATTGTAGTTGCCACCATGTCAAAAACCCTACTAGACTAACTAGCAAAAACTAGACTTCATCCAGCAACAAACTAAACGCTACTCATAAAACAATGTTGAAGTGGAAGTTGAAGCAACTTCAAGCTCTCGCCTCTCTTCTGAGACAAATGTCTCACTCTGCCCTAATGTAAAGATGTGCCCCTGGTGGTGGTCGATGCTCTTACCCCACCATATTTGGGTTCCCTTGCACTAGTGCACATGGTTACTTTCCATCTTGATTTCCCCTCGACAGCTAATTTTATATTATTGTAAAATAAAACATTGCAGTCTCGTACAGGTTCCTTACCTCGACCCACTTAAAGAGATTGGTGAAGTCTTTCCTATCTGCAGAAAATCACCAAACCCCAATATAAATGACTATTCAATATTACAATATGGTCAACCGGCATATTCCCAGAAACCTCTGTACTACAATTCCCCAGCATTTCCCCAACAGCCTGAATATAAACTGCGCTTTTCTTTTAATATACTTTAGTTTCATTTCTAGAGAATTCCCTACTCCATATGTTATTGGCCAGAAAGTTACTGGACTACACACCTGCAAAGCGTTGAGCGAAAGGAGAAAGTTAATTGTAAGGGACATTTCCGAAATAAGGCAACTTCTATTACTCTGTTTCTATGTGTCCACTGGTGCCCCCACGCACACAAGGAACAAACCCACATATTAATTTAAAAAAAATCCCTAGCAATGAGCGGTGTACTAAGTCACAAATTCCTAAGCGATTTGAGTGGATTGTCTGGCTCTGGAACATACACTGCTTGCTTAGGGAGTTACCTTGATATTCTGAATTTTCAATGGTGCATTAATTAATGATATCAACAGGACTGGTTACACAACTGGCTCTGACAGCTCCTGTGCTGCTGCAGAACCTCTTGTGGGGAGTCCGTACTGCCCACTTTCAACCAGCAGAAGGGAGATTCTCAGCAGCTGTGGTCTTGATTACAGCGTCACCTTTACAATCACCTTGGTAGGAAATAATCTCTCACTTGTTCACCTCTTCTATACAAGTTCCCGCTGGCTTTCTGTATCACAAAAGCGTGCCACCTAAACCCAGCGAATGGAAAGGACAGTTATTGCAATATGGTCCTTGAATACATTTTTTCCTATTGGGCGTAAAATAAACTCCCCTGCGCAATGTACAATCCCACAATCCCTAGTGCTTAAAAAAACAAAAAAAAAAGTTTTCTTTAGAGATCCACTTTAGCTATCATAAAACTGTTGTGGACATCAGGGATGTTTACCTTTTTTAAGTTCTTGTGGACTTGCTGAGATTATCTGTCTGAGGACGAGTTAACACAGATTAGTCCCTTGAGCTGAAAGATGCTTTTAGCTCTCTGTTCAAACATATGGCTGTTAAGAATCCAACATGGCTGTCCTTAACAGCCCAGCCCTGCTTAGAAAGCACAATGCCCTTATTTTATCTTATTCTCAGTTGTGTCCCTTGGCTATAATGGTTATGCCCTCTGCGTGGCATGCAGGAGATTTTAAATGACTTGATAGGGATCATTCCCTTCAATAATTGGTACGCATGTTTTATTGGTTTGTTTTCATTTAACTCATTGAGAATGGAGAAATTGTTTTGATTGGATATTGGGGGGGCAACCGCAATTAAAGGTTGAAAATTCTGATTCGTTGAGGTAATTAAAATGAAGGGATCACATTCGTGTTGGGACCCCTAACGTGCAGGGGACATTCTAGCCAAAGCAGCTAGTCACCAGGCAACATTTTGTCACCTTTGTCACTTATACTATTCGTCTGATTCTTTTGCCAATAGCAGTTGTATAATGAATGGAACATGTTGGTAATTTTGCACAATCCTGGGATTTCACAGAATCTGTTTCATGGTTGAATATCGGCTTGTGCTAAAGGCTAAATAGTCTTATTCACACAGGAGAAAACAAACAGGTACTCAATGTACTACGAAAATCTAGTAAAGGTCCAAATTGGTGATCTGCTGAACAGAAAATTCAACATTCAACTGCAGATTTGATTTAAAAAGGAGAACTCAAGTTGCCTTATTAAATAGGGCTCAACTGTTACCTTGTCCTTTTTTTCCTGCTAAAGCACTGTGATCTGTTCCATCACCAGTACATTTGGTCTCACTGCTGAACATAGCATCATCCGGAGCTGCATCATCACAAAAACACCCCCGACCAAATATTCCTTTTAATTTTTATAACTAGTTGCAAACTTGGTTAACCAGGTCTGCCCACTACTTTCAGAACAGATAAGTTTTTGAATGAAGTGGGGCTTATGACCTTATACACATGCCTGTCACGAGACAGTGCGTTGAATGTAACTGACAAGCCTATAACTTAGACCCCGAGAATCTAAGACCATACATAGTACATAGTAACCTCGATAGTCAGTAAGGTTTGATAAAAGACATACGTCCTCAAAGTCCCTATCCACCCTCTTTTTTTTTTTTTTATTCACCCTTCCTAACATTTAGATCCCGAGGAAGGCAAAACCCCCAGCTAAAAATGGGAAAAAATTCTTCCTGCTCCCAACGTCAATCGGAAAGTATCCTGATCAACAATCTATATTCATTAATCCCAGTAATTCTCAATATTATTTAGTTTTTAGGAACTTAGTCCGGCCTTTTTTAAAGCTATTCAATGACCTTGCCCATTACCACAATCTGCTGGAAGACAGTTCCCACAGTTTCACAATCACAAACCGTTCTCACTGTAAGAAACCTCTCTAACCTGAAGATGATACTTCTTTTTCCCAACCTAAAGGATGTCCACTATCCTCTGATATACCTCTGTAGTAAACATGCACCAAAGAGTTCATTGTATGACCCCTTAATATATTTTTATAAGGTTATCATGTCCCCACGCAACCGTTGTTCTCCATGTCAACAGCCCCTAACTTTCCTAATCTAATCTGCCGGCATATTCAAGCCCCCCTCCATTCTCCCCTTAATTAATTTAGTGCCCGTCTCTGAACTGAATTCATTTTCCCAAGATTCCCTTTTGTATATGGGATTCAAAACTGCAACTGCCGCATATTCCAAATGAGGCCTTACCCAGTGCCTGTAAAGAGGGAGAATAATATTTTTCTTTCTTGAATCTATTCCTCGCTTATACAAACAATATCTTGCTACCAGCTTGTTTTAGAAGGTATAAAGAAAGCCTCTGTTCCATAAATAAAGGGCACTTCGTATGGAGCCACGTGTTAACCCATTAAACTTGTTTCATAATCATTATTTAATCAATTTCCCTAACATTTGTTAACCTGTTAGAGGGCATACTGTTTTGCCCCCTTGCTTCAGTAAGACTGATGCAGATCGGCTTGGATATAGGGATATATATGACTGAAGTAAGAATTACCAACACCACAACCCTTTTATTATACATTACACAAACTCAACTCAGTCCGAAATACAGATTGGACCATGTTGGTATTTTTCATAGGAAGATGATCATTAAGGTTGCAGTCCACCACCTAATACACCTATATTTTTAGTGGGAAATACCATTGGTCATTACCTGGGTGTTCCAATATACATGGTCAGCGATAATGTGTTTTTAACAAAAACCGGAGGCATTTCACTTTTGGGCACCTTTCCTTCTCACGGTCCACCTGTGTCTATATATAATAAAGCCTAAATCAGGGAAACAGGAAAATTTGTGGTAGAAAAATTCTGTCTTCAATTGGGTTTGAATCGATTTCAGCCCTCCGTGATCGCTGTCCGTTTATAAAGCTTCTGATTTATTTCTTATTGACCAGTCCTCTCTCCCCTCTTGTCTAACTATGTCACTTTCTCGTTACTATGTTCCTCTACCTAAACAAGCCAGCTTTGGGGTGTGACTGCTGCCTTTGTTTGTATAAAAGAAAGGGTGATAAATGGTGGTTCATTTATTATCCCAGGACCCCGATGCCTGTTTTGCTGATCCGTAAACGTAGGATATAACGGAGAGGCATGTCCCCCGAGTTTTTTTTGGTCAATCGGATTCCAAACGGATAACCCCCAAATCCATGAATCGAGGTGTGATCACTGACCTATTACAAGTTCCAACAACAGCTGACAAAAATCCATCTGTGGCGGAGATCATGCGATGACCTGAACAGCAACGTGTTCAATGTGACAGATTTGTGATTAGCCCCACCTGTTTCCGATAAATTTTTGTGTGGGTTCCAAAAGTTTCCATTTTTGCGAGAGGAAGGTTGTCAACGCAGTTTAATGCTTGGTAGATTTTTATTGAATTAACCTTAGGACGAGTGACTTCGATGCTTTTGGACGAGAATCGTAGGTGTGTGGGGGTCACTCCAGCTCATTCCTTGATCTCTCGGATAATCCCCAACAATTGCGACGGGTCTTTAAATGTTTATCGTACCTGTGTATGGATCTTATAGAATAGAAACTCCTCTGATGAGAAGAGTATAGGGAATATCTGGTTTGAATTCACAGCCAACTGAATGTAGAAATTAGAGGGGAGCCAGCGGGAACTGTGTAGGTGTTTTAGGAAAGATGAATGGGTATATTGAATCACTTGCATGTTTCTGGGAAGATATTGTTGGGGCAAGTATCTAGCTTGCTTGACATGTAGTCAGTAGTAAAGCGTGAGGATCAATGTTCAGGCTGCATGGAGCCCTAAAAATCTCTATTCTCATCTCGACTGGTAAGGTTACTAGTAATTGAGGTGGGTATGAACGACATCATTACATCTGTCCAACCTTATACCCTAACCCGATAATGTCTGTCCTAAAAGTAACATAGTATTGGGAGGTTGTATAAAACATACTCCTCCTAGGTCCAACCTTTATCCCTACCCATAATGTCTGTATAACAGTTACATAGAACAGTATTGGAGGTTGTAATAAAGACATACGTCCATCTAGTCTCAACCTTAAACCCTACCCATAATGTCTGTATAACAGTTAATTAACATATATTGGAAGGTTGTTATAACGACGATACGTCCATCCTAGTCCACCTTTATACCCTCACCAATAATTGTCTGTAGAACAGTTACATAGTAACATAGTAATTGGAGGTTGTATCAAGACTACTCCTCTAGTCCAACCTTTATCGCCTACCCATAATGTCTGTATAAACAGTTTACATATTAGCATAGTATTGGAGGTTGTATAAAGACACTACTCCATCTATCCCAACCTTTATCTCTAACCCATAATGGTCTGTATACATTACATAGTACCATCGTAATGGAGGTTGTAATAAACGACCTACGTCCATCTAGTTCCAACACACTTTATACCTAACCTATGTCTGTCTAAAAGTAACAAGTATTGGCGGTTGTATAAAGACCTACGTCAATCTATCCACCTTTATACCCTTCCCATACTGTCTGTATAACATTACATAGTAACATAGAATTGAGGTTGTAAAGACATACATACATCTATAGTCACTTTTTAACACTCCCCATAATGTCTTTCTAAAAGTAACATAGTAATGAGGTTGTATAAGACTACGTTCCAGCTAGTCTCACCTTTATACCCTACCCATAATGTCTTATACCAGTTACATAGTAACCATAGTATTGGAGGTTTGTATAAAGACATACGTCCATCCCTAGTTCACTTTATAATACCCTACCCATATTTCTGTATAACAGTTACATAGTAACTATTATTAGAGTTGTATAAAGACATACGTCATATAGTCCAACTTTAGACCCACCTAATGTCTGTCATAACATTACATAGTAAACATAGTATTGGAGGTTGTAATAAAGACATACAATCCAGCTAGTCCACCTTATACCCTACCCATAAATGTTCGTATACAGTACATGTAACATAGTATTGAGAGGTTTATAAAAGCATACTCCATCTAGTCCCAACCCCCAGGTTTTTTTGTTTATACTACTACCCATAATGTCTGTTCATAACCTTTTACATAGTACATAGTCTGGAGGTTGTATAAAGACTATACGTCCTACTAGTCCAACCTTTATCCCTACCTAATATGGTCTGGTTTAACAGTTACATAGTACATAGTATTGAGGTGTATAAAGACATACGTCCATCTCTAGTCCAACCTATACTCTAACTCTACCCATTGTCTGTAAACAGTTACATAGTAACAAGTATTGGGTTGTTAAAGACATACGTACATCAGTCCAACCGTAATACCCTATATCCAGAAGGTCTATCTCATTACCGATATTACATATATTGGAGGTTGTATAAAGACATCATCCATCTAAGTCCAACTTTATATCTACCCTAATGTCTGTATAACAGTTACATATACATAGTACTTGAGGTTGTATAAGACATATGTCCATACTGTTCCCACCTTTAGACCTACCCATAATGTCTGTCTAAACAGTTACTAGTAACTCGTATTGGAGGTGTATAAGAACATACGTCCATCTAGTCCAACCTTTATACCCTACCCATAATGTCTGTATACATTTCCCATAGTAACATAATATTGGCGGTTTGTATAAGACATGTCATTCCTTGCCATGTTTATACCTTACACATACCTCCATCACGTCCACCTTAACCCTCCTTTTAACCCTACCTTACAGTTGTTCAAGGAAAGAAAAAATCAGAGCGTAAAAGAGGGAAAAAATCCTTCCTAACTCCAACTGCACGCAGAAGTATCCCTGTACCAGCCAGCAACTGCGTATTGTATTAATCCAGTATTCTCAATATTATTTATATCCCTGTACCAACCACAGAAATCTACCGGATATGTATTATCCAGTAATTCCTCAATATTATTAGTTTTTAAGAAACTTCTGCCCACTTTAAAGCTATTCCATGAACGTACTTACCACATCTGCTGAAGACGTTTCATCACCATTCTTCATCTCCTCATCTCACCTTCCTAACCCTTAAGACACGAAACTTCTTTTCTTCTTATCTTACAGATGTCTCCTGGTCCACTCTGATATGACCATCTGAGCAATGCAATCAGAGAGGTTATTGTGTCCAGAGAGTTATATTATCATCCAGCCCAATCTGTAGAGAATTACATCCTCGCCCCCAAAACCCAGACCACATTATCTTACTTACCACAGGACAAACCCTCATCCCTTCAATCCCTTGTCTCTTGCCCCTTCTTGGTCTTCTACCTTTTCTCTTGTGTTGAAGCAGTTGGTCATGACCATGATAGCTGATATATAATAATATTCATTTGAGATGAATCAGACTACGTCCATTCCCAGCCTCCAAACAGTATTTCAGCAATACCCACATGTTCCTGCCTAATGATGATCCGGAGGAAGGCAATAAAAACAAACACCAAATTAAATGGAAAAATTCCTCTTCTGACTCCATGGCAATCGAAATTTCCGCTGGATAAACTCTAATTTATTTATCATACCACAGTAAAACCTGCAGCATTCCTTGTTTTCGAACTCATCCGACTTTCTGTTGAAACTAGCCAATTACCTGCCACACACAAAAATGATGCTATCACACCAGTGACTGACTATGCTCCCCCAGCGCCTCTTCTTAGATACTGGAAGACTTTAGTAGATTTTAGATGTTAGAGATGGTAGTACCGTCCAAAGGAAAAATCACAGAAAATTATTGTTAAAAATATATATTTTTAACTTTAGACCCCGGTCGATCCTTTTCCTAGAAAGCAATCCATTTGGGATATTAACAAGCCTATTCAGTAAAAAATGTATGGATCTTCAACCCCATTGACTTTTAATGGGCTGCTTGTGGTTTTCATTCAAATTTTCCGAAAATCTTTGAATCTGCTGCTGAAACATATTTTTTGCAAGTTCGACCCATCCCTCTCAGTGGAAAGGGTTGAGTTTGAGTTAATGTGATGTTGTGCGGTCTAATCTGTTTCTAATTTAGGCGCATTCATCTGGAATCTTTTATTCTTCTTCACTTTTCATTGTTTTGTAGTTCTGTCCCCTATTTCCTTCTTTAGATCATCCATAAAATGAACCCCTCTTATTTTTCTGGCTTCATTAAGTGCCTTATTATTGTACATTTCTATTGTGTGTCAATCTGCAGTACGGGAATGGTTACCTTCATTTGTTGAAATGATGGCGGGCATGCCAAGTGATTACTGGCATGCGTTGGACCTCTCCTAATAGTCATGTCAAAAGCACGGAGAATCTGAGCCTGAGCCAATAAGTTCTTGCATTAACGACATGCAGTAACACACCCAAGCGGCTTTACATTATTTATTAACATCTATCTATATCTATCTCTGTCTATCGATATCTATCTCTGTCTATCTTTATCTATCTCTGTCTATCTATATCTATCTCTGTCTATCTATATCTATCTCTGTCTATTTATATCTATCTCTGTCTATCTATATCTATCTCTGTCCATTTATATCTGTATCACTGCTAATCTAATATCTATCTCTGTCTATTTATATCTATCTCTGTCGATCTATATCTATCCTGTCCTTCTATATCTATCTCTGTCTCTATATCTATCTCTGTCTATCTTTACTCTCCTGCTCTATGCTATATCTATCTCTGCTATCTTTATCTATCTCTGTCTATCTATATCCTCTAATCTCTGTTCTATCTATATCTATCTCTGTCTATCTATATCTGTCTATCTCTCGTCTATCTTATCTATCTCTGTCTCTATCTCTAATTCTAATCTCTGTCTATCTATATCTATCTCTGTCTATTTATATCTATCTCTGTCTATCTTATCTATCTCTGTCTATCTCTATCATCTCTGTCTATTTATATCTATCTCTGTCTATCTATATCTATCCTCTGTCTATTCTCTCTTATATCTATCTCTGTCCTATTTCTATCTCTGTCTACTAGATATCTATCTCTGTCTATCTATATCTATCTCTTATTACTATCTCTGTCTATCTATATCTATATCTCTGTCCTATCTATATCTATCTCTGTCCTATCTATATCTATCTCTGTCTATCTATATCTATCTCTGTCATTTATCTATCTGTCTATCATATCTATATCTCTGTCATTTCTATATCTATCTCTGTCTGTCTATATCTATCTCTGTCTTCTTTATATCTATCTCTGCTATCTATATCTATCTCTGTCTATTTTATATCTATCTCTGTCTATAATTTGATATCTATCTCTTATCTTCTCTGTCTATCTATATCTTATCTCTGTCCTACGATATCTATCTCTGTCATCTATATCTAATCTCCTGTCTATCTTTATCTATCTCTGTCTATCTATATTCTATCTCTGTCTATCTATATCTATCTCTGTCCTATATTATCTATCTATACTCTGTCTATTTATAATCTATCTCTGTCTATCTATTCTCTGTCTATCTATATCTATCTCTGTCTATCTATCTTATCTATCTATCTCTGTCTATCTATATCTATCTCTGTCCTATCTATCTCTCGTCTATTTATATCTTCTCTCTGTCTATTTATTCTATCTCTGTCTATCTATCTCTGTCTACTCATCATCTATCTCTGTCATCTATATCTATCTCTTGTCTATCTTTTATCTATCTCTGTCCTATCTATATCTATCTCTGTCTATTTATACTGTCTATCTCTGTCTATTTATATCTATCTCTGTCTATCTATCTACTCGTCTATCTAGTATCTTAATCTACTGTCTAGTCTATATCTATCTCTGTCTATCTTTATCTATCTCTGTCTATCGTATATCTATCTCTGGTCTATTTATATATCTCTGGTCTATTTCTATCTATCTCTCTACGATCTATTCTATCTGCTTGTCTATCTATACTATCTCTGTCTATCTATATCTATCTCCTGTCTATCTTTATCTATCTCTGTCTATCTATATCTATCTCTGTCTCTTTACATATCTATCTCTGTCTATTTATATCTATCTCTGTTCTATCTATCCTCTGTCTATCTATATCTATATCTCTGTCTATCTATACTAATCTCTGTCTATCTATATCTATCTCTGTCCTACTTTTATCTATCTCTGTCTATGCTATATATCTATCTCTGTCTATTTATATCTTATCTCTGTCTTTATACTATCTCTTGTCTATCTATCCTCTGTCTATCTATATCTATCTCTGTCTATCTATATCTATCTCTGTCTCTTTATCTATCTGTCTAATCTATCCTCTATCTCTGTCTATTTATATCTATCTCTGTCTATTTATCAGATCTATCTCTGTCTATCTATCTCTTCCTATCTATATCTATCTCTGTCTATCTATATCTATCGCTCTTCTATTTATATCTATCTCTGTCTATCGCTATCTTATCTCTGTCTATTATATCTACTCTGTCCTATCTATATCTATCCTGCTCTGTCCTATCTCGATTATCTATCTTGTCTATCTCTATCTATCTATCTCTGCTATATCTCTGTCCATTTATATCTATCTCTGTCTATCTATACTCTACAATCTATCTCTGTCTATCTATCTCTCTCTGTCTTCTATATCTATCTCTGTCATTTTATCTATATCTATCTCTGTCTATCTATATCTATCTCTGTCTATCTATTATCTTACTCTGTCCGATCTATCTCTCTGTCCATTTAATATCTAATCTCTGTCTATCTATGTCTATCTATCTATCTCTGTCTATATACTATCTCTGTACTATCTCTATCTACGTATCTCTGAATCTGTTTGTCTAGTCTCTGGATCTGTCTTATCTATCTCTATCTCTGTCTGTCTATGTCTATCTCTCTCTCTCTAATCTCTCTATCCTAATCTAAATATAATGTATCTATATTATCTATAATAATATCTATCCATGCCACGAATATACATTTTGATTTCCTCTCTATATCATCTATGTTACAAAGTAATCTATATAATAGAATCTATCCTATCTATGTATCTATATATCTCTCTATCAATCAGCTAACCTCTCAATATTAAAAATCTCTTATCTATATAGTCTATCAATCAAATCTATCCATCCACCATATACATTTTATTTAAATAATCTCTATACATAGAAAGTCATGGTATAAAACTAATTTATATATGAACACAAGGGCCCAGCACATTGGACTTTCATCAGGTGTGATTAGGGACATGTGATCCCTGAAACTTTGTGTTGTGATTCACTCAAATAATGATGATTAATTCTAGAGTAAAACCATCTTTATTGAAGGTTATATTCTAGATAAAGCCATCTTTTTTTAGATGAATAATTCTAGAGTAAACCATCTTTATTGGAAGATTTCTAGAGTAAGCCATTTTTTAATTAGATGAATAATTCTAGAGTAAAGCCATATTATTGGTATTGTTCTAAGTAACCATCTTTAATTGGATATTAATTCTGAGTAAAACCCATCTTTATTGGATATCTAGAGTAAAACCATATGTATTGGATGATTAATCTAGAGTAAAACCATCTTTATGAATGATTAATTCTAGAGTAAAGCCATCTTTATTGGATGATTAATTCTAGAGTAAAACCATATGTATTGGTGATTAGATTCTAGAGTAAAACCATCTTTATTGGATATTAATTCTAAAGTAAAATCCACCTTTATTGGAAGATATATTATAGGTAAAGCCCATATTTATTGGATACTAATTCTAGAGCAAACCATCTTTAGGATGATATTATTCTAGAGTAAAACCATCTTTATTTTGGATGATAATTCTAGAGTAATAACCATCTTTATATAGGATGATATTATTCTAGAGTAAAACCGTCTTTAATTGGATGATTAATTCTAGAGTAAAACCATCTTTATTGGAAGATATTATCTAGAGTAAAACCATTTTATTGATTATGAATTCTAGTAAAACTTATTTATTGGATGATATTTCTAAGAGTTAAAACATCTTTATTGGGTGATATTAATTCTAAAGTAAACCATCTTTATTGGAATGATATATTTTAGAGTAAAACCATCTTTATTGGATGATATTATTCTAGAGGTAAAGCCATCTTTATTGGAAGATATTATTCTAGAGTAAAACCATCTTTATTGAAGATATTCTAAGCGTAAAACAATCTTTATTGGAAGATATTATTCTAGAGTAAACCATCTTTTTTGGAAGATATTATTCTAAATTAAAACCATCTTTATTGATGATATCAATTCTAAGATAAAACCATCTTTATTGGATGATTTTATTCTAGAATAAACCCATATTTTTATTGATGATATTATTCTAGAGTTAAACCATATTTTAAGATATTATTCTAGAGTAAAACCATGTTTATTGGATGATATTATTCTAGAGTTAAACCATCTTTATTTGTGATATTATTCTAGAGTAAACCCCTCTTTATTGGATGATTTATTCTAGAGTAAAACCTTTTTATTGGATGATATTCTAGAGTAAAGCCATCTTTATTGGATGATATTATTCTAGAGTAAAACCATCTTTATTGGATGATTAATTCTAGAGTAAAACCATCTTTATTGGATGATTAATTCTAGAGTAAAACCATCTTTATTGGATGATTAATTCTAGAGTAAAACCATCTTTATTGGATGATATTATTCTTATCCTTTTCGTATACCATAAAATAACAGAGATTACAATCACGTTTGGCTACAATGACATGTCATGTAACACAGCTTAATGAAAACAATCTTTCCTGGCACAATGGTAAAATTCCCTTTGCTTGTGTTGTAAAAAAGGGGATTTTTTAAAAAGGAAAAAATGGGGTAAGGACACATTTTGTAAGGGTATCGGTTTCCTTTTCTACGTTATTTCCTGGACCAAGAAAAACATGATTATTACCTAGACTGATTTACTCTGAATGGATCGACTGTACCAGGGTTGCCAAGCATCCCTATTTGGGCATAATTGTCCCGACTGCAGGAAACAAAATCCCAGTCCTGCACTCCCGGGCTGAAATCCCATCCTAAGAATGGACCTAGCAGCCCTCGCCCTGGATGTGCCACGCCCTGACACAGAACACCCTAACCACACCACTTCATCCAGCCACTGTCTGCCCCTTCCTACTCAGGCAAACCGGGTAACCTGGACTGTACACACCAGACATGTTTCTACCTGCACCCTCTATATGTTATTACCAGCCAAAGAATACTGCAGTGTTAAAACCTCTAGAGAGCTGCTGATTGGACATGCTTGGTATACACCTACAAAGTGACTTATTGCTACGATTTATTTGTACTTATAGCGAACTTTCACACCCTATCTACGGCCTCGATATTTTAAGTGATTTTGAGATTGAGATTGCTCAAATGGAAATCCGTTTTCCCATCGACCGCCAGACATTGTGAAGCAGCTTACCGAAAAAGGAAGAGTCTGGCCAGGGCATTTTCCCAGGCCCCCATCCTCAGGTTTCAAGTTAAAATCTGCAGAAAGATTGAGGCCTCAGGTAGGAACTTCGATCGGTTCTTCCAATCAGATTTCCGATCAGATGAATGTCTGATCGTGTATAGCTAGCTTTAGGCTGTGCACAACACCATGCATAATGATTTAGTTGGCCCACGACCCACTGGTAGTTCAGTGGTATCGGTCGATTGCACTTAAAACACTGCATGGTTTTTTGGCCAGCCTCCGACCGGTTCCAAAACCATGGCCGATCACGCAGTCCTCTATAGACTTTTATTCGGGACTGACAGTCCTTCGTCTGCTCGGAAGTGGACGAAGATTTGCAGTTGTGTACCCATGCTTATTTAGTGTTTGCACTCTATGGCTAGCTTTGTATTGATGGGTAGATTATTTTAAAACACAGTCTATAGAGAGATAGATAAATAATATATGTTACAAAATCTAAACTGTAGATCATTTTTATTCAAAAGTGCTGCCTATCTGGGTGTATCTAGATGTAGAGATAGTTGATGGTTTCTGTATGGATTGGGTTTACTTACAGATAATACTGACATTTGAATAAATATACGACAAAACTAGTTTAAAAGCAAAAATAACCCTGCATGTGTTTCTTATAACGGCACAACATTTTTGATTGGGCAGTTCTAAATCTATTTTGAATTCTGATTGGACGTTGACTGTGTGTGCTGTCTACAACCAATCATGTGCTCTGACCCCAGACCCCTGTTGAATGGAACAAACAGTTAAATCTATACAAGTTTTTGTCCTATTTTCTGAGTCTGTGTCACTTCCTAATAAAATTTGGTGGTTTAATATTTGCCTTTTAAATGGTAAAATCGGTGGCATCCTGTGCAACCATAGAATCTTAGGGCTATGACACAACTCATCTGTTGCAAAGCATCTGTGAGACTTCTCATTCATTTATACAACGCCTTGAATTTGCCCTGGTGTAATAGATAACACCTGTAAAGTCTGTTTCTCAAGCCTATGGTAATGGCTTTAAGGACAACTCCCCCCTCATAAGAACATCGTTTAGAAAGAATGGCCTCTTTAAAATATGTTGATATATCATACTTTGTCCTATGATTCATTACTGTATGCCCTGCTATGCTTCTGGATGCCTCGTGGAAACTGAGCAATTTTAAGAAACCTGTACTGAGCATTTACTGAGCCTGGCATGCTCAGAAGAGGCAGACGGGGATTAACATTCAGTCATTGGCTGTGATGTCAACTGTCAAACTCCATAACTGACAATTACTAACTGGAAGAACCGAAGCAGAAACTGGGGCAAAGACTTGTGCAGGATTTCAGGTTAACGTTACATATTCAGATTTCAAACTATTACAGTTTTAGGGTTTTTGGGGGGGTGATTTACCTGTATGTAAGTTTTCATTATTAGGGCTGGACTTCCCTTAACCTCTTACATGCTTGAGAGGCTTGCAACATCCCGCAATCTCTGTAATTATTCTGTCAGACTGTGACTCCCCCCTGAGAGCCAGCGGTTTGGGCGATAACAGAAACAAACAGATTAGAATTTCAACCCAACCCATGTGCTATGGTTCTTGCGTTCACCTTCCTTGTACAGCTGTAACATTTTCCATTTCTGACACACATGGAGATATAACGAATTACTTTTGTTTTTGGCACCATAGAGGAAAACTTTCCCCGTCTGCCTTTTCCAGAGGGAACAGTGGATCTTTATTGGGTGATATTAATTCTAAGTAAACCATCTTTATTGAGAATATTTTTTAGAGTAAACCATCTTATTGGATGATATTATTCTAGATTAAGCCATCTTATTGGAAGATATTATTTAGAGTAAACCTCTTTAATTGGAAGATATCTGCGGTAAAACAATCTTTTATTGGAAGATATTCTAGACTAAAACCATCTTTTTTGAGATATTATTCTAAATTAACCATCTTTATTGGATGATATCAATTCTAGAGTAAACACCATCTTTATTGGATGATTTTAATTCTAGAATAAACCCAATTTATTGGATGATATTATTCTAGAGTTAAACCATATTTATAAGATATTATCTAATGTAAAACCATTTGTATTATTGATGATATTATTCTAGAGTTAACCACCTTTATTTGAGATATTATTCTAGATAGTAAACCCCTCTTTATATTGGATGATATTATTCTAGAGTAAAAACCTTTTTTATTGGATGATATTCTAGAGTAAAGCCTCTTTTATGGATGATATTATTCTATAGTTAAACCATCTTTATTGGATGATTAATTCTAGAGTAAAACCATCTTTATTGATGCTTAATTCTAGAGTAAACCATCTTTATGATGGATTAATTCTAGAGTAAACCATCTTTATTGATATTATTCATATCTTTTCGTATACCATAAAAATAACAAGATTACATCACGTTTGGCTACAATGACATGGTCATGTAACACAGCTTAATGAAAACAATCTTTCCTGGCACAATGGTAAATTTCCCTTTGCTTGTGTTGTAACAAAGGGAGTTTTTTAAAAGGAAAAATGGGGTAAGGACACAATTGTAAGGGTATCGTTTCCTTTCTTACGTTATTCCTGGACCAAGAAAACATGATTATTACCTAGACTGATTTACTGAATGGATCGACTGTACCAGGGTTGCCAAGCATCCCTATTTTGGGCATAATTGTCCCGACTGCGGAACCAAAAATCCCAAGTCCTGCACTCCGGCTGAACATCCCATCCTAAGAATGGACTACGCAGCCTCGCCCCTGGAATGCCAACGCCCTGACACAGAACACCCTAACCACACACCACTTCATCCAGCCCACTGTCTGCCCCTTCCTACTCAGGGCACCCGGGTACTCTGGACTGTACACACCAACTGTTCTAGCTAACCTGCACCCTCTATATGTTATTACCAGCCAAAGAATACTGCAGTGTTAAAACCTCTAGAGAGCTGCTGATTGGACATGCTTGGTATAACCACCTACAAAGTGACTTATTGCTACAGATTTATTTGTACTTATAGCGAACTTCACACCCTATCTACGGCTCTATATTTTAAGTGATTTTGAGATTGAGATTGCTCAAAATGTTAAATCCGTTTTTCCAATCGACCGCCAGACACTTGTGAAGCAGCTTACCGAAAAAAGGAAGATCGGCCAGGCATTTTCCCAGGGCCCCCATCCTCAGTGTTTCAAGTTAAATCTGCAGAAATTGAGGCCTCAAGGTAGGGAACTTCGATCGGTTTCTTCCAATCAGATTTCCGATCAGATGAATGTCTGATCGTGTATAGCTAGCTTTAGCTGTGGCACACACCATGCAATGTTTTAGGCCCACGAACCCCTGGTAGTTCAGTGTATCGGTCGATTGCACTTAAACACTGCATGGTTTTTGGCCAGACACGCGTCGACCGGTTCCCAAAACCATGGGTGCCGATCCAGTCCTCTATAGACTTTTATCGGGACTGACATTCCCTTCGTCTGCTCGAAGTGACGAAGATTTGCCAGTTGTTGTACCCAGCTTAATTTAGTGTTTGCACTCTATGGCTAAGCTTTGTATTATGGGTAGATTAATTTTAAAACACAGTCTATGAAGATGATAATAATATTAATGTTCAAATCTAAACTGTAGATCGATTTTTTATTTCAAATGGTGCTGCCCATCTGGGTTTATCTAGATGTAGAGATAGTGGATTGGGTTTCTGTATGGATTGGGTTTACTTACAATAATACTGACATTTGAATAAATACGCAAACTAGTTTAAAACAAAAATAACCCTGCATGTTTTTCTTATAACGGCACACCTTTTTGATTGGGCATTCTAATCTATTTTGAAATCTGATTGGACGTTGACTGTGTGTGCTGTCTACACCAATCATTGTGCTCTGACCCAGAACCCTGTTGACAGTGGTACAAAAACAGTTAAATCTATAACAGTTTTTGTCCTATTTTCTGGATCTGTCAATCTCCTAATAAATTTTGGTGGTTTAATTGCCTTTTAAATGGTAAAATCGGTGCATCTCTTGTGCAACCATAGAATCTTAGGTCTATGACCAACTCATCTGTTGCAAAAGCATCTGTAGACTTCTCATTCATTTATAAAAGCCTTGAATTGCCCTGGTGTAGATAACACCTGTAAAGTCTGTTCTCAGCCATGGTAATGCTTTAAAGGACACTACTCCGCCTCATAAGAAATCGTTTAGAAAGAATGGCCTCTTTAAAATATGTTGATATATATCATACTCTTTGTCCTATGAATTCATTACTGTATGCCTGCTATGCTTCTGGATGCCTCGTGGAAACTGAGCAATTTAGAAACCTGTACTGAGCATGTACTGAGCCTCTGGCATGCTCAGAAGAGGCAGACAGGGGATTAACATTCAGTCATTGGCTGTGATGTCAACTGTCAAATCCATAACTGACAATTACTACTGGAAGAACCAGGAAGCAGAAACTGGGCAAAAGACAAGACATTGTGCAGGATTTCAGGTTAGACTTACAATATTTCAGATTTCAAACTATTACAGTTTAGGGTTTTGGGGGGGTGATTTACCTGTATGGTAAGTTTTCATTTTAGGGCTGGACTTTCCCTTTAACCTCTACATGCTTGAGAGCTTGCAACATCCCGCAATCTCTGTAATATATTTCTGTCAGACTGTGACTCCCCCCTGAGAGCCGACGGTTTTGGGACGATAACAGAAACAACAGATTAGAAATATTCACCCAAACCCCATGTGCTATGAATGTTCCTTTTGCGTCACCTTCCTGTACACGCTGTACATTTTTCCATTTCTGACACAATGGAGATATAACGAATTACATTTTGTTTGGCAGCCTAGAAGAGGAAACTTTCCCCGTCTGCCTTTTCCAGAGAGGGAAACAGTGGATAACTATTCATTTTGTAAGGTAACCCGCCTTCTATCAACACACCTTCCAATCTGTCATTGCAACTGTCATACGTCCTTCCCAACCACTTGTGTAATATGACGGCCCCTCCGGTTTCCCCTTGGCGGCCCTTATAGTAAACATTTGTGGTAAGAATGAAAACGTTTGGGGGCGTTCTACGAAAGCCTCTCTTGTTGAGTCAGTATTCAACACGAGGGACCATTGTTATTTTTTTCATTGTCCTTTACTTATTATACAATGCTTTAGTTTAAACCATCCATCAGACCCATTCAACAACACATACTACGCTACAAAAGGTTTATTGCTAATCGTAAACCATCCGATACATTGATAGACTAATGTAATATCTAATTGTACGTAGATGTACCATACATATGTCTGTCATTCAATTTACACTTAATCGGAACTTTTACAAATTCTATGATCATAAACCAATCGACTTAGAAAACAGACTTTCCTGATCGAAATTAGGATCATTGGGCCAATCACATGTTTGGACGATCAGAATATCGTCCAGTGTTGGTGGCAACCTTAAGTTCCCAGTCCACGCATGCACACCTATCCAGAAAACCAACAGGAAACCTTGGTACGTGATGGTACTTTTAAGGCTCGTACACACGTGCGACACGGTGTGTACGAACGAATGTTTTCACCGATAATCGGGCCTGTGTGTGTCAGGCGCTTTTAAATCGGCCCAAATGGTTGTTTTGTTCGAGTCGTTGAACGAATGACTTGGCAGATCTCTGAACGAACGACTGTTTCGGCCGATAAAGCGCCTACACACGGCCCAATTATCAGCCGAAACGTTAGTTCGACCATCGTGCGCCTCGGATCGGGACCCGCGTCGCGATGTGTACGAGCCTTTTAGCCACTTCACTATCCAATCCAATCATACTCAGCATTGCACAGTTCTCTATTTATCACTAAACCGTCACTAACTATCCAATCACAATGACTCAGCGTTGCACAAATCTCTCCCTACCACTAAGCCACTTTTACTGCCCAATCACACTGTTAATCTTGGATATCAATCTATGCACAATGCCGCATAGAACCACAGGAGTCCAGTCGATTTCATCGCCTAACATTTCATTTACTACACAATGTACAGAGCCAAATTAAGATTATAGATGTGCAGCTTGCAGCATGGTTGGAACCCTGGCTTGTTACTGAAATGTAATAATGATTATTGTAATCTCCATGATTAACCGGCTGACATTCTGCTATCCAGCCGGCTCGCTTGTTCTCTTTGTATATTTTCCTGTTTTAGCAATAACGTTAATACGATGTAGGAGAATATAGGAATCTTATATTGTTTGTCTGCAACATTGTTAGTATTAATCTTACGTTTGAATATAAACCTGTGGTGAAAGATCATAGTACCGTTACCTTAGGACTTTGTCATTTGTCCCGGTCGCTCACAGGAAACAATGATAGCCCTGTTTTTACCCCGGCCTTAACCCTAATACTTGCACCTGTGTATAACTGCTTTGTTACTGGTGTCTATTAGATTACCCAGCTAGGTAGTTAGACTTTAACTTCTTTGGTTACTTATACGAAGCACCAAAACCTCTGCAACCTTCACTCGTCCCCTTGAGGAGCCTTAGCCCAAATGGCGGAAAGTGCAGTTTGTTTAGGGATATGTTTTAAGTATAAACTGCAATAGAATTTGAACATTGTGCCGCCCTTCATCTATTACAGATTACTTTACCTTCCCGGGAGACTGCAGACCTTCCTGTAGTAGTATGTTGATTGTAATGTATACAGTTTGGCTCAATATTGGGCCTACCTGTGCTGATAAAGGGGCATGAATAGTTATGTGGATAAGGTTCTATTAACCCGAATACCTCTACCTTACCTAGGAGAATAACCGGCATTAGGGGCACCTTGCATGTATCGGAACCCTTTGGAACACCTCTAGCACTATAACTATAGTCCCTGCATTGTTTGAATATACCACCGACCACCCTCTTAAGTCTGAATTGTAATTGCTAATTAAAAGCATTAATTTAACAGAACCATTGATGAAAATATTATTCTCCAAAGCTCCATTCCATACTGCACTTGGGCAAGTATTTGTTTAAAAGCAACTAGCGCAACAGCAAACGCACTAATAAAAAATAACTATGCGGGATCTCACACTATAATGGACCAATCTCTGGGGTCCGAAGGATTAACTAATTATTTGCCGGAGATATCAGCCAATAGTTGGTTCTGAATGAAAATTTTCATCACGGATCACAGATGGAATCCAATGGAATCTTTTTGTCATCTGCTAGATGATAAGATAAAGCAGTTACATGCCCTAAATTCTCATTCTAACAAACTACACTACTGCAGGAAATATATGGATTGGACTGTTGAATGCTGGGTAGGAATAGTATTTACCATATCTCATCTTTACTGTTTTTTGGCGACAATATCTGATTAGTACATTATTGCGCTTTTTCCAAAATATTCAGAGCTGTCACAGTGAATAAATACAGATCTTTCTGTTCTGTTTACAGACTTAAGCTGGGTACACCAGGAAAGATGATCTGCAAGATTCTGTCTTCATTTTCTCAAAGATCGAGACCACACAGTCCCAAGCATTCTTCCTATACAATACACAGAATATATACAGCATAGGGAGAAGCTCGCGACTGTGTCATTTCCCACGACTGCAGCCGATTCCACTATATGGAGCTGCAAACGCCACGGCCGAGGGAAATTTTAGTCTTTCCCGAGGGACGATATCCCAATAGTATCGGGGCTTTATCGTTAGTGTGTACCTAGCTTAACACTATATCAAATTTGAGAAATTCGACTTTCCATCATCGCATGTATTAACATTCTAAATAACATATCTGCCGTTGGTGCTTAAACCTTCTGACGTTCCTTACCTTGGACCACTCATTTTGTGTGGTAATTTGATCAGAAAAAAATATGACCCCGCCAGCTTTTGTTGGTTCTTCAATGTTCGAGGAAATTTTGCAAGAATTGTTGGAAGGTAACATTATATTATTATTATGGATTTATATTGCGTCCAACATCTTCTCATCTTCTGTAGCGCTTTCCAATTACATGTATATAAGCGTGCCCCTCCCAACACGTATGTGCGTACATGCAAGGAGCGTGTATATGGGAGGAGCAAATCGCAGGTAATTTGCTTTACTTTACTGCCTGCTCCCGATGAGATAATTGAGAACGTAAGGCAAGACATTCCTCCTCTAACCACCCGTTTCTTCAATGTCTTCCATCGAATTGTTAAAAATGGTGCTAATTTTTGCCCCACCCAATCAATGTTAGCTTTTTCAAATATTAAATAAGATCGATTGTTGGGGCAAAATTAGCACCATTTTTTACAATAAGAACTTTTATTGAATCTCCTCCCTGATAGTATATACAGTTAGAGCACCCCTAATCTAAAACATGAAAACTGGCGTACTCAGGCAGCCATTATACAGGGATACTCCCCGATCCCTGCTGCTCTCTCCCCCTCTTTTCTGAGCACTGTGATAGTTTGGAGAGGTTATAGCGCATTCAGAACTGTTTCTCAATTAATACTTTGCAGTCATTGTTTATGGGCACTTTAAGTACAAAATACTCGCCTCCCCCCCCTTGCTACTCTACTTTCCACCTATTAATAGTGCCCAGGGTCAGGATCTAAACTTCTATCATTGCTCCCTGCGCACACACATCTCTGCAGGCCGGCGCACTCAGTGGTGCGCCACAAAAATCTTCTGCGGTATGGATCGCACAAATTCACTTTGGCATCGCCACAGAAAATATATATCTGCGCACACACGAGCGAACATTGACTGCTATGTCCTCACCCCTGGGTACTTTGCTGTTATACTTACATGAAGTTTCCCTAGACGCTCCACGCTTGCTGTCCGCGATGTACCAATGGGAAGACACGCTCTGCAAAGAACTGTTGTCTTCCCATGGCTCTTTTCAGCTATCTATCTCTGACAGGTGCAGAGGGGCAGGGCAGACTGGAAAAGCGAGTGAAACTTCAATAAGTATTCCAGTTCCGGTAAGGTGCCCAGGGGTTTTGCAGCCCCTGGATTTAGCATTAGGCACATAGGCATTTGCCTAGGTGTGCCTGTGGTTCGAGGGGCGGCTGTCAAACTCCCTCCACCCCCTAAAATAGTCTATTGTCTTCCCAAAAAAGAGAATGCGTGTGGTTTGCCGTCTGTGTTAAAGGGGGGCGCCAGGCTTTTTGTGCCAGCAGTTGCATCACCCTGGTACTATGCAGGTGTAGAAATGGGAAGAAAGAGTATCATTCATCTCAATACAGAGCATTGAAATAGAAACTAAAATTAAACCTGAACTTGCTTCCGTTAGAAGGAATAGAAAACGTTTTATCATTTCAGCTTTATCTGTGTCGTGACGTGATAGCTGTACATAAATCATATGATCAATCCGATAACCAGTGCTGGGTTCACCTAGGGTACTTCTCATGTACAAGAATGAGACTAAATCAATGAAGTGTCCTAGGAATTCTACATACTGATGTATTGCTACTGTTTACCAACACGTTTGATGCTATAAAGTCCATAGAGCTGTACAATGGATATTTTCGGTTTGATGATCACTCCATTCAATCTTCAATTCAATAAAATTCCTGTTCAGCAGTCGTATAAGCATTTGCACCTTCGGCATTTTTAAAGACAATTAGATTTAAATTTCCTGTGATTTGCAAATGTTTATTTTCAGCAATGACAGGAAATATTGTGACGCACGTTTGTTTTGTAATAGAAAACCAGTGTCAACGACAAACTTCTGAGAAGATTTTTATCTTGAACTGACACCATTCTGTGGGTTAGTTTAGGCTGGTAACCACGCAGCAAAAGGTTTTCATCCCAACCGACCATATGCAGCCCTTTGCTTACCTTGAAATTGATCTATTGACCCTTAGCCACATCAAGTTAGTAAGATGAGAATGTTCCTGCTGTTCGTGTTCTACTACCCAATGGTGTTGGGACATGCCACTGTTGCTTTTTTATCATACTTTTGTGGCTGTGCATGCCTTGACCACTGGCAGAGGACAGAGCAACACAACATTAATGTCGCTATGCTGTAGAGCTGGACCCCTTGACATTCTGATCTTCATACTTTGACTGTAGTTTGCAACTAGAAGGGTCGTCATTGGATGAATTTCAAGGTAATACAATATTTCATATAAAAGCCTTTTCTGTAGAAATACAGATTTCCCTTAAAGAGAATTTTACACTCCACTTTTACGCCCATCCCCCAATCAAGGGTCCATACAAATGAGAAGGCACGCATCTTGTAAGAGCATCTTTCCCATTGGTCGGCCCTGGACTGAGGGAGGGGGCATGGCCTGACACAGTATAGACTGCAACTTCTATGAAAACAGGTAAAACCAACCAAAAGAAATAAATGGAATAATTGAGCAAATTGATCTGACCTCTGGTCTGTGGTACCTTGAATTGCAAATATGAAAAATAAAACCAGTTTATTGTTAAAGAGAAGTTAATGTAGGTGATTGATATATTAAGCAACCTGAACCACTTCACCTTTATAAACGCTTGTGGTGCTGCATCTGCTCCTTCCCAGCTTCTCTGCTGCTGCTGATAACAAATTCCAACCAATCATATCTTAAGCTGGGTACACACAGTAACAGATTTCCTGAAGATGAGATAGACAGGATCTGCAAGATCCTGCACACACAGTCCCGAGCGTTCTCCTATAACTTCTGTACACATCATAGGGAGAACGCTCGGACCTGTGTGGTTTCCATCGGCCCGCTAGACTTCCTCTATAGGAAGTCTAGCACGGCCAATGGAAATTTTAGGTCTTTCCCGAACAAGCGTACGGCCGACCCATTGTTTGCCGGCCGCGCGCTCTTTCGGAAAGACACGGTCACAATAACCGTAAAGCCACCGATTAAACTACCGTCGGATCGACCGTTTAACAAACGGGGCTTTTATCGTTAGTTGTGTTACCCGCATTAGAGTTTGACAACTCACCAGGACTATGAAAACTGAAAGAAGCCTACAGATGATTTTTTATAGGTGCGAAAAGTCTGGTCTCTGTTGACACAGGGAAACTAGGACGTTAAGAACCTGTCCTCCAGCATTAGTAGAGATGTAACAAAACATTTTAGACAAAAACTAGGAACTGATATTGTATGTGGGAAAGTTTTAACATTAAACTGTATCTAACTAGAGACTTTGATCATGAGGAATCATTTTTCAATGCAAATCTGAATTCTGCTGCTGAGGTAGCCAGGTAGACACAGTGAATGTATCATTACTATTCTCCATTCCTTTCACAGAACGCTACCAATTTACATAGTTGGTGCGCCCTTATCATCTATTCTAAGGTGAAAACCTCTATTGGGTCCGGTTTATCCAAGCACTGACTGGCACCACCCAATAACCCTGTCACTCCTTACTCGCTGCAGGCTCATTTACCTCTCTTCCCCGCTTCTCACAATGCCACAATTGCTGGCCCTTTCTGTCACTGCCCCCCCTTTTCCTCTTTCACTGCTTCTCCCTCACCCAAAGGATCCAATTTAAGCTGCTAACCCTTATCCTAAACCAGGCTCCCTCCAATACAACTCAACTCCCTCACCACTGTCTTAGGCAAGGTACAATCTGGACCTGGACACTTCTACCACACCCTCTACTGACCCATCACAGACCGACATAGTTATAATCCATCACTGACAACTTAGTTTACAGATACGTCTGTCCCTTATGTCCACCCCATCTCTCTTCTAGACTGTAGGTTACAAGTCTGGACCTGGCACATTTCTACCACCCTCTTACTGCCCATCACAGACCGACTAGTTATAATCCACTGACAACTACTAGTTACAGATCTGATCTTCACCTAATGTGGTCTTCATCCCCACTCTTCTAGACTGTAAGGTTCATCTGGACCTGACACTGTCTAGCCGCTCTTACGACCCCTCACAGACCGACGTAGTTTATACATCCACTGACACACTTAGTTACACGATACGTGATCTCACCTTATGTCTCATCCCCATCTCTTCTAGACTGTAAGTTACAATCTGACCTGGACACTTCTACCCCTCTACGTACTACCCATCACAGACCGACTATTAGAATCCACTGACAACGTAGTTACCAGATACTGATCTGTCACCTTATGTCTCATCCCTCACTCCTCTAGACTTGTCAAGGTACAATCTGTGAACCTGGAACTTTACCCGCTCTTACTTGACCCATCCAGGACCGCTAGTTATACACCCACTGACAACTTATTACAAATCCTATCTGTCACCTTATTCTCACTCCCCACTCCTCTAGACTGTAACGGTTACAATCTGGACTGGCACACTTCTACCACCCTCTTACTGACCCCCACAAGACCCGCCTATTACAATCCACTGACACACCTAAGGATTACAAAACTACTAGATCTAGTCAACCCTTTGTTTCATCCCACATCCTCTAGAACTTAACAGTTACAATCTGGGACTGTACACTCTACCCCTCTACTGACCATCCACCGACGCGACCTATTTATAACCCGCAACTGAACAACTTAGTTCCGCTACTGATCTGTACACCTTATGGTCTCAATCCCCATCTCCCTCTAGACTTTAGGTTACAATCTGGACCTGGACACTTACCCCTAAACTTACTGACCCTCGCGACCGATAGAATTTCATAATCCATGACAACTAGTTTACGATACTGATCTGCTTCACTCTATTACGTGCTCATCCCCATCTCCTATGAGACTGAAGGTTTACATCCTGGACCTGGACACTTCTAGCACCCCCTCTACGGCCCCATCGCAGACCGACTAGTTTAATCCACTGACAACTTAGTTACAGATACTGATCTGTCCCTTATGTCGCTCCCCATCTCCTCCAGCTGTAAGTTTACAATTGGACCTGGACACTTCTACCCCCTTACTGACCATCACCAGACCGCTATTATAATCCACTGACAACTTCTTACAGCTACTGATCTGTACCTATCATCGTCCTCATCCACTCCATCTCCTCTGACTGTAAGGTACAATCTGGACCTGGACACTCTAACCCCTCCTACTGGACCCATCGCAGACTCACTAGTTATAAATCCACTGCACACTTTAGTTACAGATACTGATCTGTCTTCACCCGTATGTCTCATCCCCATATCTAATGACTGTAAGGGTGACACATCTGGACCTGGACACTTCTAACCCCTCTCTACTACCCATCACAGACCGCCGCTATTAATATCCACTGACCACTTAGTTACAGATACGTATCTGTCACCTTAGTCCTCATCCCCATCTCCTCTAAACGTAAGGTTAACAATCTGGACCTGGAACACTTCTAACCCCTCTTACACTGACCCATCAACATACCGACTAGTTTAGTAATCCCCTGCCACTGTATTACAGATACTGATCTGTCCGCATTATGTCCTCAGCCTCCCCATCTCCCTAGACCTGTGGTTACAATCTGGATCGGACACTTCCTAACCCCTCTTCTGACCCATCGCAGACCGACTAGTGTTATAATCACTCTGACAACTTAGTGTACAGATCTGATCTGCTTTCACCTCTATGTGTCTCATCCCCCATCTCTCTAGTACGCGGTGTAAGTTGTTACATCTGGACCTGGACCTTCTACACCCTCTTAAACTGACTCCATCGCAGACCGACTAGTTAAATCCACTGACAACTTAGTTACGATACTGATCTGTCCCACCTTATGTCTCTGCCCCTCTCCTCTTATGCGTAAGGTTACAATCTGGAACCTGGACACTTCTACCCCCTCTCTTGACCCATCACAGACCGACTATTATAATCCACTGACAACTTAGTTACGATACTGATCTGTCACCTTGATGTCCTCTCCCATCTCCTCTAGACTGTAGGTTACACTGGAGCCCTGGCCACTCTACCCCTCTCACGCGCCCATCACAGCCGCCATTGTTAATCCATCCTGACACTTAGTTACAGATAACTGAATCTGTCACCTTATGTCTCTCCCCATCCCCTCTAGACTGTAGGGTTACAATCTGGGCCTGGACACCTCCCTATCCCCCTACCCTCGACTGCCCATCACAGACCTGACTAGTTATAATCCCTGACACCTAGTTAAGCGGATACTGATCTGTCACCCTTAGTTTTCATCCCCATCCCCTCTAGACTGTAGGTTATTACAAGTCTACCTGGAACACTTCTATCTCTACCCTCTTACTGAACCCATCAAGACCGACTAGTTTATAGATCCACGGCTAACACTTAGTTTACAGATCCTGATCTGTCACTTATGTCATCCGCCATCTCTCTTAACTGTAACGGTTACAATCTGGACCCTGGACACTCCTCTATCTAACCCTCCTCTTACTGACCCATCGCATGCGGACTAGTTATAATCGCACGACACTTCAGTTAACGATACTGATCTGCTTTCCCTTCACCCGTATGTCCCATCCCATCTCTCTCGACTGTAGTTTATACAAATCCGGACCTGGACACTTCTAAACCCCTCTTACTGACCTCCATCACAGACGACTAGTTATATCCACTGACACACTTAGTTACAGATACTGGATCTGGTCACTTATGTCTCTCCCCATCTCCATAGACTGTAAGGTTCTACAATCTGGACCTGTGACACTTCTACCCCCCCTCTTCTCTTTATGACCCCATCCAGACCGCTAAGTTATAATCCACTGACAACTTAGTTAGTACTGATCTGGTCACCTATGCCTCATCCCCCATCTCCTATGATACTGTAAAGGTTCCAATCTGTACCTGGACACTTCTACCCTCCTCTTACTCTGCGACCCATCACAGACCGACAGTTATATCCACTTGACAACTTAGTTACAGATACTGATCTGGCACCTTATGTCTCATCCCCTCTCCTATGACTGGTAAGGTTACAAATCTGGACCTGGGACACTTCTACCCCTTACTACGCCTCACAGACTGTACGTTATAAATCCACTGACAACTTTTACAGCAGATATGATCTGTCACCCTATTGTCTCATCCCCAGTCTCCTCTAGACCGTAAGTTACCAATCTTGGACCGTGGGACACTTCTAACCGCCTCTTACTGACCCATCACGACCCCTAGTTATAGTCACTGAACAACTAGTTACGGAGATACTGAACTGTCCCACCTTATGTCTCATCATCCCCTCTCCTCTAGACTGTAAGGTGTACAATCTGGACCTGCGACATTTCTAAACCCCTCTTACTAGACCCATCACAACCGCACTGTTTCTAATCCACTGACAACTAGTTACAGACTGACTGTCCCTTATGTCTCATCCCTCTCCTCGGACCTTAGGTTTACAATCTGGACCTGGACATTTCTACCCCCTCTTACTGACCCTCCAGACCCGCTATTATAATGCCCTGACAACTTAGTTACACAGATACATAAGAATGGGAGAAGAAACACAATGAACTCTTCACCTTATGTCTCACTCCCCATCCCTCTAGACTGTAAGGTTACAATCTGGACCTGTAACACTCTTTCTAACACCCAACACCCTCTTACCTTTGCACTGACATCACAGACCGACTAGTTTAATCCACTGACAACTTAGTTTACAGATCTGAATCTGTGCCACTTATGTGTCATCCCCTCGTCCTCTAGACTGTAAGTTTACAATCTGGATCTGACACTTTCTAGCCCCTTACCCCTCTTACTTGACCCTCACAGACCGACGTATTATAATCACCATGACACTTAGTTAGCAGATATACTGATCTGTCACCTTATGTCTCATCCCCCATCTCCTATAATCTGTAGTTACATTGGACTGGCAACTTCTAAAAACCCCCTTACTGACCCCTCGGCAGCCCGACAGTTTATACCCTGACAACTTATTACAGATACTATCTGTCACCTTATGGTCTCATCCTCTCCCCTCTTCCTAATAACGGTAGTTTTAACAATCTGGACCTGGACCTTCTACTCTACCTCCCTTACTGACCCATCACAGACTGACTAGTTTATCACCACTGACAACTTAGTTACACGATACTGATCTGTCCACCTTATGGTCTCACTCCCCATCTCCTCTAGACTGTAAGGTTACAATCGGACCTGGACACTTCTAACCAACCCTCTTACTGACCCTCACAGACTGACTAGTTATAATCCACTGACAATTAGTACAGATACTGATCTGTCACACCTTATGTCCTCATCCCGCATCCCTCTAGACTGTAAGGATTACAATCGGTGACCTGGACACTCTTCCACCCCTCTTACTGACCCATTCACAGACCGCGCTAGTTTAATAATCCCACTGACACTTAGTTACAATACTGAACTTACTGTCACCTATGTCTCATCCCATCTCCTCTAGACTGTAAGTTTACCAACTGGACCTGGACATTCTACCCCTCTTACTGAACCCATCACAGAGCCGACTATTTAGAATCCACTGACACTTGTTCAGCTGATGCTGGTCACCTTATGTCTCATCCCCATCTCCTCTAGCTGAGGTTACAATCTGGACCTTGGACCCCTACCCCTCTTACTGACCCATCACAGACTGACTAGTTTTATAATCCAACTGACAACTTCGTTACAGCTAACTATCTGCTCTTCACCTTATGTCTCATCCCCATCTCCTCTAGACTGTAGAGTTACAATTCTGACCTGGACACTTCCTACCCCTCTTACTGACCCATCACAGCCTGAATAGTTATACCCACTGAAACTTAGTTACGCGTCTGATGCTGTCACCTTATGTCTATCCCCCCAAAAATCCCCATCCGCTCTAAGCTGTAGGTTACAATCTGACCTGGACACTCCCACTTCTACCCCTCTTACTACCCATCACGGACACGCGACTAGTTTATAATCCACTGACATACTTAGTTACATATCTGATCTGTCACCTTATGTGTCACCCCATCTTCCTCTAGACTGTAAGGTTACATCTGGATCGGACACTCTATCTACCCCTCTTACTGACCCATCACAACCGACTGATTTTAAATCCACTGACCAACTTGTTACCAAGATACTACTCTGTCACCATTATGTCTCATCCCCAATCTCCTCTAGACATGAAGTTCACAATCTGGACCTGGACTCCTTCTAACCCCTCTTACTGGACCCATCACACTGCTATTATAACCCACTGACAACTTAGTTACAGCTACTCTGATCTGTCACCTTATGTCTCATCCCCATCTCCTCTAGACTGTTAGGTTACAATCTGGACCTAGGACACTTCTACCCCCCTCTTACTTGACACCATCACAGACCGACTAGTTTAATCCACTGTACAACTTAGTTCACGATACTGATCTTCACCTTATGGCTCATCCCCCATCCTTCCCTCTAACTGTAAGGTCTACAATCTGACCTGGTCACTTCTACCCCTCCCTTACTGACTCCATCACAGACCGACTAGTTAATAATCCACTGACAAACTTAGTTGACGCTACGACTGTCACCTTATGTCTCTCCCCATCTCCTCTAGACTGTAAGGTTACAATTGGACCTGTCGTACCAAACTTCTACTCTACAACCCTCCTCCCCTCTGACCCATCCAGACCCCTAGTTTAAATCACTGACAACTTAGTTACAGATACTGATCTGCCCGCGCCTATGTCTCATTGCCCCATGCTCCTCTAAGACTGTAAGGTTACAATCTGACCTGGACACTTCTACCTCTTACTTGACCCATCGCAGTACCGACTAGTTATAATCCACTGACAACAATTAGTTACGATACGGATCTGTTTCCATCACCTTAGTCTCGATCCCCATCTCTCCTCTAGTACTGTAGGGTACAATCTGGACCTGGACCATTCTAACCACCTCTTACTTGACCCATCCAGACGCGACTAGTTTATAATCCACTGAAACTTCTAGTTTACAGAACTGATCCTTCTGTCACCTTGTCTCTCCCCATCTCCTCTAACTTAAGGTTAACATCTTTGACCCTGGAACTTCTACCCCTCTACTGAACCCATCACAAACCGCACTAGTTATAATCCACTTGACAATTACTTACAGATACTATCCTGTCACCCTTATGTCCTCATCCCCATCTCTCTATAGACTGTAAGGTTACAATCTGGACCCTGGCACCTCTACGCCTCTTACTGACCCATCGCATACCGCTATTATATCCACTGCAAGCTTAGTTAAGATACTGATCTGCTTCCAAAACGTATGTCTCAAATCCCCATCTCCTCTAACGTAAGGTTAACATCTGACCTGACACTGTCTAACCACTCTTACTGACCCATAGCAGTACCGAACAGTTATAATCCCTGACAGACGTTCGTTACAGATACTGATCTAGTCACCGTTAGTCTCATCACCCCATCTCCTATAGCTGTAAGGTTCAATCTGGACCTGGCACTTCTACCCCTCTTATCTGACCCATCGCAGACCGACTAGTTATATCCCAGTGACAACTTAGTTACAGATACTGTATCTGCACCTTATGCTCCATCCCCCATCTCTTAAGACTGTAACGGTTACACTCTGGCCCTGGACACTTTTACCTACCACCCCTCTTACTGAACCGCATCACAGACTGACTATTATATATCCACTGACAACTTGTTTACAGATAACTGATCTTGTCACCTATAGGTCTCAATCCCATCTCCTCTATTACGTAACGGTTACAAGCTGGACCTGACACTCTCTACCCCTCTTACTACGCCCATCACGACCCGTCTGTTATAATCCACTGACAATTAGTTACAGATACTGATCGTCACCTCTTATGTCTCATCCCCCATCTTCCTCTAGACTGTAGGTTACAATCTGGACCTGGACATTTCTACCCCCTCTTACTGACCACATCCAGCCGACTAGTTATATCCACATGACAACTTATTACACATACTGATCTGTCACCTTAGTCCTATCCCCATCTCCGCTTACAATGTAAGGTTACATCTGGACTGGATGAATTTCTAACCCCTCTTACCTGACCCATCACAGACCGACTAGTTTTTAAATCCTGACATCTTAGTTACAGCACTGATCTGCAACCTATGTCTCATCCCCATCTCTCTAGACTGTATCTCTTGGCAAGGCCACCTCCATCCTATTGTACAAGAATGCTGTAACATACCCCGACTGAACCAGCACTTGGATTAATTGCCTTTGTTTGCTTGCACTATACCCTTGTAGTGTACATTTTATGTTTCTTATAAAAGCGCCTGGAAGATATGGAGGGGCTGTATAATCTACCATAGTAACAATACTGTATCAAGGAACAAACCTTCCCATGTTTGGCTTGTCATAACTGTTGCAAGAAATACGGGCAACTTTCCCTGTTATTTCATGTCAGGCAGAGAAGGATCGCTTTTTTAGGTCTGAGGGTGAAATGTTCTTGACGGAAACTAAATGAGGCAAAAGCCTATATTTGATTTATACTACTCCATAGGAACAACGACAATAACTCCATACAGAGCCACTGGCCAACCAGTGGTATCTCTTGTGGAACTCCAGCATGATTTCACGATGGTTAACTTCGGTGCTCTGTTATGGAGGAGAAACCGCTTGCCTGGCACAACGGAAGAAATATCGCTCATGGCACCAAGTCTTCATATTAAAACGCGTCATCACTTGTATTGTTGCTAGCCATACACTGTTAATTCTAATAGAACTGTATATTCCCTGTCCAGGTCCCTTCAGTTTGTGATTGAATATCCCAACTTCTCCTCTTCGCCAGTTGACCAATCATAAAATTGTTATTGTGTTTTGTGCTGGTAGTAAGCCAGGAACAATTCATGGCTCTTGTGTATTTTTATTCTTTTAATACATTCCAATAGCCAAGGATCTTGTGTCGTGTTTTCTGCCCTGAAGGGTTAACCAAGCGTGAACCTCATGGTTTGCCATTTTTTCCCCCCAAATGTCTAATAAACTCTGGCTTAAACGAAGCGTAGAAGGGCGACCTTCTAATCTCTTTGGTGATGTGTCTGACCTCACTTTGTAACAATCAAATTAAATAAATGAGACCTCCAATAGGAGGCTGGGAATCATCGACATCCCTTTCCCTCTAGAAAATTCTCCCATATACACATACAGACTCACACTCTTGGACCGCAAACAACATTAAGAGACCTCGAACCGAACTTATCGACTGTCCAGGACTCGGACTTCACGACCTATCCCGGATTTCTCTTCTGCACTTTCGATAATAACAAATTCGAAAATCGAACGACTTTTGAATCTTTTATGGATAAATTATGAATTTTTCAAATCGTTTATGGATAATCAAATCAAAAATCACAACGCAGGGAGCTCGAAAATAGCGCGCGTGAGAATAAAATCAATTTTCAAAGCGTGTTCGCCTGACCCATTTCCCAGGCCCACAGCCATTTACATAGTTACCAATTGATATTTAATTGTATTTTATTCAACTTTTCAAACTATTTGACTCCCCATTGACTTTAATGGGTCAGTTTTTCGAACTTTCCATATAGTTTAAAAGTTTTAAAAATGGAACCGAACTTTCGGATATTCGGGCCATCTCTAAAAACATCTCTATTGTAACCTGTGCTAGTTAATAGCCAACCAGGGAGGTTGATATAGTAAATGAAGATGGATGTAACATCTCTATTGGGTTATAAACATCTCTAATGTGTACTGTGCTATTAATAGCCCATAAGGGAGGTTGATAGAAGATAGGAATGAGATGGTAATAATCCATTGCCAGTATGAGATTCGATTCCCGCCAAACCAGTTTGTCTTTAAACATATCCGTTTACTGTTATCAATCAATTGATGTTACAAACTAAATTCCATATACCTGGTTACAGACAAAATTAACCAGTCCTGGGCAAAACTATTAAAGGGTCCCCTGGTCTAAGCATGGTGTCTAAGGCCTTACCATGACTATATATTAGGGCCTAAACCACTTGGTTCTTCAAAGCTTGTAGTGACGTTACTTAGCCAAACTTTCCTTTGCTGTTTGCTGCTCCTGTCTGCCCCTCCCCTCCCATCCGTCTGTGACAACCAATGAGTTGGTGTGCTTTGCAGGAAGTTGCATCTTCCTATTGGCCACAATCCCAAGGAGCAGAAGAGGGAACAGAAGCAGCCAGGAAGTTTCTTTTCCGTTGCTCTCTGGGGCAGTCCATAAAATAACAAGAACTCCATACACACAAGGTATCAAGGACAGGTTATCCTAACAAATACTGGATTCATATATATAATCTGTGCATGTGTGCTGTGCTTTAGTCTGATGCTGTAAATCTAAGGCTTGCTTGCCAAGGTATGAAATGTTTTATATGGCACTTGCAGGACCACATCTTAATTCATCAGACTAAAATGGTAGTGGTTTAAGCGAGCAATTGACATTGAAATAGTAAAAGTTTCCCTGTATTTGGTGTGCCATTTTAATGGTATTTTATGTGTGTTTCCCTTTAAGACTGAGTTCATGACCAATAATACCAAGATACAACAAATGCAAGTGAAGTAGTTAGGGAGGCTCCGTAGGTGTGGTGAGGACAACCACCGATATTATATACATTATACTTCCTAAATGATCTCCTAATGAAGAATTAGCGATTCCTCCGATGCGCTCTGACAGTCAGTGTGATGGTTGCCGCTGGCGTGTGTATCCGTCCCTTTTTACAGGGAAGAGTAATAAAGTTTTTACTGTCTGCTCTCTGTAGTATAGGGGGGTCGCTTGATGTGCTGACCATCTTCTGTAATGAAGGAGTATTTTATTTGATATCTGCGTTTCATTCTACTGAGCGACCCTGTTATTGTTAACCTAACCATGTGTAGGGTGGGCAAGGCCTTCTAGTTAAGGGTTTTGTTGCTGCCTGAGGACAAACTTTTCAATGCCACACGTCGCACGTGGGTGTGATTGTCATGGGCTTTGGCTCTGCATGGCCATGGTCTTCACTGGGGCTCCTTTTAAGGTTGTTTGTTGATCAACAATGAACTTCTTTTATAGCCTGTGCTATATATGTTGGTTCAATCACGTTACATACATTAGAAATGCCATACTTGTAGTATCTACTCTGTAGTATAAAAGACTTAGAACAAAGATGTGTAGCTTGCCCCAGTCAAAAACCCTACTAGACTAACTAGCAAAAACTAGACTTCCAGCTACCAAACTAACGCTCAACCCTATCATAAACAAATGTTTGAGTGGAGAGTTGAAGCAACTTCAAGCTCTGTCCTCTCTTCTGATGAACAAATGTCTCACTCTGCCTAATGTAAAGTGGCCCCTGGGGTGGTCATGTGCTTACCCCACCTATATTTGGGTTCCCTTTGCACTAGTGCACATGGTTACTTTCCATCTTGATTCCCTCGACAGCTAATTTTATATTATTGTAAAATAAAACATTGAGTCTCGGTACAGGTTCCTTACCTACTGACCCACTCTTAAAGAGATGGGTGAATCTTTCCTATCTCGCAGAAAATCACCAGAACCCCAATATAATAATATATCTATTACAATATGTAACCCGGCATATTCCAGAAACCTCTGTACTACCAATTTCCCCAGCATTTCCCCAACAGCCGAGAATATAACTGCGCTTTTCTTTTAATAACTTTAGTTTCATTTCTGAGAATTCCCTACTCCCATATGTTATTGGCCAGAAAGTTACTGGCTGACACACCTTGCAAAGCGTTGAGCGAAAGGATAAAGTTAATTGTAAGGGCATTTCCCGAAATAAGGAACTTCTATTACTCTGTTTACTCTGTGTCCACTGGTGGCCCCACTCACACAAGTGAACAACACCCACATATTTATTTAAAAAAAATCCCTAGCATGAGCGGTGTAATAACTACCAAATTCCCTACAGATTGAGTGGATTGTCTGGCCCTGGAACATACACTGCTTGCTTAGGAGTTAACCTTGATATTCTGAATATTTCAATGGTGCATTTAAATTAATGATATCACAGGACCTGGTTACAGACAACTGGCTCTGACAGCTCCTGTCTGCTGCAGAACCTCTTGTGGTGAGTCCGTACTGCCCACTTTCAACCAGCAGAAGGAGATTCTCTCAGCACTGTGGTCTTGAGTTACAGCGTCCCTTTAAAATCACCTTGGTAGGAAATAATCTCACCTTGTTCACCTCTTCTATACCAAGTTCCCGCTGGGCTTTCCTGTATATCACAAAAGCTGCCACCTAAAACAGCGAATGGAAGGAAAGTTATTGCAAATAGTTCCTTTGAATACATTTTTCCTATTGGGCGTAAAATAAACTCCCCTGCGCAATGTAACTCCCACCATCCCTAGTGCTAAACAAAATACAAAAAAAAAGTTTTCTTTAGATCCACTTTAGGCTATCATAAAACTGTTGTGGACATCAGGGGATGTTTACCTTTTTAAGTTCTTGGTGGACTTGCTGAGTATCTTGTCTGAGGACGAGTTAAACAGATTATCCCTGAGCTGAAAGTGCTTTTAGCTCTCTGTTAAACAATGGCTTTAAGAAGCCAACAATTGGTGTCCTTAAGCAGCCCAGCCCTGCTTAGAAAGCACAGACCCTTATTTTATCTTAATTCTCAGTTGTGGTGTCCCTTGGCTATAATGTTTGCCCTCTGCGTGGCAAGTCAGGAGAATTTAAATGACTTGATGGGATCATTCCCTTCAATATAATGGTGACGCATGTTTTTATTTTTGTTTTCATTTAACTCATTGAACGAATGAGAAATTGTTTGATTGGATATTGGGGGGCAACCGAAATTACAGGTTGAAATTCTGATTCGTTGAACTGTAAATTAAAATGAAGGGATCACATTTCGGTTTGGGACACAACCCTACGTGGCATGGGACATTCTATATCTATCTCTGTCCATTTATATCTATCTCTGTCTATCTATATCTATCTCTGTCTATCGATATCTATCTCTGTCTATCTATCTCTGTCCATTTATATCTATCTCTGTCTATCTATATCTATCTCTGTCTATCTATCTCTGTCTATCTATATCTATCTCTATCTGTTTGTCTATCTCTGTCTGTCTATATCTATCTCTGTCTGTCTGTCTATTTCTCTCTCTATCTCTCTATCTAATCTAAATATAAATGTATCTAATTATCTATATAAATATCTATCCATCCACGATATACATTTTATTTATCTCTCTATCAATCTATTTACAAAGTATCTATATATAAATCTATCTATCTATGTATCTATATATCTCTCTATCAACAGCTAATCTAAATATAAATCTCTTATCTATATATCTATCAATCAAATCTATCCATCCACCATATACATTTTATTTAAATAATCTCTATACATAGAAAGTCATGGGTATATAAAACTAATTTATATATGAACACAAAGGGCCCAGGCACATTGGACTTCATCAGGTGTGATTAAGGGGACAATGTGATCCCTGAAACTTTGTGTGTGCGATTCACTCAAATAATGATGATTAATTCTAGAGTAAAACCATCTTTATTGGAAGGTATTATTCTAGAGTAAAGCCATCTTTTTTTTAGATGAATAATTCTAGAGTAAAACCATCTTTATTGGAAGATATTCTAGAGTAAAGCCATTTTTAATTAGATGAATAATTCTAGAGTAAAGCCATATTTATTGGATGATTGATTCTAGAGTAAAACCATCTTTATTGGATATTAATTCTGGAGTAAAACCCATCTTTATTGGATATTCTAGAGTAAAACCATATGTATTGGATGATTAATTCTAGAGTAAAACCATCTTTATTGAATGATTAATTCTAGAGTAAAGCCATCTTTATTGGATGATTAATTCTAGAGTAAAACCATATGTATTGGATGATTAATTCTAGAGTAAAACCATCTTTATTGGATGATTAATTCTAAAGTAAAATCACCTTTATTGGAAGATATTATTCTAGAGTAAAGCCATATTTATTGGATACTAATTCTAGAGCAAAACCATCTTTATAGGATGATATTATTCTAGAGTAAAACCATCTTTATTGGATGATAATTCTAGAGTATAACCATCTTTATAGGATGATATTATTCTAGAGTAAAACCGTCTTTATTGGATGATTAATTCTAGAGTAAAACCATCTTTATTGGAAGATATTATTCTAGAGTAAAACCAATCTTATTGGATGATTAAGTCTAGAGTAAAACATATTTATTGGATGTATTCAGAGTTAAAACTCTTTATTGGTGATATTAATTCTAAGTAACCATTTTATTGGAATGATTTATTTTGAGTAAAACCATCTTTATTGGAAGATATTATTCTAGAGTAAAACCATCTTTTTTGAAGATTTCTACGTAAAAATCTTTATTGGAATATATTATTCTAGAGTAAAACCTCTTTGTTGGAAGATATTATTCTAAATTAAAACCATCTTTATTGGTATTTATTCTAGAGTAAACCATATTTATTGGATGATAATTATTTCTAGAGTTAAACCATCTTTATAAGATTTATTTCTAGAGTAAAACCATGTTTATTGGATGATATTATTCTAGTAAAAAACCATCTTTATTGGAAGATATTCTAGCGTAAAACAATCTTTATTGAAGATATTATTCTGAATTAAAACCATCTTTATTGATATCTAGAGTAAAACCATGTTTATTGGATGTTAACTTCTAGGTAAAATTCTCAGATTTTATTGGTATGATTAATTCTAGAGTAAAACCATCTTATTGGATGATTATTCTGAGTAAACCATCTTTATGGATGATTAATTCTAGAGGTAAACCATCTTTATTGGATGATTAATTCTAGAGTAAAACCATCTTTATTGGTGATTTAATTCTAGAGTAAAACCATCTTTATGTATGATAATTCTAGAGAAACCATCTTTATTGGATGATTAATTCTAGAGTAAAACCATCTTTATTGGATGATTAATTCTAGAGTAAAACCATCTTTATTGGATGATATTATTCATTATCCTTTTCGTATACCATAAAAATAACAGAGATTACATCACGTTTGGCTACAATGACATGTCATGTAACACAGCTTAATGAAAACAATCTTTCCTGGCACAATGGTAAATTCCCTTTGCTTGTGTTGTAAAAAAGGGGATTTTTTAAAAAGGAAAAAATGGGTGTAAGGACACAATTGTAAGGGTATCGGTTTCCTTTCCACGTTATTTCCTGGACCAAGAAAACATGATTATTACCTAGACTGATTTACTGAATGGATCGACTGTACCAGGGTTGCCAAGCATCCCTATTTGGGCATAATTGTCCCGACTGCAGGAACAAAATCCCAAGTCCTGCACTCCGGGCTGAAATCCCATCCTAAGAATGGACCTAGCAGCCTCGCCCCTGGAATGCCAACGCCCTGACACAGAACACCCTAACCACACCACTTCATCCAGCCCACTGTCTGCCCCTTCCTACTCAGGGCACCGGGTAACTCTGGACTGTACACACCAGACATGTTCTACCTGCACCCTCTATATGTTATTACCAGCCAAAGAATACTGCAGTGTTAAAACCTCTAGAGAGCTGCTGATTGGACATGCTTGGTATACACCTACAAAGTGACTTATTGCTACAGATTTATTTGTACTTATAGCGAACTTTCACACCCTATCTACGGCCTCGATATTTTAAGTGATTTTGAGATTGAGATTGCTCAAAATGTTGAAATCCGTTTTTCCAATCGACCGCCAGACATTGTCAAGCAGCTTACCGAAAAAAGGAAGATCGGGCCAGGGCAATTTTCCCAGGCCCCCATCCTCAGGTTTCAAGTTAAAATCTGCAGAAAGATTGAGGCCTCAAGGTAGGGAACTTCGATCGGTTCTTCCAATCAGATTTCCGATCAGATGAATGTCTGATCGTGTATAGCTAGCTTTAGGCTGTGCACACACCATGCAATGTTTTAGGCCCACGACCCACTGGTAGTTCAGTGTATCGGTCGATTGCACTTAAAACACTGCATGGGTTTTTGGCCAGACGCGTCCGACCGGTTCCAAAACCATGGCCGATCACGCAGTCCTCTATAGACTTTTATCGGGACTGACAGTCCTTCGTCTGCTCGGAAGTGACGAAGATTTGCCAGTTGTGTACCCAGCTTAATTTAGTGTTTGCACTCTATGGCTAGCTTTGTATTGATGGGTAGATTAATTTTAAAACACAGTCTATAGAGAAGATAGATAAATAATATAATGTTACAAATCTAAACTGTAGATCATTTTTATTTCAAAATGTGCTGCCTATCTGGGTGTATCTAGATGTAGAGATAGTGGATTGGGTTTCTGTATGGATTGGGTTTACTTACAGATAATACTGACATTTGAATAAATAACGACAAACTAGTTTAAAAGCAAAAATAACCCTGCATGTGTTCTTATAACGGCACAACATTTTTGATTGGGCAGTTCTAAATCTATTTTGAATTCTGATTGGACGTTGACTGTGTGTGCTGTCTACAACCAATCATTGTGCTCTGACCCAGAACCCTGTTGACAGTGGACAAAAACAGTTAAATCTATACAGTTTTTGTCCTATTATTCTGAGTCTGTCAATCTTCCTAATAAAATTTGTGGTTTAATTGCCTTTTAAATGGTAAAATCGGTGCATCTCTGTGCAACCATAGAATCTTAGGGCTATGAACCAACTCATCTGTTGCAAAAGCATCTGTGAGACTTCTCATTCATTTATACAAGCCTTGAATTTGCCCTGGTGTAGATAACACCTGTAAAGTCTGTTCTCAAGCCTATGGTAATGGCTTTAAAGGACAACTCCGCCCTCATAAGAACATCGTTTAGAAAGAATGGCCTCTTTAAAATATGTTGATATATCATACTTTGTCCTATGAATTCATTACTGTATGCCTGCTATGCTTCTGGATGCCTCGTGGAAACTGAGCAATTTAGAAACCTGTACTGAGCATTTACTGAGCCTGGGCATGCTCAGAAGAGGCAGACAGGGGATTAACATTCAGTCATTGGCTGTGATGTCAACTGTCAAATCCATAACTGACAATTACTAACTGGAAGAACCAGGAAGCAGAAACTGGGGCAACAAGACATTGTGCAGGATTTCAGGTTAGACTTACATATTTCAGATTTCAAACTATTACAGTTTAGGGTTTTGGGGGGGTGATTTACCTGTATGTAAGTTTTCATTTTAGGGCTGGACTTTCCCTTTAACCTCTTACATGCTTGAGAGGCTTGCAACATCCCGCAATCTCTGTAATTATTCTGTCAGACTGTGACTCCCCCCTGAGAGCCAGCGGTTTGGGACGATAACAGAAACAAACAGATTAGAAATATTCAACCCAAACCCATGTGCTATGAATGTTCTTGCGTTCACCTTCCTTGTACAGCTGTAACATTTTCCATTTCTGACACAATAGGAGATATAACGAATTACATTTTGTTTGGCAGCCTATAAGAGGAAACTTTCCCGTCTGCCTTTTCCAGAGAGGGAACAGTGGATAAACTATTCATTTTGATAAGGTAACCCGCCATTCTATCAACACACCTTCCAATCTGATCATGCAACTGTCATACGTCCTTACCACAACTGTGTAATATGACGGCCCCTCCGGTTTCCTTGGCAGGCCCTTATAGTAAACATTTGTGGTAAGAATGAATAAACGTATTGGGGCGTTCTACGAAAGCCTCTCTTGTTGAGTCAGTATTCAAACACGAGGGACCATTGTTATTTTTTACATTGTCCTTTACATATTATACAATGCTTTAGTTTAACCATTCACATCAGACCCATTACAAACAAACATACATACGCTACAAAAGGTTATTGCGATCGTAAACCATCCGATACATTGATAGACTAATGTAATATCTAATTGTACGTAGATGTACCATACATATTGTCTGTCATTCAATTTACACTTAATCGGAACTTTACAAAATTCTATGATCATTTAACCAATCGACTTAGAAAACAGACTTTCCTGATCGAAATTAGGATCATTGGGCCAATCACATGTTGGATCGATCAGAATATCGTCCCAGTGTATGGGCACCTTAAGTTCCCAGTCACGCATGCACAACCTATCCAAGAACAACAGGAAACCTTGGTACGTAGATGGTACTTTTAAGGCTCGTACACACGTGCGATCACGGTGTGTACGAACGAATGTTTCAGCCGATAATCGGCCTGTGTGTAGGCGCTTTATCGGCCCAAATGGTTGTTTGTTCGAGAATCGTTGAACGAATGACTTGGCAGATCTCTGAACGAACGACTGTTTCGGCCGATAAAGCGCCTACACACGGCCCAATTATCAGCCGAAACGTTAGTTCGTACACATCGTGCGCCTCGGATCGGGACCCGCGATCGCATGTGTACGAGCCTTTAGCCACTTCACTATCCAATCACAATGACTCAGCATTGCACAGTATCTCTATTTATCACTAAACCACTTCACTATCCAATCACAATGACTCAGCGTTGCACAGAATCTCTCCCTACCACTAAGCCACTTTACTGCCCAATCACTGTTAATCTTGGATTCAATCTAGGCAGCAATGCCGCATTAGAACCACAGGAGTCCAGTCGATTTACAATCGCCTAACATTTCAATTTACTACATGCCAAGAGCCAAATTAAGATTATAGATGTGCAGCTTGCAGCATGGTTGGAACCCTGGCTTGTTAGCTGAATGGAATAATGATTATTGTAATCTCCATGATTAACCGGCTGACATTCTGCTAATCCAGCCGGGCTCGCTTGTTCATCTTTGTATATTTCCTGTTTTTAGCAATAACGTTAATACAGTAGGAGAATATTAGGAATTCTTATATTGTTTGTCTGCAACATTGTTAGTATTAATCTTACGTTTGAATATAAACCTGTGGTGAAAGATCATAGTACCGTTACCTTAGGACTTTTGTCATTTGTCCCGGTCGCTCACAGGAAACAAATGATAGCCCTGTGTGTACCCGGCCTTAACCCTAATACTTGCACCTGTGTATATCTGCTTTGTTACTGGTGTCTATTAGATTACCCAGCTAGGTAGTTAGACTTTAACTTCTTTAGGTTACTTAAGACGAAAGCACCAAAACCTCTGCAACCTTCTACCGTCCGCCTGGAAGGAGCCTTAGCCACAAATGGCGGAAAGCAGTTTGTTTAGGGATATGTTTTAAGTAATAAACTGCAATAGAATTTGAACATTGTGCCGCCCTTCATCTATTACAGATTACTTACCTTCCCGGGAGACTGCAGACCTTGCTGTAGGAGTATGTTGTATGTAATGTATACAGTTTGGATCAATATTGGGCCTACCTGGTGCTGATAAAGGGGCATGAATAGTGTATGTGGATAAGGTTCTATTACCGAATACACTACCTTACCTAGGGAGAATACCGGCATTAGGGCACCTGTGCATGTATCGGAACCCTTTGGAACACCTCTAGCACTATAACTATAGTCCCTGCAATTGTTTGAATATACCACCCTCTAAGTCTGAAATTGTAATTGCTAATTAAAAGCATTAATTTAACAGAACCAGTGATGAAAATATTATTCTCCAAAGCTCCATTACATACTGGACACTTGGGCAAGTATTTGTTTAAGCAACTGAGCAGACAGCAAACGCACTAATAAAAAATAACTATGCGGGATCTCACACTAATAATGGACCAATCCTGTGGGGTCCGAAAGGATTAACTAATTATTGGCCGGAGATATCAGCCAATCAGTTGGTTCTGAATGAAAATTTTCATCACGGATCACAGATGGAATCCAATGGAATCTTTTTGTCATCTGCTAGAAATAAGATAAGATAAAGCAGTTACATGCACTAAATTCTCATTCTAACAAACTACACTACTGCAGGAAATATATGGATTGGACTGTTGAATGCTGGGTAGGAATAGTATTTACCATATCTCAATCTTTACTGTTTTTGGCGACAATATCTGATTAAAGTACATTATGCGCATTTTCCAAAATATTCAGAGCTGTCACAGTGAATAAATACAGATCTTTCTGTTCTTTTACAGACTTAAGCTGGGTACACACAGGAAAGATGATCTGCAAGATTCTGTCTGTCATTTCTCAAAGATCAGAGAACACACAGTCCCAAGCATTCTTCCTATACACAGAATATATACAGCATAGGGAGAACGCTCGCGACTGTGTCTTTCCCACGACTGCAGCCGATTCCACTATATGGAGACTGCCACGGCCGAGGGAAATTTTAGGTCTTTCCCGAGGGACGATATCCAATAGTATCGGGGCTTTATCGTTAGTGTGTACCTAGCTTAACACTATATAGAAATTTGAGAAATTCGACTTTCCATCATCGCATGTATTAAACATCTAAATAACATATCTGCCGTTGGTGCTTATACCTTCTGACGTTCCTTACCTGGACCACTCATTTTGTGATGGTAATTTGATCAGAAAAAAATATGACCCGGCAGCTTTTTGGTCGTTCTGCAAATGTCGAGGAAATTTTGCAAGAATGTTGGAAGGTAACATTATATTATTATTATGGATTTATATTGCGCCAACATCTTCTCATCTTCTGTAGCGCTTTCCAATTACATGTATATAAGCGGTGCCCACTCCCAACACGTATGTGCGTACAGTGCAAGGGAGCGTGTAGTGGGGAGGAGCAAAATCGCAGGTAAATTTGCTTTACTGCCTGCTCCCGATGGAATAATTGAAGAACGTAAGGCAAGACATTCCTCCTTTACCACCCGTTCTTCAATGTCTTCCCTCGAATTGTTAAAAATGGTGCTAATTTTGCCCCAACCAATCAGATGTTAGCTTTCAAATATTAAATAAGATCTGATTGGTTGGGGCAAAATTAGCACCATTTTTAACAATAAGAACTTTTATTGAATCTCCCTGATAGTATACAGTTAGAGCACCCCTAATCTAAAACATGAAAACTGGCGTACTCAGGCAGCCATTATACAGGGATATCCTCCCCGATCCCTGCTGCTCCCCCTCTTTTCTGAGCACTGTGATAGTTTGGAGAGGTTTAGCGCATTCAGAACTGGTTTCTCAATTAATACTTTGCAGTCATTGTTTATGGGCACTTTAAAGTACAATAATACTCGCCTCCCCCTTGCTACTCTACTTCCACCTATTAATAGTGCCCAGGGTCAGGATCTAAACTTCTATCAGTGCTCCCTGCGCACACACATCTCTGCAGGCCGGCGCACTCAGTGGTGCGCACACAAAAATCTTCTGCGGTATGGATCGCACAAAATTCACTTTGGCATGCGCACAGAAAATATATATCTGCGCACACGGCGAACATTGACTGCTATGTCCTCACCCCTGGGTACTTTGCTGTTATACTTACATGAAGTTTCCCTAGACGCTCCACGCTTGCTGTCCGCGATGTAGCCAATGGGAAGACACGCTCTGCAAAGAACTGTGTCTTCCCATTGGCTACTTTGCAGACTATCTCTGACAGGTGCAGAGGGGCAGGGCAGACTGGAAAAGCGAGTGAAACTTCAATGAAGTATTCCAGTTCCGGTAAGGTGCCCAGGGGTTTAGGCAGGCCTGGATTTAGCATTAGGCACAGTAGGCATGTGCCTAGGGGTGCCTGTGGTTCGAGGGGCGGCTGTCAAACTCCCTCCACCCCCTAAATAGTCTATTGTCTTCCCAAAAAAAGAGAAATGCGTGTGGTTTGCCGTCTGTGTTAAAGGGGGGGCGCCAGGCTTTTTGTGCCAGCAGTTCATCACCCATGGTACTATGCAGGTGTAGAATGGGAAGAAAATGAGTATAATTCAGTCTCAATACAAAGCATTGAAATAGAAACTAAAATTAAACCTGAACTTGCTTCCGTTAGAAGGAATAGAAAACGTTTTATCATTCAGCTTTATCTGTGTCGTGACGTGAGAGCTGTACATAATCATATGATCAATCCGATACCAGTGCTGGGTTCACCTAAGGTACTTCTCATGTACAAGAATGAGACTAAATCAAATGAAGTGTCCTAGGAATTCTACATACTGATGTATTGCTACTGTTACCAACACGTTTGATGCTATAAAGTCTATAGAGCTGTACAATGGATAATTTTCGGGTTTGATTGATCAGTCCATACAAATCTTTCAATTCAATAAAATTCCTGTTCAGTCGTATTAAGCATTTGCACCTTCGGCATTTTTAAAGACAATTAGATTTAAATTTCCTGTGGATTTGCAAATGATTTATTTTCCAGCAATGACAGGAACAATATTGTGACCAGTTTGGTTTTGTAATAGAAAACCAGTGTCAACGACAAACTTCTGAGAAGATTTTTATCTTGGAACTGACACATTCTGTGGTTAGTTTAGGCTGGATACACAGCAGCAGAAAGGTTTTCATCCCAACCGACCATATGCAAGCCCTTTGCTTTACCTTGAAATTGATCTATTGACCCTTCAGCCACAATCAAGTTAGTAAGATGAGAATGTCCTGCATGTTCAGTGTTCTACCCAATGGTGTTGGGACATGCACTGTTGCTTTTTTATCATACATTTGTGGCTGTGCATGCCTTGACCACTGGCAGAGGAGCAGAGCAAACACAACAGTAATGTCGCTATGCTGTAGAGCTGGACCCCTTGACATTCTGATCTTCATAACTTTGACTGTAGTTGCAACTAGAAGGGTCGGCATTGGATGAATTTCAAGGTAATACAATATTTCATATAAAAGCCACTTTTCTGTAGAATACAGATTTCCCTTAAAGAGCAATTTTACACTCCACTTGTACGCTCCATCCCCCAATCAAGGGTCCATACAAATGAGAAGGCACGCATCTTGTATAGAGCATCTTCCCATTGGTCAGGCCCTGGACTGAGGGAGGGGGCATGGCCTGACCACAGTATAGACTGCAACTTCTATGAAAAAAGGTAAAACGGTAAAACCCGATACGGATCCGACCGTATCGGGGCTTTATCGTTACTGTGTGTACCCAGCATTAGAGTTGACAACTCACCAGGACTATGAAAACTGAAAGAGAGCCTACAGATGATTTTTATGGTGCGTAAAAGTTCTGGTCTCTGTTGCACAGGGAAACATAGGACGTTAAGCCTGTCCTCCAGCATTAGTAGAAATGTATAAAAACATTTTATACAAAAGAGGAACTGATATTGTATGTGGGAAGGTTTTAACATTAACTGTATCTAACATTAGACTTTGATCATGGAGGAAATCATTTTCCAATGCAAATCTGAATTCTGCTGCTGGAGGTAGCCAGGTAGCACAGTGATGTATCATTACTATTCCTTCCTTTCACAGAACGCTACCAAAATTCTAGTTCGTGCCCTTATCATCATCTCTAGGTGAAACACTCTATTGTGCGGTTTACCAAGCAACTGACTGGCACCCCTTCAATCAATCCTTAACTCTGCTGCCAGGCTCATTTACCTCTCTTCCCGCTTCTCACATGCTGCCCCTTTCTGTCACTGCCCCCTTTTCTCTTTCCACTGGCTTCCCATCACCCAAAGGATCCAATTTAAGCTGCTAACCTTATCCTACCAGGCTCCCTCCAATACAACTCACCTCTTCAGGCAAGGTTACAATCTGGACCTGGACACTTCTACCCCTCTTACTGACCCATCACAGACCGACTAGTTTATCTCCACTGACAACTTAGTTACAGATACTGATCTGTCACCTTATGTCTCATCCCCATCTCTTCTAGACTGTAAGGTTACAATCTGGACCTGGACATTTCTACCCCTCTTACTGACCCATCACAGACCGACTAGTTATAATCCACTGACAACTTAGTTACAGATACTGATCTGTCACCTTATGTCTCATCCCCATCTCTCTAGACTGTAAGGTACAATCTGGACCTGGACACTTCTACCCTCTTACTGACCCATCACAGACCGACTAGTTATAATCCACTGCAACTTAGTTACAGATACTGATCTGTCACCTTATGTCTCATCCCCATCTCTTCTAGACTGTAAGGTTACAATCTGACCTGGACACTTCTACCCCTCTTACTGACCCATCACAGACCGACTAGTTAAATCCACTGACAACTTAGTTACAGATACTGATCTGTCACCTTATGTCTCATCCCCATCTCCTCTAGACTGTAAGGTTACAATCTGGACCTGGACACTTTACCCCTCTTACTGACCCATCACAGACCGACTAGTTATACCCACTGACAACTTAGTTACAAATACTGATCTGTCACCTTATGTCTCATCCCCATCTCCTCTAGACTGTAAGGTTACAATCTGGACCTGGACACTTCTACCCCTCTTACTGACCCATCAAAGACCGACTAGTTATAATCCACTGACAACTTAGTTACAAATACTGACTGTCACCTTATGTTTCATCCCCATCTCCTCTAGACTGTAAAGTACAATCTGGACCTGGACACTTCTACCCCTCTTACTGACCCATCACAGACCGACTAGTTAATACCCACTGACAACTTAGTTACAGCTACTGATCTGTCACCTTATGTCTCATCCCCATCTCCTCTAGACTGTAAGGGTTACAATCTGACCTGGACACTTCTACCCCTCTTACTGACCCATCGCAGACCGACTAGTTATAATCCACTGACAACTTAGTTACAGATACTGATCTGCTTCACCGTATGTCTCATCCCCATCTCCTATAGACTGTAAGGTTACAATCTGGACCTGGACACTTCTACCCCTCTTACTGACCCATCGCAGACCGACTAGTTATAATCCACTGACAACTTAGTTACAGATACTGACTGTCACCTTATGTCTCATCCCCATCTCCTCCAGACTGTAAGGTTACAATCTGGACCTGACACTTCTACCCCTCTTACTGACCCATCACAGACCGACTAGTTATAATCCACGACAACTTAGTTACAGCTACGATCTGTCACCTTATGTCTCATCCCCATCTCCTCCAGACTGTAAGGTTACAATCTGGACCTGGACACTTCTACCCCTCTTACTGAGCGATTGTGTGTGCGATTCTTGTGCATTTTGTGTTTGCGCGTGCGTTTTGCACATGGGATTTTGCCATTTTTCGTTATGATAACACATGCGTTACCAAAACACCAAAAATGGTGAAAGCATGCGTTACCAAAATGCGAATGGACGCGCAATCGCATATGCAAGGAGGAAGGTCTATTCCGTGTAGCAGCTGGAATAGGGATACCTACTTCCCATCTCTCAGCTCCCATATTCATGTCTCCTCTGTGTAGAGTAGAGGAGGTTTAACCCCCCCAGTTTGGGTTTAGGGGGGTCCTGGTTTGAAATATTAAACATCAGGGGGCCCACATTATATAACTATGTACTACAGGCATATAATACAAGAACAAGGGCCCCTAAATAATATCAGCCCTCCCTGGGGCCCAGTTTGACCCTACACCTAACCACAATGCACCTTTCTAAACCTAAAGGCAGGGGCACTTCTAGGGTTTTTGCTGCCTGAGACAAACTTTTCAATGCCACACTTCGCACGTGGGTGTGAATTTGTCCATGGGCTTGGCTCTGCCAATGGCCATGGCTTCACTGGTTGCTCCTTTAAGGTTTTTGTTGATCAAAATAACTTCTTTTATAGCCTGTGCTATATATGTTGGTTCAACCGTTACAATACATTAGAAATGCCATACTTGTAGTACTACTCTGTAGTATAAAAGAATTAAGACAAAAGATTTGTAAGCTTGCCACCAGGTCAAACCCTAACTAGCTAACTAGCATAACTAGACTTACCTAGCCTAACAAACTAAAGCTAACCTAATCATAAAAAATGTTGAAGTGGAGTTGAAGCAACTTCAAGCTCGGCGCCTCTCTTCTGAGACAAATGTCTCACTCTGCCTAATGGTAGATGTGGCCCTGGGGGTGGGCCATGTGCTTACCCCACCATATTTGGGTTTCCTTGCACTAGTGCACATGGTTACTGTTCCATGCTTGTTGCCCTCGACAGGCTAAATTTTATATTATTGTAAAATAAAACATTGGATCTCGGTACAGGTTCCTTACTGACCCACATTAAAGAGATTGGGTGAATAGTTCCTATCTAGCAGAAAATCACCAACCACCAATATAAAATGAATATATCAGTATTACAATATGTACCGTGCATATTCCCAGAAACCTCTGTACTACAATTCCCAGCATTCCCCAACAGCCAGGAATATAAACTGCGCTTTTCTTTTAATACTTTAGATTTCATTTCTGAGAATTCCATACTCCTATGTTATTGGCCAGAAAGTTACTGGACTGACACACATTGCAAAGCGTTGAGCGAAAGGAGAAGTTAATTGTAAGGGAATTTCCAGAATAAGGAACTTCTATTATCTGTTACTGTGTCCCTGGTGTCCCCACTCACACAAGTGAACACACACACATATTATATTTAAAAAAAAATCCCTAGGCAAGAGCGGTGTAATAATCTAACAAAATTCCCTACAGCGATAGTGATTGTCTGGCATCTGGAACATACCTGTTGCTTAGGGAGTTACCCTTGATATTCTGAATATTTCAATGGTGCATTTAAATAATGATTATCAACAGGACCTGGTTACAGACAGCTGGCTCTGACAGCTCTGTGCTGCTGCAGAACCTCTTGTGGTGAGTCGTACTGCCCACTTTCAACCAGCAGAAGGGAGATTCTGCAGCAGCTGTGGTCTTGATTTACAGCGTCACCTTTACATCACCTTGGTAGAAATAATCTCACCTTGTTCACCTCTTCTAGTACAAGTTCCCGCTGCGCTTTCTGTATCACAAAAGCTTTGCCACCTAAAACAAGCGGAATGGAAGGAAAGTTATTGCAAATGATGTTCCTGTGAATACATTTTTCCTATTGGGCGTAAAATAAACCCCCTGCGCAATGTAACATTCCCACAATCCCTAGTGCTAAAAAATAAAAAAAAAAAGTTTTCTTTAGATCCACTTTATGGCTAGCAATAAAATGTTGTGGACAATCAGGGGATGTTTACCTTGTTTAAAGTTCTTGGTGGACATGCTGAGATCTCTGTCTGAGGACGAGTTAAACAGATTAGCCCTTGAGCTGAAAGATGCTTTTAGCTCTCTGTTAAACAGATGGGCTGTTAAGAATCCAAACACATTGGCTGTCTTAAGCAGCCCAGCCCTGCTTAGAAAGCACAGCCCTTATTTTATCTTAATCATCAGTTTGGTTCCCTTGGCTATAATGTTATGCCCTCTGCTGGCATGCAGGAGAATTTAAATGACTTGATAGGGATCATTCCCATTCAATATTGGTGACCATGTGTTTATTTTTGTTTTCATTTACTCATTGAAGAATGAGAAATTGTTTTGATTGGATAGTTGGGGGCAACCGCAAATTAAAGGTTGATTCTGATTCGTTGACTGTAATTAAAATGAGGGATCACATGTCGGTTGGGGACACACTACGTGGCATGGGACATTCTAAGCTAAAGTCTAAGGCTAGGTACACCAGGCAACATTTTGTCACCTTTGTCAACTTATACTATTCGTCTGATTCTTTGCCAATATCAGTTGAAGAATGAATGGACATGTTGGTAATTTTGCACAATCCTGTGGATTTCACAGAATCTAGTGTCAGGGTGGAATATCGGCTGTGCTAAAGGCTAAAGAGTCAGTATATCACACAGGAGAAAAACAAACAGGACGCAGATGTACTAGAAATCTAGTAAGGTCAAATTGGTGATCTGCTGAACAAGAAATTCAAATTCAACTGCAGATTTGATTTAAAGGAGAACATGCAAGTTGCCTTTATTAAAGAGGGCTCACTGTTACCTTGATCATTTTTTCCTGCTAGCACCTGTGACATCACCAGTACTTGGGTCTCACTGCTGGAACATAGCATCATCAGCTGCATCACAAGACACCCCCCAAATTTCTTATTAATTTTTAAAACTAGTTGCAAACTTGGTTACCAGGTCTGCAACTACTTTCAGAAAAGATAAGTTTTTGAAGGTGGGGCTTATGACACTTTATAACACATGCCTGTCACAGAGACAGGGCAGTCTGGGAAGTGTAACTTTACAAGCCTATAACTTAAGACCCAGAGAATCTAGAGACATACATAGTAACATAGTAACATAGTAATTAAGGTTGAATAAAGACATTCGTCCATCAAGTCCAACCTATCCACCCTCTTTTTTTTTATTTTTTTTATTAACCCTTCCTAACAGTTGATCCAGAGGAAGGCAAAATACCCCAGCTAAAAAGGGGGAAAAAATTCCTTCCTGACTCCAAACGGCAATCGGAAAGTATCCCTGGATCAACCAAATCTATATTCATTAATACCAGTAATTCTCAATATTATTTAGTTTTAGGAACTTATCCAGGCCTTTTTTAAAGTTATTCAATGAACTTGCCATTACCACATCTGCTGGAAGACAGTTCCACAGTGTCACCGTTCTCACTGTAAAGAAACCTTTCCTAACCTGAAGATGAAACTTCTTTTCTTCCAACCTTAAAGGATGTCCACGTGTCCTCTGATATGACCTATTAGTAAGCCATGCACCAGAGAGTTCACTGTATGGGCCATTAATATATTTGTATAAAGTTATCATGTCCCCACGCAAACGTCGTTTCTCCAATGTAAACAGCCCTAACTTGTCTAATCTGCCTGCATATTCAAGCCCCTCCATTCCCCTTATTAATTTAGTTGTCCTTCTCTGAACTGCCTCAATTTCCAAGATGTCCCTTTTGTATATGGGATTCCAAACCTGCACCACATATTCCAAATGAGGCCTTACCAGTGCCTTGTAAAGAGGGAGAATAATATTTTTCTTACTTGAATCTATTCCCCTCTTTATACAAGACAATATCTTGCTACCGCTTGTTTTAAAGGTATAAAGAAAGCTCTGTTCATAAATAAAGGGCACTCGTATGGAGACCACAGTTACCCATTAACTTGTTTCATATATCTATAATTTAAATCAATTCCCTTAACATTTGTAACACTGTTAGAGGGCATACTGTTTTGCCCCTTGCTTCAGTAAGGACTGATGCAGATCGGCCTGAGATATGATGGATATGATGATGAAGTAAGAATTACCAACACCAACACTTTTACACCAAAATCAGTAGAAATACAAGATTGGACATGTTGGTAATTTTTCATAAGGACAGATGATGCATTAAGGTTGCAGTCCACACACCTAATCCATATATTTTTAGTGGAAATACCATTGGCATTACCTGGTGTTACCAATATACATTGTCAGCGATAAATGTGTTTTAACCGGAGGCATTTCACTTTGGGCACCTTTCCTTCTCACGGTGCCACCTGTGTCTAATATATAAATAAAAGCCTAAAATCAGGGAAACAGGAAAATTGTGGTAGAAAAATTCTGTTTCAATTGGGTTTGAATCGGATCTTCAGACCCTCCGTGGAATCGCTGTCCGTTTATAAAGCTTCTGAATTTCTTCTTGACCAGTCTCCCTCTTGTCTACATGTCTACTTTCGTTAATATGGTCTCTACCTATAAAGCCAGCTGTGGGTGTGAACTGCTGCCTTTGATTTGTATAAAAGAAAGGGTGATAATGGTTGGTTCATTGTATTATCCACAGGACCCAGATTCCTGTTTGCTGATCAGTAAACGTATGAGATACTGGAGAGGCATGTCCCCGAGTTTGTTCATCAGGATTCCAAACAAGATAAACCCAAATCCATGAATCAGGTGTGAGTCACTGACCTATTACAAGTTCCAACAACAGCTGACATCTCATCTGTGCTGGAGATCATGGCGATGACCTGACAGCACGTGTTTCAATGTGACAGATTTGTGATTAGCCAGCACCTGTTTCCATAAATTTTGGGTGGGTTCCAAAAGTTCCATTTTAGCGAGAGGAGGTTTGTCAGACGCAGTTTAATGCTTGGTAGATTTTTATTGAATTAAACATTGAGGCAGGAGTGACTGGCGAATGCTTTGGACGAGAATCGTAGGTGTGTGGTGGGTCACTCCAGCGTCATTCATTGATCTCTCAGGATGAATCACAAACAATGCTGACGGTCTTTAAATGTTTATCGTACCTGTGTATGGATCTTATAGAATAGAAACAGTCTCGGAGGAGAGAGTATAGGGAGATCTGGTTTGAATTCACACGGAATGTAGAAATTAGAGGGGATCAAGCGAGGAAACTGTGTAGGTGTTTAGGAAAAGATGAATGAGGTATATTGATACACTGGCATGTTCTGGGAAGAGATTGTTGAGGAAGTATATAGCTGCTTGAGATGTAGTCAGTAGGTAAAGCGTGAGGAGCAATGTTCAGGCCTGCATTGGAGCCCTAAAAAATCTCTATGTCTCATATAGACTTGGTAAAGTGTTACATAGTAATTGAGGTTGTATGACGACATACATACATCTAGTCCAACCTTTATACCCTACCCATAATGTCTGTCTAAAAGTAACATAGTATTGGAGGTTGTATAAAGACATACGTCCATCTAGTCCAACCTTTATAACTCTACCATAATGTCTGTATAACAGTTACATAGTAACATAGTATGGAGGTTGTATAAAGACATACGTCCATTAGTCCAACCTTTATACCCTACCATAATGTCTGTAAACAGTTTAGTAAACATAGTATTGGAGGTTGTATAAAGACATACGTCCATTAGTCCAACCTTTATACCCACCCATAATGTGATAACAGTTACATAGTAACATATATTGGAGGTTGTATAAAGACATACGTCCCTCTAGTCCAACCTTTATACCCTACCCATAATGTCTGTATAACAGTTACATAGTAACATAGTATTGGAGGTTGTATAAAGACATACGTCCATCTAGTTCCAACCTTTATTACCCTACCACATAATGTCTGTCTAAAGTAACATAGTATTGGAGGTGTAGAAAGACATACGTCCATCTGTCCAACCGTTTATACCCTACCCATAATGTCTGTATAACAGTTACATAGTACATTATTGGAGGTTGTATAAAGACATACATACATCTGTCCAACCTTTATACCCTACCCATAGTCTGTCTAAAAGTAACATAGTATTGGAGGTTGTATAAAGACATACGTCATCTAGTCCAACTTATACCTACCATAATGTCTGTATAACAGTTACATAGTAACATAGTAATTGGAGGTTGTATAAAGACATACGTCCATCTAGTTCAACCTTTATACCCTACCCATAATGTCTGTATAACAGTTACATAGTAACATAGTATTGGAGGTTGTATAAAGACATACGTCATCTAGTCCAACTTTATACCCTACCAATAGTCTGTAACGTTCATAGTAACATAGTATTGGAGGTGTAAGACATACACCATCTAGTCAACCTTTTATACCTACCATAAGTCTGTATAACAGTTAATAGTAACAAGTATTGGGAGTTGTATAAAGACTACGTCCATCTAGTCCAACCTTTATACTCTACCCCATAATGTCTGTATAACAGTTACATAGTAACATAGTATTGGAGGTTGTATAAAGACATACGTCCATCTAGCCAACCTTTATACCCTACCAATAGTTGTTATAACAGTTACATAGTAACATAGGATTGGCGTGTATAAGACACACGTCCATCTAGTCCACCTGATACTCTACCAAGAAGTCTGTATAACAGTTACATAGTAACATCGTATTGGAGGTTGTATAAAGACAACGTCCAATCAGTCCCAACCTTAATACCCTACCCATAATGTCTATCTAAACAGTTACATTATACATAGTATTGGAGGTTGTATAAGACATACACCATCATAGTCCAACCTTATTACTCTCACCATAATGTCTGTATAACAGTTACATAGTAACATAGTATTGGAGGTGTATAAAGACATATGTCCAGCTAGTCCAACCTTATACCCCCAATAATGTCTGGTAACAGTTTACATAGTAACATAGTATTGGAGGTTGTATAAAGGACAACGTCCATCTAGTCAACTTATACCTACCCATAATGTCTTTAAACAGTGTACATATAACAATAGATATTGGAGGTTGTATTAAGGACAAATCCATCTAGTCCACCTATATACTCTTCTCCCATAATGTCTGTATAACAGTTACATAGTAACAGTATTGGAGGTTGTATAAAGACATACGTCCATCTAGTTCAACCTTTATACCCTACCCATAATGTCTGTATAACAGTTACATAGTAACATAGTATTGGAGGTTGTATAAAGACATACGTCCATCTAGTCCAACCTTTATACCTACCCTCAAAAATAATGTCTGTATAAAAGTTACATAGTAACATAATATGGAGGTTTGTAATAAAGACATAAGTCATTCTTGTCCAATGTTTATACCTTACAATACCTCCATCAGTCAACCTTTAAACCTCCTTTTTAACCCTACTTCCAGTTGTTCCAAAGGAAAGAAAAAATCAAGCTAAAAAGGAGGGAAAAAAAATCCTTCCTAACTCCAAACTGCAACCAGAAGTACCCTGTACCAGCCAGAACTGCAGTATATTATTAATACCAGTATCTCAATTTATTTAGTTCCCTCCACCAGAACTGCAGTATATTATCCATACCAGTATTCTCATATTATATAGTATCCCTGTCCAACCAGAACTACAGTATATGTATTAATACCGTAATTCTCAATATTATTTAGTTTAGAAAACTTATCTAGCCCACTTTTTAAAGCTATTCAATGAACTTGACATTAACCACATTGCTTGGAAGACAGTTTTCATCATCCCCATTCTCACCTTTCCTAACCGAAGACAAACTTCTTTTCTATCTTAAAGGATGTCGTACATGTCCTCGATAGACCTCAGTGAGCAATGCATCAAGAGTTATTGTGTCCAAGAGTTATTATCTCCAAGCCCAAGCTGTAGGAGACTTAACAATCCTTCTCCCCCCCAAACCCCAAACCACATTACTTACTTACTCAGCAGGACAACCCTAAAGTCCCACTTCATCATTGTCTGCGCCCCTCTGTCCCCCCCCTTTTTCTAAACCTTTCTAGTGTGGTTGAAGCGTTGGGCATGGAACATGATAGCTGATATGTATAATATAGCATTTGAGGATGAATAAAGACATACGTCCATTCAGTCCAACGATTCAGCAGTACCCCATTTCCTGCCTACTGATATCCAGGGAAGGCAAATAAAAAACAAACACCATAAATCAAAATGGAAAAAATTCCTCTTCTGACTCCAGTGGCAATCTGAAATTTGCCCTGAAACTCTACTTGTTATGTATCAATACCAGTAAAACCTGCAGCATTCCTGTTTTCAGAAACCACCCTCGTTCTTTTGAAACTATCATGAACCTGCCATCACAAAAATGACTGTATATCACAACCAGTGACTGACTGATGCTCCCCCAGCGGCCTCTCTTAGAATATGGAAGCTTAGTAAATATTTTTAGATTTTAGAGATGGTTAGTAACTGTCACAGAGGAAAAAAATCACAGAAAATTATGTTGAAAATATATATTTTTTAACTTTAAGAGTCCTTCGTGATCTCTAGAAGCCAATCCAATATTGGTTATTAACAGCCTTTTTCAAAAAAAATGTATGGATCTTCAACTCCCATTGACTTTAATGGGCTGCTTGTGGATTTTCAAAATTTTTCCCGAAAATCTGTGAATCTGCAGCTGCACATATTTTTGCAAAGTTCGCCCCTCTCTAGTGGAAGGGGTTGAGTTTGAGGTTTAAAATGTGATGTTGTGTGGTCCTAATCTGTTTCTCATGTTAAAGGGCATTCTACTGGAATCTTTTATTTCTTCTAATCACTTTTTTCATTGTTTTGTAGTTCTGTCCCCTATTCTTTAGCTATCCAAACTGAACCCTCTTATTTTCTGGCTGTCATTCAGTGCTTATTATTGAAACATTTCTATTGTGTGCAATGCTGGCAGTAACTGGAATGGTTACAGTTCATTTGTGTAAATGCAATGGCTGGATGCAAAGTGATTACTAGATCTCTTGACTTCCTAATAGTCATGTCAAAAGCAAGGAGGATCTGAGCCTGAGCAAATCAAGTTCTGGATTAAAACATGCAGTAACACACACAAGGGCTATTTACATGTATTTATTAATAGATTAAATAAAACAAAACCTTTTTTCAGTATAGTTGCCCTTTAAGTTTGGAGTTTAGACGTTCACTGGTTTGATAGTAAAGAGCAATGTGTGAACCGTAGGCTTCCATCCAAACAGTGATCCTACGCGTCATGGGTCCAGCTACACCTGGACCATCTCCACCCACAGCTGCATAAAAATTCCACTCTAGAACCTTTCCCCGTGCCTGTAAACCAAGAAAGCTCCAGCTCTGAATTCCTCCTGCTTAACTCTCAAAGGGTCCCAAGGCTTCCTAGCTATGAAATACATGATCTCAGAGTGGGGGTTAGAGATAGTGGGAACTGAAACTGGCGTGGACCATGCTGCTTGCGAATTGTTTTCTTTAATCGCTTCTTAATGGAGGGAGGTGAATGCATTTAAAGGTTCTTGTTACTAACCTACAGGGAATAGGAACATCCGTCTTTCCAATATTATTATTTGTTCGTATTTAGCTACATGCCTGGCGTTTGTGGTTAAATAATAATATATTATAACTTATTTATAAATAACCTGCATTAGCGACTCTTACGGGAGAGGTTTTTAATAAACATGAATACTGTCTTTAGTCATAGACGGCTAATAAAAAAGGTGTGTCAAATATTTAGGAATCCTAACCTGTTTGAAATTGGTAAAATCTTACTAATTTTCTTTCCTTCTTTGCCCATGGGACAGACTGCTCATCATATTCCCCTAGGAGACCGTATGAAGTTGCCCAATTAGCTAATTTTTATTATCTTGAATGGTGGAAGTGAAAGTAATTGTAGAGCTTGCTTGTAAGACTTAACTGACTTTGCATAGGTATTTATTTGGTTAGAAATCTGGTTAAAAGGAAAGTGAGGGCAACTAATCAATAAAGGGAATGGAGGGGCTTAAATATGCAGGCAGATTAGACAAGTTAGGGCTGTTTACTTGGAGAGCATGTTTGCGTGGGAGTTTGATCACTTATTATACAAATATATCAATGGGCCATACAATAACTCTCTGGTGCCTCTGTACTCGTCGAAATCCTTTAAATGGTTTGTACACACGTGACCCGCTGCCGCACGATGTGTATGAACGCCCTTTTTGCGCGATAATCGTAGCCATGTATGGGCACTTAGTTTACTCATATTACACATTTGGTCACATCGTGTTCTGATGAGCGATTCTTGGAACAAATAAACTCCTGTATTTAATCATTCTACTCATATCCACTTCCATCTTCTCTCCCTCTTCCTTGTTCTATTTCTTTCCCCTCTCTCTCTCCTTTCTCTTCGTCCTTTTACCTCTCCTTTCCCTAACTCTCTACCTCTCTTTTCTACACCCTTCTATATTCATCTATCTTTTCCTCTCTCTTTTCTCTCTCCTACCTCTCTTTCTACTTGCCCTTTCTTCCCTCTCCTTCTTCTGTTCCTCCCCTTCCTTCTCGCTCTTCTCACCGCCTCCTCCTCTTTCTCTTTCCGTTTCCCCTCTCCTCTGCTCCTCTCCGGCGCGCGTTTCACTCGGGCTCCTCTCTCTTTGACTTGGTGTCCCTCGTGGCTCCTCTTCGCCTTATTCGCGTCCCTTGCTTCGCTTCGCTCTGTCCTCTTTCTCTCGCCCTTCGGCCGCTCTCGCGCCTCTCCTCCCGGGTTAGCTTCCTCTCTCCGTCTTGCTCCCCCGCTCTCCGCCCGGGGCCTGGCGCCGGCTTCCGCGCCGCGGGTCCTACTTTGTGCCGCGCGGCGCGGAACGACACATATCGGTCAGGATCGTGCTGACGGCCCAGAGCAACTTGGGAACAAATACTGTTTCAGCTCGTGATGAAAGTTGCCAAACACGATTAAATGGTGCCGACATATCGTTCATGACAATCGTGCGTGCAGGTCAGACACACCGCGATCGCACATCTGTATTTATCTTTTAAGATACAAAAAAAGAGAAATTTTTTAATCTTCAGTTCAGGAAAGGTTTGTACAGTGAGAACGTGTGAAAACTGTGGAAACTGTCTTCCCACACCGATGTTGGTTAATTGGCAAAAAATAAAAAGTTCATTGATAGCTGTTAAAAGTGGGCTAGATAAGTTTCTAAACACTAAAACAAAATATTGAGAAATTACTGGTATTAATACATATACTGTAGTTCTGGTTGGTACAGGGATACTATATAATATTGAGAATTACTGGTATTAAAACAACATAACTGTAGTTCTGGTTGGACAGAGTAAACTTTAAATATGAAAATTACTAGTATTAATACTATGCTGTTAATTCTGGTTGGTTACGGGGATATATCTATAAAAATTGAGAATTATGGTATTACACATATACTGTAGTTCGTGTTTGTACGTGGGAACTATAATATTGTAAAATTAACTGATATTAACTAACATATATGTAGTTCTGGTTGCTACGGGGATACTATATAATATTCAGATACTGGTATAATACATATTTTGTAGTTTGTTGGTACAGGTTATACTAATAATATTAAGAATTACTTTGTATTAAACATAACTGGCTCTGTGTGGTCTCTGGGATGCTTTAAATTTGAAAATAACCTGGTATTAATACATATCGTAGCTCTGGTTGTACGGGGATACTTAATAATATGAGAATTACTGTAGTAATACATATACTGTAGTTCATGGTTGGTACAGGGATACTATATAATGAGAATTAATGGATTAATATAAGTGTTCTGGTTGGTACAGGGATACTAAAAATATATTGGAATTACTGGTAATTAATAACATATACTGTGTTCTGGTTTGGTACAGGGATACTTATAATATGGAAAATTTACTGGTATTAATCACATACTACTGTAGTCTGGTTGATCCAGCGGATACTTTCCCGATTCTGAGTCAGAAGGAATCCCCCCCCCTCATTACAGGAATGTGTTTTTGTGCCACCATATTCTCTTTATGTTTATGACTCCACTGATCATTGGATAAAGCTAAACTAAATAAGCGGATATATAATGATGTCATAAATGGTTGATAGAGAGAGACATACAGATATACAACATAGACAGTATTAGATTGTTAAGACAGATAGATAGATAAATAGAACACCTAGATTCATAGATATATTGGATAGATGATAATCTCAAATGATAGATAGCTATCTGTTTAGATAGAGGTCATGAACCACAAAACGGAACTCCAACCCAAGTTCAAGCTGACCTAGACCTATTCGAGCTAGTGGGTTTGAAACTAGTTACACTCTTCGCGGATTCGCGGCTGTATTTTCGATAATTACGGGCAGTTCACTAACCAAGAATGTTCTTAGTTGCTACTCCTCAAACAAGTATCACTATCGTTTTCGGCAACCCTCTGAATGTTACAGATCTTCTTCGTAACCCTAGAATATACCGTTCGATAACACATCGAATGTATCGTTCGTTTTTGGTACCACCCTCGAAAATTATCGTGGATTTCGGCAACCTTCGAATTTATGTTCTGTTTTTCGATAACCCTCAAGTATTGTTCGGTTTAAACCCTCGAACTTTGCTGTCAACCTGAAGTAGCTTGCTCAAAACCCCGACATTACCTTCTACGTGATTTGAGAAGTGTTTTAAAACAGTTTTGGTGACAGTGACATGTGTTTCACCAGACAATTTCCAGTGCCAGCAAAAAACAAGGCTTTACAGTAACTTACCGTTGGTAGTTTAGCTCGTAAAATAATCAGACTTTTCGAACTATCCACTACCACTACCCATTTAAACTTTAATGGGTCTGATCGAAAAATGGACGAACGGATGGACCAAAGTTCGTCACATCTCTATTAGATAATAGATATTGATAGATTTATAGATATATATGATCGATATATGATAGACTTAGAACGTGATCGATCGATATAGACGATAGCATAATCGATTCTATCGATCGATATGATAGATAGATATATTCATATATTATGCTCGCTCTTGCTTGCTTGCTCGCTCGCTCTCCCTCGCTTGGCTCTTGATGGCTCGCTGCTCTCGCTGCTCGCTTTTGCATAGCTATCTCGCTCAGCTGTTTCTACGCGGCTCGTATTGCTCGCCCTCCTCTCCGTCTTGCTGCTTCGCTCGCTTCCCTCGCTCGCTCGCTTCCTCTCTCGCTCGCTCTCGCTCCTCTCTCGCTCGCTCGCTGCTCCCTAGATCGCTCGCTAGATTCGCTCGCTCGCTCGCTCGCTCGCTGCTCCGGCTCGAGCTAGCTCCTTTCTTGCTCGCTTCTCCCTCGCTCCTCTTGCCTCGCTCGCTCGCTTTTGCTCGCTCTCTGCTCGCTCCTCGCTGCTCGCGCGCTGCTCGCTCGCTCGCTGCTCGCTCCCTCGCTGCTCGCTCGCTCCCTACGCTCTCCTCGCTCGCTCGCTCGCTCGCTCCTCGCTGCTCGCTCGCTCGCTCGCTCGCTCGTTGCTCGCCTCCTCTCTCCTGCTCTCTGCTACCTCGCTCGCTCGCTCGCTCGATCGCATCGCTCGCTCGCTCGCTCGCTCGCCGCCTCCTTCCTTGCTCGCTCTCTACGCTCGCTATTGCTCGCTCGCTCGCTCTTGCTCGCTCTCTCGCTCGCTCCTCTCCCGCTCCGCTCGCTCGCTCGCTCCTCGCTGCTCGCTCGCTCACTCGCTGCTCGCTCGCTTCCACTCGCTGCTCGCTCGCTCGCTCGCTCGCTCGCTCGCTCGCTGCTTAGCTCGCTCGCCTCCTACGCTCTCTCGCTTCGTTGCTCGCTCCCTCCCTTCGCATTGCTCGACTGCTCCCTCGCCGCTTCGCTCGCTCGCTCGCTAGCTCGCTCGCTCGCTCAGCTCGCTCGCTCCCTCGCGCTCGCTCGCTCCCTCGCCTGCTCGCTCCGCTCTCTCTCCTATCGCTTTCCTCTCTCGCTCTTGCTTGCTGCTGCTCGCGTCGCTAGCTTGCTCTTTCGGCTCGCTCTCTCTTCGCTTGCTCGATCTTGCTCGCATCTCTCGCTCGCCGTTTATCGCTCGCTCGCGCTGCTCGCCCTCTCGCCGCTCTGCTTAGCTCGACATCGCTCCCTCGCTCGCTCTGCTCAGCTCGCTCGCTGCTCGCTCCTCTCTCGCTCCTGCTGATACATAGATAGATAGAATAGATCAAGATAGATACACACTCACTGAGAGCTGACACAGAATAGATAGATACTTATTTCTAGCTCACTCTAGATAGATTTGCTAGATAATAGATATTGCTGCTCTCTCGCTCAGCTCCTCGCTAGCCTCGCTCGATCGCTCGCTCGCTAGCTAGATGCGCTCGCTCGCTATCTACATAGCGACCGCTCGCTCAATCGCTGCTCGTCGCTAGCTCGGCTCGCTCGCTCCGCTCGCTCGATGCTCGCTCGCTCGCTCGCTCGCTCGTTGCTCGCTCCATCTCTCTTCTCCGCTCGTGCTCCATGCTCGATAGATTCCGAGCGATAGATCTATAGATAGATAGAACGCTCATTATTGCTAGATTATCTCGACTAGCTCTTAGCTTGGCTCGCTCCTTTGCTCCTCTCTCGCTCGCTCATCTCTGCCTCGCTCGATATCCTCCGCTGCTCGCGCTCGCTCCCTAGCGCTCGCATCGCTAACTCTCTGCTAGCTTCGCTCGCTCGCTAGCTCGCTCCTCGCTCGCTCTACCTCGCTCCGCTCCGCTCGCCTCTCCTCGCTCGTTGCTCGCTACTCTCTCGGCTTGCTCGCTGCTCCCATCAGACTCGCTCTCCTCTTCTCGCTCGCTCGCTCGACGCGCTCGCTGCTCGCTCGCCCTCCCTCGCTATCTCGCTCCGCTCCTCTGCTGATGTCTCGCTCGTCGCTCGCTCGCTGCGCTCCGACATCGCTCCTCTGCTCGCTCGCTCTCTAGCTCTCTCTCTCGCTCGTTGCTCGACATCCTCTCTCGCTTGCTCGCTGCCCCTCGCTCGCTCGCTCGCCGCTCGGCTCGCTCGCTGCTGCTCGCTCGCTTCGCTCGATCGCCCGCTCGCATCTTGCTC
>CM033476.1:125048467-125085136 GCA_019447015.1 Hymenochirus boettgeri
ATATACAGTCCATTTTTTTTGTGATGGCAGGTTCATTGGATAGTTTCAAAAGAAAGCCGGGTGAGTTTTCTGAAAACAGGAATGCTGCAGGTTTTACTGGTATTGATACATAAAGTAGAGGTTTATCAGGGAATTTCAGATTGCCACTTGGAGTCATAAGAGGAATTTTTTCCATTATATTATGGTTGTTTTGTTTTTTTATTTGCCTTCCTCTGGATCATCAGTAGGCAGGAAATGTGGGTATGCTGAATACGTTGGACTGAATGGACGTATGTCTTTATTCATCCTCAAATGCTATATTATACTATATCAGCTATCATGGTCATGCCCAACTGCTTCAACCCAATAGAAAGGTAGAAGACAGAAGGGGCAGCAGACCAATGTGATGAAGTGGACTTTAGGGTTGTCCTGCTGGTAAGTAAGTAATGTGGTCTTGGGGTTTGGGGGGAGAGGATGTTAAGTCTCCTACAGCTTGGGCTTGGAGATAATAACTCTTGGACACAATAACTCTCTGATGAATTGCTCACTAGGTCAATCAGAGGACATGTAGACATCCTTTAAGATAAGAAGAAAAGAAGTTTGTCTTCAGGTTAGAAAGGTGAGAATGGTGAAACTGTCTTCCAGCAGATGTGGTAATGTCAAGTTCATTGATAGCTTAAAAGTGGGCTAGATAAGTTTCTAAAACTAAATAATATTGAGAATTACTGTATTAATACATTACTGTAGTTTGGTTGGTACAGGGATACTGATATAATATTGAGAATACTGTATAATACATATACTGCAGTTCTGGTGGTACAGGGATACTAATAATATTGAGAATACTGGTATTAATACATATACTGCAGTTCTGGCTGGTACAGGGATACTTTCTGGTTGCAGTTTGGAGTTAGGAAGGATTTTTTTCCCTCCTTTTTAGCTCTGATTTTTTTCTTTCCTTTGGAACAACTGTAAGGTAGGGTTAAAAAGGAGGTTTTAAAGGTTGGACTTGATGGAGGTATTTGTAGGTATAAACATTGGACAAGATGATTATGTCTTTATACAAACTCCAATATTATGTTACTATTTAACTTTTATACAGACATTATGGGTAGGTATAAAGGTTGGACTAGATGGACGTATGTCTTTATACAACCTCCAATACTATGTTACTATGTAACTGTTAGACAGAAATTTGGGTATGGTATAAAGGTTGGCCTAGATGGACATGTCTTTTACAACCTCCCATACTATGTACTATGTAACTGTTTACAGACATTATGGGTAAGAGTATAAAGGTTGGACTAGATGGATGTATGTCTTATACAACCTCCAATACTATGTTACTATGTAACTGTTAGATAGACATTATGGTTAGGTATTAAGGTTGGGACTAGATGGACGTATGTCTTATAAAACCTCCATACTATGTTACTATGTAACTGTTAGACAGACTTATGGGTAGGGTATAAAGGTTGGACGATGTGGACATATGTCTTATACACCTCCAATACTATGTTACTATGTAACTGTTATACAGACTATGGGTGAGTATAAAGGTTGGACTAGATGGATGTATGTCTTTATACAACCTCCAATACTATGTTACTATGAAGTTTAGAAGACATTATGGGTAGGTATTAAGGTTGGACTAGATGAGTATGTCTTTATACAACCTCCAATACATGTTTTACATGAACTGATACAGACTATGGTTTAGAGTATAAAGGTTGGACTAGATGGACGTATGTCCTTTATACACCTCCAATACTATGTTACTATGTAAACTGTATACAGAACCTTATTGGTAGGGTATAAGGTTGGACTAGATGGACGTATGTCTTTATTAAAACCTCCAATACTATGTTACTATGTAACTGTTATACAGACATTAGGGGTAGAGTATAAAGGTTGGACTAGAGTGGACGTATGTCTTTATACAACCTCCATACTATGTTACTATGTAACTGTTATACAGACATTATGGGTAGGTATAAGGTTGGACTAGATGGATGTATGTCTTTATACAACCTCCAATACTATGTTACTATGTAACTGTATACAGACATTATTGGTAGGGTATAAAGGTTGGACTAGATGAGGATGTCTTTATACAACCTCCAATCTATGTTACTATGTAACTGTTATACAGACATTATGGGAGAGGTATAAGGTTGAACTAGATGGACGTATGTCTTTATACAACCTCCAATACTATGTTACTATGTAACTGTTAACAGACATTATGGGTAGGTATAAAGGTTGGCTAGATGGACGTATGTCTTTATACAACCTCCAATACTATGTTACTTTTAGACAGACATTATGGGTAGGGTTTAAAGGTTGGATAGATGTATGTAGTCTTTATACAACCTCCAATACTATGTACTATGTAACTGTATACAGACATTATGGGTAGGGTATAAAGGTTGACTAGATGGACGTATGTCTTTCTACAACCTCCAATACTATGTTACTTTTAGACAGACATTATGGGTAGGGTTATAAGGTTGGACTAGATGGACGTATGTCTTTATACAACCTCCAATACTATGTTTACTATGTAACTGTTATACAGGACATTATGGGTAGAGTATAAGGTTGGACTAGATGGGACGTATGTCTTTATACAACCTCCATACTAGTTACTATGTAACTGTTATACAACACTTATGGGTAGGCAGTTACATAGTAACATAATATTGGAGGTTGTATAAAGACATAAGTCATTCTTGTCCAATGTTTATACCTTACAAATACCTCCATCAAGTCCAACCTTTAAACCTCCTTTTTAACCCTACCTTACAGTTGTTCCAAAGGAAAGAAAAAAATCAGAGCTAAAAAGGAGGGAAAAAAATCCTTCCTAACTCCAAACTGCAACCAGAAAGTATCCCTGTACCAGCCAGAACTGCAGTATATGTATTAATACCAGTATTCTCAATATTATTTAGTATCCCTGTACCAACCAGAACTGCAGTATATGTATTAATACCAGTATTCTCAATATTATATAGTATCCCTGTACCAACCAGAACTACAGTATATGTATTAATACCAGAGTAATGCATTACCTATTCCTTCCTTTAAAGAACCGCTACCAAAATTCGGTTCGTGCCCTTATCATCATCTCTAGTGAAAAACTCTACTGTGCGGTTTACCAGCAACTTGACTGGCAACCCATTCAATCAACTTAAGCTTCTGCTTGCAGGCTCATTTACCTCTCTTCCAGCTTCTTCCACATGATGCCCCTTTCGTCACTGCCCCCCTTTTCTCTTTCCAATGGCTTACAATCAACCCAAAGGATCAATTTAAGTGCTAACCTTATCTTACCAGGCTCCCTCCAATACAACTCACCTCTTCCGGCAAGGTTCCAATCTGGACCTGGACTTGACCCTCTAACTGACCCATCACAGACCGACAAGTTATAATCCATGACAAACTTAGTTAAGATATGATCTGTCACCTAGTTCATCCCCATCTCTCTATAGACTGTAGGTTACAATCTGGACTGGACACTTCTACCCCTCTTACTGACCATCCAGACCGACTAGATATCAGTGACACAGTACCGACTATCTGTCATATGCAAACCTCCTATAGACCTTAAGGTACGAGGCTCCCTTCTCCATCGACTGTAAATCAGTGTCTGATCTGTCACATTATGTCTAATCCCCATCTCCTTCTAGACTGTAATGTACCAATCTGGACCCTGGCACAACTTCGTACCCTCTTACGACCCCCACAGCCCGACTTAGTTATAACCACTGACAAACTTAGTTACATAATGATCTGTCAACCTTATGATCTCCCCATCTCCTCTAGACTGAAGGTTACAATTCTGACCTGACATTCTATACCCCTCTTACTGACCCATCACAGATCCGACTAGTATAATCCAATGACAACTGAGTCAATGACTCTGATTGTCACCTTATGTCTTATCCATCATCCTCTAGGACATGAAGGTTACAATCTGGAGCCTGGAACACTTCTACCACCTCTTACTGCACCCATCACAGACTGACTAGTTAATCACTGACAACTTGTTACAGCATACTGATCTGTCACCTTATGTCTCATCAACCCCCATCTCCTCTAGACTGTAACTCTTGGGCAAGGCCCTCCATCCTATTGTACACAGAATGCGTTTGTAACATACCCCACTGACCAGCACTTGAATTGACTTGCACTTGGTTTCTTGCCTACCCTTGTATGTAACATTTAGTTTTCCACTTATATAAGCCACGAAGCCCATGGAACGATGAATGGGGCGTTATAACATCTACAAAATAGTAATACAATTAGTGTATCAGGAAACAGACCTTCCCATTTTGGCTTGTCACGGTTGCAGGAATAGCACATTCCCTTTATTTCATTTTGTCAGGCAGAGAAGGATCGCTTGTAGTCTGCAGGGTGAAATGTTAGTGACGGAAAACTAAAATGAGGCCAAAAGACCTCGATTTTATTCTATTAATACTCCAGTAGGAACAGAGCAATAAGCGCCTAGCAGAGCCACTGGCCAACAGTAGGTAATTACATGTGATGGACCAAAGCATGATTACGATGGTTAATGGGTGACTCTGTTATGGAGAAGAAACCGCTGTGGCATGACACACAGAAGAAAGAAAAGTAGCTCATAGGCACCAAGTCTTTCATATTAAAAGCGTCATCACGTGTGTAGTTGTGCTAGCCATACACTTGTTAGATTCTAGATAACTGTAATATTCCCTGTCCAGGTCCATTCAGTTTGTGATTGAATATCCCAACGTCTCCAGTCTTCGCCAGTTGACCAATCATAAAATTGTTATTGTGTTTATGGCTGGTATAAGCCAGGAAACAATTCTATGGCTCTTGTGTATTTTATTCTTTTAATATTCCAATAGCACAGAGGACAGTGTGTCTGTTTTCTGACCTGAAGGGTTAACCAGCGTCAAAACCTCATGGTTGCCATTTTCCCCCCCAAATGTCTAATAAACTCTGGCTTAGCGTAGAAGGGCGACCTGCTAATCTCTCTTGTGGAGTGTCATGACCTCACTTTGTAACAGACTCAATTAAAGTAAATGAGATAAATAGGGCAGGCTGGGACATCTGACATCTCCTTTCCTCTAGAAATTCTCCCATATACACATACAGACTCACAGACTCTTGGGACCAGCAAAAACATTAGAGACCTCGAACTTATCGAGTTCCAACGGACTCGGACTTCACGAACTATCCTGGATTTCTCGCACTTTCGATAATTAACAAATTCAAAAATCGAACGACTTTTGAATCGTTTATGGAATAATTATCGAATTTTCAATCGTTTATGGGAAATCACAAAAAACAACGACGGGAGCCGAAAATAGCGCGCGTGAGAATAAAATCTTTTCAAAGCGTGTTCCCTGACCATTTCCCAGGTCCCACAGCCATTACATTAAGTTACCATTGATATTTTAATTGTATTTTATTCAACTTTTCAAACTATTTGACTCCCATTGACTTTATGGGTCAGTTTTCGAACTTTCCATATAGAAAAAGTTAAAAATGGACCGAACTTTCGGATATTCGGCCATCTCTAAAAAAAAAATCTCATTGTACCTGTGTATTAATAAGCCACCAGGACGGTGATAATATAGGGAATGAAGATGGAATGTAAACACATCTCTATTGGATATAAACCATTCTATTGTACCGTTGCTATTAATAAGCCATAGGGAGGAATAGAGATAGGAATGAAGATGGTATATAACAGTGCCAGCTAGAGGATTCGATTCCCTGCCAATGAACCAGTTTGTCTTTAATACATATCCTTTTACTGTTATCAATCAATTGTGTTAAAAACAAAATTCCATATACTGTACAGACAAAATTAACCAGTCCATGGGGCAAAAACTATTAAAGGCCCCTGGTCTAAGCAGTGTGTCTAGGCTCTACGCATGAATAGTAATTAGGGCCTAAACCACTTGGTTCTTCATAAATTAGCTGAGTTACTTACCTAAACTTTCCTTTGCTGCTCCTGTCTGCCCCTCCCCTCCCAGTCCGTCTGTGACAAACCAATGAGATGGTGTGCTTTGCAGGAAGTGCATCTTCCTATTGGCCACATCCCAAGGACAGAAGAGGGAACGAAGCAGCCAAGGAAAGTTTTCTTTCCGTTGCTCTATGCAGCCATAAAATACAAGAACTTCCATGACAACCAAGGTAGCAAGGACAGGTTATCCTACAATGCTAGATTCATACATAATATCTGTGCATGTGTGGCTGGCTTTAGTCTTGTAAATCTAGGCTTGTTTCCCAAGGTATGAAAGTTTTATATGGCAAGCTTGCAGGACCCATCTTACATGCATCAGATAAAATGGAGTGGGTTAAGCGAGCAAATGATTGAAAATAGTAGAAAGTTTCCTGTATGTGTGCCATTTTAAGGGATATTTATGCGGTTTCCCTTTAAGACTGAGGTGCATGACAATAATACAAGGATAAAGCAATGCAAGGTGAAGTAGTTAGGGGAGGCGCCGTAGGTGTGTGAGGACAAACCAGATATTATAACAGTTATTACTCCTAATGACTCTCCTAATGAAGATTAGCGATTCCGTCCGATGCGCTCTGACAGTCAGTGTGATGGATTGCCGACTGGCTGTGTATCCGTCACCTTTATTACAGGGAGAGAGTAACAGTTTTTACTGCTGCTTCTGTAGTATTAGGGGGGGTCTTGTGTGCTGACCATCTTCTGTAATGAATGGAGTATTTTATTTGATATCTGCAGTATGCATTCTATACTGGACCCTGTTATTGTTAACCTAACCAGGTGTCGGGTGGGCAAGGGCACTTCTAGGGTTTTTGCTGCCTGAGACAAACTTTCCAATGCCACACTTCGCACGTGGGTGTGAATTTGTCCATGGGCTTGGCTCTGCCAATGGCATGGCTTCACTGGTTGCTCCTTTAAGGTTTTGTGTTGATCAAAATAATTCTTTTATAGCCTGTGCTATATATGTTGGTTCAACGTTCACCATACATAGAAAATGCCATACTTGTAGTACTATCTGTAGTATAAAAGAATTAAGACAAAGATTGTAAGCTGCACACAGGTAAACCCTAACTAGCTAACTAGCATAACTAGACTTACCTAGCCCTAACAAACAAATAAAGCTAACCTAATCATAAAAAATGTTAAGTGGAGTTGAAGCAACTTTAGCTCGGCGCCTCTCTTTGCTAGACAAAATGTCTCACTCTGCCTAATGTGTGTGGCCGGGGGTGGGCCATGTGCTTACCCCACCATATTTGGGTTTCCTTGCACTAGTGACACATGGTACTGTTCCATGCTGTTGCCCTCGACAGGCTAAATTTTATATTATTGTAAAATAAAACATTGGATCTTGGTACAGGTTCCTTACTAGACCCACATTAAAGAGATTGGGTGAATAGTTCCTATCTAGCAGAAAATCACCAACACCAATATAAAATGAATATATCAGTATTACAATATGTACGTGCATATTCCCAGAACCTCTGTAACTACAATTCCAGCATTCCCCCAACAGCCAGGAATATAAACTGCGCTTTTCTTTTATACTTTAGAATTTCATTTCTGAGAATTCCATACTCCTATGTTATTGCAGAAAGTTAATGGACTGACACACATTGCAAAGCGTGAGCGAAAGGAGAAGTTAATTGTAAGGGAATTTCCAGAATAAGGAACTTCTATTATTGTTACTGTGTCCCTGGTGTCCCCACTCACACAAGTGAAACACACACACATATATATTTAAAAAAAAACCCTAGGCAAGAGCGGTGTAATAATTAACAAATTCCCTACAGCGATAGTGATTGTCTGGATCTGGACATACCTGTTGATTAGGGAGTTACCCTGTATTCTGAATATTTCAATGGTGCATTAAATATGATATCAACAGGACCTGGTTACAGACAGCTGGCTCGACAGCTCTGTGCTGCTGCAGAACCTCTTGTGTGAGTCGTACTGCCCACTTTCAAACCAGCAGAAGGGAGATTCTGCAGCAGCTGTGGTCTTGATTTACAGCGTCACCTTTACATCACCTTGGTGAAATAATCTCACTTGTTCACCTCTTCTAGTACAAGTTTCCCGTGCGCTTTGTTATCCAAAAGCTTTGCCACCTAAAACAAGCGGAATGGAAGGAAAGTTATGCAAATGATGTTCTGTGAATACATTTTTCCTATTGGGCGTTAAAAATAAACCCCTGCGCAATGGTAACTTCCCACAATCCCTAGTGCTAAAAAATAAAAAAAAAAAGTTTTCTTTAGATCCACTTTATGGCTAGCAATAAAATGTTGTGGACAATCGGGGATGTTTACCTTGTTAAAGTTCTTGGTGGACTGCTGAGATCTCTGTCTGAGGACGAGTTAAACAGATTAGCCCTTGAGCTGAAAGATGCTTTTAGCTCTCTGTTAAACAGATGGGCTGTTAAGAATCCAAACCATGTGGCTGTCTTAAGCAGCCCAGCCGCTTAGAAAGCCACGCCCTTATTTTATCTTAATCATCAGTTTGGTTCCTTGGCTATAATGTTATGCCCTCTGCTGGCAGCAGAGGAATTTAATGACTGATAGGGATCATCTCCAATTCAATATTGGTGACCATGTGTTTATTTTGTTTTCATTTACTCATTGACAATGAGAAATGTTTTGATTGGATAGTTGGGGCAACCGCAAATTAAAGGTTGATTCTGATTCGTTTGACTGTAATTAAAATGGAGGGATCACATGTCGGTGGGGAACACTACGTGGCATGGGACATTCTAAGCTAAAGTCTAAGGCTAGGTCACACCGGCAACATTGTCACCTTTGTCAACTTTACTATTTAGTGTGATTCTTTGCCATATCAGTTGAAGAATGAATGGACATGTGTAATTTTGCACAATCCTGTGGATTTCACAGAATCTAGTGTCAGGGTGGAATATCGCTGTGGTAAAGGCTAAAGAGTCAGTATATCACACAGAGAAAAACAAACAGGACGAAGATGTAAATAAATCTAGTAAGGGTCAAATTGGTGATCTGCTGAACAAGAAATTCAAATTCAACTGAGATTTGATTTAAAGGAGAACTGCCAAGTTGCCTTTATTAAAGAGGGCTCACTGTTACCTTGATCATCTTTTTCCTGCTAGCACAGCTGTGACATCACCAGTACTTGGGTCTCACTGCTGGAACATAGCATCATCAGCTGCATCACAAGAACACCCCCCAAATTTCTTATAATTTTTTAAAACTAGTTGCAAACTTGGTTACCAGGTCTGCAACTACTTTCAGAAAAGATAAGTTTTTGAAGGTGGGGCTTATGACACTTATAACACATGCCTGTCACAGAGACAGGGCAGTCTGGAAGTGTAACTTTACAAGCCTATAACTTAAGACCCAGAGAATCTAGAGACATACATAGTAACATAGTAACAAGTAATTAAGGTTGAATAAAGACATACGTCCATCAAGTCCACCTATCCCCCTCTTTTTTTTTTTTTTTTATTAACCCTTCCTAACAGTTGATCAGAGGAAGGCAAAAACAAAGCTAAAAAGGGGGAAAAAATTCCTTCCTGACTCCAAACGGCAATCGGACAAGTATCCCTGGATCAACCAAATCTATATTCATTAATACCAGTAATTCTCATATTATTTAGTTTTAGGAACTTATCCAGGCCTTTTTTAAAGTATCAATGAACTTGCCATTACACCATCTGCTGGAAGACAGTTCCACAGTATCACCGTTCTCACTGTAAAGAAACCTCTCCTAACCTGAAGATGAAACTTCTTTTCTCCAACCTTAAAGGATGTCCACGAGTCCTCTGATATGACCTATTAGTAACATGCACCAAGAGTCATGTATGACCCATTATATATTTGTATAAATAGCATGTCCCCACGCAAACGTGTTTCTCCAATGTAAACAGCCCTAATTGTCTAATCTGCTCGCATATTCAAGCCCCTCCATTCCCCTTATTAATTTAGTTGCCCTTCTCTGAACTGTTCATTTCCAAGATGTCCCTTTTGTATATGGGATTCCAAAACTGCACCGCATATTCCAAATGAGGCCTTACCAGTGCCTTGTAAAGAGGGAGAATAATTTTTTCTTCTTGAATCTATTCCCTCTTTATACAAGACAATATCTTGCTACCGCTTGTTTTAAAGGTATAAAGAAAGCTCGTGTTCATAAATAAAGGGCACTCGTATGGAGACCACAGTTACCCATTAACTTGTTTCATATATCTATATTTAAATCAATTCCCTTAACATTTGTAACACTGTTAGAGGGCATACTGTTTTGCCCCTTGCTTCAGTAAGACTGATGCAGATCGGCCTGAGATATGATGGATATTGATGATGAAGTAAGAATTACCAACACCAACACTTTTACCAATACACCAAAATCATAGAAAACAAGATTGGACATGTTGGTAATTTTTCATAAGGACAGATGATGCATTAAGGTTGCAGTCCACACACCTAATCCATATATTTTAGTGGAAATACCATTGGCATTACCTGGTGTTACCAATATACATGTCAGAGAAAATGGTTTTAACCGGAGGATTTCACTTTGGGCACCCTTTCCTTCTCACGGTGCCACCTGTGTCTAATATATAAATAAAAGCCTAAAATCAGGGAAACAGAAAATTGTGGTAGAAAAAATTCTGTTTCAATTGGGTTTGAATCGGAACTTCAGACCCTCCGTGGAATCGCTGTCCGTTATAAGCTTCTGAATTTCTTCTTGACCAGTCTCCCTCTTGTACATGTCTCTTTCGTTAATATGGTCTCTACCTATAAAGCAGCCTATGGGTGTGAACTGCTGCCTTTGATTTGTATAAAAGAAAGGGTGAAATGGTTGGTTCATTGTATTATCCACAGGACCCAGATTCCTGTTTGCTGATCAGTAAACGTATGAGATACGGAGAGGCATGTCCCGAGTTGTTCATCAGATTCCAAACAAGATAAACCCAATCCATGAATCAGGTGTGAGTCCTGACCTATTACAAGTTCCACAACAGCTGACATCTCATCTGTGCTGGAGATCAGGCGATGACCTACGCACGTGTTTTCATGTGACGATTTGTGATAGCCAGCACCTGTTTCCATAAATTTTGGGTGGGTTCCAAAGTTCCATTTTAGCGAGAGAGGTTTGTCAGACCAGTTAATGCTTGGTAGATTTTATGAATTAAACATTGAGCGGAGTGACTGGCGAATGCTTGGACGAGAATCGTAGGTGTGTGGTGGGTCACTCCAGCGTCATTCATTGATCTCTCAGGATGAATCACAACAATGCTGCGGTCTTTAATGTTTATCGTACCTGTGTATGGATCTTATAGAATAGAACAGTCTCGGAGGAGAGTATAGGGAGATCTGGTTTGAATTCACACGAATGTAGAAATTCAGGGGATCAAGCGAGGAAACTGTGTAGGTGTTTAGGAAAAGATGAATGAGGTATATTGATACACTGGCATGTTTTCTGGGAAGATTGTTGAGGAAGTATAAGCTGCTTGAGATGTAGTCAGTAGGTAAGCGTGAGGAGCAATGTTCCTAGCCTGCATTGGAGCCCTAAAAAATCTCTATGTCTCATATAGACTTGGTAAAGTGTAACATAGTAATTGAGGTTGTATTGACGACCATACATACATCTAGTCCAACCTTTTACCCTACCCATAATGTCTGTCTAAAAGTAACATAAGTATTGGAGGGGTTGTAAAAGACATACGTCCATCTAGTCCAACCTTTAACCTACCCATAATGTCTGTGATAACAGTTACATAGTAACAGTATTGAGGTTGTATAAAGACATACGTCCATCTAGTTCAACCTTTATAACCCTACACATAATGTCTGTATAACAGTTACATAGTAACATAGTATTGGAGTTGTATAAAGACATACGTCCATACTAGTCCAACCTTTATACCCTACCAATAATGTCTGTAAACAGTTACATAGTAAATAGTATTGGAGGTTGTATAAAGACATACGTCCATTAGTCCAACCTTTATAGCCTACCCATAATGTGATAACAGTTTACATAGTAGCATAGTATGGAGGTTGTATAAAGACATACGTCCCTCTAGCAACCTTTATACTCTACCCATAATGTCTGTATAACAGTTACATAGTAACATAGTATTGGAGGTTGTATAAAGACATACGTCCATCTAGTCCAACCTTTAACCCTACCATAATGTCCTGTCTAAAGTAACATAGTATTGGAGGTGTATAAAGACATACGTCATCTGTCCAACCTTTATACCCTACCCATAATGTCTGTATAACAGTTACATAGTACATTATTGGAGGTTGTATAAAGACATACATACATCTAGTCCAACCTTTATACCCTACCCATAATGTCTGTCTAAAAGTAACATAGTATTGGAGGTTGTATAAAGACATACGTCCATCTAGTCCAACCTTTATACCCTACCCATAATGTCTGTATAACAGTTACATAGTAACATAGTATTGGAGGTTGTATAAAGACATACGTCCATCTAGTTCAACCTTTATACCCTACCCATAATGTCTGTATAACAGTTACATAGTAACATAGTATTAGAGGTTGTATAAAGACATACGTCCATCTAGTCCAACTTTATACCCTACCAATATGTCTGTAACAGTTATAGTAACATAGTATTGGAGGTTGTATAAAGACATACATCCATCTAGTCAACCTTTATACCCTACCCATAAGTCTGTATAACAGTTACATAGTAACATAGTATTGGAGGTTGTATAAAGACATACGTCCATCTAGTCCAACCTTTATACTCTACCCATAATGTCTGTATAACAGTTACATAGTAACAAGTAGTTGGAGGTTGTTAAAGACATACGTCCATCTAGTCCAACCTTTATACCCTACCAATAAGTCTGTTTAACAGTTACATAGTAACATAGTTGGAGGGTGTATAAAGACATACGTCCATCTAGTCCAACCTATACTCTACCAAGAATGTCTGTATAACAGTTTACATAGTACATAGTATTGGAGGTTGTATAAAGACAACGTCCATCAGTCCAACCTTTATACCCTACCCATAATGTCTATCTAACAGTACATATAAACATAGTATTGGAGGTTGTATAAGACATACATCCATCTAGTCCAACCTTTTACTCTACCCATAATGTCTGTATAACAGTTACATAGTAACATAGTATTGGAGGTTGTATAAAGACATATGTCCATCTAGTCCAACCTTATACCCACCATAATGTCTGGTCTAACAGTTACATAGTAACATAGTATTGGAGGTTGTATAAAGACATACGTCCATCTAGTCAACTTAATACCTACCCATAATGTCTTCTAAGACAGTTACATAGTAACATAGTATTGGAGGGTTGTATTAAAGGAACAAATCCATCTGAGTCAACCTTATACTCTATCCCATAATGTCTGTATGAAAGTTCTAGTACAAGTGATTGGAGGTTGTATAAAGAAAATATGTCATTCTAGTCCAACCTTTATAACCCTACCCAAATGTCTGGTTAAACAGTTACATAGTAAACATAGTATTGGAGGTGTATAAGAATACGGCCATCTAGTCCCAACCTTTATACCCTACCATAATGTCTGTATGAAAGTTAAATAGTAACATAATATTGGGGTTTGTATAAAGACATAAGTCAGTCTTGTCCAATGTTATACTTACAAAACCTCCATCAAGTCCCAACCTTTAAACACCTATCTTTTTAACCCTACCTTACAGTTGTTCCAAAGGAAAGAAAAAAAGACCAGAGCTAAAACGGGGGAAAAAAATCCTCCTAACTCCAAAACTGCAAACCAGAAAGTATCCCTGTACCAGCCAGAACTGCAGTATATGTATTAATACCAGTATTCTCAATATTATTAGTAGTATCCCTGTACCAACCAGAACTACAGTATATGTATTAATACCAGTAATTCTCAATATTATTTAGTTTTAGAAACTTATCTAGCCCACTTTTAAAGCTATTCAATGAACTTGACATTACCACATCTGCTGGAAGACAGTTTCACCATTCTCACCTTTCCTAACCTGAAGACGAAACTTCTTTTCTTCTTATCTTAAAGGATGTCTACATGTCCTCTGATATGACCTAGTGAGCAATGCATCAGAGAGTTATTGTGTCCAGAGAGTTATTATCTCCAAGCCCAAGCTGTAGGAGACTTAACATCCTCTCCCCCCAAACCCCAAGACCACATTACTTACTTACCAGCAGGACAACCCTAAAGTCCACTTCATCCCATTGTCTGCTGCCCCCTTCTGTCTTCTACCTTTTCTATTGGGTTGAAGCAGTTGGGCATGACCATGATAGCTGATATAGTATAATATAGCATTTGAGGATGAATAAAGACATACGTCCATTCAGTCCAACGTATTCAGCAATACCCACATTTCCTGCCTAACTGATGATCCAGAGGAAGGCAAATAAAAAAACAAAACACCAGAATTATTAAATGGAAAAAATTCCTCTTCTGACTCCAAGTGGCAATCGGAAATTTCCCTGGATAAACTCTACTTTATGTATCAATACCAGTAAAACCTGCAGCATTCCTTGTTTTCAGAAACTCATCCGACTTTCTTTTGAAACTATCCAATGAACCTGCCATCACAAAAATGACTGTATATCACAACCAGTGACTGACTGATGCTCCCCCAGCGGCCTCTTCTTAGAATATGGAAGCTTAGTAAGATTTTTAGATTTTAGAGATGGTAGTAACTGTCACAGAAGGGAAAAAAAATCACAGAAAATTATTGTTGAAAATATATATTTTTTAACTTTAAGACCCTGTCGGATAACTCTAGAAGCCAATCCAATATTGGGTATTAACAAGCCTATTCAATAAAAAATGTATGGATCTTTCAACTCCCATTGACTTTAATGGGGCTGCTTGTGGATTTTCAAAATTTTCCGAAAATCTGTGAATCTGCAGGCTGAACATATTTTTGCAAGTTCGCCCATCTCTAGTGGAAAGGGGTTGAGTTTGAGGTTTAAAATGTGATGTTGTGCGGTCTAATCTGTTTCTAATGTTAAAGGGCATTCATACTGGAATCTTTTATTCTTCTATCACTTTTTCATTGTTTTGTAGTTCTGTCCCCTATTTCTTTAGATATCCAAACTGAACCCTCTTATTTTCTGGCTGTCAATTAAGTGCCTTATTATTGTAAACATTTCTATTGTGTGCAATGCTGCAGTAACTGGAATGGTTACAGTTCATTTGTGTGAAATGCATGGCGGGATGCAAAGTGATTACTGAGCATGCTTGACTTCCTAATAAGTCATGTCAAAAGCAAGGAGGAATCTGAGCCTGAGCAAATCAAGTTCTGGATTAAAGACATGCAGTAACACACACAAGGGCTATTTACATGTATTTATTAATAGATTAAAATAAAACAAAACCATTTTTTCAGTATAGTTGCCCTTTAAGTTTGGAGTTTAGACGTTCACTGGTTTGATAGTAAAGAGCAATGTGTGAAACTGTAGGGCTTCCATCCAAACAGTGATCCTAAGGCTCATGGGTCCAGCTACACATGGACCATCTCCACCCAACAGCTGCATAAAAAATTCCACTTCTAGAACCTTTCCCCAGTGCCTGTAAACAGACAGAAAGCCTCCAGCTCTGAATTCCTGCTTTACTCTCAAAGGGTCCCAAGGCTTCTCTAGCTAGGAAAATACATGATCTCAGAGTGGGGGTTAGAGATAGTGGGAACAGAAAACTGGCGTGGACATGCTGCTTGCGAATTGTTTTCTTTATCGGCTTCTGAATGGAGGAGGAGGTGAATGCATTTAAAGGTTCTTGTTACTAACCTACAGGGAATAGGAACATCTCTTTCCAATATTATTATTTGTTCGTATTATAGCTACATGCCTGGCGTTTGTGGTTAAATAATATATATATAACTTATTTATAAATAACCTGCATTAGCGACTCTTAATGGAGAGGTATTTAATAAAACATGATACTGTCTTTAGTCCATAGACGGCTAATAAAAAAGGTGTGTCAAATGATTTAGGAATTCCTAACCTGTTTGAAATTGGTAAAATCTTACTAATTTTCTTCCTTCTTTTGCCCAGTGGGACAGACATGCTCAGTATATTCCCCTAGGGAGACCGTATGAAGTTGCCCAATTAGCTAATTTTTATTATCTTGAATGGGTGAAAATGAAAGTAATTGTAGAGCTTGCTGTAAGACTTAACTGACTTTGCATAGGTATTTATTTGGTTAGAAATCTGGTTAAAAGGGAAAGTGAGGGCAACTAAATCAATAAAGGGAATGGAGGGGCTTAAATATGCAGGCAGATTAGACAAGTTAGGGCTGTTTACATTGGAGAAGCGATGTTTGCGTGAGGATTTGATCACTTAATACAAATATATCAATGGGCCATACAATAAACTCTCTGGTGCCTCTGACTCGTCGAAATCCTTTAATGGTTTGTACACACGTGACCCGCGGCGCACGATGTGTATGAACGCCCATTTTGCGCGATAATCGTGCCATGTATGGGCACTTTATCTGCGAAACGACCATTCGGTCAGGGATCGTTGCCTGACCGGCCAGGCGAATCTTGGAACAAATAGCTGTTTCAGCCGATAAAGTGCCCATACACGATTAATGGCCGAAATAGTCGTTCAGACACATCGTGCGTTGCAGGTCAGCACCCGCGATCGCACATCTGTATCTTATCTGTTAAGATACAAAGAAAAGAAGTTTTATCTTCAGGTTAGGAAAGGTTTCTTTACAGTGAGAACGGTGAAACTGTGGAACTGTCTTCCAGCAGATGTGGTAATGGCAAGTTCATTGAATAGCTTTAAAAGTGGGCTAGATAAGTTTCTAAAACTAAAAAATATTGAGAATTACTGGTATTAATACATATACTGTAGTTCTGGTTGGTACAGGGATACTATATAATATTGAGAATTACTGGTATTAAAACATATACTGTAGTTCTGGTTGGTACAGGGATACTATATAATATTGAAAATTACTAGTATTAATACATATACTGTAATTCTGGTTGGTACGGGGATACTATATAATATTGAGAATTACTGGTATTAATACATATACTGTAGTTCTGGTTGGTACGGGGATACTATATAATATTGAAAATTACTGATATTAATACATATACTGTAGTTCTGGTTGATACGGGGATACTATATAATATTCAGAATTACTGGTATTAATACATATATTGTAGTTCTGGTTGGTACAGGTATACTATATAATATTAAGAATTACTTGTATTAATACATATACTGTAGCTCTGGTTGGTACAGGGATGCTTTATAATATTGAAAATTACTGGTATTAATACATATACTGTAGCTCTGGTTGTTACGGGGATACTATATAATATTGAGAATTACTGGTATTAATACATATACTGTAGTTCTGGTTGGTACAGGGATACTATATAATGAGAATTACTGGTATTAATATAATGTAGTTCTGGTTGGTACAGGGATACTAAATAATATTGAGAATTACTGGTATTAATACATATACTGTAGTTCTGGTTGGTACAGGGATACTTTATAATATTGAAAATTACTGGTATTAATACATATACTGTAGTTCTGGTTGATCCAGGGATACTTTCCGATTTGGAGTCAGGAAGGAATCCCCCCCCCTCAATTACTGGAAAATGTGTTTTGGGCCATAGTTCTCCTTTAATTGTTATGACTCCACTGTATCATTGGATAAAGCTAACTAAATAGCTAGATAAATGATTCATAAATGGTTGATAGAGAGAGAGATACAGATATACAAATAGACAGATTTAGATTGCTAAAGACAGATAGATAGATAAATAGATACACATAGATTCATAGATATATGGATAGATGATAAATCAACATAGATAGATAGCTATTGTTAGATAGAGATGAACACAAAACGGAACTCGAACCCAAGTTCAAGCTGACCTAGACCTATTCGACCTAGTTCGGGTTTAAACTAGTTCACTCTTCCGGATTCGCGGCTGTATTTTCGATAATTACGGGCAGTTCGCTAACCAAGAATGTATCGTTTGCTAACCCTCAAAAGTATCATTCGTTTTCGGCAACCCTCGAATGTACAGATCGTTTTCGCTAACCCTAGAATATACCGTTCGGTAACCCTGCAATGTATCGTTCGTTTTTGGTAACCCTCGAAAATATCGTTGGATTTCGGCAACCTTCGAATTTATTGTTCTGTTTTCGATAACCCTCAAAAGTATTGTTCGGTAACCCTCGAATTGGCTGCAACCCTTGAATGTAGCTTGCTCAAAACCCGACAATTACCTGCTCGTGTTTGAGAAGTGTTTTAACAAGTTTTGGTGACAGTGACATGTTCCCCAGACAATTTCCCAGGTGCCACAGCTATTTACAGTAAGTTACCGTTGTTAGTTTAGCTGTAAATCATCCAGACTTTTCGAACTATCACTACCCCATTTACTTTAATGGGTCTGAATTCGAAAAATGGACCGAACGGATGGACCAAAGTTCGTCCATCTCTATTGATAGATAGATATTGATAGATTTATAGATAGATATTGATAGATATATAGATAGATAGAAATTGATAGATAGATGATAGATAGATAGATAATAGATATATATAGATAGATATTGATAGATAGATATAATTAGATTTATAGATAGATATTGATTGATTGATAGATAGATAGATAGATTGCTATTGATGGATAGATAGATATTAGATTGATAGATATTGATAGATATATAGATAGATAGTTATATAGATAGATCGATATTGCTAGACATATAGATAGATATTGATAGATAGATAGATAAATAGATAGATAGATGATAGATAGATAGATGATAGATAATATATAGATAGATAGATGATACATAGATAGATAGATAGATAGATAGATAGATAGATAGATAGATAGATAGATAGATAGATAATTATTGCTAGATATATAGATAGATATTGATAGATAGATAGATATTGATAGATATATAGATAGATAATAGATAGATAGATAGATAGATAGATAGATAGATAGATAGATAGATAGAAAGATAGATATTGCTAGATATATAGATAGATATTGATAGATAGATAGATATTGCTAGATAAATAGGTAGATAATAGATAGATAGATAGATAGATAGATAGATATCCAACCTTGTAATAAGATGCAGAGCACTTTCTGCATCTTATTACAAGGTTGGATACTTAAGGAATCTACAGCAGCACCCAGGCCCTATATCGTTGGAAGGTAGAGTGCACACTATTACTTTTTTGTGATAGATAGATAGATAGATAGATGATAGATAGATAAATAGATGATAGATAGATAGATAATAGATAGATAGATGATACATGGATAGATAGATAGATAGATAGATAGATAGATAGATAGATAGATAGATAGATGGATAGATAAATAGAAAGATAGAGCTAGATATATAGATAGATATTGCTAGATAGATAGATATTGATAGATAGGTAGATAATAGATAGATAGATAGATAGATAGATGATAGATAATAGATAGATAGATAGATAGATAGATAGATAGATAGATGGTAGATAGATATTGATAGATAGATAGATTAATAGATAGATAGATAGATAGATAGATAGATGATAGATAATATATAGATAGATAATAGATAGATATTGATAGATAGATAGATAGACAGAGAGATAGATAGATAGAATAAGGTCTAATAACACCAATCCGCAAAAGTGGAGCCCGTTATGAACCAGCCAGCTAGAGAGGCGTCTGTGTAATCATCATACTGGGGAATCTTTACAACAGCATTCTAAATAAGAGAATCAGGCCTATTCCTAAAACTTCTGGAGAGTGGAATAAGTGAATAAACATATGATGTCACCAAGAGCCTTTATACTGGTAATAAATGCAGTGTAAGTGAATGGAAATAACTTCATACTTCCTGCAAGGTCGGGGAGTCAGACAAGGTTGTCCTCTAAATCCAACTCTCTTTAACTACTACACCAACAAACTATCAGCAGCTCTAGAAACCTCATCAGCACCAGGACTTACTCTACATGACACCAATGTAAAGCAGATGGCCTCTTACTGCTGTCACCAACAGAGAGTGGCCTACAAGACAGTCCAGCCATCCTGGAGAAATTCACCACAACCATAAATCCAAATCAAACTAAATGATGATCCAGAAGAAAAACAAAAAAACCGACACACTGAATAACGAGATACTCATCAGAACAGAGAAATCTACTTATCTCGCCTGGAGATCAACCATTCTGGGAGCTTTAAGGCAGCAATAGAGACTCTGAAAGCAAAAGCCTCCAATCCTTCTATGCTATAAGAAAACATCTGGATCTCCTCAAACCACCGGTAAAAGTCTCCGACAGTGTTATCTCCCCCAATCCTACTCTATGGCAGTGAAGTATGGGGCCCTGACACCTATCCAGACCAATCACAATAGGAATCCAGTCCACCAGAAATACCCCATCTCGAATTCTGTAACCACCTCCTCCGGGTCCAATCGCAGTACATCAAACAGCGCTGACCTTGGCAGATTCCCATTACTGCTTGAGATACAATAAAGGGCCCTATCATTCTGGGCTCACCTACAGAACAGTTGCCCCAACTCTTACCATCATAAAGCCTCAATACACAACAAAGACCAAGAAAAGCCATGTGCACTGAAACAACTCATCAGCTCCCTACTAACACAGAACCCACATCCACAGAGCCTGTCTAAACCTCAACTCATAGCAGACATAAGATGAGACCCACTTCCTTCTACACTGCTCCAAATACAAAGCAATACGGGACCCCCATTTCAAGATGCTGTCGGACTTTATCCCAGGATGGATGGATACCGATAGATATATAAATAGATCGATGATACAAAGATGAATGGAAGGGTACCGGTAGATAGATGATACTTATATAGATAGATGGATAGATAGATGATACTTAGATAGAAAGATAGATAGATGGATGGATACTGGTAGGTAGATAGATAGATGACACTTGATGATAGATAGATAGATAGAAGATGATAGATAGATAGATGATACTTAGATCATAAATAGATAGATGATAGATAGATATATTAGAGTAATAGATAAGCAGTATAGATAGATAGATAGATGATAGATAAGATAGATGATACTTAGATAGAAAGATAGATAGATGGATGGATACGGTAGGTATATAGATAGATGACACTTAGATAATAGATGGATGATAGATAGATAGATGATACTTAGATACATAGATAGATAGATGATAGATAGATATATAGATAGATAGATAGCAGTGATGATAGATATATAGATAGATAGATAGATGATTATATATAGATAGATAGATAGATAGATAGATAAGTGATAGATAGATATATAATAGATGATTGAGAGATTATAGATAGATAGATAGATCGATAGATAGATAAGATGATACTTAGATAGAAATATAGAATAGATGGATGGATCTGGTAGGTAGATAGATGATATATAGATAGATGATAGATAGATAGATGATACTTGATAAATAGATGATAGAATGTACATAGATAGATGATAATAGATAGTAGTGGAATAGATAATAGATAGATAGATGATAGATAGAAGATAGATAGATAGATAGATAGATAGATGATAAATAGATAGATAGATAGATAGATAGATAGATGATACTTAGTAACTATATAGATAGATAGTAGATAGATAGATATAGATAGATAGATAGATAGAAGATTGATATAGATAGATAGAAATAGATAGATGATATTAGATATAGATAGATAGATAGATAGATAGATAGATAGATAGATAGATAGATAGATGATAGATAGATAGATAGATAGATAGATGAGATTAGTCTAATCATAGATAGATAGATGATAGATAGATAGATAGATAGATAGAAGATAGAAAGACAGATAGATGATAGATAGATAGATAGAATAGATAGATAATGATACTTAGATATAGATAGATAGATAGATATGATAGATAGATAGATAGATAGATAGTATAGTAGATGATACTTAGATACATAGATAGATAGATAGATAGATAGATAGAAGATGATGATAGGATGATAATAGATAGATAGATGATAGATAGATGATACTTAGATACATACATAGATAGATAGATAGATAGATAGATAGATAGATAGATAGATAGATAGATAGAAAGACAGATAGATGATAGATAGATAGATAGATAGATGATACTTAGATACATAGATAGATAGATAGATAATAGCTAGATAGATATAATAGATAGATAGATAGATATAGATGATACTTAGATAATAGATAGATAGATAGATAGAAGATATATGATTAGATAGATAGATAGATAGATAGATAGATATAGATAGATGATAGATAGATAGATGATAGTATAGATAATAGATAGTAGATAGATAGATAGTGATGATAGATAGATAGATAGATAGATAGATAGAGATAGATAGATCGATAGATGATAGATATATGATAGATAGATAGATAGATAGATAGATAGGATAGATGTACTTAGGTACATATAATAGAATAGATAGATGTAGATAGATAGATAGATAGATAGATAGAAAGACAGATGATGGATGGTACCGGTAGTAGGTAATAGTTGATAAATGATAATAGATAGAATATTATATATCATCTATCCATATATATCATCTATCCATACCATATCATCTATCCATAAGCAGTAAGTTACCTTTATTTATATAAATAGGGATTTAACACAGTAAGTTACAAATGATAAAACCAGCCTCAGTGCAAAGGGGACAGGTGGGGAATATTCGCACTAGAGGTGCTAAAGGTTCAGTTGCTAAGGCAACAGTTAGAGCATTTTCAAGATGAACGCCTAGCACTGCACACTGCAAGGTCTTCGGGTCAGATCAAATTGTAGTCCCGGTGACTTCTAATTGCTTTATTGTCTGTCTGCGAAACACACCGATCTTCTGGAATAGAAGAAACGGGGATTCCATTTTATTTAAAAAAAAAAAAAAGCCCGTAAAGTCAGCGAGGAACGGGTAAACGCGCTGTCATTGATTTCCTCTTTGTTCATTTTAATTTTAAAAGGAGAGGAATTGTTATGGCCGCAGGTCCTTTAAATGTATACTATCCTGGTTTGTTGTTTCACTGTTAATCATAGGATAGACAGTAATGTATTGATTTACCTACTTATGTACTATGGAGGAAGGGGTCAGACCAGGGATTAACAAGGCTGTAGATCAATGAAAGGATCTGTGTTTAAAGGGTAAAATTACTAGAAATGACCTTTTAGGGCAAATTGATTATTAATTAATAGTGTATACGGTCATATACTATATGTACAGTGTCGGGCAAGTGATTGTACTCAAATGTGTTGGATATGTTGTCAGATACAACACGGGGTCATAATACATAAAAAGTGTTGGATATGTTGTCAAGATACATACAGGGTCATATACAATAAAAGTGTTGGATATGTTGTCATGATACATCGGGTCATAATACAATAAAAAGTGTTGGATAGTGTTGTCAAGAATACAATATGAGGTCATGATACAATAAAAATGTTGGATATGTTTCAAGATAATAATGAGGTCATGATACAATAAAAAGTGTTGATAGTTGTCAATACATTGAGGTCTGATCAAGAAAAAGTGTGGGATATGTTGTCAAATACAATACAGTCAATCAATAAAAAGTGTTGGATATGTTGTCATGATACAATACGGGGTCATAATACAATAAAAAGTGTTGGATATGTTGTCAAGATACAATATGAGGTCATGATACAATAAAAAGTGTTGGATATGTTGTCAAGATACAATATGAGGTCATGATACAATAAAAAGTGTTGGATATGCTGTCATGATACAATACGTTCATAATACAATAAAGTGTTGGATATGTTGTGAAGATACGATATAGTCATGATACAATCGAAAGTGTTCGATATGTTGTCATGATACAATGTGAGGTCATGATACAATCATAAGTGTTGGATATCTTGTCATGATAAATAAAGAGTGTTGGATCTGTTGCCTGATATAATTGTGGTCATGATACAATAGAAAGTGTTGGTATATTGTTTATGATACAATGTTGTAATATAGACTACTTAGGATAGATTACTTGATATGGTCACCAAGGACACAGTTTAGTTTTTAAACTATAAGATATACTCGCTAGGAACTTCTGGTAATTGTTTCACGGCAGCTTTTTAGTGATCGCCATGCCATAAATTGGGCTATTGAAAAACCAAACAAGGTGAGTCCTGAAACAGAGCACCATCTATATTCTGTTTTCATCAGTGCACTAGTGAAATGCCATTTGATTGACATCCATCTGTGAACTTGCATTGAAAATGTGTTCATGCTGATATAGGAATATTGTGTTCAGTTGCATGGTTCCACTCTCAGTAATGGCAAAACATCCCTCAAAAATGTTGAAAATGACAACACCCAGAATTCCCTGACTTGACTCCCTCTGCTGTTGCAGCGGAATGCTGGGAATTGGACTCCTTCTATATGGTGCCACGAGATCTGTGCTTTCTTTGTGATATACTGTTGTACGTTTTTGTACCGCTGTTGGTTCCTTTTGACTGACTGAATTACCGTTATCGTTTCCATTTAATATCCATTTGCAGTTTTATTCTTTCATTAAAAGGGACGTTTAACTGCTTGACGGAACTTTGCTGATCCCTGAAAATGTTAAAATAAGCCAATCTCTGCCTTATCTATGGCCCTCCATTGACTGATGAAGTTTAATAAATCCCCATGTTTTATGGCTGAAATTGGTGTTTATTAGCACGTTCCTGTAGATCCACATTAGTTGTTTCAGACATTAGCGGCTAACACTGACCGATCCATCTATTTTACCTTCCCCGAAAGAGCTTCGCGCAGCAGATTGCCCAAGCTTATCAAGACAGGCCAGCAAGTAAGGACGAAATGAAAAGACGAGTAGTCTTAGATTACTGTAGGATAGAAAAACGAAACAAGCCCTGCCTAGGTGATGTAGAAAAATTTTTTTAAAGCCGTGCAGACATATATATTTATCAGTGTTTCCAACTACAGAGACAAATAAATATTCCTCATTTTTTCAATGGGCCTCCTCGCCCAGTCGGGAATTTAAATTTTTGCTTTTCTGATTTCCACTAAAGGGGGTGTGAATGATAGCATTGATCTCAAGTGCCTTAAAGGGGAAGTTCAGCACAATACAAAAAAAATGCTTTTAAAGAGCAGTTATGGTCTCCACACCTTCCCCTATATGCCAGTGATAGTTAATACTTAGGTGAAGACCTAAACTCAGAGTCCTCACCTCTGAGTCTTACCTTGTTACTGAGAACAAGCCTTCAAATTTGGATTTTGAAATCTAGCTCCGGACCCATTCCTCAACTTCTTTGCAGGTCAGTGCAACTTCTTGTGCAACACATCCTGTTCTGAAAGGTGCTAACATACAATGAATGGACCAGGTGGAATGGAGCACATTCAAATTCTCTTTAGGCTCTTAAAAGATTGTCAGCAGAGGAATTATGCATATCCCTTTATATCAACAAGTAGGAGGGGACCAAAACAGTAGTTCAAATGCAAACTGTTTTTTGCACATGTTTGGGCTTACAATGAGCCCTTTCTCAAGCCTTGAGATAGGGCTTGAAAATGGCTCATTGTAAGCCCGAAACATTCGTCATAAACTAACATTTTTTCAGTTTGAATTCCTGTTTTGAGTCCTCTTCTACTTGTTGTATACGGGGATACGGAAGGTGTGGGGCTCACTGGATACACCTGGAGAGTCGTGTGCATTACCTGTTGATTTGAATTAATGCATATGTCCACGTGTCACTGATTGTCCAGCATGTTAACACAACAAGCAGTCACGAGCATGCTTAAGCTCCTTACGGGCTTGCAGGGGGTGGGAACCTTTTACAAGACATGGCTGAAATTTGGTGCTGTTATTCTGACAAACGAAAGTGAAGACTGCTGCAGTCTGGGGTTTACTAAGGCTATGGAAACGTTGGTAGATTTATACTTTTTTGGTGGACATGTCCTATTTTACGCAAGTCTGGGTAGTTGCTAGCAAAGGCTGCCTTATGATGGCGGTGCCTACCGTATTGCGCAGCAGATTATAATTATTGCGGTGCTGGCTATATTTCTCGGTCTAACTGTTGCTCTGCTGTTTGGATTTATGGAACCGTTTTAAGCTGTAACGAAAATCCCCAACAGAGCGCAAACTGATCTAATGCGAATCAGCAGACTGATCCCTCCAGATATATAAACGCTATCTGCACCTCCAGCGACCTTAGGATTATATATAAACTGCACATGCTGCTTCTCAGTAGGCTGCAGCTTGAACCCTCCACTGCCCTAACGCAAAAAGCTCCGGTCTTGATAAATGATTGAACGAGATTGGAAACCTGCTTTAAACAGCAGCAAACTGCTATAAATTCTCCTGGATACGAGAGATTTACACAACAGAGATATAAACTGTGATGGTTTTTCCTTTTAATGTATGCATTCTGCATGGTGGAACATCTCTTCTAGTATACTCATATATAGATCGTCCCATTGATCCGCTGGTCCTTTCATATATTATAGCCGCCTAGACACTTAATTAACCTTTCTATACTAATTCCGAGCTTTAATAATCATTATTTATAAACAGATCTAAACATCTCCCTCCTGCTGTAATGATTTTTGTGAATCTTTCCATACGTAACAAGGAAAATCGACCCAACGTGTTTTTATTTCCCTGCGCCTAGTTAGGTTAAGTCTCTACTATCCGGCAATAGGGCGTTAAAAGGCAGATTAATGAGTTTCTGTTTCCAGCAACGTTCTAGTTTATTAAGGTTTATTTCCCTTAAATAAAATCTCGCCGAGGAACAAAAACCTTGCATGCCATAAAATCTAAGCGAGCAGCATTTAATTAGTGATCTATTTATACGTTTACTCCCTGTAGAAATAATATCGAGCTTTTGCTAGCGATCACATCCATTCTCAGTTGAAGGCCATAAATAAAAGTGCTGCAGTCCGATTTCTTAGCTGCCGTGTTCGGAATTGAAAAGCAGGTTGGAAAGCAGATCTGTGTGTGTAACCAACTACAGATTTACTGGGACCCAAAGATATAAGATGTCAGTGTAAAGAAAGACAAAAAAAAAAACACCAGTTCAGCCTGAAAAATGAAGTGTGGTGCAATAGTGCTCCAGTGGGCTAACTGTAGGGGGCAGTATACACAAAGTAGGCAGTATACACAAAGTAGGCACTCTCGTCTCCTATGTCAATCATGCAAATACCCAGGTGCCATTTTTTAATCAAACTGATAGAAAGTGAGCTAAACGGTCTTCTATTCTTATTTATTAAACTAGGTGCAAATACAATGTTCATTATAGACTTTTCTTTTCCTAGTGAATGGCCATTCCTTGGGCTGTGTACACACCACCAAGTTTTTGTCCCGACCAATCGTTTGCTACTACGAGCGCTCAGCTGGACAATTGACTGTCGGTTGCGGCAATAGTGGCCAACAGTGTGGCGTGACCGATCGGTGGTCCCATAGAACCCACGATGGGCCATGATTTACCACCTTCCCGATCACGCGGCCACGCCCCCCACACTATCGGATATTTCCTGCTGACATGGCACCATCGGTTGGGTGTGCCTGAAATATCTTACCACATGTACCCAGCCTTGGATTTCATCAGCTTTTTGCTTAGGTTTGAAATTCAGATAATTTGTGAAATCTAGATTGTCATTACTGCTGATTAGCAAGCGATGTTCCAGAACAATGCTAGCCTTAACAGGGCCGGATTTCCAACTGGCCATCTAGGCTGCATCCTAGGCATGAACATGTAAGGAAACACCCCCCTCCTTTACAGTTACTGCTGAACCATCACATCATCCCAGAATACTCTATCCATTCGCATCCACCGGCCACAAAATTCTGTGATTGGGATGCATGTTTGGGCACCTCTGCTATGGCGCAATACAAGCGATTTATCCAGAAATATTTCAGAAACCGATCAACTACCTTAATTCCTATACAGGACACAGAACTTGCTCCTTTCAACGAGATAACAGAATAATTGCCTTTTTCGGGATTTACAGTATCCTCACGCTAGAAAGGGGGGGGGGGGAAACGCATATTCAACACTCTACAAATTCATTATCCAGACCGAAGCAACGCGGATAAAAATGATCTGACACAAAGTAAATATACAGTCCATCAACTGTTATGTATCAAGGGCAGGGAATATCCGAGAGCTTGCCAAGGGAAGACTTATTAGTTGCCGCGTGAAGAAGAGAGAATGGGAAATCAAGGCGAGAGGTGGAGGGACAGAAATAAATATTAATATAGAACGTATGTGATGTGAAAGATTTAGAGCAGATAGAGTCAAACTAAGGAGAGACCTAATGAGAACATCAGTGAAATCCGGAAAATAAAAACACCGCTACTTTATATAGGAGATAAATTAGGAAAGGCTGTTGACAAACTAAATGTTATATTTTTTTATTGCATTCCTAGAGGATACACAAAGGGCAAGTTCTGATTAAAGGAATCGATTAAGGACGAGTTCTGATTAAAGGAATCGATTAAAGGGCGAGTTCTGATTAAAGAAATATTATTTGATCCCCACCACAGTGAATTTCTAAGGGAGTAAATCTGTCCATGCACAGATTGCTTTTTTTTGATTGGTTCACTCAGCCATAAAAATGATTACTGAATATTTCTGTTAGTCAGGTGACATTGACACTTTTAACTGCTCCTTTAGCACATTTCTACACTGTAATCTGCTCAAGTCAGTGGTGCAAAGTGAACATTGATTCCCCGTTCAGTGACCACCAGCGAGATTGGATTGGTTGTGCCATGATGTATGGCACGTTTATTTGTAGCTACAATGCTGATCCTACACCATCTAAGGTTTTGCATTGTATGAAAGGGTCCGATATCTAACGAGGTTCCATTTGAAATAAATGTTTAATTTCTGGAATCCAGTAGATATTGGATATTCATACAGGAATAGATCAGAAATAGGGTAACTACTGGATGCCTTTGTAATAATGCCTGGCATTTTATTAACCTGCAGGGGAGTAGTCTTATTGTCGTATTATGTCAGGAAGGAATTTTCTTTTTCGTTTATGAATCACTGTTACCTGCCCATAGATTGGAGACTTACCTCCTGACATTCCACAAGTTTAGAAACTGCCTGGTCCAATCATTTTGCAGTTGACATTTAGTTGCAAGATAATGGGATGAGAACGTTGCTGAAACTCTGGAGGTCTTTTTAGATATTGGATAGATTTCTCTTGATGGAATTTGAAAGTCAAATCCATCCAAGGCTACTTCACACTAGAAGTGGAACAAAACAGACCACAAGGGACAGTCATTATTTTGTCCATTTTGGTCCATTTTTAGTGCTTAGTTTTAGCTATATTTTAATCAAAACGCACCCAATTCCAGACAGAAATGCATGCAGCAGTACTTTTATTTGTAACGTACCAGTCAATCCGATCACATTAAATAAACAGACCGCGATACGCGTATTTGGCTGTAATGGACAGAAACTGATCTAGTTGTGAACAAGACAAGATTATTCAAAAAAAAAATTCAATAAAAGTTCTTATCGTTTAAATGGTGATATTTTGCCCCAACCAATCAGATGTAGCTTTCAAATGTTAAATAAGATATGATTGGTTGGGGCAAACTTAGCACCATTTTAAATGATAAGAACTTTTATTGAATCTCCCTGTAGTGTATAACCAGCAACAGATAGACAAGGAAAGTAGAATGAACCCTATAAAAAGTGATATTGTAAAACATGACCTATATATACTGTAGATCTCATCTAGCTTAGTTTATATAATCTCCTCCCGATATAATACCTCTGTCTCTGATAGATCAACCAACATTTATATAGAGCGCATTGTTATATACAATCCCGTTCGTTCATTGTAAGTTTTGTTAGCAGAAATGAACAAATTCCGATTTACAGATAAAAACAGGAACAGAATGTCACCCTCTGATTCTCAAACAACAGCGAAACGCGTAACCCCATTGATTCATTGAGTAAACAGCTGCCTGCGTAGATAAACACTTGCTTTGTATTGCCAACTGAGTCCCCTCAGCACCAAATGTATTTTTACAAAAAATAGATCTAGAATATGATCAACATTTGCTTATAATTTTGAGTAGTTTCCAATTGAATGGTAAATTTGTAAATTGTATACATGTATAGCACTTACAACTTGCAGTTGTGCAGTGCCTTGAATTGAGTTATCCCCCTTCCCTGATTATCTGTGAGGGCAAGCTGCTCTGTAATCACTATGAGTAGCACTGTGGGGGTACTTCCCACATGCAATTCACACTTACCAACTGTCACCATTCCGATGACAGCAAACTGCGCACAGCACAGAGTTTAGATAAAAGGCACTTGATTGACAGCTAAATGTAAGATGTTTCATATTGGATATCTAAAGAAAGGGGGTGGAATCAACAAAAAATGTAAGTAATAGTTGGGAAGAATTATAGTTTCTAGTAATAGGTACATACCCTTTAACATCTTTGGTAGCTTTTAATGCTGACGCGAGAGGATTTGGAAATAAAATCTAAGAAAAACCCTGTTAAGAGACAATTGGAACTGCTGGAGTCAACTTTGTGGTTAATTTACTTTCAATTAATATGATGATTACTGGAAATGCAATGGTAACCTTTAAGGCAGCACACGTAACCTGCTTGAAGAGAGTCTTTTTAGCTGATGAAGTTACAAACTAACCACTGGAGTCAGGAGTCTGCTTGAAAGGTATCTGATTTTCCAGGTAGCTTTCAACCTTCTTTCCCGCTTTCAACCTTCCTGTCTTGTGTTGCATTTTGCATTTGTGTCTTCTTCATCCACAAGAATTGTAAACCAGGTTGGTGACTTTTTATATGCTTGGCTTCTTCCCCCCCTGTATACTCATGGAGTCTCTTTGTGGTCTCATCAGTTGAAGGATCTGCAACTCTAGGCTACAATAACCGCAAAGTCATGAGGAGCTCAAATGCAAGGAAGAAGCTCAGCAGAGATGTGCAATCCAGGCAGTTAAAGGGCAGAAGTCAATATGGGGTTAAGGAAGTTGAGGCAGTTGACTAATTAGTTAATGTGCCCAGGGCAAAACCAGCAACAGATGGGCATGAAGTCAAGAACGAAAACCCGCAGACAACTGTATAGAATTTGAAAGGTTAAACAATGGAGGGAAGTCAATTATTACAGGTTAAAGCCAATATCTCATATACAAGCAGATTATCCAGTGTATTAATGCTATAATGATTCTGTCTATTTATAAGGAGAAGGTTTATTCATTAAACATCTTTTTTATGCTGTTGTATTTCCTCCATCTTGTTTGGGTAAAGATGGCCATACCCCTTTACAATACCGTCGGATTCAACAGGATTTGGCTTACATTGGCAAGGTGTATAGGTCGAAAAACAACCCACCATGATTCCCATGAACTACCTCTATCAGCATTGAGGACGGTCGTTAGATAGAAAATTTCCATCTGTCATGTATTTTATCTGTGTCATTTAAGTACATACTAATTGAGGTAAAAAAGACATATGTCCATCTGTCCAACCTTCTCACCCTCCTTTTCAACCCTACCTAACAGTTTATCCAGAGGAAGGCAAATCCCAGCTAAAAAGTGGGGGGAAAAGTTCCTTCCTGACTCAAACGGCAATCGGAAAGTATCCCTGTACCAACTAGAACTACAGTATATGTATTAAAATACCATAATTTTTCAATATATATAGTTATCCCCGTACCAACCAGAACTACAGTATACGTATTAATACCATTAATTTTCATTATATAGTATCCCCATACCAACCAGAACTACAGTATATGTAAATACCAGTAATTTTCAATATTATATAGTATCCCCGTACCAACCAGAACTACGTATATGTATTAATACCAGTAATTTTCATATTATATAGTATCCCCGTTACCAACCAAACTACAGTATATGTATTAATACCAGTAATTTTCAATATTATATGTATCCCCATACCAACCAGAACTACAGTATATGTATTAATACCATAATTCTCATATTATATAGTATCCCTGTACCAGCCAGACTACAGTATATGTTTAATACCAGTAATTCTCAATATTATATAGTATCCCTGTACCAACCAGACTACACTATATTATTTACGTTAATTCTCAATATTATAAGTATCCCCTTACCACCCGAACTACAGTATATGTATTAATTCCAGTAATTTCAAATTTATATAGATCCCCGTACCAACCAGAACTACTAGTATATGTATTAATACCATTAATTCTCAATATTTAAGTATCCCTGTACCAACCACAACTACAGTATATGTATTATACCATAATTTCAATATTATATGTATCCCCCTACCAACCAGAACTACATTATATGTATTAATACCAGTAATTCTCAATTTATATAGTATCCCCCTCAACCAAACTCAGTATATGTATAAATACCATATTCTAATATTATATAGTACCCGTACCAACCAAACTACGTATAGGTATTAATATCAGTAATACTCAGTATATTTTAGTTTTAGAAACTTATTTTGCCCACTTTTAAAGCTATTCAATGAACTTGTCATTACCACATCTGCTGGAAGACAGTTCCACAGTGTCACTGTTCTCACTGTAAAGAAACCTTTCCTAACATGAAGATGAAACTTCTTTTCTTCCAACCTAAAGGATGTCCATGGTCCTCTGATATGACCGATTAGTGAACAATGCACCAGAGAGTTCATTGTATGACCCATAATATATTTGTATAAGGTTAATCATATCCCCACGCAATGTTGCATCTCCAATGTAAACAGCCGTAACTTGTCTAATCTGCCTGCACAGTCAAGCCCCTCCCATTCCCCTTATTAATTTAGTTGCCCTTCTCTCACTGCTTCCATTTCCAAGATGTCCCTTTTGTATATGGATTCCAAACCTGCACTGCATATTCCAATGAGGCCTGACCAGTGCCTTGTAAAGAGGGAAATACATTGCTACCATGCAAAGTGAAGCAATTGTAATGTTTCTACTAAGAATGAAACCCAAAAAACTTCCCTGTCTAAAATTTTGTTCCCTGAAATTATTTTTTTCCGAGAATTGTAATGCTTTAGATCTTATGCCTTGGAGAACGTTTAATCATGGGAGAAAATTCATTACTAAACTAAAATTCATTACTAATCACTAAAACTTGTTTAACCCATGTTGGCACATACTACTAAACTGTAGTAACCAATCAGTTGCAATCTGATTTAACCAGTAAACTTGCATCTATTGGTCGCTGCAAAATGATAGCACAGGCAAACTTTTCTACTCATTGTATTATTTTGAAATCCTCTTTTGTCCTAGGGAACTTTCACCTGTAACATTTAAGATCTGGGAAATATTTTCCTTCTGTTGAGAGATTTAAAGGTGAATTTGCAGGAACAGTTTTTTTTGTTGTGGTTGTTCGATTGTCATGAAAACACAAATCTCTCATTGTCTACTTTTAAGATTTAACAGTTGACGTGGCCAAGTGAGATTACCGCTCCCTCTTTGCTTGACAGATCTCTCCTAAAATTGAGGCCGTACTGTATATTCTCTTTTTCTATATAATTCCATCCTGGGTTCCAGAAAGCTTGATTCTATTTGAGAACCCATGAATCCATCACGCATGCTTTTCAGGTTTTAACAGGACATTGGTCGATTGGGTTCTGTCGGCTCCCAGTATTTATGAAGATTTCCATAGCTGCGATGTCTTTTATGGGTTTTTTACTGAGCTCCGAGCTGTTTTACTAGAACGTTACTTGATAATTCCATTGACACCCCAATATTTGTCACTGGATCTTAAATAAACCGAGCAATGTAAGATAACGTGTGCACTGCACACTATCTCATCTGATCTTCCACGCAAAACTTAGGGACCAAAATACTCCTAATAATGCATGGGTTTCCCAAGTGGGGAAAAAGACCCTTCTCTGCTCAGACCCATGTAAGATGACTAGCATGCTTGAAACGGTACCATCACTAAGCCCTATAAAGGGACATTTATCCCCCCACACAAATTTATAGCAGCCATAAGGACCCCCCAAGACTGTTTTAACCTGTTTATTGGTTGTCCCTGAAGGAGATGATCTTCTTTCTCTTTGCCAGCACAAGAGTTCTTCTTCCCAGTCCTTCCGGTAGCAGCCGTCTGTCAGTGATGTCACGGCCAATGACATATAGCGAACGTTGACAAATACATTATATACTGTATTATTTTTATAACCGATATAATCACTTTATCATTTGGGGTATAACTTTTGAGCAGAGCCCATGTTAAAGTTCAGTTTATTTGTTTACAGAGCACCAAGGTTTGATTGCTGGTGTGTACACAGATAAACTGATTATAGTGGAAAGGAAAGTGAACTTTGAGCGAGATCTCACAATGCAGTAACCGGTTTGAGAGACTTCTGCATTATAGGATTCCGGTCAGTAAGGATTTAAGTATTTGCCACTTAAGAAGTGTTTGAAAACTAAAACTCCCAGCACTAAAGCATGGGGAGTTGTAGTTTTTCAAACATCTTAGTGGCAATACTTGCAAATAGGGGTAAATCCTCCTTATTTGTGCATACAGTATGCACAAATAAAGAGGTTTTACTCTTATTTGTAAGTATTTGCCATTGTGTCCCTGTGGTAAAAAAGTTTCTCCTACCTTGTCCGCGCCGCACGATCTGCATCCTCTCGATCCACAGCCTCTGCGCATCGGATGATGTCCTACCCGGCGCCTCTCACTTTGCGGCGCCGGGTAGTGCATCATCCGGATGCGCAGAGCTGTGGAGCGAGGATGCGGATCGCGCAGCCGGCGGACAAGGTAGGAGATAGGCTGACTCGAGTATAAACCGAGGTAAGATTTTCAGGCTTTTTTTTAAAGCCCGAAACCTCGGTTTATACTCGAGTATATACGGTACATGTTATACAAAGTCATACATATTACATACACAGGTAATACATAATATAAGTAACAGGTATGAGTTTTCTTACAGCATAACCGTGATACAATAGGAGAGAGGACCCTGCCCAAAGAGCTTACAGTCTAGAGGAAATGGGGGTGAGACATAAGGTTGCGGGGATCAGTAGGCTGTAATTGATTGGCAATGGATGTGAAATGCGGGTTGGATCATATTGAGTAGTAAGAGGGGTAATGTCTAGGCCAGGTTATTTGCTTGCTTGAAAAGGTAAGGTTTTAAGTTACGTTTGAAGTATTAAGTATGGTGAGTGACGGACAAATGAGGAAGGGAGTTCCAGAGCAGAGAGGCAGCACGAGTAATTCCTGATGCGGGCATGGGAAAGGTGACATGGGTGGATGAGAGGAGAGATCTTTTTGCTGACGGAGGTTGCGTCTGGGACGATATCGGTGGATCAGCTCTGATATGAGGGCTGTGTTTGGATAGTGCTTTATAGGATAAGGTAAGGCAGCTTGAACCATCCTTTGCGTGATGGGCAACCAGTGAGGGACTGACGAGAGGAGAGGCATTAGAAAGTGAGAAGAGAAATGAATGAGCCGGGCAGCAGAGTTAAGAATGGATTTGAATCGAGGCCAGGCGGTTGTTTGGTAGACCACACAGGAGTGTGTTGCAGTAGTCTAGCCGGGATATGATTAGGGCATGGACTAGGATTTTTGTAGCTTCATTTGTGAGGAAGGGTCGAATGCGGGAGATGTTTTTGAGTTGGAGCCGACAGCCGTGTACCTGCATCTTAAGGATAAAGGACATACCTTTGAAGATTGTAATGTTAACATATTGGCAAAGGAACGTGACTGGTTCAAGAGAGGTGTTTAAGGAGGCTATTTATGTGAAAATAAAGAAACCAAGCTAAATAGAGGTGGGGGGGTTCGACACCAACTGTCTGCCATGTACATTGCTGTTTTAACACCTTACTCTGGGCGTTCCTATAACACCTCTTAGCCTATCTAATCACATAACCTCCCCTTAACACCTGGCTGTGATATGTCTAATTGGGATTTTCCAGGGTACATATTGCCACAGATTTCTTGTACAAGTCATTCTGAATTGAGAAAGCCAGTCGGATGACTAGCGAAACGTCTTCAAGAACTAAACTTCAAGTCCAGTTGATCTAATTGAATACAACAGATGAGCCGACAGTAGTTGGCAAGCGAATTGACATGGGGTTTGAAGGAAAGATCGGAATCTAGTGTTATTCCCAGGCAGTGGACATGAGGAGATGGGGATATAAGTGTGTTGTTAATATTAATAGTAAGACTAGGGAGGGAACAGATGTGAGGGGGGGGGAAAGGACAGTTCAGTCTTTGTCCATGTGAATTTGAGGAAGCGGGAGGACATAAAGCAGAGATGGCACTAAGGGCAGTTGGGGACCTGGGATGTCAGTGTAGGAGATCTGGGGTAGAGATGTAAATTTGGGTATCATCTGCATACAGATGATGCTGGAATCCAAATGAACTAATGAGTTGTCCTAGGCCATAGGTGTAGATGGAGAAAGAAGAGGACCGAGTACTGAGCCTTGCGGGACCCCCACAGGGAGGGGCCAAGGGGTGGAGCTAATTCCAGAGTGGAAAACACTAAGGTCCTACCAGAGAGATAGGAGGAAGCCAAAAGTGCAGTTGTCCTGGATACCTAAGGAGCCAGATCTGAAGAAGTGAGGGTGATCAACAGATCAATAGCAAGGACAGGTTAAGAAGAAATGAGCAAAGAGTCAGTGACCTTTAATTTAACACTAAGTAGATCGCG
>CM033476.1:125085247-125302758 GCA_019447015.1 Hymenochirus boettgeri
TGATAGATAGATAGATAGATGATAGATAGATAGATGATACTTAGATAGAAAGATAGATAGATGGATGGATACTGGTAGGTAGATAGATAGATGACACTTAGATAGATAGATAGATGATAGATAGATAGATAGATAGATGATACTTAGATACATAGATAAATAGATGATAGATAGATATATAGATAGATAGATAGCAGTGATAGATAGATTGATAGATAGATAGATAGATAGATAGATAGATAGATAATGAGACTTAGATACAAGATAGATCGCTCATCTCGCTTGCTCCTCGATCGATAGCTCGAGTACGATAGATCGATCGAGATAACGGAAGATCCTTAGAATCACAAAGATCGATAGATCGATAGCCCTCCTAGATGCTAGATAGATCGATAGATCGATATGATGATGATGATAGATAGATAGATAGATATAGATAGTCTATAGATGATGTAGATAGATGATAGATATATAGATAGATGATAGATCGATGATGTATATAGATCGATAGATAGATAGTGATACTTAGGTACATAGATAAATAGATAGATAGATAGATAGATAGATAGATAGAAAGACAGATAGATGGATGGATAGGTTGATACATGATACATAGATAGATAATATATATATCATCTATCCATATATATCATCTATCCATACATATCATCTATCCATAAGCAGTAAGTTACCTTTATTTATATAAATAGGGATTTAACACAGTAAGTTACAAATGATAAACCAGCCTCAGGTGCAAAGGGGACCAGGTGGGAATATTGCACTAGAGGTGCTAAAGGTTCAGTTGCTAAGGCAACAGTTAGAGCATTTTCAAGATGAACGCCTAGCACTGCACACTGCAAGGTCTTCTGGGTCAGATCTAAATTGTAGTCCCGGGTGACTTCTAATTGCTTTATTGTGCTGCGAAACACACCGATCTTCTGGAATAGAAAGAAACGGGGATTCCATTTATTTAAAAAAAAAAAAAAAAGCCCGTAAAGTCAGCGGAGGAACCGGGTAAACGCGCTGTTCATTGATTTCCTCTTTGTTCATTTTAATTTTTAAAAAGGAGAGGAGATTGTTATGGCCGCAGGTCCCTTTAAATGTATACTATCCTGGTTTGTTGTTTCACTGTTAATCATAGGAATAGACAGTAAATGTATTGATTTACCTACTTATGTACTATGGAGGAAGGGGTCAGACCAAGGGATTAACAAGGCTGTAGATCAATGAAAGGATCTGTGTTTAAAGGGTAAAATCATCTAGAAATGACCTTTTAGGGCAAAATTGATTATTAATTAATAGTGTATACGGTCATATCATATAATGACAGTGTGCGGGCAAGTGATGTGAACTCAAATGTGTTGGATATGTTGTCATGATACAACACGGGGTCATAATACAATAAAAAGTGTTGGATATGTTGTCAAGATACAATACAGGGTCATAATACAATAAAAAGTGTTGGATATGTTGTCATGATACAATACGGGGTCATAATACAATAAAAAGTGTTGGATATGTTGTCCAATACAGGGTCATAATACTAAAAAAGTGTTGGATATGTTGTCATGATACAATACGGGGTCATAATACAATAAAAAGTGTTGGATATGTTGTCAAGATACAATATGAGGTCATGATACAATAAAAAGTGTTGGATATGTTGTCAAGATACAATATGAGGTCATGATACAATAAAAAGTGTTGGATATGCTGTCATGATACAATACGGGGTCATAATACAATAAAAAGTGTTGGATATGTTGTGAAGATACGATATAAGGTCATGATACAATCGAAAGTGTTCGATATGTTGTCATGATACAATGTGAGGTCATGATACAATCATAAGTGTTGGATATCTTGTCATGATACAATAAAGAGTGTTGGATCCGTTGTCATGATACAAAATGAGGTCATGATACAATAAAAAGTGTTGGATATGTTATCATGATACAATATGTTGTCATGATACAATAGAAAGTGTTGGATATGTTGTCATGATACAATATAAGGTCATGATACAATAGAAAGTGTTGGATATGTTATCATGATACAATATGTTGTCATGATATAATAAAAAGTGTTGGATATGTTGTCAAGATACGACATAAGATCATGATACAATAGAAAGTGTTGGATATGTTGTCATGATACAATGTGAGGTCATAATACAATCATAAGTGTTGGATATCTTGTCATGATACAATAAAGAGTGTTGGATCTGTTGCCATGATATAATATGTGGTCATGATACAATAGAAAGTGTTGGATATATTGTTATGATACAATGTGTGAATATAGACTACTTAGGATAGATTACTTAGGATATGGTCACCAGAGGACACAGTTTAGTTTTTAAACTATAAGGATATACGAGCTAGGAGACTTCTGGGTAATTGTTTCACGTTAGCTTTTTAGTGATCGCCATGCCATAAATTGGGCTATTGAAAAACCAAACAAGGTGAGTCCTGAAACAGAGCACCATCTATATTCTGTTTTCATCAGTGCACTAGTGAAATGCCATTTGATTGACATCCATCCTGTGACATTGCATTGAAAAAATGAAATGTGTTCATGCCTGATATAGGAATATTGTGTTCAGTTGCATGGTTCCACTCTCAGTAATGGCAAGACATCCCTCCAAAATGTTTGAAAATGACAACACCCAGAATTCCCTGACTGCCCTCTGCTGTTGCAGCGGAATGCTGGGTATTGGACATCCCTTCTATAATGGTGCCATTGAGATCTGTGCTTTCTTTGTGATATACTGTTGTACGTTTTGTGTACCGCTGTTGGTTCCTTAATTGACTGACTGAATTACCGGTTATCGTTTCCATTTAATATCCATTTGCAGTTTTATTCTTTTCATTAAAAGGGACGTTTTACTGCTTGACGGAACTTTGCTGATCCCTGAAAATGTTAAAATAAGCCAATCTCTGCCTTTATCTATGGCCCTCCATTGACTGATGAAGTTTAATAAATCCCCATGTTTTATGGCTGAAAGTTGGTGTTTATTAGCACGTTCCCTGTAGATCCACATTAGTTGTTTCAGACATTAGCGGCTAACACTGACCGATCCATCTATTTTACCTTCCCCGGAAAGAGCTTCGCGCAGCAGATTGCCCCAAGCTTATCAAGACAGGCCGAGCAGTAAGTAAGGACGTAAATGAAAAGACGAGTAGTCTTAGATTACTGTAGGATAGAAAAACGAAACAAGCCCTGCCTAGGTGATGTAGAAAATTTTATTTTAAAGCCGTGCAGACATATATATTTATCAGTGTTTCCAACTACAGAGACAAATAAATATTCCTCATTTTTTCAATGGGCCTCCTCGCCGCAGTCGGGAATTTTAATTTTTTGCTTTTCTGATTTCACTAAAAGGGGGTGTGAATGATAGCATTGATCTCAAGTGCCTTAAAGGGGAAGTTCAGCACAAATACAAAAAAAAATGCTTTTAAAGAGCAGTTATGGTCTCCACACCTTCCCCTATATGCCAGTGATAGTTAGATACTTAGGGTGAAGACCTAAACTCAGAGGTCCTCACCTCTGAGTCTTACCTTGTTACTGAGAACAAGCCCTTCAAATTTGGATTTTGAAATCTAGCTCCGGACCCATTCCTCGACTTCTTTGCAGTGGTCAGTGCAACTTCTTGTGCAACATCCTTGTTCTGAAAGGTGCATAACATACAATGAATGGACCAGGTGGACTGGAGCACATTCAAATTCTCTTTAGGCTCTTAAAAGATTGTCAGCAGAGGAATTAATGCATATCCCTTATATACAACAAGTAGGAAGGGGACTCAAAACAGTAGTTCAAACTGCAAACTGTTTTTTGCGACATGTTTTGGGCTTACAATGAGCCCTTTCTCAAGCCTTGAGATAGGGCTTGAGAAATGGCTCATTCTCAGACCGAAACACAATAAACTAAACAGTTTGCAGTTTGAATTCCTGTTTTGAGTCCTCTTCCTACTTGTTGTATACGAGGGATACGGAAGGTGTGGGCTCACTGGATACACCTGGAGAGTCGTGTGCATTACCTGTTGATTTGAATTAATGCATATGTCCACTGTCACTGATTGTCCAGCATTGTTAACCAAAGCAGCACTGAGCATGCTTAAGCTCCTTACGGGCTTGCAGGGGGTGGGAACCTTTTACAAGACATGGCTGAAATTTGGTGCTGTTATTCTGACAAACGAAAGTGAAGACTGCTGCAGTCTGGGGTTTACTAAGGCTATGGAGAACGTTGGTAGATTTATACTTTTTTGGTGGACATGTCCTATTTTACGCAAGTCTGGGTAGTTGCTAGCAAAGGCTGCCTTATGATGGCGGTGCCATACCGTATTGCGCAGCAAGATTAATAATTATTGCTAGGTGCTGGCTATATTTCTCGGTCTAACTGTTGCTCTGCTGTTTGGATTTATGGAACCGTTTTAAGCTGTAACAGAAAATCCCCAACAGAGCGCAAACTGATCTAATGCGAATCAGCAGACTGATCCCTCCAGATATATAAACGCTATCTGCACCTCCAGCGACCTTAGGATATATATATAAACTGCACATGCTGCTTCTCAGTAGGCTGCAGCTTGAACCCTCCACTGCCCTAAGCGCAAAAAGCTCCGGGTCTTGATAAATGATTGAACAGAGATTGGAAACCTGCTTTAAAGCAGCAAAACTGCTATAAATTCTCCTGGATACGAGAGATTTAACACACAGAGAATATAAACTGTGATGGTTTTTCCTTTTAATGTATGCATTCTGCATGGTGGAAACATATCTTTCTAGTATACTCGATATATAGATCGTCCCATTGATCCGCTGGTCCTTTCATATATTAATAGCCGCCTAGACACATTAATTAACCTTTCTATACTAATTCCGAGCTTTAATACATTTATTTATAAACAGATCTAAACATCTCCCTCCTGCTGTATAGATTTTTGTGAATCTTTCCATACGTAACAAGGAAAATCGACCCAACTGTGTTATATTTCCCTGCGCCTAGTTAGGTTAAGTCTCTAGCTTATCCGGCAATAGGGCGTTAAAAAGGCAGATTAATGAGTTTCTGTTTCCAGCAACGTTCTAGTTTATTAAGGGTTTATTTCCCTTAAATAAAATCTCGCCGAGGAACAAAAACCTTGCATGCCATAAAATCTAAGCGAGCAGCATTTAATTAGTAGATCTATTTATACGTTTACTCCCTGTAGAAATAATATCGAGCTTTTGCTAGCGATCACATCCATTCTCAGGTTGAAGGCCATAAATAAAAGTGCTGCAGTCCGATTTCTTAGCTGCCGTGTTCGGAATTGAAAGAGCAGGTTGGAAAGCAGATCTGTGTGTGTAACCAGACTACAGATGTTACTGGGACCCAGAAGATATAGAGATGTCAGTGTAAAGAAAGACAAAAAAAAAAACCCAGTTCAGCCTGAAAAATGAAGTGTAGGTGCAATAGTGCTCCAGTGGGCTAACTGTAGGGGGCAGTATACACAAAGTAGGCAGTATACACAAAGTAGGCACTCTTCGTCTCCTATGTCAATATCATGCAAATACCCAGGTGCCATGTTTTAATCAAACTGATAGAAAGTGAGCTAAACGGTCTTCTATTCTTATTTATTAAACTAGGTGCAAATAGCAATGTTTCATTATAGACATTTATCTGTTCCTAGTGAATGGCCATTCCTTGGGCTGTGTACACACCAGCCAAGTTTTTGTCCCGACCAATCGTTTGCTACTAGCGAGGGCTCAGCTGGGACAAGTGACTGTCGGTTGCGGCAATAGTGGCCAACAGTGTGCGTGACCGATCGTGTGGTCCCATAGGGAACCGCACGATGGGCCATGATTTACCAACCGTCCCGATCACGCGGCCAGCCGCCCCACACTATCGGATATTTCCTGCTGACATGGCACCATCGGTTGGGTGGCCTGAAATATCTTACCACATGTACCCAGCCTTGGATTTCATCAGCTTTTTTGCTTAGGTTTGAAATTCAGGATAATTTGTGAAATCTAGATTGATCATTACTGCTGATTAGCAAGCGATGTTCCAGAACAATGCTAGCCTTGAACAGGGCCGGATTTCCAACATGGCCATCTAGGCTGCATCCTAGGCATGAACATGTAAGGAAACACCCCCCTCCTTTACAGTTACTGCTGAACCATCACATCATCCCAGAATACTCTATCCATTCGCATCCACCGGCCACAAAATTCTGTGATTGGGATGCATGTTGGGCACCTCTGCTATGGCGCAATACAAGCGATTTATCCAGAAATATTTCAGAAACCGATCAACTACCTTTAATTCCTATACAGGACACTAGAACTTGCTCCTTTCCAACGAGATAACAGAATAATTGCCTTTTTCTGGATTTACAGTATCCCTCACGCTAGAAAGGGGGGGGGGGAAACGCATATTCAACACTCTACAAATTCATTATCCAGACCGAAGCAACGCGGAATAAAAATGATCTGACACAAAGTAAATATACAGTCCATCAACTGTTAGTATCAAGGGCAGGGAATATTATCCGAGAGCTTGCCAAGGGAAGACTTATTAGTTGCCGCGTGAAGAAGAGAGAATGGGAAATCAAGGCGAGAGGGTGGAGGGACAGAAATAAATATTAATATAGAAGCGTATGTGAGTGAAAGATTTAGAGCAGATAGAGTCAAACTAAGAGAGGACCTAATGAGAACATCAGTGAAATACGGAAAATAAAAACACCGCTACTTTATATAGGAGATAAATTAGGAAAGGCTGTTGACAAACTAAATGTTATATTTTTTTATTGCATTCCTAGAGGATACACAAAGGGCAAGTTCTGATTAAAGGAATCGATTAAAGGGCGAGTTCTGATTAAAGGAATCGATTAAAGGGCGAGTTCTGATTAAAGAATAATTATTTGATCCCCCAGCACAGTGAATTTCTAAGGGAGTAAATCTGTCCATGCACAGATTGCTTTTTTTTGATTGGTTCACTCAGCCAATAAAAATGATTACTGAATATTTCTGTTAGTCAGGTGACATTGACACTTTTTACTGCTCCTTTAGCACATTTCTAACTGTAATCTGCTCAAGGTCAGTGGTGCAAAGTGGAACATTGATTCCCCGTTCAGTTACCAACCAGCGAGATTGGATTGGTTGTGCCATGATGTATGGGCACGTTTAGTTGTAGCTACAATGCTGATCCTACACCATCTAAGGTTTTGCATTGTATGAAAGGGGTCCGATATCTAACGAGGTTCCATTTGAAATAAATGTTTAATTTCTGGAATCCAGTATAGATATTGGATATTCTATAACAGGAATAGGATCAGAAATAGGGTAACTACTGGATGCCTTTGTAGATAATGCCTGGCATTGTATTAAAACCTGCAGGGAGTAAGTCTTATTGTCGTATTATAGTCAGGAAGGAATTTTCTTTTTCGTTTATGAATCAACTGTTACCTGCCCATAGATTAGGAGACTTACCTCCTGACATTCACACAAAGTTTAGAAAACTGCCTGGTCCAATCATTTTGCAGTTGACATTTAGTTGCAAGATAAATGGGATGGAGAACGTTGCTGAAACATCTGGAGGTCTTTTTAGATATTGGATAGATTCTCTGATGGAATTTGAAAGTCAAATCCATCCAAGGCTACGTTCACACTAGAAGTGGAACAAAACAGACCACAAGGGACAGTCCATTATTTTGTCCATTTTGGTCCATTTTTAGTGCTTAGTTTTAGCTATATTTTAATCAAAACGCACCCAATTCCAGACAGAAATGCATGCAGCAGTACTTTATTTGTAACGTACCAGGTCAATCCGATCCATTAAAATAACAGACCGCGATACGCGTATTTGGCTGTAAATGGACAGAAACTGATCTAGTGTGAACAAAGACAAGATTATTCAATAAAAAAAAATTCAATAAAAGTTCTTATCGTTTAAAATGGTGATAATTTTGCCCCAACCAATCAGATGTTAGCTTTCAAATGTTAAATAAGATCTGATTGGTTGGGGCAAAATTAGCACCATTTTAAATGATAAGAACTTTTATTGAATCTCCCTGTAAGTGTATAACCAGCAACAGATAGACAAGGAAGAGTAGAATGAACCATATAAAAAGTGATATTGTAAAACATGACCTATATATACTGTAGATCTCATCTAGCTTAGTTTATAATAATCTCCTCCCGATATAATACCTCTGTCTCTGATAGATCAAACACACATTTATATAGAGCGCATTGTTTATACAATCCCGTTCTGTTCATTTGTAAAGTTTTGTTAAGCAGAAATGAACAAAATTCCGATTTACAGATAAAAACAGGAACAGAATGTCACCCTCTGATGTCTCAAACAACAGCGAAACGCGTAACCCCATTGAATTCATTGAGTAAACAGCTGCCTGCGTAGATAAACACTTGCTTTGTATTGCCAACTGAGTTCCCCTCTAGCACCAAATGTATTTTTACAAAAAATAGATCTAGATAGGAAATTCCAACATTTGCTTATAATTTTGAGTAGTTTCCAATTGAATGGTAAATTTGTAAATGTATACATGTAAGTAGGCACTTACAACTTGCAGTTGTGCAGTGCCTTGAATTGAGTATCCCCCTTCCCTGATTATCTGTGAGGGCAAGCATGCTCTGTAATCACTATGAGGTAGCACTGTGGGGGTACTTCCCAGCATGCAATTCACACTTACCAACTGTCACCATTCCGATGACAGCAAAGCTGCGCACAGCACAAGAGTTTATGATAATAAGGCACTTGATTGACAGCTAAAATGTAAGATGTTTCATATTGGATATCTAAAGAAAAGGGGGTGGATCAACAAAAAAAATGTAAGTAATAGTTGGGAAGAATTATAGTTTCTAGTAATAGGTACATACCCTTTAACAGCTTTGGTAGCTTTTTAATGCTGACGCGAGGAGGATTTGGAAATAAAATCTAGAAAAACCTCTGTTAAGAGACAAATTGGAACTGCTGGAGTCAACTTTGTGGTTAATTTACTTTCAATTAATATGATGATTACTGGAAAACTATGCAATGGTAAACCTTTAAAGGCTAAGCACACGTAACTCTGCTTGGAAGAGAGTCTTTTAGCTGATGAAGTTACAAACTAACCACTGGAGTCAGGAAGTCTGCTTGAAAGGTATCTGATATTTCCAGGTAGCTTTCAACCTTCTTTCCCGCTTTCAACCTTCCTGTCTTGGTGTTGCATTTTGCATTTGTGTCTTCTTCATCCACAAGAATGTAAACACAAGGTTGGTGACTTATTTATATGCTTGGCTTCTTCCCCCCCTGTATACTCATGGAGTCTCTTTGGTCTCATCAGTTGAAGGATCTGCAATCTCTAGGCTACAATAACCGCAAAGTCATGAGGAGCTCAAATGCAAGGAAGAAGCTCAGCAGAGAGAATGCAATCCAGGCAGTTCAAGGGCAGGAAGTCAATATGGGGTTAAGGAAGTTGAGGCAGTTGACTAATTAGGTTAATGTGCCCAGGGCAAAACCAGCAACAGATGGGCATGAAGTCAAGAACGAAAACCCGCAGACAAACTGTATAGAATTTGAAAGGTTAAAACATGGAGGGAAGTCAATTATTACAGGTTAAAGCCAGATCTCATATACAAGCAGATTATCCAGTGTATTAAATGCTATATGATTCTGTCTATTTATAAGGAGAAGGTTTATTCATTAAACATCTTTTTATGCTGTTGTATTTCCTCCATCTTGTTTGGGTAAAGATGGCCATACACCTTATACAATACCGTCGGATTCAACAGGATTTGGCTTACATTGGCAAGGTGTATAGGTCGAAAACAACCCACCATGATTCCCATGAACTACCTCTATCAGCATTGAGGACGGTCGGTAAGGATAGAAAATTTCCATCTGTCATGTATGTTATCTGTGTCATTTAAGTAACATACTAATTGAGGTTGAAAAAAGACATATGTCCATCTAGTCCAACCTTCTCACCCTCCTTTTCAACCCTACCTAACAGTTTATCCAGAGGAAGGCAAAATCCCAGCTAAAAAGTGGGGGAAAAGTTCCTTCCTGACTCCAAACGGCAATCGGAAAGTATCCCTGTACCAACTAGAACTACAGTATATGTATTAATACCAGTAATTTTCAATATTATATAGTATCCCCGTACCAACCAGAACTACAGTATACGTATTAATACCGTTAATTCTCAATATTATATAGTATCCCCGTACCAACCAGAACTACGTATATGTATTAATACCAGTAATTTCAATATTATATAGTATCCCCTACCAACCAGAATTACAGTATTGTATTAATACCAGTAATTCTAAATATTATATAGTATCCCCGTACCAACCAGAACACAGATATTTATTAATACCAGTAATTCTCAATATTATATAGTATCCCTGTACCACCAGAACTACAGTATATGTATTAATACCAGTAATTCTCATATTTATATAGTATCCCCGTACAACCAGAACTACTATAGTATTAATACCGTAATTCTCAATATTATATAGTATCCCCCTACAACACCAGAACTACAGTAATGTATTAATTCCATTAATTCTAAATATTATATAGTATCCCCGTACCAACCAGAACTCAAGTATATGTATTAATCCAGTAATTCTCAATATTATATAGTATCCCTGTACAAACCACAACTACAGTATATGTATTATACCATTAATTCTCAATATTATATGATCCCCGTACCAACCGAACTACAGTATATGTATTAATACCAATTTTCTAATATTATATTATCCCTGTACCACCAAACTACAGTATAGTATTAATCTCAGTAATACTCAGTATATTTTAGTTTAGAAACCTTATTTTGCCCACTTTTAAAGCTATTCAATGAACTTGTCTTACCACATCTGCTGGAAGACAGTTCCACAGTGTCACTGTCTCCACGTAAAGAAAACCTTTCCTAACTGAAGATGAAACTTCTTTTCTTCCAACCTTAAAGATGTCCACGTGTCTCTGATATGACCTATTAGTAAGCCATGCACCAGAGAGTTTATTGTATGGCCCATTAATATATTGTATAAAGTGATCATATCCCCACGCAAATGTCGCATCTCCAATGTAAACAGCCCTAACTTGTTCCAACTCTGCCTGCACATTCAAGCCCCTCCATTCCCCTTATTAATTTAGTTGCCCTTCTCTCAACTGCTTCCATTTCCAAGATGTCCCTTTTGTATATGGGATTCCAAAACTGCACTGCATATTCCAAATGAGGCCTGACCAGTGCCTTGTAAAGAGGGAGAATACAATTGCTACCATGCAAAGTGGAAGCAATTGTAATGTTTCTACTAGAGAATGAAACCCAAAAAACTTCCCTGTCTAAAATTTTGTTCCCTGAAATTATTTTTCCGAGAATTGTAATGCTTTAGATCTTATGCCTTGGAGAACGTTTAATCATGGGAGAGAAAATTCATTACTAATACTAAAATTCATTACTAATCACTAAAAACTGTTTAACCCATGTTGGCACATACTACTAAACTGTAGTAACCAATCAGGTGCAATCTGATTTAACCAAGTAAAAAGCTTGCATCTAATTGGTCGCTGCAAAATGATAGCACAGGCAAAAATATTTTCTCTGTTGAGAGATTTAAAGGTGAATTTGCAGGGAACAGTTTTTTTTGTTGTGGTTGTTCGATTGTCATGAACACAAATCTCTCATTGTCTACTTTTAAAGATTTAACAGTTGACGTGGCAAAGTGAGATTACCGCTCCCTCTGTGCTTGACAGATCTCTCCTAAAATTGAGGCCGTACTGTATATTCTCTTTTTCTATATAATTCCATCCTGGGTTCCAGAAAGCTTGATGCTATTTAGAGAACCATGAATCCATCACGCATGCTTTTCAAGGTTTTAACAGGACATTGGTCGATTGGGTTCTGTCGGCTCCCAGTATTTATGAAGATTTCCATAGCTGCGATGTCTTTTATGGGTTTTTTACTGAGCTCCGAGCTGTTTTACTAGAACGTTACTTGATTAATGTCATTGACACCCTAATATTTGTCACTTGGATCTTAAATAAACCAGAGCAACTGTTTAATAACGTGTGCACTGCACATTCTATCTCATCTGATCTTCCACTGCAAAACTTAGGGACCAAAATACTCCTAATAATGCATGGGTTTCCCAAGTGGGGAAAAAGACCCTTCTCTGCTCAGAGCCATGTAAGATGACTAGCATGCTTGAAACGGTACCATCACTAAGCCCTAATTAAAGGGACATTTTATCCCCCCCACAAAAATTTATAGCAGCCATAAGGACCCCCCAAGACTGTTTTACCTGTTTATTGGTTGTCCCTGAAGGAGATGATCTTCTTTCTCTTTGCCAGCACAAGAGTTTTTCTTCCCAGTCCTTCCGGGTAGCAGCCGTCTGTCAGTGATGTCACGGCCAATGACATATAGCAGAACGTTGACAAAATACATTATATACTGTATTATTTTTATAACCGATATATCACTTTATCATTTGGGGTATAACTTTTGAGCAGAGCCCATGTTAAAGTTCAGTTTATTTGTTTACAGAGCACCAAGGGTTTTGATTGCTGGTGTGTACACAGATAAACTGATTATAGTGGAAAGGAAAGTGAACTTTGAGCGAGATCTCACAATGCAGTAACCGGTTTGAGAGACTTACTGCATTATAGGATTCCGGTCAGGTAAGGATTTAAGTATTTGCCACTTAAGATGTTTGAAAACTAAAACTCCCAGCAATAAAGCATGCTGGGAGTTGTAGTTTTCAAACATCTTAAGTGGCATAGTGCTTTATAGGATAGGGTAAGATATATGGAGGGGCTGTGTTGGATGGTGCTTTATAGGATAAGGTGAGATATATGGAGGGCTGTGTTGTATAGTGCTTTATAGGATAAGGTAAGCAGTTTGAACTGGATCTATTGCGTGATGGGTAACCAGTGGAGGGACAGAGAGGAGAGGCATTAGAGAAGCGAGAAGACAAATGAATGAGCCGGGCAGAGTTGAGGATGGACTGAAGCGGTGCCAGGCTGTTGTTTGGTAGACCACACAGGAGTGTGTTGCAGTAGTCTAGCCGGGATATGATTAGGGCATGGACTAGGATTAGTGACCTTTATATTTAACACTAAGTAGATCGTTGGTCACTTTAGTGAGGGGAGTTTCTGTGGAGTGGTTAGGGCGGAAGCCTGACTGGAGGTGGTCAAAGAGTTAGCAGACAGGTGACTGACCAGGTCAACATAGACACGTCTTTCCAGTAGTTTGGAAGCAAATGGGAGAAGGGAGACAGGCCGGTAGCTGGAAAGAGTGGACGGGTCCAGGGAGGGTTTTTTAAGTATAGGGGAGACCACAGCATGTTTAAATATAGAGGGAAAAATACCAGTGGAGAGGGACCAGTTGAAGAGAGAGTTTAGGGCTGGAATGAAGGAAGATGAGAGAGGGGGAATAAGATGAGAGGGAATGGGGTCAAGGGGGCAGGTGGTGAGATGTGTCCTGGATAGGAAAGATAAGACTCCCTGTTCTGTAATAGTGGTGAAGCTCGTTATGGTACAATTAAAGGAATTAACCAATGAAGGGAGGTTAGCCGGTGCAGTGGTAGGAGTTGGAACCTGTAGGGAGGAGGTAGGGCGCACAGGAAAACCATTTCGGATGTTTTTGATTTTTTCTGTGAAATATGAGGCTATTTCATCAGCCGATAAACAGGGTAACAAACAAGAAAAGAGATGATCAATGCACATTCCTGGGCCCCATATATCATAATATCTGTGCTAGTGCCTTCACTATATCCCCCCCAATCCCATAAAAAAAAAAAAAAAAAAACCCCCAAAACTCAAGCAGCTTTCTATACATCATTAATAGGGTCAGTGCATTTCAAATCTATAAGGCCAGCTATTTGCTGGGTTTAAAGATTCTGTCTTAAAGAGCCGCTATCAGCTTGGTGCATTAAATGAAAGGGCATCTATTGTGAAATAGTACATTGCTCTAATCCAAACATAAAAAAGGTTAGTGTATACTGCCTTATTCCCACCTTCCTCTGTGACTCCGTGTTTGCACACAGTCTGATTTACTGCAGAGCTCCCCACTCCCCCTCCCCTCTCTGGTCATTCCCCCATTCAAATAATCTGGCTGTGAACCAAGCCTGTGAAACAAGCCGCTCATGCGCATTAATCCTCCTACACATCACTCTAACCTTTGTAAACAAAAAAACCCTCCGTATGTAAGCATGTAGAGAGGAAGTCTCTTTGTTGTTCAGGAGATACTTGCAGCATAAGGAGTGGGAGGGGGGTTAGTTAAGAGAGACCCGAGTCCTGCCTTATCACTGCAGCCCGATCTCCTTTTGACAGGCAATAAATGGAAAGCTGCTTCATTCTCCTTCCCTTTACTTCTGTCTTTAACCCAGTATTTGCCAAGCATTTTAGTGAGCAGGATTGAGTAATTGGGAGACTTGCTGTAAAACTTGTGTAAGCCTACATACTACACACTAACATGCTGTTATGGGATTTGATTGACAGCTCAAGCAGGAGTGGTGTATTGAAATCTTGACTACTTTTAACTTATTTATCTCAGGACAGAGGAGGAAACTGAACAAAATACTCTCTAGGGGTTGGGGGGAATTATGGAACACATAGAAAGAAAAATAAAATTACATTTTCCCACTAAAGATGCCCTTTAAAATGGAGAGTTCAGTGCACTTACATATACTTTTAAGGGGAAAAAAGCAGTATTTTTCTACCCTAATGCCCTGAATTATCTGTTGCATTCAGTTAGATCAACTGGACTTGAAGTTTAGTTCTTGAAGACGTTTCGCTAGTCATCCAACTGGCTTTCTCAATTCAGAATGACTTGTACAAGAATCTGTTGGCAATTATGTACCCTGGAAAGTCCCAGTTAGCATATCACAGCCAGGTGTTAGGGACCTTCTGAATGCAAGGTGTGGTTTAAGAGGTGTTATAGGAACGCCCAGGGTAAGGTGTCAAGCGAAACGTCTTCAAGAACTAAACTTTAAGTCCAGTTGATCTAACTGAATACAACAGATATACCATGAACTGGATGAATGAGAACCATCACAAACTAATGACCCTAATCTGCCCAGATTCAGCATTTTGTCTGTGTATAAATAAGTGCTTCTGAAATACTGACTTCCTGTTTGCAGGTCCCCTATTAGAGACCATTATGGTCTTGCCCTTGATCCAGTGCCTGGGTTGATTCAGTTGCTCAGTAAAGATTTGAGCATCTTTGACCCATCCAACAGCCAATCAGTAGAAATAACTGTTAGGAACATTCCAGGGTTGTGTGCATTCTGGGAAGAATAAGGACTGTTACAGAACCCGAAATGTCAGCTCACTAATGTCAATAGCAGGGAATAGCAAGGGTATAAATTCAACTGACTTTTCAAAATCAATCAAAAAAAAGAATATGTAGAATAATTAGCTATGCATAATATAAACTTAGAATGTTAACAATAATGATCTTTTCCACTGAACTTTCCCTTTTAAGCTCAAAGCATTCTGCAACCAAGGAATGCTGGGAGTTGTAGTTTCCAACCATCTGGAGAGCCAAAGTTTGGACACTGGGCCGATGTTTTCTGAACATTGTAATGCCTACTGATCCTTATTGACTTTGCTAGGCCCTGTATTTTAATACACGTTATGGATGTATATTTAGAAAGTTGAAGATTCCAATAAAACATATTTTATTAGAAATATTCATCACAGTGTTCCACTATTATTGCATTTTGATGAGATAGTGTCCAAAATAGTAAATGCTAGCACCACTGTCAAAATAGGACATATCCCAATTCCACTGAAATATTGCTGTCATTTTATTAAATCTCTGTATGTTTTTGAAAATAACATCCTATTAACATCCGCCCTATTAGTTCTTTTTTCTTTTCCTGCAATGCAAGAGGTGCTCATTGTTATGGGAGCAAAAATGGCAAAGATCATAAAAGGAAATAGAATCACAGCCAATGAAGGCCAGGGGTGCAATGACTGGAGAGTCAATGATAACTCATGATGGCCAGGTGTGCAATGACTGGTAGCCAATAAAGTACACAGGTGTGATATCTGGACAGCCAATGAAGGACAGGAGTGCAATGACTGCACAGTCAATAAAGGACACGGGTGCGATGTCTGGACAGCCAATGAAAGACGGGAATGCAATGACTGGACGGGCAATGAAGGACAGGGGTGCAATGTGGTAGCCAATAAGGTACGGGGGGGGGGAAGACTGGACAGCCAATGAAGGACAGGCGTGCAATGACTTGACATGCAATGAAGGACGGGTGCAATGACTGGTAGCCAATGAAGTACAGGGGGGAATTACTGGACAGCCAATAAGGGACAGGAGTGCAATGACTGGACAGGCAATGAAGGACAGGGGTGCAATGACTGGTAGTCAATGAAGTACAGGGGGAATTACTGGACAACCAATGAAGGACAGGAGTGCAATGACTGGACAGCCAATAAAGGACAGTGGTGCAATGACTGGCAGCCAATGAAGTACAGGGGTGCAATGAATGGATAGGCATTGAAGTACAGGGGTGCAATGAATGGACAGACAATGAAGGACATGGGTGCATTGACTGCACAGCCAATGAAAGACAGGGGTACAATGACTGGAAAGCCAATGAAAGACGGGTACAACGTCTGGACAGCCAATGATGGACAGAGGTGCAATGACTGGCAGTCAATGAAGGACAGCGGTGCAATGATTGAACAGCCAATGATGGACAGGGGTGCAATCACTGGACAACACATTAAGGACAGGGGTGCAATGACTGGACAGCCAATGAAGGACAGGGGTGCAATGACTGGACAGCCAATGTAGGACAGGGGTGCAATGATTGGACAGCCAATGAAGGACAGGTGTGCAATGATTGGACAGCCAATTAAGGACAGGGGTGTAATAACTGGACAGCCAATGAAGGACAGGGGTGTAATGACTAGCAGATCATTGGTTCCTATTATACTGATTTCTGCTGTAGTTGTCTGCTGTAAGTGAGCTGATTTGTATAAAAGATTAAAGGGTAACTGTGGTCTCGAATTCTTCCAAATTAGTAAGAATTATATAAAAAGCCTTCCATCACACCTTCAAAACAAAACCTAAATTACATCTCTGGATAAAAATTGTGAGAAGTTATTACTGGAAAGGTTCAGCAATGTAACTTCCTGCTTTCATCCATGTGACCAGCTTGTAGTCATGTGATCAGCCTCTGCCTGCATTAATAGGCTCCTCTTCTCAACGATTACCCAAAGTTGAACTTTTGAAACAACCACTAAACATCAAGAAGCAGTTCTTTAAAATGTTCCCTCTGTTATCATTCATAAAGTTTCATATTAAACTTTGTTTAATTCTTTGTGCCAAACATATATCTTACATCCACATATCATACTGCGGGTCAAACGCAGATTAACAGAATATCTAATAGATGCGACCAGATGCCAAATGCAATCTAAATGCATTGTCATAGGCTCTATTTTCATACAGTACGTATTCCAATCCTCATTCCCCATGTGGAAATAGACTGGGGCTTTTTATGGCTAAAGCAATGATTTTCTTTTTAACTACATTGCTGAAATTTTCGTTCCAAGAAGTTAGTAATATTATGTGATTGCCTATCCTATTGTTCTCCCATATAACTACTGCACAGTATGTGCTTTTATTGAATAGTCTCCCATTCAATACAACTTCAATTTTACACTTCATATCCTTTATCTGAACACGTCCAAACAATTAAGTCTAAACAAGTAAAAAAAAAAAAACTATATTTACACAGCGTTCCCTTCAGCTCAGAGCAGAGGCAGAGATTTCCTGCCAATAATATATTTATTAGCACATTTGTTTGCTTTCCAGTATAAAAATCCCCAAACGTGCAGTATATTGTATTTCCTATATCAAACCACCTGTCTGCATATTCCAACAATACCAAAGATTCATTTCTATAACATTAATAAATGTGCCATCTGGGAATACTTTGTTATTAGCCAGAACCTTTGACTCAGACAAAGTTGCTTATTTTGTGTCATCCCCCCAACTCCACCTTGTTTGATAGGACAGAAAACATACTGCATGTATCTATCCTAGGGAGCAGCATTGCTATGGAGCGTTTTATGAAAGGGTTAACTCTGTTTAAAGATGAGTGGATTCCATCTGCCACTGTGAGGTGTGAGTAGCTAGAGTGAAATTGAACTGTCAAGTAGACATATACTTGTCACTGTTTTAAAATTATGGGAACCATAAATGTTTTTGGCAACAATGGCAGAACTTCAAAGCATAACGATAGGAATCGGATACTCTCTGTGCAGCACATAGTTGCAATATGTCTTACGATAAGATGTTCCAGTTATTGTACAGTGTGTTGATTCATGTTATAGGTAATGCAGGAATATGACATTCTTGACCCTTACCGAAAGTCGTTTAATCCAACAAAACGGTCTAAATCAAGTATGGAATAAATCCCTGTCTTCTCTGCAATAAATAAACCTATTTAAGGAACTGAATTGAAATCTTTACAATATCTCACTCTGACTATCATAGTCTGAAATTTTTGGACCCTCTTTCCTGAATATACAGGGCCCACCATACAAACACTATAAACAACACACGGAATGGGCCCCATTAAAGTTTTACTGGGGGGCTCTAGGTAATTCCTGGTTATTATATTCCTGCTACTAATGTTATAAAGCTGGTTGTACTAAATCAGAGATTCTAAAATCCTGCAACCAAACTAACTGAGTGGAGATCAGTATTAGAGATGGCCGAACTATATAAAGTTTGGTCCGTTTTCGAACTTCAGAGAAAGTTCGAATTCGGACCCATTCAAGTCAATGGGGGAGTGATTTACAGCTAAACTAACAATAGTAACTTACCGTATATACTCGAGTATAAACCGAGGTTTTAAGGCTTTAAAAAAAGCCTGAAAATCTTACCTCTGTTTATACTCGAGTCAATCTTCCTCCTACCTTGTCCGCCGGCCGCGCGATCCGCATCCTCGGTGAGCATCCGGATGATGTCACTACCCGGCACCTCTCACTTTGCGGCGCCAAGTAGTGACATCATCTGGATGTGCACCGAGGATGCGGAGCGAGGAGCGAGCGGCCGCCGGACAAGGTAGGAGAACTATACCATACAGGGACACCAGGGCAACATCATAAGTGGCAAATACTTACAAATAAGAGTAAAACCTTCTTTATTTGTGCATATGTATGCACAAAAAAAGGAGGATTTACCCCTATCTTTTTCTCCTTTTTTTAGCTAAAACTAGGTACCTCGGTTTATACTCGGGACGGTTTATACTCGAGTATATACGGTACTGTAAATGGCTGTGGCACCTGGGAAATGGTCTGGGGAAGATGTCACTATCTCCAAAACTTGTTAAAACACTTCCTAAGTCAGGCGGGCAATTGTCGGGTTTTGCGCAAGCAACATTCGACGATACATTTGAGGATTATCGAACGAACGATCCTTCCTGTTAGCGAACGGTCCTTCCTTGGCTTAGCGAATGAATTGGATAGTGTTGTGGTTAAAGGCACTGCCTTTGACATGAGAGACCAGGGTTCAAATCCTGGCTAGGGGCAGCTATACAAATGTTTGGATTATTATAATACCCTAGTAATATAATGACCATATAATAAACTAGTAATATAATAAACATATAATACCCTAGTAATATAATATAGTTATTATATTACTAGGTTATTATGGTTATTATATTACTAGGTTATTATATTACTAGGGTATTATAATATAATAACCATAATAACCTAGTAATATAATAACCATATGATAACCTAGTAATATAACAATATTATATTACTAGGGTATTATATGGTTATAATATTACTAGGTTATTATATGGTTATTATATTACTAGGGTATTATAATAATCCAAATTTTGTATAGCTGCCCTCAGCCAGGATTCGAACCCTGGTCTCCCATATAGTAATACAATAACCATATAATGACCATATGATAACCTAGTAATATATCATCCATATAATGTAGTGGCTGGATAGTGTACTGGTTAAAGGCTCCACCTCGGACATGGGAGACCAGAGTTTGAATCCTGGCTGGGGGCAGCTATACAAATTTTGGATTATTATAATACCCTAGTAATATAATAACCATATAATAAGCTAGTAATATAATAACCATATAATAACCTAGTAATATTATAACCATTTAATACCCTAGCAATATAATATTGTTATATTACTAGTTTATCCTATGGTTATATTACTAGGTTATTATATGGTTATTATATTACTAGGTTATTATGGTTATTATATTATAACCTACCCCTGTAGTGGATTTCTATGGGAGGAACTGTAAGATTATAGCCTTATAATCTTACAGTTCCAGGACGAGAAGGAAACCAGAAGCCACAAAGGGGTAGGTTATAATATATAATGCACCCAAACTGTAAATTATAAGGATATTAGAAGTCACCTTGGAGTTCCGTGCCCTGTATAAAAGGTACTCGGCCTGCGGCCTCGTGCTTTTATATGGTCACGGAACTCCTCTGTGACTTCTAATATCCTTATAATTTACAGTTGGGGGTGCATTATCCACTATATAATACCCCAGTAATATAATAACCTAGTAATATAATAACCATATAATAACCATATGATAACCTAGTAATATAATATTATATTACTAGGTTATTATATGGTTATTATATTACTAGGGTATTATAATAATCCAAATATTTGTATAGCTGCCCTTAGCCAGGATTCGAACCTTGGTCTCCCATGTCAAAGGCACTGCCTTTAACCACTACACTACATTCTAGAGTTAGTGAACGGCCCATAAATTCAATAATTATCGTAAATTTGATAATTATCGAATTTACGATCGAAAGTCCAAAAACATCGAAAATCTGGGTCTGGGATAGTTCGAGAAGTCCGAGTCCCCTCGAACTCAAATTTCGGCTTGAAGTCGCGCTTGGGTTCTAGTCCATCCCTAATCAGTATTGAGCAGAGTACAGACAAACTCTAATAGGGAATGCGCTGTAAAGGGCGCTATCACATAAATTACAAGAAAAACCTACACTACCCAGTGTTATAAACTATTTGGAAAATGTGCAGTGCACCCGGTGTAATAACATTTAGTTCACTTTTGCAGTGAAATTACCATCACTAGATTTGAAGTGCAACAAGTGGTGTTGCTTACCTTACTGCACCCCTGCAATGATTCAAAGTTTGCACATTGCTAACTGCATAGAGGGAGTAAGATCAGGTAAGCAACGATGGGAGCGTTGTATTTCACCGTAATTCTTTAATGGGCATGTCCCACCCTTAAAATATAAAACAGGTGACTTCTCAGTTGCAGTAGCAACCCCAACTGCTACAGTATTTCTGACCAGATATTTAATGATACGTTCTCTTCCATCATGGCAAAGGTATCTGCCTCCTCCTTCTGCTCAATGTGCTTTTTACAAGCTTAAGCATGTGCAGTGGAGGCAGCAGGGGAAACAGCACTCAATCATTGGTTGTGATGTCAGCAGTCATGGAGGAAAGGTGCCAGCTTACTCTGCCAGAATGGGAACAATAACTATACTTAAATGTCTGGTTAGTAATACCTTTAATTTGTGCTGAATATATCAGTTGAGGTTGGAGGCAGGTAAGCGATATGAGACCAGTTTTTTGTTTTAAGGGTGGACATGAGCTTTAAAGGTTACAGCAATATTTCCATGCATGGGAAAGTGAATATTTGCATTAGATTAAAGGTAACTCGTTCTTTCAAATACACTATTTCTGTGTATCTGTTGTATTCAATTAGATCAACTGGACTTTCTTTATTTTCACATAAAATAAACCAAGCCTAAATAGAGGTGGGGGGTTCGACACCAACTGTCTGCCATGTACAATGCTGTTTTGACACCTTACTCTGGGCGTTCCTATAACACCTCTTAGCCACTATCCAATCACGCCCTTAACACTTGGCTCTGATATGCTAATTGGGATTTTCCAGGGTACATAATTGCCAAAGATTCTTGTACAAGTCATTCTGAATTGAGAAAGCCAGTCGGATGACTAGCGAAACGTCTTCAAGAACTAAACTTCAAGCCCAGTTGATCTAATTGAATACAACAGATATACCATGACCTGGATGAATGAGAACCTTCACAAGCACTATTTCTGTGAAACATTTAGAAAATAATTCTATTTTAAATGCTCACATGTAGTTTATGGCTCACACTCCACAATAGCTTCAGAAAGCCAACTTCCAAAGGGAACATCTGCTGTGTAGGTTCTTCTGCAAACTTCTTTTATCCCCCTTGTTATTGGGTTTTAGTTTTCAGAGCAATGAATAAACCTAAATCACCTCTGATAGTTACCAAATGAAACATGCTATGTAAATAAATTACCCATACAAAGTGCTGTCTGGGACACATTGATAGGTAAAAAGTGGACTGAAAGCCTGCAGTTCATTTACTTGTATGACAGGGTTCTTTTTTCTTGGCAGTCTGCTATTTTCAGCTAAATAACATGTAATATTATTTCAGGTGGCAGACAAATCCGCATCATTTTTGCACAGTGCTTTGCATTTAGGAAAATCAATAATTTTTTTCTCTGATTGATGTTATTTTTGCCTGACCAAGGCAGCTTCAATACTTATTGAAAGGAAAGAATAGCAGCAAACAATCTACATTGTACATCAATAAAAGGAAAATCAGATGGGCTTCTAAACCCAATTTCTTTGATTTTTTTCATCTTCTGAGTTTAAAAAGTCCAAAAGGCATACAGCCATCCATAAAAACAAAACTGAATTCTACATTATATTTCCCAAAGGTGTAACTGTTTAATAGATGTGATCTTATGGGCCAAAAAGAAAACCAAGCTACATGCAGTAAGGCCGACAGATCACATTGGTATCTGTCAGCACACATGCGGTAGGAAACCTCACACACCATACTCAAAGTATGGTGATCGGTCAGCCTTTGCGCCCATACACAGAAAGATCAGATCGTCTCTTTTTACTAAAGTGAAGAGATACTGACGGATATTTTACCGTCTTTCCTGACCGACCTTACTGCTGAATATGGTCGTTCATCGGCACTGCAGTCGGTTGGGGAACAGCACCAACACACTGACGATAATGGGTAAATCCCATTGTTCCCCGATGGTATTTACACATTCTTGTTAGTGTGTATGGCCACCTTTAATGTAACATACATGCCTGTAGAATTAATTGGCTTCATGAATGTAAATAAAGCAGATTAATTCATAGATTTATTACTTTAAATAAACATTTCAAATATATTCTGTAACGTTTGTAAAACAGGGCCTTGACATTCCCAAAAGCTCTGATGCTGAGGCCTACAGACCTCCCCATGTTTGATAACTGGTGGAGCAGGACACATGGCAGAGAATGGGCAGGAAAGTGACAGGAAGCCTCATGCTTTAGGGTATAAAAGGGTAATGCACTGTGAGCCTCTATCAGGACCACCTCTCCCATGAGGCAGAGTGAACCTTTTGACTCAGGTGGCAGGCATCAGTACAGAAAAAAGCAAGAAGTGCTACAAAAGTCCATTGCTTTCAGAGTATGTACCCATGTGTGTCTCTCCTCTCCCGTGTGTGCATCACCTGGAGTAAGTTTAAACTTTTATACGTACCAATTGGGCTCAGGTGCCAAAAGGTCTAGAAGCACGATATCAAAGGAAAAGGAATCCAGGACAGCATTAAATATGCTAACACACACAGTGTTTTATTGGCACAAGATGTTTCGAATGTAACTCTTTGTTACTGAAAAAGAGTTACACTCGAAACATGTTGTGCCAATAAAACACTGTGTTAGCATATTTAACACTGTCCTGGATTCCTTCTCCTTTGGTATCGTGTATCTATTGAATTCCTAGAGTGGGAACCCGTGAATCCTTGAATCAGCGTAAGTAGAATTTGTGAGGATGCCTAACCTCTATTATAGGTATAGAAGCACCCCTGGCCACTATAGTACTCTGGTGCAATTGCATTCCCATTGTAACAAGAAGATAGTGAGATCATGACTTAACTTTATTACACCTGTTGCATGAAACACGTCAGGATTCTCCTCCATGTATCTTGGTTTTAAATGTCGGCAATAAAGGCTATTTTTAAAGCTACTACAGGACTGAGTTTTGGTCCATTTCTTCTTCTATATAACCTGTTAGCCACCTGAAAAATAGTCTTAAAGTCATGCTAAACTATATTTTGTAAATATGACTTAAGCATTATGGCACTTAGAATATTTGCAATGTAATTTTAACAAAAATATATCAATAAAATCTCAATACAAGCAACTAAATTAAATAATGTTTCCAGAGTCATCGGGAAAATATTTTAAACTCCTTGTATAAATACATATAGGGGGTCATACATTCCCAACACTGGGGGGGGGGGGAAGCAATTCAGCTCAAGAGCATTAAGAGACTTCTCACAACAGGTTTTCCCCAGTAAAAGATTTGTTCTATCTGGTTTGGGGGAAAAATGATAAGGAATATTTTCAGCTAGAAATGACAGTTTTATGGAAATTACTAACTGGAATGTTGATATAAGTTGAGGTATGAGAAGACAGCTGAGATATATTGCAGGGCTTTATAAGGCGTTATTTTCTGTGCATATACAGTTAAAAAAATGTTTGTATAATTCCCCCACCAACTCAAAATTGAATTTTCAATCCAAAAACGAGCAGTGATTAATGTGAGGCCATCCTGCCTTGGATTTGGCTGACCTAGTGAGGCCTGTTTACATTAGTTGGTTTACAAGGGTGATATCAGTTTAGAAATGAACTACCACGAAGATTAAAATTAATTCTTCCTCACTTTTGCTAAAATTAATTCTTCCTCACTTTTGCTATGGTCTGTTATTAACGGTCCATGTCACACACAACTATATTACAGATAAATAAATATATAGAATGTGTTAATGTAAAGTGCTAAGCCTTCTCATGTGCTTTGCTTTTACTAAGTGTATTCTCCAAATCTAGTGCCTGTAAATCACATTAAAGAGAATCCTATTACAAAGACATGCAGCTCTAAACACCTTTTTGGTTCAGGAGATATTGTTGTTAAAAGCCAAAGCAATGCTTAACGCAAATTCTTGTGTAATACTCATGTAACTCTTAACATTAACCACAGGAACACAGAAAACTACATATGTTGGAATCAGTCTTTTTAATAACTAATATGAGACATTTACCCTGTAAGCACATTGGTATTTGTGTCTGTACACATTGAAAATAATCCCTGGAACACAAACAATCAAAAAAACAACTAGAATGTCATGGAAAAATAAACAATATTTGGAGGCCTTGAAGCTAATTGTTTCCTTGAGGATGAAATTCTAAAACTGGAAACAGCTAAAGTCCAATGTTCCTTTTATAATACGAACTATAAGATAACGTACATGTAAAACTCACTACCGAAATATGAAAAACAGTAGAGATGTTCGAAACCGTTGACTTTAGTTCCGAAATGTTCTAAAAGTTAAGAAAATTCAAAAATGAACACAACCCCCCTTCAGTAGTGGGTATTTCTCATATCTATGAAAGGTTTTAAAAAGAAAATAGCAGGAGTCAAGTTGGACTTGAACGCAACACCAACGGCAGCCAGCTGCATTTTAGGCTTTTATTGAACAAGTGAGCACACACTACATGATCATTGTCCTTTTTCAAGTGTCACTTGAATAAGGACAATGATCCGAAACATGTAGTGTGTGCATCACTTACTCAAAAAAAGCCTAAAATGCAGACGCTGTTGGTGTTGAATTTAAGTCCACCTTGACTCCTACTATCTTCTATTTAAAACCTTTCATTGTCAGGTACTCAGGGCAGAGTACACAGGTATATAGATGCCAGCCGCCCTTGTGAAAGTGTAAGGGACATTCTGAATAATTTTTCATATCTATATTTATGTGTGGGATTTTAGCAAGTGTTTAAATCATAGGGATTAAATAAGTAGTGCAGTCATGTGGACATTTTTGGTATTTGTGCTGCTTTCATATACAAATGTTTACCAAACGCACTCCAGAGGACTTGTAACCAACTGAGTCAAATCTTCTATTGTTCTACTCGTCACAACTAGCAGCACTCCAACAGTGTTACAAAAGGTATCCCTAAGAATTTAAGACACCTTCTTCATCAGACATAGTCTTACATCGAGGAGTTTAAATAACCCCTTTAGGTTTTATACATTAGTCCATTTTGAATATCTTTGCCAGAAATCTAAGATCTTCACTATAAGCATGTTTCCTTGTAGGTCATGCGCCCAGTATTTTTAAGTGATCAAGCCAGATATGTTTTACCAACCCCAAATAAGGAAGAAATTTGTCTTGAAGGAATATTATACTTGGAATTCCAAGTTTGCCATATATTGTATCATCTATCTGGACTATTGTATGTGGGCGAGACGACTCAGGCTGTAAAGTCAAGAATCTCACAACATATATCGTCCATTAGGACCAGCAACAATAAATTACCTTTCCTCGAACAGTTTTTTGAGATTGGGTAATACAGACCAACAATTAAAATTTTTGGTGTTTGAATCTGTCCCCATCCTTAGACAAGGGGATGTTCGTGAACTTAGATAAAAACAGAGGGAAGTGTGGTAGGTTCATACACTGGGATCAATCCACCCTAATGGTCTGAACAGAGACTACAATCTATATTTACTTTCATAGAAAAGTTTGTGGACAGGGTCTTTATTTGCCTTTGGTATTATTCATTCTTGTCTAGATGCATGGAACATATATGTAAAAAAAATACTATTTGAGATTGTTGTAATTGGTTTTGATAATACCGTATACCTATGTATGTATTTACCTGTGAAGTGTAACATAGATAGATTATATTTTCATGTAGAAAGATGTCACTTCCATTCATACCTGTTTTAAGGGGAGGGACTTCCTTGTGTAATACATATTTTTGTATTTGTATCAAGTCTTCAAAAAACGGTTCTATATTCATTTTCTTTCTTGCTTGAAAATAACGTGTTAAAGGTTTCTCTCCAGCATTGAAGGTTTTAACATATTTGTAAGGGATGTCATTAAAGGTATATACAATTTATGCAGAGCTACAGTAGGAATTTACCTGACTCAAGCACAATAGGGGGGAGATTTTTGAGCTATTGCTCTGGGTAAATTTCCCCTTCCTAATTTTATAAACTTATAGCTGGCAAACCGCATACTGAATTCCTTGCAGTGTGTCTTTTGCGATACCGGTGCAGACAATAGATGAGTTAAAGTTAAGCGAAACAACACTGAATAGGTTAGTGCGAATTTAACACCAAAAATCTGTGCACCACCCTGTAAATATGGACCTATGGGTTACATGTACTGCAGGTACATTTAATAGAAACTGTGTTTATCTTTACACATATCCTGCTATACACGATAGACGAAATAACTAATTTATTATTCCAGTAAACAACTTTAGATAATAAATTTAATGTGCTTCGTGTAAAAATCATTATAGTCCTTATCCTTGATTGACACTCTAAATAAGATCTGCAATACAAATTGAAAGTCAACCAGTTGTTCATGCCCAAATTTCTCAACTTCCAGAAGAATTCTAGATTTGATTTCATGTACAGTAATGTATGTGTCTCAAATTCATAACATTCATGTACAACACCTTTCTACAAACTTACACTGGTCAAATTTCACTTTAATTTTGGACCAATAAAACCACAGTCTATGTTGGTAACCTAACCTATTAATTGGATATCTGGATTTTGTATATTTGCTCTATATTGAATTAGATTTCTTCAACTAACGTGCATATATTTCCCAGATTTCTATCCATACAAGTTACCTTTACACACACACCTTCTGGTATGCTTTGTACCACTGTAGGTCAACCTGATTCTAAGCCCATCTAATCACCCATCTAAACACCCATTTGTATGTGGGTAGAATGTAAAACCTGTGCATATAAATTACATACAGTATGTACAACTTTGTATTGGGTTTTAGGTAGATTATCACTGCAAAAAAATCTGAATATCTGAGGCTATTTGGTCATTGTCTTAAAAAATCATAACCAGTGTTGGTAATTTTATGATGGTTCTCGTTTTTTCGATAACCAAACTCGCTACCATTCATAACTTCTAAATATATCTAGATCTATCATTACAACCCATTGTCAAACCCATTATTCAATAGAAGGATCTTAAAATCATTGGGGGCAGTTACCCCTGAGCCCTGGAAAACACATTTTACTGTCTCCATATATTCCCCTGTACAGGGTTGATTAAGCAACAAACTAGCTTTTGCACATTATTATTTCACCTTCAAATACAGGCTATTCAAAGTGTCCTCTACTATATCATTTTAATATCTGAGATTGTTATGAAATTCATACATTTACTTCAATTCTAATTCATTTTTACTTGAAATGTTTAACCCCCCACACACTAACATAGAGAAATCAAGTAGATCTTATAACATAGAACACATGTATCTAAATTTAACACTAGCTATTAATGTCAAGCTCAAGGTCTGGATATATGTGCCAGCTCGTGCCTGCTAACAATCACAAACTAATCACTCTAATCATTCATTCTCTCATAATACACACACAAACAGATAGTGCCATACATGGAAGCATTTGAAGTGATGTGTATGACATTGGGAATTGCTTTGGAAGTGGACTACACAAACAGTGCAGACTTCTTGATTGATATCCATTTGTAAGCTGCCAACACCAATTATCTTTTTCTTACAATAATTGAAATATACTGTAGTGCTTACATGCTCCAAATGTTACTTTAATTTTATTTGTTTTCTTCCTCACTCTCTCTTTCAAATAGGTGAATTATACTACAGAAAGAGAATTCCAAGAAGTTTATCTGCAAGACCAAGAGAAAAATAAAGATTTTGTTAATGTCTTAATTTCTAATAAGACTTGACAACATATGTACTTTGTTTACAAAGATATTTTTGTTCTATGAAAATAAAAGACTACTGTCGAAATGTTGTTACCTAGGTCTGTGATTAATGGCTATTAGTGGGCAGGAGTATTTCAGAAAATATAACATAAGCTGTGAGGTAGCAATAATGGCAATTCCTATTGGGTAGTAGACATCTGCCATTTTACACTATTTGACAGAAAAACAGAAACAGAAAAAGTGTCACACAACAAAACATCTAGTTGCCATAAATCAAACAAAAAGATGCATAAAAAGGGAACTGCAGATTTCCATGAGTATAGTTTTACCTTTGTGTTCTGTAATACATTTTTTTTTACAGGTAATAACCCATAATTAATTTCTCCTCGTAAAAGAACCAACAGGTAATATCATATAGCAATGATGCTAAAGCCAGAGTTTAAAAAAAGAACCACAAATAATAAGGAAGAGAAAGTATTGGACTAATATATTAGCTTTATAAATGTTTCTAAAGGTTGATTATTTATAAATTCAAAACCAATACATAATTCCAACAGTTTACTGTTTGTAATATATACATACACAAGTTAATGAATGCTGATTATCTACCTAAACCAATTAGTATTTGTTCTGGTGTCCTGCTACGGTAGATATAGGTCAAGTAAATGTCATCTGCTGTCACTGTCTTTTCAAAAGACAAACACTGTACATTAACTGACAATTTAAAAAAAAGGAAAACATTTTAATCCAATAAATATGGAAAATGTTTAGCATTTAAATCCAGGACAATATATTCTTCTTGCTTTGTGTCTTTTGTTAGGTACTGTAATGATTGGAGCAAGTGTAACTAATCGTGTAGGAGGCAAGTCATGTAGAGGATTACAAGCTTCCGCAACGTGTTAGGTCATTGTTTCCCCAAATAGTGTGCCAGGGCACACTGGTGCCAGAGGTGTGCCTTTATATTTTTATACTGAAATATTTATACTTGCCTAATTTTTTTGTATAAAATATAAATTGCAATGAATACCCGAATATATTAAAAACAATTTGTACAAAGTGTTTATTGTTTCAAATTAATATACAGTTTACGTATGTAAGGTATTTTAAATTTCACATTATGAACACAGATGTCCGCACCATAAACTTGCATTGCCAAGAATGGCACAATCTAAAAAGGTTTGAGATCCTTTATATTAGGCACTTAATTTAAAGATCAGAGAAGTGTAATTTTGTATATGCATTTATTTATTAATTATTTTATACACTTTATTGCAGAGACTTAATACAGTTAATTTTCTTCTGACCTATCAAAATCTGGATCAAGAGGAAGTCTAAAGGTGCCCATACATACAGTTTACCTGCAGACCGATTCCGTAACATTCAATCATTTTACGAGGAATGGCCTTTACGGGTCTTTTTTATGACCTACAAACGATCGCAAAATGAATGGTAAAGGCTGGACCTCTTGATTGTATGATGTCCAGAAAGGCGGTTCCTCGGAAATTGATTGAAAGTCGCAGGATTGTTTTGCAGCTAAGCTGTAATGTATGGGCACCCTATTGCTCAATATCCAGCCAATCCATTGAGATACAGGTCTTGTGTCCATATATACTGTAGCTTCTTCTGTTTTTATTTTAATGTATGATTTCATTTGTCAAGGAAAAGCCATAAAATAAGAAAACATACAATAATCCTGCACATGAGTACTCTTGACATTTGATAAATATGCATGATCCATGCTAAGAGACTTAATTTGTCATGCAAGCAAACGCATTTGTGTGCAAATTAAGTAATTAAATAATTTCTAACACATTGAGTGAAAAACCAAGACACATGGTTATGAAACTCCCCCTACTGTAGCTTCCTATGCAGTCAGTCTGTGTACAGAAATAAATGAATATGCAAGTAGAATATTGTTATGTTAGGCATCACAGAATGAATGTCAAGTCTGTTTTTCTTGTTTCATTGCATAAAATAATTAGAATAAACCTGACTTCTGTGAAACGCAGTTGATTTCCTTATTAGACTAATTTCATACAATTGGATTTCTGTTCCTGAGTCTTGTATCTTTCTTTTAGCTGCCATGGTTTGTCCAGGTTAATTGTACATTGTGATCATGATATTTATTGCGAGTATAATACTGAGTAGGGACAATGGCCAACATAAATAAACAACTTATGGGGTGAATTGTGCCAAATGTTGTGCAATAAAGGCTTAGAAGAATAGAGAAATTTTTATCCAGTATAACTATGAGATCAGTAATATTTAAAGGGACAGTTCAGTGGAAATTATCAATATTTGTTAAATTGTTAGTTTGTGTAATCCCTTTCTATGTTATTTTACATATTTTCTTCCAATTTGACAAATCAGTTGATTTCATGCCCTTTGCTGTTCCCTGCTGTTGATATTAGTGAGCTGACATTTCAGATTCTAATGGTCCTTCTTCTTCCCATGATGCACCACATCCTTGGAATGTTCCTAACAGTAATTTCTACTGATTGGCTGTTGGATGGGTCAAACATGCTCAGATCTCTACTGAGCAACTGAATCAACCCAGGCGCTGGGTCAAGGGCAAGACCATAACGGTCTCTAATAGGGGTCCAGCAAACAGGAAGTCAGTTTTTGGTTGCATTTATTTATATACAGACAAAATGCTGAATGGGCAGGTTAAGGTCATTAGGATGAAAAAATACTGATCTTTTTTCTGAAAAGCACATGTATTAGCACTAAACTTACCCTTTAAATAGATATTGTAGATGCATATGTTCTGTTTATGTTTTACAGCTTTCTACCACTATGAACATATACAGGGCATTTATATTAACTATATATTTATACACTACAAATTTCTGTAGTGTAAAAAGATAATGTTCTGACCACAGGCTCTTTTTCTAGTGGAAGAGGGAAAATAGACTGAAAAGTTGCTTAGAAACGAAGGTTTGGAGATTGCAAGGTCTGAAGTTTATGCAGTCACTGCGATGTCCATATAGAAAAAGAAATAAAAGGCAGTATATTGAACAATAAGTTTGTGTAACATTTTTTTAAATCTTACAATGGAATGTCAATGCTTGCAATCCCACATCAAGACCAATGAGAAGTGGAAAATGTTAAGACATTAGTTCCTTTAGTATGTTACCTTGATACAATGATTGACAGAAGCAGATTGCACGGCTATATATTTTGAGAAATAACGTAATAGAAGTAATGTAAATATCCATGCAGTTAAAATAAATTCTTGCTTTTGGAATAATGGGTATATTAACAGTGATGTAGTCGACACGTTCATTCTCATTAATGGCAAGTTCCCACTCATATATTAGTCATCAGTATTTTCCAATTACAAGTACATTAGCATTCTAGCTTGGGGCTAGGACTAAAACACTTATTGAGTAACATCCAGATCTCTTATCACACATGGCCTGCAATTTTATGAATGACAAACTTATGAGCAATTTTTAATTTGTATTTCATGTTTTAGGAGCCAATATGGCAGCACTAACTTTTAAAGCAGCATTGCAAATGGAATTGTCAGCACTCCACTCCCACAACGTGTCTTCCTCTTCAGCTCTGTTTGTGTCTTTTACTTCTAATGGTGTGCGCATGCTCTTAGGTCTTCCACACGTCCTCTTCTGGTGCCGGCTATTCAGGAGCGCAGAGGTGCTTCCTCTTTTACCTCTCCTACTTAATACAATACAATACCATTTGTAGAGCGCCTTTCTCCTAAAGGACTCAAAGCACATAGATATGTTTCAGATCAATTCAGAGGAAAATACAGGTGTTGATAAATGCCAGACTAAACAGGTGGCTTTCAGTTTGGATTTAAATGTTTCCAGGGATGGGGATGTCCTGATTGGGTGTGGCAGGGAGTTCCAAAGTGTAGGGGCAGCATGACAGAAGGCTCTGTCTCCAAACATTTTGAGGTGGACTCTGGGGATGACCAAGTTATTGGATCCTTTTGATCTAAGATTGTGGGTATGTGATGCAGTTGAAGCAAGTCCTTGAGTATCCAGGGCCCAGATTGTGCAAGGATTTGAATGCCAATAAGCTAATCTTAAATAGAATTCTCCATTTTATCGGTAGCCAGTGGAGTGAGCGAATCTTGCAAAAGGGTCTCTAAATCATCAAGCTACTCCTCTGCTTTTCATGGATCATGTCTTGTTTAAATATCTCCTTTGTTTCTTTCTAGTTGCCCAATATTGTGTTTGGCTTGTCTCTCTGTTAGTGGTGTGTTTCTTCTATTTTCCCTTGCTAAACTTGCTTGTTCCCGACTAGGATTCCATTCTGGTTTATAGACTCAACCTCTGGTACCTTACTTAGTGTTCCATATATGACCTGTGTTTGTTTACTTACGGCACTGTTGTCTCATCCTCTGGTACCACGCTTGCCGATCTGTGTATGACCCATGGCCGGCTCCTTGTCTTTGCCTTGTCTTTTTGTCAGACTTATTCCTGTCAGCTTTTTCTGTGGGCAAACATGTCTCATTTTTTTGCTGCATCCCAGCAAAAAGGGACTTATCTATAGGTGAAGACAGCAATGTGAAATTATATATTGGGACTGAAGGAGATTCAGTAGTATGTAAGCAATTTAATTGGATGTGCATTGGGATTCTATTTTGTATGTATATTATATAAAATTGGTCACTAGTTGCATTCATATAAAATATATATATCTAATAAACCTATTCCCTGCAGCAGAGCTACTGGAACTTTTGGTCGTCCTTTCTGGTGGAGGTCCTAATGAGAGCTAGATTCAGCACAGTTCATTAGGTCTATACACTGTACGAAACCTACCACTGTACAACAAAACTGACAGTCTAAAACAATTAAAGAAGAAATCCTATGAATGAATTGAAACCCAGTAACTGAAAGCTACTTCATTAGACTACCTCGTGAATCTAATTGAGAAAATGTTTGAAGTGTGCAAAGCTACTTTAAAGACTCTACAAAATAAACCATATTCTGGTTTATTTAAATTGTTTATTACATAATAACATAGCTGTTTCTTCAACATTTTCAATATTAATCTAGAAAACATAAAAAATAATGAACAACTTTTGACTGGAATAACATAAAAATTAGATTGAGTTAAAGAGTAAATTTGTATAAATCTTGTACCGATCTGGAAATATCTTTTCAAATAAGGCCATACTTTTTTTTTAGATTTAAACTCCGCATTATTTAGATCAATATAATGGCCAACATTTTGATCAGCGTAGCAAAATTGACTTGCCCATAATTTTATGTAATACATTTTACGACTGATTTTGCACTACTCGAATGTAGATCTAGTTGTTTTGTTTTGTTTTTTTTTTGTAAAAAAGCCTTGCCCAATAATTTTACAATCAATATTGCATGGTAATGGAGGTTGAATAAACCATCTAGTCCAATCTATATAGCCTACTCATTAACCCTACCTAGGCAAAAAAAAAAATTGTTGAAAAAGGAAGAATTATTCTCGACTCTATTCCTGGATCAACCAGTACTATATGTATTAATACATGCAATTCTCAATATTTTTTTAGTTTTAGAAACGTATCAAGATTTTTGCTGAACTGCTGGAAGACAACTGCTGGAAGACGGTTCCACAGTTTCACTGTTATCAAATTTACATTTTCAAACCTGAAGATGAAACTTCTTTTCCTCTAATCTTTAAGGATGTCCACGAGTCCTCTGAAATGACCTATTGGGGAATAATGCACCAGAGAGGTTTTTGTATGGCCCATTCATATATTTGTATAAAGTGATCATATCCCCACACAATCACTGCTTCTTCAGTGTTAAAACTCTAACTCTAATCTTCCCGCATAGTCAAGGCCCTCCATCCCCTTATTAATTTAGTTGCCCTTCTCTAAACTCATTCTATTTCCAAGATGTCCCTTTTGGGATTCCAAAACTGCACTGCATATTCCAAATGAGGACTTACAAGTACTTTGCAAAGAGTGAGAATTATGTTTTACTTCCTTTAATCTATTCTCCTCTTTATACAAGACAATATCTTGCTAGCTCTAGACGTTGCTATATGGCTCTACTTGCAACAGCTAAGTCTGTTATCAACTAAAACCTCCAAATCATTTTCCAACAGAGATTCAACTAGCACAGAGCAATTTATAGTGTAGGTGGAACAAGGATTGTTAAAGCCCAAATGTATAACCTTGCAAAAGTAAAGATTTATCAACATTGAATCTCATCTGCTACTCTGCTGCCCATTTTGATCATCTTTCTAGGTCTACTATCAGTAATTGTACATCATTTGAAGTTTTCAAGCTAAGTTCTGCATAGTTTTTTGTCATCAGCAAACAGAAACCTTACTCTTAATACCCACTTTAAAGTCATTTCTAAACAGATTAAATAGAAGTGACCCCAGTACAGAACCCTAAGGCACTCCACTAGATAGATATAGCTCCATTGACCACTACTCTCAGTACACGATCCAAAATCCAATTCGCTAACCATGCACAAATGGTCTTTTCCAGTGCTGCATAGCATCAAAAGCTTTAGCAAAATCCAAGTATACTAGATACTACAAAGATTCCAGTATCCTAAGGCTAGGATTGTCTGGTGTATACAGAGGAAAAAGTCTATCTTTTCATACATTTGGGGTTGGACTTGCTTTGTTCAGCTATCCATATTTAATTTTCTATTTTTGCTAGTTTAATTGCTTTCTTGCATTCCTAATTACAGCTTTTATACAAGTAGGCCTGTTCTGTTCCCTCTGATTTAAACACTTTAAATGCCATTTTCTTTCTTTCCATTTCCCTTTTCACATTACCATTAAGCCCTTATTTTTTTACACTTGTTCTCTAATGGTATAAATGTAATAGTCTAATACACTTTTAAAAGCAGTCCACTTCTGTTCAGTTTCCTTACCTAAGAACATATCATCCCAGTCAAGTAAAAGGTGCAGTCCAAAGTCATACAATTTACAGTAAAGTACAAGAAAATGAAACGCTTTTGTTGAAATAAATTACAACAATTGAAGCTCATGATAACGTATATAGGGAAAATTAAGATTGCAGAATATAAATCAATCCTTGGAGAAAAACAAAGGCTGTTAGAAGAGATTGAATTTTAACAGGTAATGTAATCTATATTTTGTAAGTACATGTTATACTTGTAGACATCCATCAAGCTAATAGGTCAAAAAAATTGTTGTATGAGAAACATGCTTTCTTTAGTGCTGGTCATATCTCGATTGCCACTGAAAGATGAAACATTGTTTCTTATACACCAAAGGAAAAAAGTACATAGTTGTTTGCAATGTTAAGAACCCCAATGGAAATAACATAAAATGAAGATAAGGCTTCAAAACCTGTGAGAAAAATCAATCTGATGGAAAATTGACAAACTTGTTTAACATGTCGGCACAAGATCCAAGAACTGACCCGCAGAGACCTTTACTTAGGCACAACATGAAGTTACTGTCAGTTTTCTTAATCTGCTCAGTTACACAACAGGATCTCAAAGGGGACTTTTTACTAAACATCACGTTAAATTATCCTTGCTCCTTTGAGCTTAAAAAGTTTTGTAGTATGCATGGTATGTTCTTTTAGAATTCTTGGCAATATCTTAGAATTAAATTTAATTTGAAAAAAATTTAATAAAAGATTAAACAGTAAATAATTGGAATGACTAAGTCAGTGGAGCATAGAGTTTCTGTAATTTGTTTGATTTTGTCAATCACTAGGGTTTTTGTTTTACAGATGTTCAGCGACGGATTATGCAGAAGTCCAGTATTTGCAATTTTCATTTTTCTGTGATCAGCACTGTAACTTAATATTTTACACAATGTAAATGTAACAGTGTCCTACCTACAGTATTTGTGGCCTTATATTATTTGAACCTTGTTACTAGAGATGGCCGAACTTCCTAAAGTTCAGTTCGTTTTAGAACTATACAACTTCATTAAAAGTTCATTAGTTTGAAAATGGACCTATTATAGTTAATGGGGAAAAATTGTTTGAAAAGTTCTGATACAATACAGTTAAAATAGCAATGGTAACTTACTCTAAATGGATCTGGGACCTGGGAAATGGTCTATGGGACATGTACATATCATCAAAACTTGTTTAAACACTAACTTTCCTCATGATCATGCATTGATTCATTGCAACGCATTGAATTTTCGACGGTTACCGAAATTCATCACCACATTTGAGGGTTTATTGCCAAATTCGAGGGTTACCGAATGCTTCACTCGAGGGTTATCACTGATAACTATGGAATGTAGCGTTTGCTAACCCTCTAATTCAGTGCTAACCCTCGAATGTAGTATTCGCTAGACCTTGAATTCAGCGATAACCATTTTCAAAAATATGTCTGAGTTTAGAAAACCCAAACATTTGGAGAGACTAAAAAGTCAGGCTCAAACTCAGGTTAGCGTTTTGGTCCATCCCTACTTGTTACTAAATCTATTGCACATTAATTACTAGCCTAAAGTTAGTGATTCTCTTTGAAATGGATTTGAACAACTCCTAATTCAATTTAACAAAATATTTGCAGCTTTCCCCCTCAAACTTTTACATATTGAAGGCAAGAAACACAACTAGCCAAATGTGCCGGTATTATTTTTAAAATGCTGGAATACAGAATATTGTTTTAATCAATGATCAGTCTTCTGACTGGTTGCCACTTAGCATCAGTAGAAGTTACATGCATTTTCTTTTTAATGTTTTTTTTTTCTTTTTTCATTTTTTCCCAGCTTGTGTCTGTATTATTTACACTATTATCATTGTAGCCATGTTGCTTGACAGCAGTATTTGACAGCAGACATGGAATAACATTGACTATCATAAAAACATATTCTTTGAATAGTTGAACAATTGGCTCTCTGATACTCAAAAATATAATGCACTATTATCTGTGTTATTTGAATAATAAAAAGAAAATAATAACAATGGCCAAAGACGAGTCTTATGTACCAAGACGTTTGCCTGGGCTACTAATCTGCATCACCCAATCAGATGTTATCTACTGTAACTGCAGTAGACAAGTAAAAAGCTAAGCATCTAGTATAGTATTTGAGGTTAAAATAAGACATACGTCCATCAAGTCCAACCCATCTAGCAATACCCTCATTTCCTGATCCAGAGGAATGCAAAAAAAAACCACCAAATTTATGAAGGGGGGGAAAGGAGGCCTTACCAATGCTTTGTATAAAGGGAGAATAACATTTTCCTCCCTTGAATCCATACCTCTCTTTATACAAGACAATAGCATGCTGGCTCTAGCTGTTGCTGCCTGGTACTACTTGCTGCCTTTAAGTTTGTTATCCACACCTTTCCAACAGGGATTCACTTAACACATAGCCATTTATAGTATAAGCAGCACAAGGAATTTTAAGTCCAAAATACACCTTACATTTCTCAACATTGAATCTCATCTGACCCTTAGTAACCCAATGTGACAATCTATCTAGATCCCCCTGCAATGACTGCACATCCTTTGAAGTTTTTAATGGTCGACAATGTTTTGTGTCATCAGCAAACAAAGAAACCTTGCTGACAATACCCACTTCCAAATCATTAATAAACAGATTTAATAGAAGCGGCCCCAACACATAACCCCACTTAGCACTTTAGTCCATATTGATGAAGCCCCATTAACAACTACTCTCTGCATCCTATTCATTACCCAATTTCTTATCCATGTACAAATGTGCCTCCCCAGACCAACAGACCTTAGCTTATACATTAGTCGCCTATGGGGGACTGTGTCAAAAGTATACTACATCTACTACTATGCCAGAGACTAAATTTCTACTCACTTCCTCATACAAGTCAAACAAGTTAGTTTGACGAGATTCATTTCTCCTAAATCCATGCTGGTAAATACTGATGTCAGTCCTAGAAACATACTCTAGAATATGTTCCCTTATTAAACTTTCCAGGATCTTCCCCACCACTGAAGTTAAACTTACAGGCCTGTAATTACCCGGCTGTGAATGACTACCCTTTAAGAATATTAGAATAACATCAGCTTTTTTTCCAATCCAGAGGCACACATCCGGACATGAGAAAATCTGCAAAAATAAGAAACAATTGCTTAAATAAAACTGAACTTCGCTCCCTAAAGGTTTGTACACACCTGCAGATGTTTGCCAGACCCCTGAGCCCCAAGCGACCCCCGAGCCCAACGTACACCTGCGAAGAACAGCCGATAGTTGCGCGTGTATTCGTTTGATCTGGGGTCGTTCAGCGATCCGCCTAACGCCCATTCAATGTGGGTGTACGTCGGGCTCAGGCATCTGGCAAACATCTGCAGGTGTATACAAACCTTAAGGACCCGAGGATGTATTTTATCCGGTCCAGGAGATTTATTAATATTAACCTTCTTTAGTTGTTTCTGTTACATATGCTCGGTTAACCAAAGTGCACTTGCATCTTTTATACCATTATTGCTACTATACTCTGATGATATCTGTACTTGGTTCTTCTATAGTGTCTACAGAGGGGGAAAAAAAGACATTTGCTTTATCACCATCCTCCGTAACTAACTTATCCCCATTAATTCATCTTCTTACTATTAATATACTTAATATATTAGTGATGCTTTTTTCAGCTATCCTAACTTATTAATTTTAGCTAGTTTGATTGCTTTCTTACACTCCTTGTTACAGTTTTTATAATCCCTAAAGGCCCTTTCTGTCCCCTCTAACTTAAAGGTTTTAAATGCCTTTTTCTTCCTTTCCATTTGGCTCTTTACATCAGAATTCAGCCACATGGGCACAGATTTCTTTTTTTTACCTTTATTTCTCAAAAGGTATAAATTGCTAGAAATCCCCTTAAACACAGTCCACTTCTGTACCTTTACCTGATAATACCTTATCCCAGTTAACATTCTGATGAGCTACATTTAACCATGGGTACTGATGAGTTAATTTGATGAGTTGCTGCTAATTGAAAGCACAACCAAAAGTTTTTTTCTCTCTCTTTCTCTTACAGTTGTTTCAAATATTTAAATTCTGATGACCAGCAGTATTGCTCCTTGTCTAATCTGAGGATAAGCTTACTACCTGAAAGCAAACCAGGATAAAGTTATGCTTCAACTTACTTTACACATGCCAGGTCCATATAAAATAAGCATTCTGAATATAACTGTCATTCAATGTTACAGGGTGTTAGTAGCACTCCCTTAAATGATCTCAAACATTAGGTGATTGGAGCAAGAAATGGAATCAGTGGGATATGACACTATTATAGAGTCAATGATAAAAAGCTTCAATAAAACTTAGTTTGAAGAAATATGTATCTGAATCTAGCAAAATCTAGGCATTTTCTACCACACATCAAGTCATTGTAAGGTTCTATACATAATCACATCCTTGTGTAATAAATGACCAAACCCATTCACAAAACAGCTGTCAGTGTGTTCTTCTCAGGGATTGACTCCACATCTTGCAATAAAACTTCATGCATTTGCAGCTCCTTTAGCATTTCCAGCATTTCAATAGAATTCACATAATTAGCTTAACCAAATTAATTATTTAACATTAAAGCTGCCCCAAGAGCTTGGCTGCAAAGGAGGGACCAGGAGCACTCTAGCTGGGCTCACCAAACATATTTTAGGCATATTTTTGGAGATACCCTTTAATGTACATTTTTTTTTTCAAAATAGACAAAGCCAGTAAATACAATAAAAATGAGATTTTCTGCAGGCAAAAGACATAATAATGAATATGTGCTTTATGAATGTATTGCATGCACCAAGAAGCATTGGACAGCCCCATTGCACCTAGCAAAAATAAATTTTTTTCTTGTGATTATCTTAATTAGGGTGTGCTAATGTGATCTATCAAATTTCAAAATGTCTGAACTGCAAGAGCCTGCACTTTTCTTTGCAAATCTTTTTTTTTTTTTAATGTAGAGTGATGGTTCTATTTCTGACAGTGCTTGATAGGGTTCATGGCAGGCTTTCCAAGTAGCAACTTAATGCAGATATTGCCAGTATTCAATTTGAATTGTTTGTGCATTGGAATTTTATTGTCTGTAAATGCTCAATAGGGATATGGACCTCCAAACTGTATTAGCAAACACAGTCTAGTGTATGTTTACATTTTGAAAACAGGGAAGCATGTATGATTTTACTGCAATAAATACTAATGTTGTTAATTAACTATACTGTATGGTCTACCTTGCCTATTTCCAGAAATTACATTCTACAGAGTCTACGAGTTTAAAAGGAATGAGTCTCAGGAAGCCATGAGTATAAGCCGAGGTTTTCAGGCTTTAAAAATAGCCTCAAAACCCGATCTCGGCTTATACTCGGGTCATGGTAAATTTTCACAATCTGCTGCTGCTTACCGGTACTTCTCTATGTAACCAGCTAGAAGTAGTTTTGTTTGGCTACGGATAAGGCACCTCTGACCCGATAAAGGGCACTTTTAAATTCAAGAAAGTCTCTATTTTTGTTGCTCTTGCTACAGCATCGTTCGCTATACGGGACTTTTCAACTCTTTAACCGTAAGCCACGGTTGTGGGTTCTTTCTACTAAAACGACTGGTGGATAAGGGAGCAACAGAGTCAAGGACATTGGAAACCGTGGTATGGCAGTGGACGGCTGCAAGATCAGTGTCAGAGAAGGAGGGCATGAAGATAAGTCATTGGAGGGGGACAGAGAGTGAATGGGGGTGAAGATTACACAGGTCTCTGCATCTGTACGTTTGTTTGATGGGGTTACGGCCGGGACAGATGGCACAAGGTTAAATTTGAGAAGATGATGATTGGACAGAGGAAAGGGGGAGTTGGAGAAATTAGATATGGAGCAGAGGCAGGTAAAGACTAGGTAAGGTCTTATGGAACGTGATGATGGGGTAATAGTACAATGGGAAGGGTTCAATGCAGGCATCTCACCTCTCCCTGATTTTAATGGCAGATCCCTGACTCCCTGAAATAATATACAATCTCCCTGGAATGTGTTGCTGTGAATTAGAGTGAGGGAGCACAATGATGTCAGACAAAAACACTTAATAGTGACATGACTTGTTGTATGCATGTGTGTCTGACTGTATACATGTGTGTGTGTCTGTTGAGATACATGTTTTGTATGCAACAGTGTCTGACTGTATACATGTGTGTGTCTGTATGCATGGATTATGCGTTAATCTTGGGGTGGGGCTTTAGGGGGTGGGTACCCTCCCTGAAATGAGTTTTGGCAGGGTGGGATGTCTGTCAATGGTCTGATCCAAATGAGCAGAGTTCAGTGTCAGGCACTTCAGGTTAATTCGGGGGTTAATTCAGCCCTTCAGCTGCAGAATGTGACCACGGTCAGAATGTGACTAGGGCCCTTACAGATATGATTATTACATCTCCCGCTAATGCTGTTGCCTGGCATTAGGAATAATGAGAAATAATGACCAGCAGATGGAGTTAGTTGGGTCACAGACTGGCAGCTCTTGACATAAGCACGTAACATGACTCACCCTGGGACCAAGGCAAATAAGACCTTTTCTTACTGATTCAGAATAAGTCCTCCTGATTTTTAAACATCAACATTTTCCAAGGCTTATTCACCGCCTCTTCTCTGGGAAAAGGGGTGAAAATGGTTTTCATTGCGATCTCCGAACCCAGAGAGAAACATTGAATCTTTGAGATAAGACAAGCGTATTAATAGTTAACTTCCAATTAATGGCAATAGTAAAGTTGACCCAATGATGTAGCACTGAATTGCTTTTCTCATTGTAATGCTGCAGGCAAGGGTTTTGTACAGCGGGCTTCAGGATTGCTCGCACCGCAGAGCTTGTCAATCTAAGGACGGCAAGTAGGTAAATTGTCAGCGCGCAGTAAGAGAAGTAGCCGACATGACAAGAAGAGTGGAAATGACTTCTATTAAAGAACAAAGCCTCCTCTCCAACCATCCTCATTGCCAAGATTTTTTGATTTATTGGTAAAATTACCCGTGACAAATAATTGCAGACCCCTTTGTCTCTATTTGAAATCCCACCCGGTCGCTCAGACTTCGATTGTTCGCGCGCGATACAGAAAATAACACGTTCTGGTTGATTGCTTTCAGCGATTTGTACAATAATAAGAACAAACAAGTATTTCCCCCCCCCCCTCCGCCTCTTACAATGTGCACAAACCAAAATGTCCAAACACATAGTTATTGAGCCTGCGGCTGCCTAAATGGATATTTATATACCCACCTGCAGTTTGGGGAAAAAAGGCAAAAGTAAAAAGCCTTGATTTGTGACGACCCTGCAGCCTAATGCTGAACTCTCATAATATCCATTCCAATGTTCCTTAAAGCAATACAACCTATTTATTACTGAAACTGCAGAGTCCCATTCTTCTTGCAGGATTTCCTACCTCTGTGATAAAATAGGCAAGTTGATGTAGCCATTGAACAGCATTGCCCACCTCTGGTGTTGTTGAACTAGAATCCCAGCATCTTTGTCAGTAGTCCTGGTAGTTGTAGGTGAGCTGATTGGATAACCCCAGCTGATATTGGCATTTTTGATGATGTCATTTAAGGGGCATGTCCACGCCCAACACTAATCATCGATACCTATCCCACCCCCCAAATCTTGAGATCAATATACTTTGTCTGCCCGTGGTACGCGGTCAGTCATTGGGTGTGATGTCACCACCACATCTGTGACTGATGGATGCACCCGAAGGAAGTCGGCTTCTTGGGAAGTATGTATAACAATGTCAGGGTTTGGGGGTGGACATTCCCTTTAAAGCCCTTTATGTCAGTTATTAGATCTGCACGAATAGATTGAGTGATCAGAACAATTTATCAGATCAAGTCGAAACCATTTTACCTTGTTCGATCCCATATTCAGTTCCCATCTCTCCTCAGATTTCAACTCGATCGGAAATCCGATTGGAAACATCTGGCCGTGTAGCAGTGATCATTCCATTCAAAGAAATGTTTTCTCTTCCGCCTCTTTTTAGTAGGAAATTAAAAGAAAATATTCAATAGTATTTATTTTATTGGGTTTTATCTATAGAGGTATTTTCAATACCTGCCTCAGATTCCATCTGACCTATAGAAGCCATTGTTTTCTTTTGTTGTAAAATAAAAAAAAAAAAATCTTGTTATTGCTTCTGCAGCCTTGCTGCAAACCTAATTATTGTTTGACAATGGGTTACATCACGTTGTCTGTGTACCGTTAATGCAGGCTTAATTCTATTGGCTACTGTCAGATCAAAGGAACTATTCAGGGAAATGGCAGTTACAGCAATGACACAAAAACTCTGGGAAAGAATATAAAACTTTATAAATTTGTGTTTTAATCTGCATCAACCAATCAAAACACTTAAAACTGTAGTAGACAAGAAAAAGGTAAGTCTGATTGGTCTTTGCAGATTAATAGCACAGGCAAACTGAACTTCTATTAAATAAGCCTTTTCTTAATGCATCACAAAGTCATGGTTTGCTCTACAATTGACCAACATGCCCATTTTAATGGATAATTTAAATATATATGTAAATACATAACATGTTTATTTGCCAGAACAGAAAGTAGATTCATTCCGGACTAAAGGAAGTTGCAAATACTGACCCAATCTAGCAAACCCCTGAGCGACAACCTTAGTTTGGTTACAATGTTGCTTCGTGTATCTAAAGGGAGAAAATCCTCAGATTTCGATATTTTGAATTTGTCTATTCCTGCTTACATGGACCATCCCAGATTCATAAGGTGGGTACACACATTAGCAATAAGGGCCGATCCCTTGCCCACAGGAGTCTGATGCTGATGAAGGATATGTGCAGAATGTTCGCCCTATACACTCGGGGCTGTGAGTACTGTGATCTTTAAAAAATGACAGACGGGATCTTGCACATTCTGTTCTGTCATCTTTTAAAGGTCTGTAGTGTGTGTACCCAGCTTTAGCTGGATTAAGAGGACATACAACACAAGCAAGAGTCACCTCCATCCTCTTATAATGGTCAGCCTAACATCACAGACTGCTTTTCCTTTAACAGAAAACACATACCCAGTGGTACTATCAACCATGTACAGTATAATAACTTTGCTTTCAGATGATAGGATGATACACAAAGTAATGGAGCAATGCCCTAGGTTTGTCAGTTCCTCCTGTAAGATTGGTGTAGGTTTTATACCATATTATTAAATACTGCCCTTAGTGGCCAGCAAAAAAATTTCGATGTTTCCATTTCAGGCCCCCGCTCTCCAAATCGCCGCAATTTGCAGCGTTGCCTCTGACATTGCAGTACAAGACATTTTAGGTTTAGTGCTTGTGTTTTTTATTGCTTGGCAATTGGAGAAATCTAGGTCACAGCCTGAAACCAATAAGCTACAGGAAGATATCATTAGACAACAAGATGGATATCTTACAGAACTGCTCTGTCATCAAACCAATATGTTTTAAATGATGAGATAAGGACGGCGCGGTGGGGAATTAGCAACGCAGGGAACACTCGTCTCGTGCTTGGCACATATTTAAAAAAGTTGAAGACCTGGTATCTTTTTTCTCAAAAGATGAACGCGATGACAGTGGCAGCACAATGAGTTACTTTCCTTACCTGAATACATTTTATTCTCCTTACATTGTCAGATGGAACTATTTATAGATTATGTATGGGATATTTCTGTTACGAGGCTTTCTCTTCTGACATTGTGCATGAGGCTTCCTACATTTCTGTCGTCCCCCCCTCCGGATTACATTCTTATGTAATGTCATATTTAAGGTGCGGTACTAAATGACCATAACCGCCAATGTGGAAATACTGATGTCACTTGTGAGAAAGCACAGAGAGTGCCAAGCACTTGTCGGGGACTGGACAGATTCCTTCCTCCGTGTGCCATAATTGATAACTGAATATACCGCTCGTGTGGGAATCGGAGCGTCGAGTGGTTGATAAAGAAAGGGGGGAGAAAAAAGGGAAAAAAGGAATGGGGGGGGGCCCATAGCTTGGTGAAGATGGGCCCCAGAGAGTAGACCCACTATCTAGAATATGAAAGCTGAGGTGAATTCCCTGGTCGCGTTAGCTCGGGAATATGGGAGGTAAAAAAAAAGTGCAAAGCCAGAGGAGTGGCAGCACTTCTGATGTGAGATGGGGTTGTGGCTGGGCGATGTCCGCTTCCATAGCTTGGTTGAGGCTGCCACAAAAGAGAGTGCAAGCACTTCTATAGGAGCTGAGTGCTGGCCACTAAAGGGAAGAGTCGCCCTAACTCATGAGGATGCACCCGAGAGTGCATACACTTCTTAGATGTAGCTAGGAATTATGAAGCCACAAAATATACCATAAGAACATATAACTCAGGAGGGATGGCAACTGCCAAAGACTCAAACAGTGCACCATAAGCTGTGAACAGGAGAGCACTAAAAGTCGGGTAGACAAGTAAGTCAATAAGTCACTTAGAAGGGGTCGCAGGGGCTCTGGATGCGTGGAATGCCCCCAAGAATCTAATGCGACCCTGTGCTATAAATAGAAACTTCGGTTCAATAGATCCGAGCTACAAGGAAGGGAGTCAATTCTCTAAGGCTGTTGTGTGGGAAATGGCCCAGAAGTTGCCCCTTCAGTCGGACTGGTAGACAGTTCACTGAGGGCCCCGTAGCTATTATAATGAAAGTAGCACCAAGAAACAAGCCGGCTATGAAGCGGGATTTGAGCACGAGAATAGGGTGCGACGTACGAACTGCAGAGAAACAGATCAGCAAGAATATGGCAGCACTCTAATGGACTGGGTGATCCACTGAAAAAAAAAAAAAAAAGAGCTGGCATAACAAGGAAGGGACAGAACAAGATAAAAAAGGGGGATCGGAACAAGAGAAGTGGCAACAGACAGGAGGAGAAAAAGACACCAGAAGAAGATGCATAGCGAACCTCTACGAGATAAAGGAGTGGAGAGGAGAAATGGGTCACCCAAGATAAAAAAAAAAAAAACAAGCGGAAGTAAATCCTTACGTCGCGGGGTTGCGTCCCGAAGAGGATGCAGGCACTGGATACTAAGGCACTAGAAATGGGGTGCCACACCATCAGAAAGAAAGGGAGGAAAAAGGCGCACCAGTCCCAACACGGAAGAGGAATAAGGAGAAAGGGGGAAGAAGAGAAACAGAGGGCGCGATGCGCCCAAAGGTAACGAGCTATAAGCAAAAACGCGCAAGGGGATCACTGACGCAATAGAACAGACCCCTCACCGTATGAATGCGCACAAGGAACGGAAAAACAATACCGTAAAAGTCAGCGAAACAACTGAAAGGCTCTGTGGCTAACACGCCATAGGCACCCGTGAGCTCAAGGCAAGTACAGCAGAGAATAGCCAGCACGATGTCTATAAATGGGAGGACATACTGTGAAGATAGATGCCCACTTCCATGGAGCGGCAGAGAGAGGCACACAGATGATTACAGCACTATATCCGACGGGACAGTTGAAAGAGGGGATGATGATCCTACGGAAGAAGGAGTCTGCAAGAAGGCTCGAGGGAGAAATCCACCTTCTGAATTCTACACGCGCGTGGCTATAGGAGAGGGGAAGATGTCGGCTGGACAGGGAGGAAGTGCCAAAGCCTTGCAGATACGTCGTGATTAGTCAAGCACGATGAGGAGGTGCATCGCACGCTAAGAGCGGGGATTGGCACGCTACCACGCGAAGTGGAGAAACCAACACAGAGAGATAGCAGGCACGATGAGATGCGGCAGTGGGGGGGTGGGTATAAGATAAAGTAGTCACGCCGCTAGGCACAAGTAGGAGAACGGGGGAAAAAGTCCTGCGACGACCGACATAGTGGCTGCGTGAAGAGACAGCAAGACAAGAGACAAGAGTGAGCCAAGGCTAAGATGGATGAGGTGTGTATGAGCCGAACATGAAAGGGGGAAAGGACAAAGACAAAACAGGTAACCTGGAAAAGGGGAAGATCTAAAGAGACGCTGGAAGGGTGAGTGTGTAGAGTCGAGAAACAAAACTGTGAGAAAGAAGACAGGCCATGATGCGATATGGGGAAGCTGGGGGAGGTCACTGTCGAGCTCAGTACGAGATGCGGCACAAAGAGGACACTGCAGACAATCTAATGATGATGGTAAGAGAATGACTGCAGTGAACCAAGACTAGGGAAGTGAGAAAGAATGCCTGAAAGCAGCAATATAAAAAACGCCGTAAAAAAGCACGCAAAAGGTTGTCGCAGACAAACGTACTTCACAGGACGCTGAAAAGAATGACAAGAAAAATAGAAAGATACTTAAAGGTACACAAACTATCACTAGGCGAACTACAGAGAAATAGCACCACAAAAAAGCAAGAGTGAATCCAACACAAACACAAACAATTCCAGTAGAGTCGATAAAAAAGTATCTTCCGAAGACCGTACCCGTGATGGTCCACAGAGAAGCGTCGTGAGGACAGTGCCATGTAGAGCGAGAAGGAGGAGCAAGAACAAAAAACAGGATGTCTTTGTGCACCGGTCTAAGGTGGCACTAAAGGGGTGATGCAACAGGAAAGAAAATCCGTCAAGAAGAAGAAGACACAAATCGAGAAAACAAAATGACACAAAGCCAAAAGAAGAAGATATGACACAAAGGAAGAAACACCCTAAAAACATTCCACCAAGACCTAAGGATAGGAAACCTAGAATGCAGGAGATCACGAAGGAAACGAGACGTCCCAGAGAAAAAAAAAGAAGCATTCACTTGGGGCCAGGTCGCGGAAGTCACCAAGATTGATCAAGCACGGGGTAGAGGGGCTATAATGGCGATGGGGAGTACGCCGGAAAAAGTGGTCATCAATCGAAACTCCAGGATGAACGACAGACACCCAGAGAGGATAGACGCCATAAAATGGCTAGAAATGTAGCGGTGGAGGTGAGTATTACACCAAGCGGATTTGATAGAAGGAAAAAGAATCGCTAAAACAAACTCGATTTGGGCAACCAAAGTGCAGCAACATATTCGCGAAGCTAAGGAGGGAGTCACTACAAGTCACTGGGCGCAGTAAGGGAAGCAGCCAAAGACACACAGAGTGGAATGATAGACACGGGCCATGATAAAGTGAAAAAGTGATGGGGCATGATGATATGTAGAAATAAGCCACTGGGAAATGAATCGGCGTAAGGGCGCGTGAAGGCGAGGGCAAGCACACACAGGATTGAGCGCAAGCTCGGCTCAATTGAGCATGGACTGGTGAAAGGGCCGATGAGGGTTCACGAGCGGCAGTTGGAGGAGGATGCGACCACAAGAACTGCATCCCTCAGAGCATGGGCTGAGCTGGGTGTAGTCACTTCCGGCAGTGCTCGAAGAAGAAAAGTGAAGAATAGCCCGGAGGGAGAGAAGGCAAGGAAAAACACACGAGGAGGTTCATAGATGTGAGGAGTGCTGGGGTGGTAGAAAATCCAACTGGAGTGCGACGATACCGGTGAGGGATGCACGCAAAGGAGTAGCAACGCACTTCCTAGGAGAGGTATAGAAGTCGGTATATGGGCAGGATGAGTTGGGACCACTGTCAGCATGTCAACAAACGGGCGGGTGAGGCACAAAAAGATTGGTCAAGCACTGAAGAGAGGTGACGAAGATGGGAGCGAGGGGAGAGCCAAAACAAGGAAAGAAGAAAACAAAAAAGAAGGGTCCGCGATCCAGAGAAAACTACCAACACAGAGGAGCAGCCTTCTAAGCATCAATGGCCGAGTGTTGCTCGTGCACCTGTCCACCTAACTAACATGGGAGCCCGACGTGCAGAGCCGCTGGCTCATAGAACAAGAAGATGGGATGACACAACTAAAAAAAGATCAACATAGACGTGTAGATTTAGATCTGGGGGCCAAAGAGATGAACCACCAAGGCACGGCACACAGGAAACTTCTAGAGGAGGCTGGGGTGTTCAGCGGGGGAGAAACTGGCCGGGAGACAATCTGGGAGATGCACCAAGAGTCACAACTTCAGAGAAAAGGGGAGCAGGGTGAATAAATCACTGTCCATGAAGTCTCAGTGAGGTGCACCAGGAGGTTGCAGACTCTAATGGGAGCAATGGGTGAGTGCACGGAATCAGCTAACAAGAGCTCGGTGGGTAGATGGCACCAGAGAGGCAGCATCTGTCGAAGATGGGGAAGCTGGGTGGATGTCCTGAGGTCTGAGCTAAAAGGAAGGCTAAGAAAAAGAGTAACATTTGAGGTGAAGGTGCGGACGGGAGGCCGAGAGGTGAATGCAGCGAAACTGGGGTACTAGAATAAGAAGGGAAATAAAGTAAGGCTGGAGAGAGGGATGTCACTGATCGACATAAGGACTTGTGATGAAGGATATACAGCACAGATAGGGGAAAGCAGCCCTCTAGATGTAGAAGCTGTGTGATATCATAACGTGGTCACTGGCTGCAGTGAGAAAGCACGCCCCAGAGAAACAGATAATCCACAGGCCAAATTCAGTAGATGGAGACTAGGTGATGATAGTACAACTGGTGCCGACTGGTGAGGGATAAACACCAAAAGGAGATTCGGCACTATCTCGTAGTGGGTGGATAAGGTCTGGTATAGAATGCCAACTAGGAAAGAGGATCAACTAGACGGTGCAAAAATAGAGAAGATTACAAAAGGCGCCAAATGACAGTCTCACATGCGGAGGGCGAAAAAATATACACTTAATATGAGCGTGAGGGGGGTTAGGATACGGACGTGGAAGGTGCGAGGGATAGCCACACGACCCCGCGCATACGTAGCCGAAGGGAAAGGGTAGGATGAAAAATAACACGGAAGAAGGGGAAGAAAAAAGCCTGCAGAAATCAGAAGTGACGCGGCGGGGGGTCTAAAGGATGTGGAGAATCGTAGGTTGAGAAAATAGCGCGACAGGTGGAGAAATGCCGTACTCGGTGAGATATGACAGCCAGAGAGTGGCAGCCGGTGACATAGATGAGCGTGGTGATGATAATATGGTCAAGCTAAGTGGGATATAGAGAAGGAGAAATCCGCTCCACGAATGAAGACGGAGGGAAAAAGGTGATAAAAAAAGATAGGAATCGACGCGGAGGAGATATTGGTGCGGCACTTGCTAACGATAATAAGACTGCTAAGTGTGTAAAAATTGAGGATGTACAACCATGTGGGGTCCTAGCTTGGGTGAGAAAAATTGTAGCCCAGGCCACGAAAAGAAAAAACAAGGTGCAGCACTTACCTACCATGTGACTGGGGGGGTGGGAGTTTCTACTTAAGAGTGGGGGGGGGGGGATCAACAAGGGGGGTGTGGCCTGAGCTCGTAAACAAAGAGAGGCAACAGGGCAGGGGGCGGCGCATGAAAAAAAAATGCAGCACTGTCATAGAGAAATTCAGAATGGGAAGTCCCTGAAGGGAGAGTGTGGGGATAACACGATAAGTCCTGAGCTCGAGTGAGGATGGTTGCACCGGGAGGAATTGCGAGTGCAGCGTAGAATCTGAACAGACCAAAAAAAAAATTGAGACGTTGGAAAGGAGGTGGGGGATTAAAATAAATTAGAAACACCGGTGGGGATACCATGAGACGTCAAGTGAGGATACACACAATAGTGCAGGGCAGTTCTGATGGTGGTTAAGGACATAAGAGGGTCAGGATGAATTCAGGAACTTCCGTGAGGCTCAAAAAATTGAGGAAATGAGAAGATGCGGTGGAACCCAAAACTCAGGTGGGCATAGGCCAACTGTCAGTACAGATGGTCCTAGAAACCGCGTCAGGAGGAGAAAAAGGTGTGGGGTGACAAAGGACGAGAGAAATCCATGAGCTGCAGGTAGAGGACGAAGAAAACAGTACGGCAACACAGAAATGGATCAGTCAAGGGTGACAGACTGCGGTAGACTAATGGAGGAGTGATGTAAGGGTGAGATATGAGCTCGGTGTCTGGGGGATCGGCGAAGTCAAACGAATAGAAAGTGCGCAAGGACACAAGAGGGTGCGACAGCAAATAGTAGTCATAACGAGAAAGTGAATATGGAGGGAATGTACACGAGAAATCACTGGAGGAAACATGCGAGTGTAAAGGGAGTGCACCAGAGAGAGTGGACAATCGCGTAAGAATCAATAGGAAAGCTCGGAAGAAATAGAAAGGTAGTGTCGGAAGCTAGGAAAGGGAAAATGACCTCCTGCGAGACGAATGCATGAGAAAGCACCAGAGAGGGGCAGCACTTCGTGAAGCTGGAGAGTGGGTGGTGAATGTCGACTTCACTGAGCTCATGATAGATGCGGCAACAACACGAGAATGAGCAGCACTTCTAGATGGATCTGGGTGACTCACCGGAGATCATACAAAATTAATCGATATGTTTATAAACGCGACGTCTAACTTTTGAAGGCAAGCCACATAATTTCATTTCTTCTTTAAGAACAAGTAGCAATGGGGCCATATAGTGAATATTGAATCGATCAGATACAAAAATGAATCTTTAACTGACCCTTTTCTGAAATTCGCTAGAGATTTCTCTACTCTACTGTTTTCTGCTCATCACCACAATGCGCAGAAGCTGATTCCTGCGCCTGAATTCCTTAGAATGAGCTGTTTTTAAAAAAACGATTATACACACTACTACTTCTGTTTAAGCTTCGGCTTGTCAGTGGGAACCATGACATGGTGGCTCAGAAGTGAGCTGCGGAGAGGCGCGCCGGCATGTAGAAACAGTGATAAGTAGCTTAAACCGACAACAAAAGGATAGTGTGTGAGAGGTGGTAGGAATAATTAAGTAAAAAGAGAAGGATGGGGGAAGGAGCGGGGGGAGAGAAGGGAGAGAATCCCAGCCCCCGGCCCACCAAAAAGAGAAAAAAGGAGAAAAGGCTTTCAACAAAGGGGGGGCGGAACCGTTAGAGGAAGAAACTCTGGTAGAAAGAAAGGAGGGATGGCTCTCAGGGGTAAATACTTCTGAACGAGAAGAAGTGGAAAAAAGTTAAAAAAACGGTACCTACCGGAACTTAACCGTGGGTGCCAACCCGACTCTCGTAACAGGGGGAGCACAAGAAGAATTCCCAGATCGCAACGCTGAAACAGAAAAAACCAAAATGTGCCCCTAAGAACCCACCGTTGGACCCGCAATTGCTGGAAGAACTAAAAGAAAGAGGGCAAGACTCAAAAAAAAGGCTGGTGCGGCTGAAAGGTGCGGAATGAGAAGCGGAACATAATAACTCAGCGTCACCAACAACTTCTAAAATACCAACAAATGGGGGGTACTAACTGATGGGAGTGTAATAAGTACACCACCAGGAGGGCCAACTAATGGGGGAGGGTGACACACACAGGGGTGTAGGGACACCTGTAATTGCGGAACAAAAAATACTGCCCGATTATACCCACGAGTTCCAGATAATGCAATTGCGCATCCCCCAGGTGGGGAACATCCAGGACAAAATGAACAGCAGCGGTGCATATAGATTCGCCACTTGGATTCAGTGTGGAACAGTGCCAAGGTAAAATCGAAAATCCGGCATGATCCTATAGAGACGTCATATATGGGGGTGAAAACGAAATTGCTCCGGCACCTCAAAATAAGCGGGGATAACTTGCTAGCCACAAAAGTAGATATGGGTCCAGAAAAGGAAAAACAGGTGCTCAACCAAAGCCGAGGCTCCCAAAGATAAGCCACAATCCAAGCTCTACATTAGGAATGTGTGCTCCACTCCCTCAGACCAGGATGTGAGGGGGGGGAAAAATAGAAAAAGAAAACAGGTCACTAATACCAAGAGGTAGAAATGAGCTTTCTACACTAGAGGGGAGTATCTTGTGGAAGGAGTTGACTCTCGCCGTAGTGCATCTTCCAAAAAGAGGCGAGGCGTTTGGGGATGTATTGATCGTTGTGAAAAATGACAACACAAGAAACTTCCGAGCAATAGGGTGGGACGTGAATAGCCGAGGGGAAATCAATGGCGTGCTGGGCACAATGTTCGCGGACGATTGTAAATGCACGCAGACCATGACATAGAAGGGGGGGTGATGAGTAAAGGAGGGGGGTTGAAGTAGAAGAAAAGCGTCACAAGAAAGAAATACAGGAGAACGGATCCCTAACCTCTGCAAGAATAAGAAGTGGGAGAGAAAGCCCTCGATAGTTGAAATATAAATTGAGAACGAGAAGACTTAAGGAGAAGAAGAAAAGACGAGTTGGGGGGAAGAAGTAAAGAGATAAACTGGCGTGAGGAGCAATAAGGGATAAAGAAGGTGGGGGAGAAGTGAGATGATTTAAAAGGGAAGTGTGAGAGGAGTAGAAATACAGGTGGTCGGGGCGGGGGGGGGAGGAAAGAGAGAAAAAAAAGAAAAAGAGGTGAAAAAAGGGGGGGAAGCGAAAGGAGAAAATGAAGAGGGGAAGAGAGTGAGAGAAAGTAAAAATAAGGAAAAAAAAAGAGGAGGGGAAGGGAGAAGGACAGGGACGAGGAGGGGGAATTTGGATGTTAGAAGAAGGAGGTTGTTAGAATTTGTCAAGAACGACCGGAATACAGCAGAGAAAAAATAGTGATCTGGAAAGTACTCAGTACCGAATTAATACAAAAAAGACAAGGAAGAAGAGGAAGGAAAGTGACAAAGCAGTAAAGCGAGAGTGTCGGGGGATAAAACCTGTAGGAAGCGCAAATTGGAAACAGGGGTCAGAATAGAGTAGAAGTGAGATAGGAACCCAACGAGAGTGTTCATTATGAGGGATGTTATGAGTAGGTAAAGAGGATAGGAGTCAAGAAAAGACATGGTGGAGGGATAAAAGGGTATGAGAGAAGAAGCAGGAAAAGGTGCACAGAAGAATTGCTAGAAGGCAAAGGTAGCTAGTGAATAGGTGTCAGAGGACTGTAGGATGATACGCGTATTCGAAGAACTGATAATATCGTAGAGATTGAAGTAAAGCATAATATAAAGTATAACGAAATATAACGAGAGCATAGAGTTAGCAATCGGCATCGTGTAGAGCGAGATTGAACCTTTGATAGGATACAAGAGAATAGAGGAGGTAAGGTAAAGATAGGGTCAAATAAAGGAACTATCCGTAATGCTGGTTCGCCAAGTAGATCAGCATAATAGGAGCAATGTGAGTCAGTGAAAGTTAGCAGAGAGTCAATGGAAGAGCGATGAGTAAGGAGTATAGATGATCGATGTTTAAAAGCTAGAGAGGTTCGTTAAAGAAAAAAAAAGGGGTATGCGATGGATTAAGAATAAATTGGACAAGGGGAGCTAGAGAAAAGGTTACAGAAACAATAGATTTAATTCATCAAGTATGAGCCATTCTATGTAATGACACGAGATTAGCAAATGATGAACTAGAAAGTGCCAAAGTCAGTGTTACCATTGTAATAAGGAGAAAGTGAGATGGTTAGGGAAAGGTGGAAGGGACAGAAGCAATTGTTCTAATAGTTAAAATCCCAAAACGTAGGACAAACTTCAATGAAAGAGACGTAGGACTAAAAAGTACATCCAGAAAAACATGAGACAATCCTTCGCCATTAAAACGGCAGGAAGGGCGCCTCGCCACTTGACTAAATTGGGGACAGAAGAAAAGATCCGCAGAGAAGATCTGGGGGAATAAAGATGAAAAGGAGACCTCCAGGGGACCCCAGCGCCCCATAGACAGTGTGTGTTTGGGTAGAAACCAAATGAGAATAAGGGATAGGGGGGGTGTGCACTGGGAAAATAGGCAACGGAAAACTTTTTCTAGACAGAAAGACTTTCCCCAACTATTCTACGAATATATTACCAGATTGTAGCCTGTGGAGTGCATGTGATGTCTTCGCACAACAGCATTGTCTCCTCGGTGTCAGGTTGTGAGGAAGAGTGTGAAGTAACAAAAGACTGACCCTCTGAGTTCCATATAAGAACGGTATATCGGAGGGTTTTACAGTAATGTGCATGAATCGTCGAGAAATCGAACCAGTTGTGTGAAATAGACGACTAGAACTTAGCGCAGTGTCACCAGAACAAAATAGGTTGCCCACAAAGCGCCGGGGCTGGCGGGAACACAAAAGACAGCTCGGGCGTTTTCCCTAAACTTAGACAGTTTATGCCCCATTTTCAGTAGATTGGTAGTACGTGAAACTGCAGGCAATAGCGAGAACTGTGTCCTCTTGGGCCAGAGCAAAAAATGGTCATAGAAAAGGGCGAATAAAAGAATAGGGGAAACATCGGGACAACGTGAAAAGGAGAGAGAAGAGAGAGAGTAAGAACCCTGGAAGGGGGAAAAGAGGGACCCTCGCAGGCAAAGTGAGCACCTTTTTTGTAACGCTTAAGGGGTCCAACACAATGAAGCCCACACAGCATTCCACATCAAACGGGGAATGCCACAACAGATCAGCCGTCAACTTGGCCTCCATAATAATGTAATGAGCTTTGAAAGGTCGCAGGAGCCGGGGGAAACTTTCTTAGGAGCGCCCTAATAACCTGTATAATGCCGACCGGTAAGCGCCGTAAATCCACTCCACATGTGCTGAAAAAAAGACAAAAGGGAGACAAATGCTCTATTAAGTATGAAATTCCAAACGGCAGCGAGAGTGACGGGGTGATAGGGATCCGGCAAAAGACCTGCAAATACCAAAGGATGGACAATCACTTAAGCAATAATAGAAGAACAGACTGATCTTCCCTTCCCCGAGAATGAATAATGTATTAGGACACGAGTTCTGGACTTGCGGTACAGACAAACCTCAAGAACTGACAATCGAATACGGAGAAGGAGGGGGAGTCATCGCTTTAATAATGGGGATAGTGACGTGGAAGAAACATCACTACATTATACAAAACACACTAAGGAAAAGAGCGGGTTTTAAGAGCCATCGATCAGTAGACAAGTGGGGATGGGAAGAGAAATTAGAAAGGGGGTGGGTGCTTTTATATCAAAAGCAGAGTTCTGAAGCTGAGAGATAAAGGGAGGGGGGGGAGAGGACAGAGGTCAAACAGGTAGAGGTTGAAAGAGATAGGAAAACTGCCAAGAACCGAACGCAGGAAGAAAGGCAGCTAACCCAGGGGCCTTGTGAAAAAGAAGAGCATGATTACATTATAGAGTAAGGTTATCAGGGCTCCCCTGTGCCTTGGCAGTTGGCCGAAAAAGGCAGAGCGAGGCTTTGTGCTTCTTAAAGAACCCAGCAAGAAGCCCCCAGGTAACACAAAATTAATCACACAACACACACATACACACAGCTATTCCCAGCAGTTGATAGCATCAGTAATCACACCATACACAATACACTGACTCCCACTCACAGCATTCGATCTGGCTCACAATCATTGGTCTTTTAAACAGCAGCGCGGTGGCCCAGCAATTTTGCCTCCCTGCTGTATTACCGGCTGTGGGTGGTTTAAATCAGCAAACATCTTCCAGTAGAGTTCATTATGCTTGACCCACTCTCAACCCAAACCCAGCTACTGCCTCTAAGCTTACATGTTGGAATTGCAAATGGTTTTCTATCCCTATAAACTTGAATACGCCTGGGATAACAAATAACACACCTCACGTAACCAATGCAATGAATTGGCTGCACTCAAATGATTAGATATTGTAAACGAGCCTTGTTGTCTGCTGCCGGAAATTTATAGCGTATTTGCTGCATTAAGACTTTCTACTACTGGCAGGAGGGCATTTAGGAAGTCATTACGTGTATTGTGGTTTTAGGGTAGCGATTAACCCTCAAATTATGTATGTATGTGACTAGTGATAATTTTATTTATACAGAGGTCCACTTGGTATAACAAACAGTAACAATACTTTTTTACTACTATGTACTGTTTACAGGCCATTATGGGTAGGTATAAAAGGGGTTGGACATATGGTACGTACTGGCTGTTCATACAAACCTCCAATACTATGTTACTATGTAACTGTTATAACAGACATATGATAGGGTATCAAGTTGGGACAGATGGACGTATGTCTGTTAAGACAACCTCCAATACTAAATTTGTTTTACTATTCCGGTTATACAGACATTATGAGTAGGGTTAAAGGTTGGACTAGATGGACTATGTCTTATACAACCTCCCAAATCTTTGTGGAGTTGACTAAATGGTTAAGGGGGGGGGGGAAACGACAACGGTAGGGTATAATACAGAGAAGGGACAGAGCAGGGGAAAAAGGGTATATGGTGGTAGAGAGTGAGTATAAAAGACCATGTGGAGACGGTAGAGAGGACGTATATCTTTATACACAACGCGGTCCAATACTATGTTATATGTAACTGTTATCAAACAGACATAAAAAATAACTGGGTATGGGAATAAAGTGGGTTGTGGAGGACTAGATTTGACATATGTTCCTTTTATACAACACAAAAAAAATACAAAAAAAAAAAAAAAGGGAAAAGGGGGAAGAAGAAAAGAAAAAAAAAAGGAGAAAAATCGGAGGGGCAAGTAAAAATCGGGGGGGGGACAATTCCTATGTTACTCTAATGTAACTGTTGGTACGACAAATATATGGGTATGGTCAAAGAATGATTTGTCCTATACGTGACGTAATTGTCTTTATACAACAACCTCCAATAACTGGCTGGGGAACTATGTAACTGTTTAGCAGACATGCCAATATGTGGTTGGTATAAAGGTTTGGACACATAGATGATAGGAAGGAATGTTCGATTAGATACAACCATACCAATACTATGAAATATACTATGTAACTGTTAGAGAACCCTATTGGTAGGGTATAGAGAGGGAGGGGATTGGGCTGAGGGAAACATGGCCTTGTAGAGATAAAGTCTTTTATACACAACCCTCCAATCCTAAATGTTACTGAAAAATGTGGAACCTGATTATACAACCTATTGGTCATGTATAAGGTTGGACTAGAGGGTGGTGCGATGGGAGTGTCTTATAAAAGGGCAACCAAAAAATAAACCACAACATAGATTTACTATGTAACATAGGGGAATTATAAACAGACAGATAGAGTGATGTTGGGTTATACAAAGGAAAATTATGTGAAGCCTAAATGGATGTAGAAAGTGCTGTGTACACAACACCTAAAGGGGTGGCCTACTATAATTACTGACGACGGTATTACAACTGGTTTTATACAGACAATTATGGGGGGTAGGATATAACATAAGAAAACAAAAAAAAAGTTAGAATCGCGACGAAAAAAATGAGGGATAGTGATGATTGTCTTTGTAATCCAAGCCATCGCGCAGGTGAGGGATCGTTGAGACTATAACGATATAAAGAGACACCATAAAAAATGGAGGTAGGAAGCAGGGGGTGTAAAGAGCGGGATAGATGGCACATAAAGATGAGGAACATTGTATTTGTATACAGGGGAACGCGTCCAATACATAGTGGATTAGCGATAGGGAATGGTCACGTTTAAAGAATAAGGAAACAGACACATGGAATAGGGTCGGGGTGTATCAAAGGGGTTAGAACATCGTGAACTGATATGATGTCAGGAAATAACACCACATAGAAGGCCACCGTGACGACATGAGATTAACATGATTGGAGCAGTATTGTTACAGAAACTCTGGTTATGGGGAAGAGAGAATGTAACGGTTGAATAAAAGGTTGGGCATAAGAATGATATGTCTGGGCGGATATACAGACCTCCACACTACTAATGTTTTTCGCGGTAGTGTACACTGTTATACGAGACAAGTAGGTTATAGGAGTAGCAAGTTATAGAAGAAAGCGTAGAACGGAAAACGATGGTGGGGGTCACATATTCAATAGCCACCGTATCCAATACATGTCTATTTACCTGTTATACTACGCAAGACCTTCTGGGTAGTCAATAAAGGTGGACTGATTGATGTAGTTTTAGGTACAACCTCCAATACTATTTAGAAAGGGGGGAAGCTAATCGGGATAGACATGTTTTATAAAACAAACATTATGGGTAAGGGGGGGTATAAAAAAAAGGTTGGACTAATAGAGTGGACAGTATGTCTTAATACAACCAGGTGCCAATGACTATGGTTACTAAAAACTGAAAATGAGTAGAGCTGAAGTATCTAGCAGACATTTGGGGATACAGGAAAAGGGAGTATAGAGGTTTAAAGGGACATCGATGGATGCGTGAGTGATTCAAAATATAGCTAGAGGATGGCCAGCCACAATCCTCGTGCATCATATATCCCAGGATGTAACGTGTATTAATAGGCGCCGATTACAGTGGGTGGAAAAAAGTTAGGTAAAGGGTGGGTAGCTAGATGGATGAGTGTGTATAAACAACCATCACACATACTCGTGTTTACTATGTAACGTGTTGCTAAAAAAAAAAACAGACATGTACATGGGGGGGGATCTTGTAAGTAAAAGATATTCAGAGACTAAGATGGACGATGGCGTTATACAACCGCCAAATATTTACTAGGGAACTGTTATAACATACATTATGGTAGGGTATAAAGGTTGAGGAGCTGCATGAACGAGGTGCGGTTAAATACACCACAACGCGGTACCACTAAGCGATGTTACTATGTGACGTTAAACGGACAACTTAGTGTGTAGGAAGGGAGGTAGTAGAAGGTTACAAGACAAGATGAGACGGATTTGGGACTTTATACACCATCCATACTATGGTTACGATATGTAACGTAGTTAAAATCAGAAGCAATGTATTAGTAGGGGTATATAAGAAAGGTGTTGGACTCATGTGAACGTCTAGTTCAGTGGGGGTGAGACTACCAACTCAATACGAGAGTGTTGCGAAAGATGTAACATGATTCATAACACAACCTTCTGGTAGGTAGAAGAAGTCTATTGGACTATAGGACTATAGGTCTTTATAGCACAACCGCATAGCTATGGGTTACGCTGGAAATAAGATAAAGTGTGTTATAAAACAGACCTGGGAGTGGTTGAAAAGGTGGATTAGAACGAGTATAAGCCTCAGAATGACTATATAGGTCGTTAAGGGAAAAAATGATACAAACATCCAATACCTAGTATGGGGGATGTTACTATGGGAAACGTGTTATACCGACAGATTATGGATAGGTATAGGGTAGAGTGGTTGTACTACTAAAAATGACGATGTCTTAAATCAACAACTCACAAGTAACTATGTTCACTACACATTAAGAAAGGAGAAAGATAACATGGTGGGATAATAAAAACAAGGAGGCAGACAAGTGAGGGAGGAAAGAAGGTGGAAGTGGGGTTCGGTCCATAAACAAAGCAATGCTGGATAGTGGACATAGACAAATAGGAATAGCTGATGTGACGGTTATATACAAGGACGAAGGCGGAAAAAGGAGAGCCTCACAGGGTACTATAAAAGTTTACTATGTAACTGTATACAGGACATTATTGGGTAGGGTATAGAAGGTTGACTGAGATGGACGTCTATGATCCGTTATACAAACATCCGCTACTGATGTACTCAATGTAACTGTTATACAGATATATGGTAGGATAAAGCGATTGGACTAGATGACGTATGTCTGTATACAACCTCCCAATACTAAATGTTACTATGTAACTGTTATACAGACATTATGGTCAGGGTATAAAAGGTTGGGCTAATGGATGTATGTCTTGTATTATACCACCTCCATACCTGGTGTGTCTATGTAACTGGTTATGAACAGATCTTATGGAGGGTAATAAGAAAGTTGGCACTAGATGGACGTATCGTCTTATACAGACCAAATTCCAATACTGATGTATACATGACTGTAACTGTTATACAGACATTAATGTTGGGTGGGGAATGTAGGGTGACAAGGGGGTAATCTACCTAGATTGGAAAAAGACGTATGTCTTTATATAAGCCTCCAATACTATGTTACTATGTAACGTTGTTATAGCGGGATGGACCGGGTTCAATGGGTCGGAAGAAAAAAAGGGGGGGGGGGGCAGGGGGGAGAAAAAACGGGGGAGGGGAAAAAAAGAAGGGGGGGGAGGGAAAACGAGAAGAGAGGGAGAAAAAAAGTCATCAAGGAAATTTAAGCTAGAATGGACGTTAGTCTTTATACCACTCCATAGCTATGGTTACTAAGGGATGTACTGATTGTGGGAATAACGACTGTGCATAAAGAGTGAATTACGGTATACGGAAGGTAGTGTGGACTAATGGATGAGCAGGATGGTCTGAATTTATCAACAACCAAAAAAGAAGTAGCAAATACGAGAAAGTTACTCATGAAACTAAGATTTATAACATACTTATGGGATTAGGAGTAATAGGAGGAGGATGGGCTAGGATGACGTCTGTCCTTTAGCGCAACCTCAGCAAATAAAAGCTATGGTTAGGACGTGATGTGGGCGTAAGTTGGTGAGGGAAACATACATTATAGCGAGTAGGGAGGATAAAGTTGGACAGACGGCGTATGTCTTTATCCACCTCAATACTATGTACTAGTAACTGTTATACAGACATTATGGGTAGGGTATAAAGGTGTGGACCTAAGGACGGAACGTATGTCCTTTAGGTACAATCCAAGTACGAGTTACTAATGAAATACACGGTTATACAGACATTATGGGTAGGGTATAAGGTTGGACTCGGGACATTGCAACGTATAATGTCTTTATAACAACAAATCCAAATGAGCTGGAAGTTGTAAGGGGTATGAGGGGGGCTGATATACGTAATAAAAAGGGGAGAAAACATTGGACATGTAGGGTAACGGTTAGGGGGGAACAAAGTTATGGTGGAGGCGTCGGAGCCGGTATGGATTGAACATAGGGATCCAATTTATGTCGGCAAACACACTCCAATACTACTTTTAAACATAGAGATGGAAAATCACAGTAGTAGCCGAGGAAACCGGTGTAAGCGGTGGAGGGTAGAAAGAGGATTTGGGAACCTGAAGATGGGAGCAGGTAATATGGTCAGTCTATCACAACATCGCAATAGGCTAGGTTACTTGTAACGTGAGAGGATAAGGTGGTTACTAGCAGACCCAGAATTAGGGACATGGTAGGAGTAGTCAAAACCCAAGGAAATTGACGACTAGACATGGGAACGTAGTAACTTATATACACCCTCACAAATACTATGTGGGTGAACTAAGTACTGAATAAAACAGAACCCAGTATGGGTGTGGTGGGGACAAATTAGGGACGAAAGAGAGGTAGAGAGTCGTGTCATAGCAAAGCGCCCTCCATCGATGATAGCCGGAGGGACTACTAACTATGAGATGACATAGGCACTAAACTAATTACGTGGCGTAGAGACTAAGAGGGTAGGAAAAGGTATCCAAGACAACGAGTGTGGATATGACGTATATGTCGATCCAACTCCATAAACATAAGTTAATTGGGCGGGCGTAGTGAGGACAACGGGGATAGCTATAGGTAAAGAGGAGAGAGGTCGACCTTGAATGGAATCCAGGGTATAAGAGTATGATAGATAAACGGTAAATGACGTATGGGGGTCGATAGTAATCACCAGTCCAAATAACATCGATGATTGCCATATGGACAACATAGGTTATAAGAGGGGGACGAGGAAAACATACATTATAAGGGAGTAGTTAGAAAAGGTTGGACTCGGATGGATGATGGCAGTGTACTGTAACACCACGGTCCAACAGACGAGTATACTAGTACTGGTGTATACGAAAACGCTTAGTGATGTAGTTAAAATAAAGGTGTGGACATAATAGTGGGAGGGGGTGAAGTGTGCTTAAGGACAGGACCGCGAATAGCTAGAATTGGATCAACGGAAATGGGGATAACTGTTGCACTCAAAAATTGAAAAGAGAGCAAAAAAGCAACAAAAGAAGTAATAGTCGCATACAGAGTAAAGTGGCTATTCAAAGCAAGGGAAGGGGGCACGCGACATGAGTGAAACTGACGAAGGATAGCCTAAGTCCGGAGACAGAATAAACCGACGCCGATACTATAAGTAACAAGGTGATCAACACAAGGAGGTTATACAAAGCAGAAATATGAAAAGGAGCGAGTAGAGGTGTGTCCAGGTTGATGGAGGCGTGAGCGTGAATGGAATCCAAGTGTACGAGAACAAAACCCTCCAATACTAGGTAACTACTATTAACACATGTTATACAACGCCATGAGGTGAAGAGTAGGTGAAAACAAGAGGAAAAATCAGGTAAGGGGAACTAATGAGCAGCGTAACGGATCTTTATCGGTCCGGACAGCATAAAAACAGACACCGAGGTGGGTTACGAATGTAACCAGAACTAGAGATCACGACAAGTGAGAATTAATGGATAGAGTAGTACGGTACACAGGTAATGTGGAACGGGAGAGAAAGAAATAGGACGAGGTGAAGGTTGATCCTATGAAATGACAAAAAACCCAAAGGATACACTCAACGATATGAACGGACGTGAGCACTGGGAAGCAGAGATAGTAAGAACAGCCCAAGGTTAGTGGGTAGATGGATGTGACAGTTGGACGTATAGGCGAGGCTACTAAATAATCTATTTCAATATAACCACCAATAACTCATGTTCAAAAAAAGAAATATACCTGTATCGAAACAAAACAATAGAGAGTTATGTGTAAAAAAGTATTAAGAGAACGTAGGAGGACTCCAGACTAAAATGCCGATAAAATCCAGACGGTGCACAAGGACAACAATAAACAGCGTATAAAATGAGGACATATAACTGGATACATGAGCACATGATCAAGGCGGAATAGTAAAGGATTTGACTAAGTAAGGGTCTAGACGTAATAGAGCAGTTTGTAGTGAGACAGCACTCACGACTACTGAAAAAAAAATGGTATCCTATGTAAAAACTTAAAAAATATACACAACCAAAGAAATCATGGAAAAAGTTATACACAAGTGGGTGGAGAGCGTAAATACTGGAAACGAATATAGAATAGAGCGGAACCATAAGCCAACTCCAGAAGTGTTACTAAATATGAGAAGCATGTTGTAGAATAGTACAGACATATTGAAAGTGGGGTAGGTTTGTTGTCTAATTAGCACTCACAAGACTAAAGAGGTGTCAGTTCGTGGTCAGTGCCGGGAGTAAACTCCAATAGATGTGGGGGGAAAAAAAAAAAGTTGTATGATACCCTGTTTAATATAACATTACACTGGATAGAAAGTTAAATAGCTCCAGCTCAGAGAAAAAGAAAAAGCAGGAGACATCCGCAGAATCTAAAATTTACAAAATCTTGGACCTATTGGGGGTTTGTGCAATCCAGATCATTGGCGTCAACTGACTTGACATGTGCGTGACAAATTCTTCAGTTTGAAAATCGCCACCGTTTTTTGACGATATTGTCCTCATGCTGTTTGTAAATAAGGTAAGGATATAGAGTAAATACCGTGGAAGGGGGGTGTCCACACAAGAAAAGAAAAAGGAAAACCTCTAGGATTTACGTTGTGTAAAAAAATGCTAAATTAATTAAAATATATATCATATGTGCTTTATAGAAACATCAATTGGGGTTAACAAGTGTAAAACCGAATAACATAAGCAAATATTGCTAACTTCCCATAGCCATCCCATGCACACCTTGGGCTAATGGGGGAATGGTCTCTCTCTCCGGTAAGATTTCAGTAATTTGGTCTCGAAGAGTAGGTTTTGTGAGTCCAGATACCTCATTTGGGCTGTAGAAAGCAAGGGTTAACAAACATGCTGTCAGTATCCTTTAACCAGTTTAGTAAAGCTTTAGAGGTCGTACAAAGTCATCAAAGAGCATTAATCAAGAGCAGGTACATAATGGAAAGTGGTTGACGACAGATAACACCCATTAGACATTACTACTAAGAGCAATGCAACTTGGTTGGAAGTATTCGCACAGTGCCAAGTGATTTGTTCCAATAGTCTATTTGTCCCTTTACACAAAGGCACTATTGAATATTGGACTTCCTTTGAATTGGGAACAATAATTGAAAAGCTTTGGCGGGAGATACCCAGAGAACAGAAAGCTTGGGTAAAATAATTTCCACCATTTGGGATTAGACATAGCGAGCTGTCATTTGCCTGCCAATACTTCGCTCTTCTTGTTAGAGCAGAGAATCTCGCTCCAAGAATAATAAACTATTGCTCCCTCCCAACTCCAACCGTTACCCCAAGCCGGGATATTCTGCTTCAAATCTGTCTGGATTCCCCTTATTCTTCCTCTATTCAGTTCCGACCCACTATCGTGCCCGTTTTTTGCCACATATGTGTATTTCATGTAGGGGGACACTTACAGGGACTGAAAGGAAATCATATATACATGATATATGTACTAATCATAACAATTATATATACAATGGGGATATAATCAGATCCCCATATCTTCTGCACAATTAGTAGTGACTGCCAGGTCTGTTAAGCGTGAACACACCATAATAGGTGTTCATTAGCTAGGGATACAATAGTCCGGGGCCCACGAAGCGTAGACTGTTTGGTCATGTCAATGTAAGCCGGCAAAAAGGCCAACAGTTCCTACCAGGCGGAGGGGGAGAGAAACAGCGACAAGCTTGCTGCCACACCGAAAAAACCTCCAATATTTGGTGACGGAATCGACCGATACAAGAATGATGGTCCGTCCCGAAATATTGGCCATAAGCTGGGTACACATTATCCAATTATTTCGGGCAAAACCGCATTCACGTGTATCGGTTCAATCAGACCTAAATGGGTGCATGTTTTCTTAAGGGGCCGAGACAGATGTTGGCCAGAAAGTTCATTCACGGTACTTTTTGCCAAACGACTGGACAGTGCTTTGTTTCTGGCCCGACTTCTCGATATTTGTGTTGAACGGTCGGATCGGAACGGATACAAACATCATCTTAGTAAGAGTCTATACTATAAGCATAAGAAATAGAGATTTGCCTGGTCTTGACAGTACCGTGAGGTAAGAGGGGCACATTATATTAAGAACTGTAGTACAGGGGCCGCTGTTTCTTTTATTTTTCCTATGACAGTATAGCCTCCTCCCGAAAACCACGGTTATGAAGCAACGGATAGGACCCCATCATAGCGTTTTGCTGGGAGGGCCCAGATTATAGTTACAACACCACTAGTAAACGGTGGCTCATCCGTCACAACAGCATTAAAATTGTACTACTGTAGGTGGGGGGAGTTCAGGGTTCCTTTTAAAGGGCATAGTCCAACCCTTTTTTGTAACATTTTGGACGTACTTAAGGGCTGCCCGTCCCCCAGCCCAACCGCTATATTAAATATGTGTGGCAGAAACTCCCCATCATTACTTCCTTCCCAAAGGGTCTTCCTCCGGCGTACTGTCCCGGCCCTCTACTTGCACAAACTGGAGACAGGGGGCCAGACCATCAGCCCAGCCAATCACGGACGCGGCGTCCAGCTATCAGATCCAGAGGGAAGGTCAGTATGACGGGGGAGTTTCTGCAAATATTAATATGCGGTTGGGCTGGGGAGGGAGCCCTACCTACCCAAAGTGGTTTTAACCTAGGGGGAGGGAGAGGCAGTGGCGCCATCGCAGCTCCCAGAAGTTTTCCGGGGCCAACATGGGCACAAAGGCTTACAAATGGGGCACATTAAAAAACACCCAATAATCTATGTCAGTATAATGAAGGTGTACGAAACAAACAGCTATTACACACCTTACAGTTAAACTGGTGTGCTTTTAACTAAGAATTTTGGTTTATAGAATTATAATATATGAAAAGCATTGGCCTGGCTACATGATAGGGCAATGCCACATGTCTGTCCATCGATATATAGCTGTCTCACTGTCTGTATTTCCCTATCTATCTATTTGTCCTGGCCAGTCCTATGCATCTATATATGTATCTTTCTTATTTTCTCTTCTGTCTATATCTTATTATCTATGGGATGGATGGTGGCCGGACAGATATGGAGATAAATTGATAATAGGATTAGACAGATATCTAGATTAGATATAGTGATAAATAGGATAGAACAACCCCTCCCGCTCTGGAGCTGGCTCGCTGCCCGCTTCTATCTTATCGCCATCCTGTCTGTCTGTCCTATCTCTATCCATTCTATCTGTCTTTCTCGGTCTGTATCTATCTACTATCCTATCTATCTCTCCGTGACTCATCTATCTAATCTATCTATCATCTATCTATCGATCGACATCATCTAATCATCTATCTAGCGATCTATCTATCGATCTATCGATCTATCATCATCTCTCATCTACTCTCTATCTATCTCCTCTATCTCTCTCTCTATCTAATCTACATCTACTCTATCTATGCTACTATCTATCTATCTCGCTATCTATCTATCTATCCATTGGAACTTACAACTAGTCCCCCCCCCCGCCCTATCCGAACAACAACATTGAAACTTACACTGCCCGTCCAGAACACACAATGGAACTTCCTTTAACCCGGTCCAGTTGAAAGGGGGGGCACTGCATCTGTCATAACTGGGTCAAATGCCCCATTTGCGTACCGCCACCCTGTGGAGAAGGAAACGAGAGGGGGTGGAGGCCTCTGAACAAGCCAAAAACCCTGAGAGAAGCCTCATAGGCGAAAACATTTCCCTCCCTGCCCGGCTCCTGGTGGGCAGTTTTTTTGGACTTTGGGGGGGATTACAGGCGAACCATTTGGAGCTTGGGATTTAAGGTAAGGATTTTATTACACTCAGAGTGGGTCCATAGTGTGGGAAATGATAGTTTTTGGGGGGGACATGCCCTTTAAAGGTTTTTATTATACTGGCATTTAACCCATCCATTCCAGGGGTTTTCCTGGAGACTATGGTTTAGATTGGTGGACTATACAAGAGTCTAAATAGTGAGGTTGTCTTTATAATGGTGTCATATCCCAGAATTTGCGTCCCAAGTATAAAGATGATAAATTTATTGAAATGCCTAAGAGCTACCTGCTGTGGGTTAGATGATAACCGACGCCCTATCATGGTGAGTAATTTCCTTAAGGCCTCTTGGGTCTCGTTGATTAGCTTAATAACAATGTGTCCTTCTTTTTGTGCTGGACCAAAAGCTAAGGCTTTCATCGACCTGCCCAGGTTAACCCAGTCGGATGAGAAATAGGAGGAGGAGGATTTGTTTTATGCTATTGCTTGGGCCTGCAGTCATGGAGGTCGAACCAAGAAGGTCTTTTTGAAGGTTAAGGTGCATAGATTTTAGTAAACCTTTTCTTAGGTGACTGGTGGGAAACTTTTCCCAGCCGTTTGGGTATTCATTTTTTCTGGTGCAAACTTATAGCTTCCTTCAATGACCTGGCGGGTAGCCCATTTTATAACTGTTTGGGGATCACATTGATAGAATTGTGAGTGAAGAATTATTGCTATATATTTAGGGGGTGGCACCTTTATAATCTGTCCGAGGTAGATGTGAGAGGCCTTGGCAGCGGGCCACCTTTTTGGTACAACAGTACAGGCCACTAAGGCCATTAAATACGATTATTAATTAGGAAATGCAGCTTGTTTAGGGCCATGACCATACGCCATTTTCCCTCAGAAAATTGTGGAGCTTTTGTGGTGAAGAAAATTCCTGTAGACTATACATATTCTTTCACTGTGCCAGGAATCCCCGTAACCGAACATTCCGCACATCTCTCCCTTTTCTCATGGTCTTCCAGCCTAGTGACCACAGCTTTCAACTCAAGGTTTACTTGTACTGGTACCAAAGGTGTTGAATGAATTCAGTTGAGTTGAGCCTTTCTGTGCAAGATCTTGCGCGTCCCCGTTGCCACCTGAATTAGGGAGTTGGTGCGTTTCTGCAAAAAGCAGTTGAGCCATTGTTCCAGAATCATGGAGTGAAGAGGGGCAACCTCCGTGTTTTCGCTGTGATAACCAGGGATGAAGGAGTAGAGCTTTGGGATGACAGTCCACTTTGGAAGTCTGCACCCTATAGGTCCACAGAAGCGTCTCCTCCAGATTCGGGGTCTGGTGTTTTTTCTCGTTTTATAGAATGTTCCTTATGTTCACCCAGGGAAAGGAATACTATGTGTAATTTTTAATAGATTGTGAGCTGTTTTGCTCCTTTTAAGGTAGATTGGTAATTCCGACCTCCCAATATTGTTTCTTCTATTTCTGTGAGGAGGGTCAACATGAATAACTGCTTTTTTCCAGCTTCCTCATTGCTTCGCCAACTATCTTTAATACATAAAGCCATGAACATTAACCTGGCAGATGAAAACTTTACTGCTGGCTCCCTCACTGACGTGATATTGGGAGGGTGGATTGCCTGGCATTAGGAATAATGAGAAATAATGACCAGCAGATGGAGTAGTTGGGTCACAGACTGGCAGCTCTTGACATAAGCACGTACAATGACTGTTGGGTCACAGACTGGCAGCTCTTGACATAAGCACGTACAATGACTCACCTGGGACCAAGGCAAATCAAGACCTTTTCTTACTGATTCAGAATAAGTCTCTCTGATTTTTAAACATCAACATTTTCCAAGGCTTATTCACCGCCTCATTCTCTGGGAAAAGGGGTGAAAATGGTTTTCATTGCGATCTCCGAGACCCAGAGAGAAACATTGAATCTTTGAGATAAGACAAGCGTATTAATAGTTAACTTCCAATTAAATGGCAATAGTAAAGTTGACCCAATGATGTAGCACTAGAATTGCTTTTCTCATTGTAATGCTGCAGCAAGGGGTTTTGTACAGCGGGCTTCAGGATTGCTCGCCCGCAGAGCTTGCAATCTAAGGACGGCAAGTAGGTAAATTGTCAGGCGCAGTAAGAGAAGAGTAGCCGACATGACAAGAAGAGTGGAAAATGACTTCTATTAAAGAACAAAGCCTTCCTCTCCAGACCATCCTCATTGCCAAGATTTTTTGATTTATTGTAAAATTACCCGTGACAAATAAATTGCAGACCCCTTTGTCTCTATTTGAAATCCCACCCGGTCGCTCAGACTTCGATTGTTTCGCCGCGATACAGAAAATAACACGTTCTGGTTGGATTTGCTTTCAGCGATTTGTACAATAATAAGACAAAACAAGTATTTCCCCCCCCCCTCCGCCTCTTACAATGTGCACAAACCAAAATGTCCAAACACATAGTTATTGAGCCTGCGGCTGCCTAAATGATATTTATTACCCAACCTGCAGTTTGGGGAAAAAAGGCAAAAGTAAAAAGCCTTGATTTGTGACGACCCTGCAGCCTAATGCTGAGACTCTCATAATATCCATTCCAATGTTCCTTAAAGCAATACACCTATTTATTACTGAAAACTGCAGAGTCCCATTCTTCTTGCAGGATTTCCTACCCTCTGTGATAAAATAGGCAAGTTGATGTAGCTGCATTGAACAGCATTGCCCAGCCTCTGGGTGTTGTTGAACTAGAAATCCCAGCATCTTTGTTCAGTAGTCCTGGTAGTTGTAGGTGAGCTGATTGGATAACCCCAGCTGATATTGGCATTTTTGATGATGTCATTTAAGGGGCATGTCCAGCCCAACACTAATCTATAATAACCTATCCCACCCTCCCAAATCTTGAGATCAATATACTTGTCTGCCCGTGGTACGCAGGTCAAGTCATTGGGTGTGATGTCACCACCACATCTGTGACTGATGGATGCTACCCGGAAGGAAGTCGGCGTCTTGGGAAGTATGTATAACAATGTCAGGGTTTGGGGGTGGACATTCCCTTTAAAGCCCTAGATTAGATTAGAATAGATTGAGTGATCAGAACAAATTTATCAGATCAAAGTCGAAACCCATTTTACCTTGTTCGATCCCATATTCAGTTCCCATCTCTCCTCAGATTTCAACTCGATCGGAAATCCGATTGGAAGAACATCTGGCCGTGTAGGCATGATCATTCCATTCAAAGAAATGTTTTTCTCTTCGCCTCTTTTTAGTAGGAAAATTAAAAGAAAATATTCAATAGTATTTATTTTATTGGGTTTTATCTATAGAGGTATTTTCAATACCTGCCTACAGATTCCATCTGACCTATAGAAGCCATTGTTTTCTTTTGTTGTAAAATAAAAAAAAAAAAATCTTGTTATTGCTTCTGCAGCCTTGCTGCAAACCTAATTATTGTTTGACAATGGGTTACATCACGTTGTCTGTGTACCGTTAATGCAGGCTTAATTCTTATTGGCTACTGTCAGATCAAAGGAACTATTCAGGGGAAATGGCAGTTACAGCAATGACACAAAAACTCTGGGAAAGAATATAAAACTTTATAAATTTGTGTTTTTAATCTGCATCAACCAATCAAAACACTTATAACTGTAGTAGACAAGTAAAAAGGTAACGTCTGATTGGTCTTTGCAGATTAATAGCACAGGCAAACATGAACTTCTATTAAATAAGCCTTTTCTTAAAGTGCATCACAAAGTCATGGTTTGCTCTACTAATTGACCAACATGCCCATTTTAATGGATGATATTTAAATATATATGTAAATACATAACATGTTTATTTTGCCAGAACAGAAAGTAGATTCCTGGACTAAAGGAAGTTGCAAAATACTGACCCAATCTAGCAAACCCCTGAGCAGACAACCTTAGTTTGGTTACAATGTTGCTTCGTTATCTAAAGGGAAGAAAATCCTCAGATTTCGATATTTTGAATTTGTCTATTCCTGCTTAGCATGGACCATCCCAAGTTCATAAGGTGGGTACACACATTAGCAATAAAGGGCCGATCCCTTGCCCACAGGAGTCTGATGCTGATGAAGGATATGTGCAGAATGTTCGCCCTATACACTCGGGGCTGTGAGTACTGTGATCTTTAAAAAAATGACAGACGGGATCTTGCACATTCTGTCTGTCATCTTTTAAAGGTCTGTAGTGTGTGTACCCAGCTTTAGCTGGATTAAGAGGACAAACAACACAAGCAAAGAGTCACCTCCATCCTCTTATAATGGTCAGCCTAACATCACAGACTGCTTTTCCTTTAAACAGAAACAACTAAGACCAGATGGTACTATCAACCATGTACAGTATAATAACTTTGCTTTCAGATGATAGGATGATACACAAAGTAATGGAGCAATGCCCTAGGTTTGTCAGTTCCTCCTGTAAGATGTGGTGTTAGGTTTTATCCATATTATTAAAATACTGCCCCTTAGTGGCCAGCAAAAAGTTTCGATGTTTCCATTTCAGGCCCCCGCTCTCCAAATCGCCGCAATTTGCATGCGTTGCCTCTGACATTGCAAGTACAAGACATTTTAGGTTTAGTGCATTGTTTTTTATTGCTTGGCAATTGAGAAAATCTAGGTCAAGCCTGAAACCAATAAGCTACAGGAAGATATCATTAGACAACAAGATGGATATCTTACAGAACTGCTCTGTCATCAAACCAATATGTTTTAATGATGAGATAAGGACGGCGCGGTGGGGAATTAGCAACGCAGGGAACACTCGTCTCGGCTTGGCACATATTTAAAAAAGTTGAAGACTTGGTATCTTTCTTTCCAAAAGATGAAACGCGATGACAGTGGCAGCACAATGAGTTACTTTCCTTACCTGAATACATTTTATTCTCCTTACATTGTCAGATGGAACTATTTATAGATTTATGTATGGGGATATTTCTGTTACGAGGCTTTCTCTTCTGACATTGTGCATGAGGCTTCCTACATTTCTGTGTCGTCCCCCCCCTCCGATTACATTCTTATGTAATGTCATATTTAAGGTGAAGGTACTAAATGACCATAAACCAGCCAATGTGGAAATACTGATGTCACTTGTGAGAAAGCACCAGAGAGTGCAGCACTTCTAGATGGAGCTGGGTGATGTCACTTCCATAGCTTGGTGAGGATGCACCAGAGAGTGCAGCACTTCTAGATGGAGATGGGTGATGTCACTTCCATAGCTTGGTGAGGATGCACCAGAGAGTGCAGCACTTCTAGATGGAGCTGGGTGATGCCACTTCCTTAGCTCAGTGAGGATGCACCAGAGAGTGCAGCACTTCTAGATGGAGCTGGGTGATCAATTATGTGGGAATCACCAAGATGATTCAGGGGGAGCAATAGCTTGGTGAGGATGCACCAAGAGTGAGCACTTCTAGATGGAGATGGGTGATGTCACTTCCGAGCTCGTGAGGAGCACCAAGAGTGCAGCACTTCTAGATGGAGCTGGGTGTGATGTCACTTCCATAGCTGGTGAGGATGCACCAGAGAGTGCAGCACTTCTAGATGGAGCTGGGTGATGGTCACTTCCATTACTTGGGAGGATGCACCCAGAGGTGCAGCACTTCTAGATGGAGCTGGGTGATGTCACTTCCTGAGCTCAGTGAGGATGCACCAGAGAGTGCAGCACTTCTAGATGGAGCTGGGTGATGTCACTTCCTGAGCTCAGTGAGGATGCACCAGAGAGTGCAGCACTTCTAGATGGAGCTGGGTGATGTCACTTCCTGAGCTCTGTGAGAGCACCAGAGATTGCAGCACTTCTAGATGGAGCTGGGTGATGCCACTTCCCTAACTCATGAGGATGCACCAGAGAGTGCAAGCACTCTCAGTGATGAGGGGTGATGTCACTTCCTGAGCTCGGTGAGGATGCAACCAGAGATGCAGGCACTTTTAGATGGAGCTGGGTTGATGCCACTTCCTGAGCTCGGTGAGGATGCACCAGAGAGTGCAGCACTTCTAGATGGAGCTGGGTGATGTCACTTCCTTAGCTCAGTGAGGATGCACCAGAGAGTGCAGCACTTCTAGATGGAGATGGGTGATGTCACTTCCTGAGCTCAGTGAGGATGCACCAGAGAGTGCAGCACTTCTAGATGGAGCTGGTGATGCCACTTCCTGAGCTCAGTGAGAAAGCACCAGAGATGCAGCACTTCTAGATGGAGCTGGTGATGTCACTTCCTGAGCTCAGTGAGGATGCCCCAGAGAGTGCAGCACTTCTAGATGGAGCTGGGTGATGTCACTTCCTCCTGAGCTCGGTGAGGATGCACCGAGAGTGCGCACCTTGTGATGGAGCTGGGTGATGTCACTTCCTGAGCTCATGAGGATGCACCAGAGAGTGCAGCACTTCTAGATGGAGATGGTGATGTCACTTCCTGAGCTCGGTGAGGATGCACCAGAGAGTGCACACTTCTAGATGGAGCTGGGTGATGTCACTTCCGAGCTCGTGAGGATGCACCAGAGAGTGCAGCACTTCTAGATGGAGCTGGGTGATGTCACTTCCATAGCTTGGTGAGGATGCACCAGAGAGTGCAGCACTTCTAGATGGAGCTGGGTGATGTCACTTCCTGAGCTCAGTGAGAAAGCACCAGAGAGTGCAGCACTTCTAGATGGAGCTGGGTGATGTCACTTCCTGAGCTCATGGGATGCACCAAGAGTGCAGCACTTCTAGATGGAGCTGGGTGATGTCACTTCCTGAGCTCAGTGATGATGCACCAAGAAGTGCAGCACTTCTAGATGGAGCTGGGTGATGTCACTTCCTGAGCTCAGTGAGGATGCACCAGAGAGTGCAGCACTTCTAGATGGAGCTGGGTGATGTCACTTCCTGAGCTCAGTGAGGATGCACCAGAGAGTGCAGCACTTCTAGATGGAGCTGGGTGATTCCACTTCCTTAGCTCAGTGAGGATGCACCAGAGAGTGCAGCACTTCTAGATGGAGCTGGGTGATCCACTTCCTAGCTCAGTGAGGATGCACCAGAGAGTGCACACTTCTAGATGGAGCTGGGTGATGTCACTTCCTGAGCTCAGTGAGAAGCACCAGAGAGTGGCAGCACTTCTATGGGAGCTGGGTGATGTCACTTCCTTAGCTCAGTGAGGATGCACCAGAGATTGCGCACTTCTAGATGGAGCTGGGTGATGTCACTTCCTGAGCTCGTGAGGAGCACCAGAGAGTGCAGGCAGCACTTGTAGATGGATCTGGTGATGTCACTTCCTGAGCTCAGTGAGATGCACCAGAGAGTGCAGCACTTCTAGATGGAGATGGGTGATGTCACTTCCTGAGCTCAGTGAGGATGCACCAGAGAGTGCAGCACTTCTAGATGGAGCTGGGTGATGTCACTTCTGAGCTCGGTGAGGATGCACCAGAGAGTGCAGCACTTCTAGATGGAGCTGGGTGATGTCACTTCCATAGCTTGGTGAGGATGCACCAGAGAGTGCAGCACTTCTAGATGGAGCTGGGTGATGTCACTTTCCTGACTCAGTGGAGAAAGCCACCAGAGAGTGCACATTCTAGATGGAGCTGGGTGATGTCACTTCCTAGCTCATTGAGGATGCACCAGAGAGTGCAGCACTTCTAGATGGAGCTGGGTGATGTCACTTTCCTGAGCTCAGTGAGGTTGCCCAGAGATGCAGCACTTCTAGATGGAGCTGGGTGATGTCACTTCCTGAGCTCAGTGAGGATGCACCAGAGAGTGCAGCACTTCTAGATGGGAGCTGGGTGATGTCACTTTCCTGAGCTCAGTGAGATGCACCAGAGAGTGCAGCACTTCTAGATGGAGCTGGGGTGATCCACTTCCTTAGCTCTGAGGATGCACCAGAGAGTGCAGCACTTCTAGATGGAGATGGGGTATGTCACTTCCTGAGTCGTGAGGAGCACAGAGAGTGCAGCACTTCTAGATGGATATGGGTGATGTCACTTCCTGAGCTCAGTGAGGATGCACCACAGAGTGCAGCATTCTAGATGGATGATGGTGATGTCCCTTCCTGAGCTCAGTGAGAAGCACCAGGAGTGCACACTTCTAGATGGAGATGGTGTGATGTCACTTCCTGATCTCAGTGAGGATGCACCAGAGAGTGCAGCACTTCTAGATGGAGCTGGGTATGTCACTTCCTGAGCTCAGTGAGAATGCACCAGAGATGCGCCACTTCTAGATGGAGCTGGGTGATCCACTTCCTTAGCTCGTGAGGATGCACCAAGAGTGCAGCACTTCTACGTGGAGCTGGTTGATGTCACTTCCTGAGCTCAGTGAGGATGCACCAGAGAGTGCAGCACTTCTAGATGGAGCTGGGTGATGTCACACTCTTCCTGAGCTCAGTGAGGATGCCCAAAGATGTCACACTTCTAGATGGAGCTGGTGATGTCACTTCCTGAGCTCAGTGAGGAATGCACCAAGAGTGCAGCACTTCTAGAATGGAGCTGGGTGATGTCACTTCCTGAGCTCAGTGGGATGCACCAAGAGTGCAGCACTTCTAGTGGGCTGGGTGATTCCACTTCCTTAGCTCAGTGAGGATGCACCAGAGAGTGCAGCACTTCTATGATGGAGCTGGGTGATTCCACTTCCTTAGCTCGTGAGGATGCACCAGAGAGTGCAGCACTTCTAGATGAGCTGGGTGATGTCACTTCCTAGCTCAGTGGAGAAGCACCAGAGGTGCAGCACTTCTGATTGAGCTGGGTATGTCACTCCTGAGCTCAGTGAGGATGCACCAGAGATGCAGCACTTCTAGATGGAGCTGGGTGATGTCACTTCCTGAGCTCGGTGAGGATGCACCAGAGAGTGCAGCACTTCTAGATGGAGCTGGGTGATGTCACTTCCTGAGCTCAGTGAGGATGCACCAGAGAGTGCAGCACTTCTAGATGGAGATGGGTGATGTCACTTCCTGAGCTCAGGAGAGGATGCACCGAGTGAGCACTTCTAGATGGAGCTGGGTGATGTCACTCCTAGCTCGTGTAGGATGCACCAGAGAGTGCAGCACTTCTAGATGGACTGGGTGATGTCACTTCCATACTTGTGGGAATGCACCAGAGAGTGCAGCACTTCTAGATGGAGCTGGGTGATGTCACTTCTGATCTCAGTGAGAAAGCACCAGAGAGTGCAGCACTTCTAGATGGAGCTGGGTTGATCACTTCTGAGCTCATGGAGGATGCACCAGAGAGTGCAGCACTTCTAGATGGAGCTGGGTGATGTCACTTCCTGAGCTCAGTGAGGATGCACCAGAGAGTGCAGCACTTCTAGATGGAGCTGGTGATGTCACTTCCTGAGCTCAGTGAGGATGCACAGAGAGTGCAGCACTTCTAGATGGAGCTGGGTTATGTCATTCCTGAGCTCAGTGAGGATGCACCAGAAGTGCAGCACTTCTAGATGGAGCTGGGTGTGATTCACCTTCCTTAGCTCAGTGAGGATGCACCAGAGAGTGCAGCACTTCTAGATGGATATGGGTGATGTCACTTCCTGAGCTCAGTGAGGATGCACCAGAGAGTGCAGCACTTCTAGATGGAGATGGGTGATGTCACTTCCTGAGCTCAGTGAGGATGCACCAGAGAGTGCAGCACTTCTAGATGGAGATGGGTTATGTCCACTTCCTGAGTCTCAGTGAGAAAGCACCAGAGAGTGCAGCACTTCTAGATGGAGATGGTGGATGTCACTTCCTGAGCTCAGTGAGGAGCACCAGAGAGTGCAGCACTTCTAATGGAGCTGGGTGATGTCACTTCCTGACTATTGAGGATGCACCAGAGAGCAGCACTTCTAGATGGAGCTGGGTGATGTCACTTCCTGAGCCAGTGAGAGGCACCAGAGAGTGCAGCACTTCTAGATGGACTGGGTGATGTCCTTCCTGAGCTCAGTGAGGATGCACCAGAGAGTGCAGCACTCTGATGGAGATGGGTGATGTCACTTCCTGAGCTCAGTGAGGATGCACCAGAGAGTGCACACTTCTAGATGGAGATGGGTGATGTCACTTCCTGAGCTCAGTGAGGAGGCACCAGAGAGTGCAGCACTTCTAGATGGAGCTGGGTGATGTCACTTCCTGAGCTCAGTGAGGATGCACCAGAGAGTGCAGCACTTCTAGATGGAGCTGGGTGATGTCACTTCCTTAGCTCAGTGAGGAGGCACCAGAGAGTATAGTATAGTATAGTATTTGAGGTTGAATAAAGACATACGTCCATCCAGTCCACCCATCTAGCACTATCCTCATTTCTGCCTAACTGTTGATCCAGAGGAAGGCAAAAAACCCCCCCACCAAATTTATGAAGGGGGAAAAAATTCCTTCCTGACTCCAAGTGGCAATCGGAAATTTCCCTGGATCAACTCTACTTTAGGTATCATACCAGTAACTTGCAACATTCCTTGTTTGCAGAAACTCATCCAGCTTTTTTTGGAACTCACCAATGAACCGCTCATTACAACGTCACTGGAAGACAGTTCCATAGCCTTACCGTTCTCACAGTGAAAAACCCTTTCCGAGCTTGAAGCCTAACTTTTTCTTCAAGTCTTAAGGGATGTCCGCGTGTCCTTTGACATGTTCTCTTGGTGAACAATGCCCCAGATAGTTATTGTATGGCCCGTTAATGTATTTATACACAGTAATCATATCCCCAAGCAAGCGCCTTTTCTCCAGCGTACATAATTGTAACTTTTCCAGTCTCTCTCTCATATTCAAGCTCCCCAATCCCCTTATTAATTTAGTTGCCCTTCTCTGAACCCTTTCCATTTCAAAGATGTCCTTTTTGTACCAGGATTCCAAAATTGCACTGCATATTCCAATGAGGCCTTACCAATGCTTTGTAAAGAGGGAGAATTACTTTTCCTCCTTGAATCCATACCTCGCTTTATACAAGACAATACCATGCTGGCTCTGGCTGTTGCCGCCTGGCACTGCTTGCTACCTTTAAGTTTGTTATCCCACCAAGTTTGTTATCATCTAGAAGTGAGCACTTCAGATGAGCTGGGTGATGTCACTTCCTGAGCTCAGTGAGGAGCACCAAGAGTGCAGCACTTCTAGATGGAGTGGGTGATGTCACTTCCTGAGCTCAGTGAGGATGCAACCAGAGAGTGCAAAGCACTTCTAGATGGAGCTGGGTGATTCACTTCCTAGCTCAGTGAGGAGCACCAGAGAGTGCACCACTTCTAGATGGAGCTGGGTGATGTCACTTCAGCTCAGTGTAGGAGCACCAGAGAGTGCAGCACTTCTAGATGGAGCTGGGTGATGTCACTTCCTGAGCTCAGTGAGGAATCACCAGAGAGTGCAGCACTTCTAGATGGAGCTGGGTGATGTTCCTCCTGAGCTCAGTGAGGATGCACCCAGAGAGTGCAGCACTTCTAGATGGAGCTGGGTGATGTCACTCCTGAGCTCAGGAGATGCACCAGAGAGTGCAGCACTTCTAGATGGAGTCGGGTGATGTCACTTCCTGAGCTCGGTGAGGATGCACCAGAGAGTGCAGCACTTCTAGATGGAGCTGGGTGATGTCACTTCCTGAGCTCGGTGAGGATGCACCAGAGAGTGCAGCACTTCTAGATGGAGCTGGGTGATGTCACTTCCTGAGCTCAGTGAGGATGCACCAAGAGTGCAGCACTTCTAGATGGAGCTGGGTGATGTCACTTCCTGAGCTCGGTGAGGATGCACCAGAGAGTGCAGCACTTCTAGATGGAGCTGGGTGACTCACCGGAGATCTCGTTAATCGATATGTTTTAAACTCTTAACTTTTGAGGCAGCCACAATAATTTCTTTCTTCTTTAGAAACAAGTAGCAATGGGCCAGATAATGAATATTGAATCGATACAGATAATGAATCTTTAACTGACCCTTTCTGATTCGCTAGAGATTCTCTACTATTTTCTGCTCTACCACATGCTGCAGAAGCTGATTTCTAGACTGAATTCTGTAAATGAGCTGTTTTTAAAAACCGATTATACACACTATAATTCTGCTTTAAGCTTCCTTGTCCAGTGGCCTGCATGGGTGCAGAATGAGCGCGCCGGCATGTAGACATGTTAAGTAGCTGAACAGACAACAGGTGTTGAGAGTTTAATAAGTTAATAAAAAGGAAGGAGGGGGGGGGAGAGAAGGGAGAGATCCCCCACCCTCCACCGTGAGCACAGTTGTAAAGCTTCCAACCAGGGAGCCACAAGCAATTCATCTCAGAACTGGGAATGCCAACAGATCAGCCTGTCAGAACTTGGCTCAATATATGGTAATGAGGCTTTGAAAGTCTCGAGCCGTGGGAACGGTCTTAGGAGCTCCCTAATACCTTTATAATGCACAGATAGCGCTCTTCCCTCCCCAGGTGCTGAAGACAAAAGGGAGACAAAATTCTCTATTAAGTATAATTCCACAGCGAGAGTGACGGGTGATTAGGGATCGTACATACAATGCAAGTACCAGGAATGGACAATAATAATAAAAATATAAGAGACAGACTGATCTTCCCCGAGAATGAATAATGTATTAGGAACACAGAGTTCTGGACTTGCGGTACAGACAAACCTCAAGAACTGACAATCAATACGGAGAAGGAGGGGGAGTCAATCGCTTTATATGGGGATAGTAGGGAAATCAGCTACATTATACCCACTGCGGTTAATGGCAATCTATCAGATAGACAGAGTGGGGATGGGAGAGAAATTAGAGGGGTGGGTGATTTTATATCAAAGAGCAGAGTTCTGGGAAGGCTGAGAGATAAGGGGGGGGGGAGGAGGGACAGAGGTCCAAACAGGTAGAGGTTGAAAGAGATAGGAAAACTGCCAAGAAACCGAAAGCAGGAGAAGGCAGCGTACACAGGGGCTTGTGAAAAGACATGATTACATTATAGATTAAGGTTATCAGGGCTCCCCTGTGCCTTGGCAGTTGGACAAAAAGGCAGAGCGAGGCTTTGTGCATTCTTAAAAGAACCCAGCAAGAAGCCCCCAGGGTAACAAACAAGTAATCACACACACACACATACACACAGGCTATTTTCCCAGCAGTTGATAGGCACAGTAATCACACACATACACACATACCTGACTCCCACTCACAGCATTCAGATCTGGCTCACAATCATTGCTTTGAAACAGCAGCGCGGTGCCCAGCAATTTGCCTCCCCTGCTGTATTACCGGCTTGGGTGGTTTAAATCACAAACAATCTTCCAGTAGAGTTAATATGCTTGACCCTGCTCAACCCCAAGACTCCAGCTAATGCAGCTAAGTTGACCTGTGGAATTGCAAATGGTTTCTATCCCCTATAAACGTGAATACGCCTGGGGATACAAATAACAGCACCTCACTTACCAATGCAATGAATTGGCTGCACTCAAATGATTAGATATTGTAGAACGAGCCTTGTTGTCTGCATGCAAGGAATTTAATTAGCGTTATTTGCTGCATTAAGACTTTCTACTACTGGCAGGAGGGCTTTAGGACAGTCATTACGTGTATTGTGTTTAGTACGATTAACCCTCAAATTATGTATGTATGTGAATATGATAGTCATCTCCTCCATTCCCAAATATAATATACGAATATGATATAATCTGGTCTACGTAGTCAATCCTCCATCCCCTTATTAATCTAGGCTATAATGTATCTAATCTGTCTACCATAATCAATATCCTCCATTCCCATTATTAATATAGGTATCATTGTATATAATCTGTCAATAGTCAATAGCCTCCATCCCCTTATTAATATGTTCATATCTATCTAATCTGTCTCATAGTCAAGATCTTCATTCATTATTAATATAGGTTATAATTATCTAACTCTGTCTACATAGTCATATCCTCCATTCCCCTTATTAATAGTAGGTATAATTTGTAATCTAATCTGTCACATAGGTCAATATCCTCCATTCCCCTTATTAATAAGTGTATGTTATATAATCTTTAACATAGTCAATCTACTACCATTCCCATTATTAGTTTTATAGTAATAATGGATCTAATATGTCTACGTAGTCAATTTCCTTCCATACCCTTTTAATCTAGTTATAATGTATATATCTGGCTACATGAATCAATATCCTCCATCCCAGTATTTAATATAGTTATAATGTATCTTAATCTGTCAATAGTCAATCTCCTTCCATCCCATTATTAATATAGTTATAATGTATCTAATCGGTCTGCATAGTTCAATATTTCCATTCCCCTATTAAGATAGTTAATAAGTATATTAATCTGTCTACATATCAATATCGCCCATGTCACTATTAATATAGTTATAATGTATCTAATCTTGTCTCACATAGTCAATATCTTCCATTCCCATTATTATAGAGTTATAATGTATCTTAATATGTCTTTCAAGTCATATCACCCCATTCACCTTACAATATTAGGTATAATGTATCTAATCTGTCGTCTAGTCATATCTTCCATTCCCGTATTTAATATAGTTATAATTGTATATAATCGTCTTCATGGTCAATCTCCTCATTCCCTTATTGAAATTAGTTATAAGTATATCGAATCTGTCTACATAGTCAATATCCTCACATTCCCCTGATTAATATAGTATAATGTATCAATCTGTCTAAATAGTCAATATCTCCCATGTCCCCTTAGTAATATGGTATAATGTCGAATCTTCTACATAGTCAATCTCCTCCATTCCCCTTATTAATATAGTTATAGGTATATAATATGTACATAGTCAATAGCCTCCATTAACCTATGAATATAGTTATAATGTATCTAATCTGTCTAATAGTCAATACTCCCCAGTTCCCCTATTAATATCGTTATAATGTATCTAATCTGTAGACACAAGTTATATCCGCCATTACCTTAATTAATATAGTTATAATGTATCTATCTGTCTACATAGTAAATATCCCTCCATTCCCTGATTAATATAGTTATAATGTAATAATCTGTCTAAATAGTCAATTGTCTTCAATTCCCCTTATTAATATAGTTAGAAGGTATCTAATCTGTTATACATAGTAAATATCCTCCATTCCCTTATTAATATAGTTATAAGGTTTCTAAGTTTGTCTGCATAGTCAAATTTCCATTCCCCGCTAGTTAATATAGTTATAATGTATATAACCTGTTCTTCATAGTCAAATCCTCCATTCCCCTTTTATATAGTTTAATGTATCGTAATCTGTCTACATAGTCCAACTCATCAACTTCCCATATTCATTTAGTTATTAAGTGTTAATTCATATGTTACATAGTCATCTCCTCCATTACCCTTATTAATAAGAGGGGCCGGAATATGTACAGAGTTTCGCCCTCTCTATCCCCCTGATTAATATAGTTAATAATTATCTACATCTGTCTACATAGTCAAGATCCTAAATTCCCCTATTATTAATTAGTTATAATGTATCGAATCTGTAAAACCAGTTCAAGATCCCCAATTCCCTTTATTCATATTTAGTTCTAATGTATCTAATCAATCTAAATGTAAAATTGCCCGTCTCAGAACGCTTTCCATTCAAGATTGCCCCTGTCAGCAATAGATCGTGGACGTACTTTTACTATTGTGAAGTGCCACAATAAATCAACACAAAATCATAAACTCCGGAACTCCTATACTGAATCATCTTGCTACCACCTGTGGCCATACTTCGTTACACAATACTCGAAAAATTCCACACCACTAAGCCTCAAGCTTAAGAATAATCAGAGCCCTTGGGGTCGGTTCCCTCGGAAAATTCAGTTAGATTGAAACAAATCTAGACATAGAAAATGTTTAGACAATATATTAATGCGAACTTTGTAGCATCTACCCACTTACCATAGTTCACCGGATTTCACAGAATGAAATCGAAACAAACTGCCAATAAAGCCTTATAGCCAATAGAAGGGAACTTGCGTTTGCAGGGTCTTGGCTACTGCTGCAATATACGACAAAAGGCAATGGATATGGAAATTTTGCAAGCAATTTCTGGGCCCCGACCGTGTGGGAACACACACCAGGCCATTTAGATGTATTTCTAACCCTGTACAATTGGGATACCACTACGTTTAAGAACGGAACACCGTTTATTTTTTTTTTTAACGTTTGGTTAAATAACAGTGCTGTTTTTACCTTTAAAATGATCCCTCTACCACATCTCTAACCACAGCTGATAGACCATACACTGCTGGAATGAGGTACAGTGCCCGGTACTCCAGTCTAATGAGCAGGAACCTCCCTATACACCAACTACTCACTTCTCTGTACCTGGGTCTGAGCTGAAGATTTGGGGTTTGGTAGAGAAACAGGACTTAGCCTGTATTTGGCAAACAAGGCCCAGGTGGTAGCAAACAGCTAGAGCTAGCAAGATATTGTCTTTTTACGGATTAAAGAGGGATGGAATCAAAGAGGAGAAAAATATATTCTCCTCTTAAAAGGCACTGGTAAGGCCCTCATTTGGAATATGCCGTGCAGTTTGGCAGTTTTAGAAATCCCATAACCAAAAGTGGAATCTTGGACGGTGGAAATGAGGGGCAGTTCAGAGGAGAAGGGCAACTACCATTAATATAAGGGGAATGGGAGGGGCTTAACTATCAGGTCAGATTTGAAAGTTAGGTGTTTTCATTGGAGAGTGACGTTTGGTAGGGCAGGGATATGATAACATTATCCAAATAATAAATGGGCCATACTATGAACTCTCTGGGTGCATTGTTCACAATCGGTCATATCAGCAGGACACGTGGACATCCCTTTAAGGTTGAAGAAGAAAGAAGTTTCATGCTTCAGGTTAGGAACGGTTTCTTACGTGAGAACGGGGACACTTGGAACTCTTCAAGCAGATGTGGGGAAGCAAGTCATTGAATTAGCTTAAAACGTGGGCTGGAATACGTACTAAAACAAGTGGTAGGTATAAAACGTTGGTACTAGATAGCTGTTGTATTCAATATAGATCAACTGCGACTTGAAGTTTGATCTAATTGATACAACTGCTGTATACCATTGAACTGGGTGAATGAGAAAGAACCTTCCAAGATGTTGGATAGATAGATGTATAGCTTCCTATTGCCTTAATACCTTACTGTCTCATATACTCCAATCCTCTGTAATTCTATTCCGCCGCGATGCCTGCGGAACAGCAAAGAACCATGCAATGAAAGGGGACAGCCGGAACGAGCGACGCGGACAGCCTGGACCGAGCGACCAGCACAGACCGAAGAGCGACCCGGACAGCCGACCGAGCGACCAGCACATGGCCGACGATGGCGCCCGGGGACAGCCTAACCGAGGCGACACTGACAGCCGGACAGAGCGACCGGACAGCACGACCGAGCGTACCCTCACATCCTACCGATCCGGTACCCAGCATCAGTATAGGGTATCTATATATCGGTATATGAGAAATTACCCTTACATCCTCCGACCTATCTGGTAACCAGCACAGGATATTGGTATCTATAGATCTCTTTATGATAAATCTACCCTTACATCCTAAACTATCCGGTAACCAGCCAACAGAGTATATGATTATATATCTATATTATGATAAATATTTTACCCCTTACATCCCTACCTATCCGGTAACCAGCAGTATATGGATATATATATCTATATTGATAAATCTACCCTTCCATCCTACTATCCGGTTAACAGCACAGTATATGGTATCTATATATACTATCATAATATGAGAAATCGACCTTACATCATACCTATCCGGTAACCAGCACAGTTATGGTATTATATATCTATATATGATTAAATCTATCATCGTAAATCCTACCTATCCGGGAACCAGCACAGTAATATGGTATCTATTATCTAATATATGATAAATTACCTTAAATCCTTACCTATCCGGTTAAACCAGAACAAGTATATGTTATCTATAATCTAGAATGATAAATCTACCCTTACATACTACCATACGGTAACCAGCACAGGTATATGATATCTATATAATCTAATATATGAGAATCTAACTTACGATTCCTACCTATCCGGTAACCAGACAGGATATGGAGTATATATCCTATATATGTAAATCTACCCTTACATCCTACCTATCGGGTAACCAGCAGAGGATATGGTATCTATTATCTATATATGATAACACATCTACCCGTAAACTCCCACCTATCTGGTAACCAGGCAACATATATGGTATCTTATATATCTATATCTGATAAATCTACCCTACATCCATAGTCTATCCGGTAACAGCACCTAGTAGTATATGATATCTAGATAACTATATATGATAAAATCTACCTCTTACATCCACCTTCGGTAACCAGCACAGTATATGATATCTATTATATCTATATATGATAAATCTCCCTTTACATCCTACCTATTCTGGTAACCAGCAACAGGAGAGGGGAGCGAGAGAGCAGAGAGGAGAAAGCGACCCGGGACAGCGAACAATGCGACCCGCACAGCCGACCGAGCTACAAGGACAGCCGACCGATAGACCCGGACAGCCGGACCGAGCGACCCGGAAAGCCGACCGAGACCCGGGAAATCAGACGAGCTACCCGCACAGCGGACGAGCCAGGGACCAAGCACAAGGAGAGGGGCGGAGCGGAGAGAAGCGAGAGAGGAGAAAGGGCACCGGAGAAAGCCGGACGCGATATGGTAACCAGCCACAGTATATGGTATCTATATATTTAATATATGATAATAGTACCATTACATCCTACCGAATCTACCTTCACATAATACTAAGCCAGGACAAGCCAGGAGAGGGGAGGAGAAGCGAGAGAGGATGAAAAGCGACCGGAACGCCTACCTATTCTGGTAATTCAGCCACAGATATGGTATCATATACATAATCTGATCTAACATCTACCTTACATCATACCGATCTGGTAAACCACAGCACAGTATATGGGGATCTATATATCTTATATGATAAATTATACCCTTACATTCCGACCAGTCGGTAACAAGCACAGTATAGGTATCTATATATCTATTATTGATTAAATCTACACCTTACATCCGACCGAGCGGTGAGCGGGTTTTGGGAGGGATGGCGGGGTTATACAAGGAACAGGACGACCCAGGGGGAGCGATGAGATCTAGAGAGTATGAAAGGTCGACGCATTACATCCGATCCGATCCGGGAAACCCAGCGCAAGTATATGTTCTATTATGCGTATATATGATAATAGATCGGGGATCTATATATCGATATATGGATAAATCTACCCTTACATCCACCTATCCGGTAACCAGGACCTATATGGGTAATCCTATATATCTATATATGATAAACTACCTTACATCTACCGATCCGACGTAAACCAGCACGTAGTATTATTGATATCTAGATATCTATATTGATAAAAATCTCCCTACATCATACCTACGGTGGTAGTAACCCGAACGCAGTTATTATGGGATCCTATAGAGGTCTATATATGAGAAAGGCGACAGTACTATCCTACCCGTAGTCCTGTAACCAGCGAGTACCAGTGGAGTAAAAGGAGGAGTGTATATGAGCTATCGATATAAAGTCTAGAGAGGATAAATCACCGTACATCCTACCTATCCGGGGGTAACCAGCACCGTATGAGGGGGATCTATAGTACGTAGATATGATAAATCTACCCCGACATACTGACCTTCCGGTAACCAGCCGGATATGAGATTAGAGATCGTATATGAGAAAGCGCACCTCGTACATCCGACCTATCCGGGGGGGTAAAACAAGACAGGAGATGGGATCGAAGGAGATCGCTAGAGGATAAACAGCGCCCAGGACAGCCCCGGACCTGATCCCGGTGGTGGTGTAACCAGCCACAGTAAGGATATCTCTATATCTAATATGATAAACTAACCTTACAGCCTACCGACCGTGGTAACCAGAACAGTAATGTGTATCTATATATATATATAGGATAAAATTACCCTGTACATCTACCATCCGGGAAACAAGCACAGTAGATGAGATCAATATATCTGATATATGAAATCTACCGTACAGCCTACTCATACGGGTAACCAGCACAGTTATGATATGCTATGAGGATGTCGATGAGATGAAAGTCTACCCTTACATCCGACCATCCGGTTAACCAGCACGTAGATGAATCGTAAGATCCTATATAGAAAAATGACCCGTACATGTCCACACATTCCGGGTAAACCAGCACAGTATATGATATCAATATATCTATATGATGATAAATCTTACCTACATCATACCTATCGGAACCAGCACTAGTAGATGTATCTATAACTATCCATGATGATAAATCTACCCTTACATACTACCTATACGGTACCAGCACAGTAGATGGTTTGTTCACAGAGAGCTAGAGGAGAAAGCGATCCCGGACAGGCCGAACATATCCGGTACCAGCACCACAGTAATGCTAGCGTATTAGAGGCATCACCCCTTCATCTACATATCTCCGGGTGGTAAACCACACAGTATATGGTATCTAGCTATCAGATGTGATTAAATTAGGCCATACATCCTACTATCTGGTAACCAGCACAGTATATGATATCTATAAGCGGAGAGGAGAAAGAGACCCGTACAGCCGACGATCCGGGGTAACCAGCCACAGGAGAGGGGAGCGAGAGAGCGAGAGGAGAAAGCGACCCGGACAGCCGACCGATCTAGGTTTTTTTGGGGACCAGCCACAGTATATGGGATCTATATAGTCGATAATGATAAATTACCTTATTCATGCCTACCTATACGTTGCTTAACATGAACAGTATTATATTGATATCTAATATCGATATATGCATTAAAGCACCATACAATCCTACTATACGTGGTAACATGACACAAGTAGATGTTATCTATATATCTATATATGATAAAAATCTACCCTTAAATACGACATCCGGTAAACCCGAACAGTATAGTATATGTATGTGTTTATTTGCACTGTAAAACAAATTCTCAATCAGCACTTATACCCATTCAATTGTATTCGTATGTTACACTCCTAAGGAGTTGTAAGCTCTCACGGGCAGGAGACCCTTTTCTCTTGTGGCAAAGCTCTAGCACTCTATGTTAATTAAATTATTATTATTTATTTGGACCAGGATTACTATTATTGTGTTTATCCCCGTGTTGACTTTGTCTGATTTATTTGTGATGTACGAGAAACGCTGGTGCGTCCCCAAGTGGCCTTTATACAGAAAACTATACATTTTTCATACATACAATGAAAGACATGTATGACTTTATTACAACCTCCATTACTATGTTACTATGTAATGTTATACAGCCATTATGGGTAGGGTTAGAGGTTGGACTAGGTGGGGCAATATGTTCTTTTACATCATCCCAAATACTTATGTTGCGATGTTTCAGCTGTCATAAAGACATTCTGTAGGTTAGTGGTTATAAAGGTTGGGACTAGACGGGAGTATGTCTTATACAAACCTCCAATACCTATGTTACTATCGTAACTGGTATAAAGACATTATGGATAGGTATAAAGATGGGACTAATGGACGTATGTCTTATACAACCTCCATACTATTTACTATGTAACTGTCTATACAGACATTATTGAGTTAAGGAAACAGGTGGACACGGGGGGATGGACGTATGTCTTTATACAACCTCCAATACTATGTTACTCTGTAACTGCTCTACCTCAGACATTTGGGTTAGGATATAAAGGTTGGACTAGATGACGTATGTCTTTATAAACCAACCTCCAATACGCTGTACTGTTATACGTATAAGGACATACGTCCATCTTAGTCAACCTTTATTACCTGTTGACAGCCAGAAGGCGTAGCGAACAGCGGACATGAATTAATAGGATTGGAGGTGTGTTATAAAGACATACATCCACTTCTAGTACAAAAAACCTTTATACCCTACCCATAATGGTCACTGTCTAACAGTACATAATAAATAGTATTGGAAAGAAAAGTTTTATAAAGATAGACACACACCATCTAGTCCACCTTTTATACCCCTACCCGAATGCTGTGTTTAGGTTAGGGGTTATTGTTTAGGATTAACAGGGTTAACAGAGGAAAATAGGATAGTAGTGGATTGGAAGGGGGAGAGTCTGGTTGTATAGTAGATTAAAGCCACACACGGGTCCATGGAGTCAAACCTGGAACCCTACCACAGCAAATGTCCGTGTTATGTGAGGGTTTTTTATATTTGGTGGTTGTTTTTTAGATAGTTGTGGGATGTATATTATTTATAACAGTGACATAGGAACATAGTATGTAGGAGAAGTTGGATCAAGACCAAGATACATATGGATGAAAGTGTGGAGTGTTTATTTGATATAAAGATAAAGACACACGTCTCCAGTGACGCCAATCCTTTATTACCTCGACCCAGTAAAGTCAGTAGGGAGGGAGGTGGCGGCGGGGGGGGGGGGGCGGGGGGGGAAGGGGGGGATAACAGGGACAGGAAGGGAAAAGGAGTAGGAGGGGGGGAAGGGGGGGAGGGAGAGAGAAAGGCAAAGAAGGCACAGCGAGGCAACCACGGAGGGAACGAGTGGGAAAACAGAAGGGCTGGAGAACAGTGACATGGGAAGGGGGGAAGGGGGGAACAAAGGAGCGCATGGGGAGGGGGGGGGGGAAGAAAGACAGAGGAACACGCGGTAGGCCCAACCGGAGGGGAGAAACTACCATAATGTTGCCTGAACTAACAGTTAACATAATAAAATTCATTATATTGGGAGGTTTGTTTTTTGTATAAAGGCCATACGTCCATCTTGTCCACCCTTTTATTACCCTACCCCAATGTTCTGTATAACAGTTACATGGGAACATAGTATTGGAGGGGGGTTCTGTATAAAGATATACCGTCCATTTGTCCACCCTATTATACCCTACCCATAATGTCGTATACAGTTACATGGTTGAACATAGTTTATTGGCGGGTTTTGAGGTTGTTATTTGTTATTATGTTAAATTAATATATAAAGACATTCGTCCATGCGAGTCAACCTTTATACATTGTGTGTATAACAGTGACATCAGTTCGAACCTACGGAGTGGGAGGTTGTTTTTGTATTTTTTGTATATAATAAAGTAATATATTATTGGGATTATATATTTATTATATAATATTTTATTGTTTATTATTGTATTGTATATTAAAGGACCTTAAGTCCATTTAAGTTGACAACTTTTATACATAACCCCTACCGTAATGTTATGTTTTATTCGATAACAGTTAATAGTAAAATAGATGGGAGGTTATAAAGAATGACGTCCATTCTAGTCCTCTAAAAATGTATTAACCCTTTTAATCAGTGAAAGGTCTGTTTATATAACAGTAAATAGGTTGAACATAGTATTGAGAAGGTTGTATGAAATAAGAAAATACAGTTCAAAATATCTAGTCCAACCTGTATAACGTATACCCAGTAAGCTGTATGTGTAGTAACAGAGTTACATGTTAAACATTTAGTATGGAGGTGGGTTTGTATGGTTGTATAAAGACCATACGTCAATCTTTACAGTCCCTACACCTTGATACCCTACCCATAATTGTATGTTTATAACAGGTTACATTGTTAACACTAGTATTCGGGAGGTTGTAATATAAAGACAACGGTCCATCTAGTCCAACCTTTTTACCTACTACCCATAATTGTATGTTATAACAGTTACATAGAACATAGATGGAGGGGGTTGAAGCTACGTCGGATTGCGTAGGTCCAGGACTTAGTGGACTACGCGGGGAGGGGGTGGGAAATTGGAGTAACGAAAAGTAGTAAAAAAGCAAGTGAAGACGGGAAAAGTTGTGAAAAAAGAGACATGAATACGTATTAAGTAAACTGGGCTAGGAAATACCAAAGCTGTGGTACAGACAAGGACATAGTGAAATGGAGGTTGTAAGGAAGGGGGGACGAGGTTTCTGTTGTCCAACTTTATACTACATAAAGATCATAGGAGGTTTTGTTACTGTATATGGATGTATAAAGAATACATCCATCTAGTCCAACCTTTATACCCTACCCATAATGTCTGTATAAAAGTTACATAGTAACATAGTATTGGAGGTTGTTATAAAGACATACGTCCATCATCCAACCTTTATACCCTACCCATAATGTCTGTATAACAGTACATAGTAACATAGTATTGGAGGTTGTATAAAGACATACGTCCATCTAGTCCAACTTTATACCTACCCATAATGTCTGTATAACAGTTACATAGTAACATAGTATTGGAGGTGTTATAAAGACATACGTTATCCTAGTCCACCTTTATACCCTACCCATAATGTGTATAAACAGTTACATAGTACAATAGTATTGGAGGTTGTTATAAAGACATACGTTCATCTAGTCAACCTTTATACCCACCCATAATGTCTGTATAAACGTTACATAGAACATAGTATTGGGGTTGTATAAAGACATACGTCCATCTAGTCCAACCTTTATACCTACCTATATGTTTGTATACAGTTACAAGTAACATAGTATGGAGGTTGTATAAAGACATACGTCCATCTAGTCAACTTTATACCCTACCATAATGTCTGTATAACAGTTACATAGTAACATAGTATGGAGGTTGTATAAAGACATACGTCCTCCTCTAGTCCACCTTTATAACCCTACCCTAATTGTCTGTATTACAGTTACTAGAACATAGTTGGAGGTTGTATAAAGACATAGTTCCACATAGAGTAATACCGTGTAAGGGGGTGTCACAACCTCTAGGATTTACGTTTTTAAAAAAAATGATTTAATTAAAAATGAATGATATATTTTAATTGATAAAAATTATTGGGGTTTAACAATTGTAAAACAAGAATATAACAATAAAGCAGAATAATTGCTAACTATCCCATAGGCCATCCCATGCACACCTTGGGCTATGGGGGGAATTGGTCTCCGGTATATTTCAGTAATTGTCCGATAGTAGGTTTGTGAGGTCCAGATAGCCTCATTTGGGCTGTAGAAGCAAGGGTTAACAAACATGCTGTCAGTATCCTTAACCAGTTTAGTAAAGCTTTAGAGGTCGTACAAAGTCAATCAGAAGAGCAATTATCAGCAGGTACAGTAATGGAAAGTGGTTGACATCCCCAATTAGAATTCTAAGAGCAATGCACTTGGTTGGAGATTTCTCACAGTGTCCAAGTTTTGTTACATGTCTATTTTTCCCTGTAAGCAGGCAGCTAGGAATTTGGACTTCCTTAATTCTAATTAAAAGATTCCCATTCAGTTGGGGTATAAATAGATTTCCAAAATTTGGGAATTAGACAGCGAGCTGTCATTTGCCTGGCCAATACATTCGCTCTTCTTGTTAGAGCAGAGAATCTCGCTCCCAAGAGATAATAAACTATTTCTCCCTCCCACAACTCCAACAGTTACCCAAACTGCCTGGGAATATTCTGCTTAATCTGTCTGGATTCCCCTTATTCTTCTCTATTCAGTTCCTGACCCACTATCGTGCCCGTTTTTTGCACATATGTGTATTTATGTAGGGGGACACTTAACATGGACTGAAGGAAATCATATATCATATATATATCATACATTATATATATGGGGATATAATCATCCCCATACATTTCTGAATTAGTATGACTGCCAGTCTGTTAAGCTGGGAACACACCATATGATTTTCCATATAATAGATACAATAGTCGGGCAGCACGAAGCACTGTTGGTCATGGCAAATGTAGCCGCAGCCAACAGTTCCTACCACCAAGAGTGCTGCCCCCGAAAAAAACATCCAATATTTGGGGAGGATCGACCGATACAATGAAATGATGGTCGGCCCGAAATATTGGCCATAACGCTGGGTACACATTATCCAATATTTCGGGCAAACCGACATTTCAGTGTATCGGTCAATCAGACCTAAATGGTGCATGTTTTCTTAAGGCGCCGAGACAGATGTTTGGCCAGAACTGTCATTCACGGCTACTTTTGCCACGACTGACAGTGCTTTGTTCTGGCCGACTTCTCGCTAGTGTTGAACGGTCGGTCGGAACGAACAAATCTCGTGGTAGGTCTATAGCTATAGCATTGAAATGAGGATTTGCCTGGTCTTGAAAGTACCGTGAGGTAAGAGGGGCACATTATATTAAGAACTGTAAGTACAGGGGCGCTGTTTCTTCTTATTTTTCCTATGACAGGTATAGCCTCCTCCCAGAAAACCACTGTGGATGAAGCACGGATAGGGACCCCATAATAGTTTTGCTGGGGGGGCCCAGTGATTTATAGTTACACCACTGAACTGGCTCATCCGTCACAAAGCCATTAAAAGTTGTACTACTGTAGGTGGGGGGGAGTTCAGGTTCCTTTAAAGGGCATGTCCAACCCTTTTTGTAACTTTTGGAGTACTGTAGGGCTCCCTCCCCCAGCCCCAACCGCTATATTAATATTTGCAGAAACTCCCCCAATCATTACTTACCTTCCCTCTTTCCTCCGGCGTACTGTCCCGGCCCTCTACTTGCACGAAACTGGAAGCAGGGGGCCAGACCAGCAGCCCAGCCAATCACGGACGCGGCTTCCAGCTATCCAGATCCAGAGGGAAGGTCAGTAATGATCGGGGGAGTTTCTGCAAATATTAATATAGCGGTTGGGGCTGGGGGAGGGAGCCCTACACTACCCCAAAGTGGTTTAACACTAGGGGGAGGGAGAGGCAGTGGCGGCTGCAGCTCCAGAGTTTTCCGGGGACACAACATGGGCACAAAGGCTTACAAATGGGGCACATTAAAAAACACCAATAATCTATGTCAGTATAATGTAAGGTGTACGAAACAGCTATTACACACCTTACAGTTAAACTGTGTGTGCTTTTAACTAAGAATTTTGAGTTTATAGAATTATAATATATGAAAAGCATTGCCTGGCTACATATAGGGCAATGCCACTGTCTGTCCATCTATATATATCTGTCTATCACTGTCTGTATTTCTATCTATCTATTTGTCTGTCCAGTCTATGCATCTATATATGTATCTTTCTTATTTCTCTGTCTGTCTATATCTTATTATCTAGGGGATGGATGGATGGACGGACAGATATGGAGATAAATTGATAGATAGATAGACAGATATATAGATAGATATAGATAGATAAATATGGAGAGAAATAGACATACAGATATGGAGATGGATAGATGACAGATTATCTATCTCCATATCTGTCTGTCTGTCTATCTCTATCCATATCTATCTGTCTTTCAGTCTGTCTGTATCTATCTATCTATCTATCTATCTATCTACCTATCTATCTAATCTATCTATCATCTATCTATCTATCTATCATCTATCTATCATCTATCTATCTATCTATCTATCTATCTATCTATCTATCTATCATCTATCATCTATCTATCTATCTATCTATCTATCTATCTATCTATCTATCTATCCATTGGAACTTACACTGCCTAGCCAGAACAACACATTGAAACTTACACTGCCCGGCCAGAACAACACATTGGAACTTACATTTAAACCAGGTACAGTTTGAAAGGGGGGCACTGCATCTGTCAACTGGGTCAAATGCCCCATTGCGTACCGCCACCACTGTGGAGAGGAAAACGAGAGGGAGGGGGAGGCTGCTCTGAACAAGCCAAAAACCTCTGAGAGGAAGCCTCAGAGGCGAAAACAATTTCCCTCCCTGCCAGGCTCCTGGTGGGCAGTTTTTGGGACTTTGGGGGGGATTACAGGAGAACCATTTGGAGCTGGGATGTAAGGTAAGGATTTTATTACACTACAGAGTGGGGCCAGTAGTGGGGGAAATGATAGTTTTTGGGGGGGGGACATGCCCTTTAAAGGTTTTATTATACTGGCATGTTAACCCATCCATTCCAGGGGTTTCCTTGGAGACATATGGTTAATGGTGGATTCTATACAAGAGTCTAAATAGTGAGGTTGTCTTTATAATGTGTCATACTCCCCAGATTTGCGTCCCAAGTATAAAGTTGATAAATTTATTGAAATTCTAAAGCTACCTGCTGTGGGTTATGAATAACAGACCCCTGATCATTTGAGTAAGTCATTAAGGCTCTTTGTCTACGTTGATTAGCTAATAAACAATGTGTCTTCTTTTTGTCTGGACCAAGCTAAGGCTTTCTCGACCTTGCCCAAGGTTAACCAGTTAAGATGAGAAATAGGAGGAGGAGGATATTGTTTTTATGCTATTGGCTGGGCCTGTCAGTCATGGAGGTCGAACCAAGAAGGTCTTGAAGGTTAAGGTGCATAGATTTAGTAAACCTTTCTTAGGTGACTGGTGGGAACTTTTCCAGCCGTTTGGGTTAATTCATTTTCTGGGGCAAACTTATAGCTTCCTTCAATGACCTGGCGGGTAGCCCATTTATACTGTTTGGGGGATCACATTGATAGAATGTGAGTGAAGAATTATTGCTATATATTTAGGGGGTGGCACCTTTATAATCTGTCGAGGGTAGAGTGTGAGAGGCCTTGCAGCAGGGCCACCTTTTTGGTACAACAGTAAAGGCCACTAAGGCCAGTAATAATATACTTATATTAGGAAATGCAGCTTGTTTAGGGCCATGATCCATACGCCATTTTCCCTCAGAAATTGTGGAGCTTTGTGGTGAAGGAATTCCTGTAGATATACAGATATATCTGTCACTGTGCCAGGAATGCCCCGTAACCGAACATTCCGACATCTCTCCCTTTTCTCATGGTCTTCCAGCCTAGTGACCACAGCTGTTCAGACTACAGGTTTACTTGTACTGTACCAAGGTGTTGAATGAATTCAGTTGAGTTGAGCCATTTCTGTGCAGAGATCTGCGAGTCCCCGTTGCCACTGATTAGGGAGTTTGTGCGTTTCTGCAAAAAGCAGTTGAGCCATTGTTCCAGAATCATGGAGGGAAGAGGGGCAACCTCCGTGTTTCGGCTGTGATACCAGGGATGAAGGAGCAGAGCTTTGGGATGTACAGTCCACTTTGGAGTCTGCACCCTAGAGTCACAGAAGAGTCTCTCCAGATTCGGGGTCTGTGTTTCTTTCTCGTTTTATAGAATGTTCCTTATGTTCCCCCAAGTGGAATAGGGTATTTTTATAAAGTGACTGTTTGTTCTCCTTTAAGGTAGATTGGTAATTCCGACCTCCCAATATTGTTTCTGTGAGGAGGGTCAACATGAAAATAACTGCTTTTTCCAGGCTTCCTCAGTGCTTCAGCACTATCTTTAATACAGAAAGGCCATGAACAGTAACCTGGCAGATGAAAACTGTACGTGCTGGCTCCCCTCACTGTACGTGATATTGGGAGGTAGGGATAATCAATTCCTGCCCCAGGTACTTTTCATTTCTAAAAAGGTTACTTTTTACAGTTTATTTGTCCTTTAAATAAACATCCTGAGTGCAGCCCCAGTCTTTAGGCTATCTCCGTTTAGAGAATCAGTCTGTAGAATACAATGCACGTAGAGAGTGTAAGCTCACAAGGAAAGCGTTTATAGTGTTAGTGCTCAACAAAGGAAGAACACTTCTATGAAAACGGCCTATTATCCATTTTAAGGACAGGCACTAACATGACAATTCCACAGTAACTGTGTAACACTAGAGATGGCATCCAGGTTTGACATGAACCCAGATCCGACACGGAACACCTCCGTTCCGAAATCCAAAAGATCCATCTGAATACGGACGGATCCTCCAGATTTCGGGACATTGGAAGACATTTTCGATAATTTTCAAATGTACAGGGCTATGTTCGATAGTTTTCTAAAATAGCCTTGAGCCTCGAAAATACGATCAGAGACCATTTTCAAGTTTCAAGTTGAAAATATACAGGTATATATGAGTGTCCCATATGCACACTAATCCCCAGGTGGGTGCAAAAATGTCCAAATTCCCTTACTCCACAGGGAAATAGATCAGTAATATAGATACAAGGTGGACTGCACTCCAAAGTAGAACGACGTTTCGAGGCCTGATGAAGGGGGTGTATCCCTCGAAACGTCGTATTTTTGCTGTTTTGATGTTTGGCTTTGAATAAACACGTTCTACTTTGGAGTGCAGTCCACCTTGTATCTATATTATTGAAAATATACAGGGTTATTCAATAAAAGTTCTGCTAATTTTGCCCCAACCAATCAGATCTTATTTAACATTTGAAAGCTAACATCTGGTTGGGGCAAAATTAGCACCGTTTTAAACAATAAAAACTTTTATTGAATAACCCCTATAATCTGAAACTCGAAAATCGTCTCCAATCGTATTTTCGAACGTTCGAGGCTATTTTTGAAAATTATCGGATTTTCCCGAGATCCGGGAATCCGAAAATGGTACGGCCATCTCTATGTAACACCATTTTCCAAAAGCCAGTGCAGGCAAGGCGTCGGGAAGGAGACTGCATGTTTATGTTAACGTGACTGTTTTTAGGTAATTTTACTCATCCCAATGTGCATTAGAAGTTAAAATCGATGCCAGGTACACAAGCTTCCCTCTCTCTATGGTGGATCTCAAGTGTTTATCACAATAGTGATTCATGTTACTTTGGCAGGGACATCTAAACCATTTCCCCCCCCGTAACAGCCAAGCGATTTGGTTTTGTGAGTTTTCTATCATTTATCATACTCGGAAATATATAAAACCACGATGAGAATGTATAAGGGGGAAAAAGCAAGCGGTGGATCTCTGTGCACAACATAACACATTATCAGCTACAAGACTCTGTACAAGGCAGGCGGAAACTCCAATTATAGATCAAGGTATAAGGAGAAATTAATCAATTAGAAGATGGAATATGATAATTGCTTAATTCGTAAGTGTAGGAAGAGTGGATGAGTAATGGCTAAAAATACAAAGTGAAGTTGAATAGATTGTGTGCACGCTATTGCATATAGGGGAAGATGTAATAAATTGTGCAGAGGTTTGCAAGCTTAATCTGCAGCAACCAATTGGATGTAACCAAGTAAAAAGCTTTATTTTGTACATACACAAAACCAAATTAGGAAGTGTTTTTAGCCAATCAGAACATTGGATTGCCAGGGCCACATGTTAACTTGCAATATGCCACATTGTGTATTCATCAAGGCTACCCAATTAGTTTAGAAGTATGGGTTTTTTTAATTGGAAAAGCTACTGTAATAAATTGGAGGGGCCAGTCTTATGGATTTTTGGGAATTCTATTAGTATACCCCCCCCCCCCCAATTAACCTGCAGCAAATGATCCATTTTTGGTACATTTGCATTTGTACAGAATGATGCCAGCTTGATTTATTTCTGACCACAAGGGTGCGCTTTCTTTGATTTATATATATATATAGATATATAGATATATTATATATCATATTTTATTTTCTTGGTAAAAAGAAACATGTTGTAGATTTCCCAATGTTAGTTTGTAACTACTTATATGCATGGAGCATTCATTATTTATTTGCTTCTTTGTATACAGTGGTTGGAGCTGCCACACTGATTGCCTTATCTGCATTAAAGGGCATGTCCACCCCCCAAAACTATAATCCCCCCCAACTACTGGCCCCATTGTGTAGTGTAGTCTAATCCTTACCTCACATCCCAGCTCCATATGGTTCTCCTGTAGTCCCCCCCAAAGTCCCAAAAACTGCCCACCAGGAGGATAGCAGAGTGCATATAGGGCTCTGCCTCCTACCTGGCCTCCGGGAGAAGTTTGGCATGCATACTGCAGCCCTTCTCCCCCTCCCTCTCCCTCCCTCTCCCTCCCTCTCCCTCCCTCTCCCTCCCGATTAGGATTCCCTCACCCTAGTATTAATCCCTTTATATGTAACATTCCCCCTGTCCCCCCCAGCCCCAACCGCTCTATTTATTTTATTTTAAGACACCCCTATTAAATAATGTATACAAATAGCTCCTATCACAGGGAAGTATTACCGTATTAGGAGTCATACTACTCAAACAATCCAAATGACTTTTCCTTTAATAATACATGATTCTCAGTACAGATATCTAATTCTACACGTTTCTGTCTTTTCCTGAGTTTTGCAGCCAATGCAATCGTACGGTCCCTGCATTGTACGTCAGTTGCGTCTATGGTCATCATTAGAGATGGACCCAAACACAGTTCTGAAACAGATTTAACGGATCCACTGGAACTTGGACTTTGCAGATTTCGGACTTACAGAATTTTCTGAACTGCGGATCTATTTTCCATTTTTTTTAAATTCCAAGAAATTAAGAATTTACAAAATAGACAGTTAATATGCAGTTTTCACAGTTGGTTTGTGGGGGGGAAAGTCAGGTCAGATGAAATTGGGAGTGGTTAAAAGAGGGAGGAGGATACTGCCCCTAAGCAAAACGGGCTGGATAGAAGGCATGCAACAACACACACCTCTCAGAGTAAGTGCTACTTACGTTTTTATTTATAGATAAGGATTTTTTTCAGTATTGTGTCCCTTTGACTTCAATGGGCCCGCTTGTGGATTTTTGAAAATCTGTGAATCTGCTAGCGGAACGTAGTTCAGTGAGTTCGGCTGTCTTTTGTCATCATTAATATGGGGGCTTCAGAAATCAGAAAATGACAAAAAAATTCTGAATTTCAGACAATTTATCTACAATGCTGCAGATTTTAGAGACCGTAACCGTTTCCATTAGTTAAGAATAATAGGATTCATACAAGCTTAATTATATTTTAGCTTTAGTTCTCCTTTAATTATGCTGATGACATCATAAAGGTCCACTGAATCCCCTGAATGGGCAAGAAATGAGTGTCCCATATATGGACCTCCCAGAACATCTTACCAGGGCCACATCTACCATTAGGCAGAGTGAGATACTTGTCTCAGGCGGCTGAACAAAAAAGGCGGCAGACAGGCAACAGTGGTTAGTTTAGTTTTAGTTAGTTTGTGAGGCTATGTTAGACTAATTAGGTGCTGAAAGTCTACCTTGATGTGGTGGCAGGCTTACAAATCTTTTGGCCAAAATCTTTTATACTACAGAAAGTATGGAATTTCAAATTTACTGTAACAGTTGTAACAACATGTATAGCACAGGCTACAAAATAAGTTGATTTGAACAACAAAAACCTGAAAGGAGCAATATGGTAGTGGCAACACAAGTTGTTTGAGAAAGGGATGTAATATATATTTCTAGTAATTTACATTATTGCTAATTGACTGTCTGAGGAACTGTTTAAATACCTATGTGATAGGAAGTTCAAAATCGTAAAACTTTAGCCACGTCCATCCACAAAGCCACGGCCACTTTAACGTGGCAGCGGCGTATGAAAGGGCGGAAATAAAAAGTTTGGATCAGGCAGCAAAAACCCTAGAAGTGCCCCTGCATCTTACAAATAGTATTAGGTATTAAACAGCTGGTCATGTGTGCACCTTTATTTGTGCAAATGCAGTGATCTGTTTGACACAGTTGATAGTTAAGTGGTGATGCTCCTCTTTCTCCCCAGTAAGCTGGCAAATTAAAGAGGGCAGTATAGTATAGTATAGTATTTAAGTTATATAAAGAGATACGTCCAGGGCCGGCCTTTGATATGGGCGACCTGTGCAACCGTTGCATTACCAGGGGGGCGACAGCTGGGAGTCTTAGGTCACGGACCTGTAGCTCAAAGTTGTGCATCAGTGCCACAGCCTCTCTAGTTACGGTCCTCCAGATCCAATATATGTATCAGCACCTCACCACATACTAAGCCCCAACACATATAAGCTTTACTTAAGATGTCTGTATGCTGTGCTGTTCTGTCTGTGCATTTAGTACGTTACAATCTAGTCCAACCTGCTCAGCATTACTCGGGGGGGGGGGAGGGGCAACTGGAAATTTACTTGGATCAACTCTACTTTGTGTATCAGTAACTTGCAACTTTCTTTATTTTTAAAACCTCTAATGAACCTGCCATCCCCACGTCCAATGGAAAACCAAACCTACAGTCTTAAAGGGCAACTCCAGCCCCCAAACTAAATTTTAGTATCCTGCTGGAAATTGCTATAAACCTCGGCCTTGCAAGTTTATAGCACTCCCCGCAGTCTCCAAATATACTTACCAGCCTTCGTTCCGCCAACGCCTTCTGCTTAACTCCTTTGCCTTTTCTGGGCTCAGAAGTCAAGCAGGAGGGCTGGACCAGCATTCGCCCCTGTGATTGGCTAAGGTGGATGTCCTTTCGACATGTTCTATTGGTGAACATTAACAATAACTTATTGTATGGCCCATTAATGTATTTACACACCGTCAGGGGCACTTCTAGGGATTTTGCAGCCAGAGCCAAACTTTTGAATGCCGCCCTTCGCACACCGCTGCGTGGTGTGGTTTTGTCCATTTGCGTGGTTTTGCCAATGGCCGTGGCTTCGTTGGTGGCATGGGTAAAATTTTACGATTTTGAACTTCCTATCACATAAGTATTTAAACACTTCCTTAGACAGTCAATTACCAATAAAAAAAATTTCACCACTACCTGTCTGCCACCTTTCTTCTTTATTGCAGAGGTGCCGCCTGAGACAAATGTCTCACTCTGCCCAATGGTAGATGTGGCTCTGCACACCGTAATCATATCCCCATGCCAGCACCTTTTCTCAAGTGTGTATACTCTAGTGCTTTTTTTCCCTTGTTAATATTAAGCAGAAGTTGCTGCATTCGACTATATTCATGTACATTAATGTAACTGGCCTTTTAATCTCTCTGTTATCTACAATAAAATACAAGTAAGAGAGTTCAGTTACCATTGTGGGTTTAAGGCAAACACATCAATTAACCTGTTTAATTCATAATAACACATTATATTACTGAATGCAAGTTTAAAATTAACTGATAAATATAACCATTAGAGAGCAGAAATATGAACATATCCGTTTTTATCAAAACTTCATTTAATTCATTTGTAAATAGAATAAAATAAAATGCATTGGTCGAGATGTGCTAGAAAAGCATGGGAGGCTATTAAGTAGCTCAAAATGTTCAGTACCATTTATTGCTCAAAATACTATCCTTTAATTACCTTATCTTTTTTGATAATTAAAGGAGATCTAAAGTGCTTGTGTAAAGAAATGTTGAAATGTAGCCCTTGTAGAGTACAGTATAGAAAGCTATTTCTTTTATGTGAAATGTATTTCTGCATGAAGATATGACCAGATGAATCTACAAGAATGTAGAACCACGGTGGGGACATGATCCCAGCAGCCCTTTACAGCTACAGGCAATTTCCTACTCAGTGAGCGAATACTTCCGTAGAGCCCTTAACCTAGCCTCTTTCTTTTTCAAGGTTGGAAGCGCAGGTCCAATTAAGAAATGACTGGGCTGCCTGTCCTAGTTTTTCCTAACTTTGCACTGTTCTGTTACTGTGTAGTCGTGAATGTCTAATCTGTCTAATATCTTGTGCGCTGGAGTTTTTCTTACCTTCCAACGTTGCTGCAATGGACCCACCTAGCTCATTCATTTTGCCATCACAAAAAAAGAAACGGGTCAGATGGTTCCTTCAGAATTGCGTTAAATGTTGAGTTCCAATGGTCACCTTAATTTTAACTTGCCCTCTCCACAGTGCAGAGGAGAAATTAGCATTAGAGATCTAATTGTGAATCATGTATTAAAGGCTGGTGCATACTGTCCATTTTTTGACCTATCTTCCAGACCGACAAACTACCAATCGATAATCATATTGATTGTCTTAGTAAAAAAAACACAGCAGAAAATGATCACATGACACATTGATGACCGTATGATAGGCCAAAATTTACAGACATGTTTAATGGATCTTTCGACCAGTCTTGTGTACCTAGCCGACCCCATCTACATAATTCACATTCTCCCAGATTGTACAATATTCAAGCTGTCCATCTGGACATGGAAAGGTTTCAGGCTTCATCTCCAAATGTTGTGTTCCTCTAACGAACAGCAGATAATTAACTTTACCATCTAAACGTTAAAGACCTTTCAGAAGTCTCTACAGCTCAGCATATTGTGAGAATGTGCTAGCAAAGTTCTAATTCTTTTCATTGGAAAAACCTTAGCGAATCCCCTTTGCCGATGAGATCTATTTATCTTTTTATATCAAGAATTTGTCACCCCCGAGGCTTCCCATGAATGAGTTAAGTCAGAGACATTAGCATTTATTATGACAGATTTAATGAACATTAATTAAGACAGAAGATGGCAGAATCCCCCAGGCAGGGCGAAGGAAGGAAAGTCTTTAATTATATCAGAAAAAAATGGAGAGGAGCTGGTGATGCCTCAAAGGTGGTCAAGGAACTGACATATTGGAGAAAAGGAGAGTCTGATTAAGAGAGGAGGGTTGGCAGCCAAATAAAGAGAATGCAATGAGAGGCAGGGACATTAAATGAAGTTTAAAGATAGACTATAGGATAGAGATTAGTAAAGCAGTAAAGCATTTTAGAGGGTAGGTAGACAAAGGGTCAACAAGTAAGGCATGGGGGCTCCAGTTTATGTAGGGATGGGGACCATCTGAAACATCAATGGGTATATATACTGAAAAAATGAAATACGTGTAAGCAGTATTTAGTCTTACGTGTGTGTGTGTTGCTGCATGGCTTCAATCCAATACTTGTTTTGCTCAGGCTTAGTATCCTACCTCCCCTAACTAATCTGACAATTTGTAGTCAGTAATCAGTATGATACAGAATTGGGAATTTCCCACTATGTAATTCACACATCTCAACTGTCCTCATTCCAAAACTGCACATATACTGACATAGCAATACAAATGAATTTGTCTATCTAGCCCAACCTTTACACCCTACTCTTTAACCCTACCTAACAGTTGATCCAGAGGAAGGGGAAAAAAACAGCTAAAAATTGGGACTCCAAATGGAAATTGGAAAGTAAATCCCTGTATCAACAAGAACTACAGTATGTGTATTAATACCAGTAATTCTCAATATTATATAGTATCCCCGTACCAACCTGAACTACAGTATATGTATTAATACCAGTAATTCTCAATATTATATAGTATCCCTGTACCAACCAGAACTACAGTATATGTATTAATACCAGTAATTCTCAATATTATATAGTATCCCTGTACCAACCAGAACTACAGTATATGTATTAATACCAGTAATTCTCAATATTATATAGTATCCCTGTACCAACGGCAAACTACAGTATTGGGTGGTATGGGCAGTTCATGATAACTTTAAAAAGCCTGGATAAGTTTCTAAAACTAAAAAATATTGAGATTACTGGTATTAATGCGATATAGATCTGGTTGATCCAGGGATACTTTCCGATTGCCGTTTGGATGTCAGGAAGGATTTTTTCCCCCCCTTTTTTAGCTGGGGTTTTTTGCCTTCTCTGGATCAACTGTTAGGTAGGGTTAAAAAAAAAAAATAATAATAAAAAAAAAAAAAAAAAAAGTGAATAGGTTGGACTTGATGGACGAAGGTCTTTATTCAACCTTAATTACTATGTTACTATGTATTAATAACCAGTAATTCTCAATATTATATAGATCTCTGGTACCAACCAGATGAGTATATGTATTATACCAGTAATTCTCAATATTATATAGTATCCCTGTACCAACCAGAACTACAGTATAGTATTAATACCAGTAATTCTCATATTATATGTATCCCTGTACAACCAGATAGAGTATAATGTATTATACCAGTAATTCTCAATATTATACAGTATCCCTGTACCAACCATAACTACAGTATATGTATTAATACCAGTAATTCTCAATATTTTATAGTATCCCCGTACCAACAAGAAGTACAGTATATGTGTTAACACCAGTAATTCTAAATATTATATAGTATCCCCGTACCAACCAGAAGTACAGTATATGTATTAACACCAGTAATTCTAAATATTATATAGTATCCCCTACCAACCAGAACTACAGTATATGTATTAATACCATTAATTCTCAATATTATATAGTATCCCCGTACCAACCGAACTACAGTATATGTATTTACCAGTAATTCTCAATATTATATAGTATCCCTGTACCAACCAAACTACAGTATATGTATTAATACCAGTAATTCTCAATATTATAAAGTATCCCGTGACCACACAGAACTACAGTATATGTATTACACCAGTAATTCTAAATATTATCTATATCCCCGTACCACCAGACTACAGTATATGTATAATTACTTAATTTTCAATATTATATGTATCCCCGTACCGAACAGAACTAGATAATGTATTAATACCATAATTCTCAATATTATATAGTATCCCCGTACCAACCAGAACTACAGTATATGTTATTAACACCAGTAATTCATATTATATAGTGATCCCTGTACCAACCAAACTACAGTATATTTATTAACACCAGTTATTCTCAATATATATAGTATCCTCCACCAGAACTACAGTATATTTATTAATACCAGTAATTCTCAATATTTTAGAGTGTACCCATACCAACCAGAAGTACAGTATATGTATTAACACCAATAATTATAAATATTATATAGTATCCCCGTACCAAGCAGAACTACAATATATGTATTAATACCAGTAATTCTCAATATTAATAACTCCTCGTACCAACCAGTAACTACAGTATGTGTTAATACCAGTAATTCTCAATATTATATAGTATCCCTGTACCAACCAGAACTCAGTATATGTATAATACCAGTAATTCTCATTTTTAATAGTATCCCGTACCAACCAGAACTACAGTATATGTTATGTAATACCAGTAGATTCTCAATGTTATATGTACCCCCTACTTCCCCGTACCACCTAAGGTGGAGAATCAAACAGCGCTCCTGAAACAGAAGGCTAAGTGGATTTCATGTTAGAGACTTGCTTTTCATTATGTCTCAATTCTATATTTGATGTATAAACTTTGCCCCACCCCATCAGATGTAAGCTTACATGTTAAAGGAATATTTCACTGCAATAGTGAACTATCCCTTTCTCATTGATTGAAGCCAGGGAGTTAAGAGCTTCAGAAGTTCTTACCTTTCACGCGACCAGCGGGGGCCGCTCTGACGTTCCGACTGCTTCCTGCTTCTGTTACGCTATAATAACGCGCATGCCCGATAATGCGCGTTATAGTGTAACAGAAGCAGGAACAGTCGGGGACTGTCAGCGGGCCCCACTGTAGCACAGTCTACAATGGGCCGCGTAGGACACATTTGCTTGAGAAAAATGGGACAGACCAGCAATGTTCCCTTTAATATTATATGTGCCAAGGACCTAAACTGACGCCTGCCAAAACATTGATCTGTTGGGGGCCCCTGCCAAAACATTGGTCTGTTGGGGGCCCCTGCCAAAACATTGGTCTGTTGGGGGCCCATGCCAAAACATTGGTCTGTTGGGGCCCCTGCCAAAACATTGGTCTGTTGGGGGCCACTGGGCAAAACGTTGGTCTGTTGGGGGCCCCTGGGCAAAACGTTGGTCTGTTGGTTGCCCTGGGCAAAATGTTGGACTGTTTGGGGTTCTCTGAACCGCAACTACAACAAACAACTAATAACAAGCAAAACTTGAATGGCTTCCTATGGGTTTCTGGAGCAGGTCTCAAGGCTGATTGCCTCATGTAACGAGTCCGCATGTGATTCGTTACTGCCTAGTGCTTTCCTGTCTCACTGGTTAAAGCCATAATAAGGGGAAGTTTGAGATGAAAAGTAATTAAAAAAAAAGGCAAGTCTACTGTAAAGAATAAAGTGAAGAATGTATGTTCTATATATGGGAATTCACCAGACACTTTCCCCTGTGCCGCCACAAGCAGTTTCATTTAAAAACGCAGCCTGTCTTTCTGAATTATTGTCACTTTAAGACGCCGGCAGAGCTGAACTAATCACTGGTAAAACTGTGAAAATCCTTTGCTTTTCTAGCGAGTCTTTATTTTAAATAAGATTTCAGGCCTGCCGTCTCCCATCTAATAAAACAGGGATTGGAGAGCTTTACTGTTACAGCTTGGCTTATCACCACTTTGTAAAATCTCCCCAATTACCCGTTAAATCCCAAGAGGCCGCAATATTATGTTTTCCCGGGTTCATGACCGGCCCGGTTGGCAATGTATTTCGTGGGTGTTATTGTCTGGGAAATGAATGTAAATTCTACCATTCCTAGTCAATCACATATAATAATGGATTTTTTTGATTGGTGCGATGCCATTCGTCAAAAATGCATTACCATTGTCTCTTTTGTAGACAATATTGTGCAATCGATCCATCTCGCTTATCTCTGGTTCAATATTGGTTAAACCCGGAACAACAATATGAATCAATGTAGGTTTGAACTAATTGAAAAATGAACTTTTAAAAATGAAATGTACCTGGGGCAGGGAGGTTGGATTAATTATTCCTACTTCCTAATATAATTTAGTTGAGGAGCGCCACCACTTTTTTTTTTTCATTTGCCAGGTTATTGTCATGGACTTTTCCTTTTTTAAAAATAGCGCTGAAGCACTGAGGAAGCCTGGCAGAAGCTGGTGCTCCTCACAGAAACGATATTGGAAGGTAGGAATTATCAATCCTACCTCCATGACCCAGGTACCTTTTTTATCTGTTTTTAAAAAATCTTTATACACACTAATTTCCCCTTATGGTGGAGTGAAACTTGATTTTGGTGGTCCCCAAACCTGGTTAAATACTTATGCATAGAAATGTTTTAATCTCACTGATCAGGGTGTGTGATCAATTCTACGCTACATCTTACCCTCCGTTCTTCAATCAATTTTACAGGAGCCAGGAACTACGAATAAGAAATTTACCTTTCACGTGAACCACCGCTAACTCCACTGACAGGTCCTGAAACCGGAAGCTGCCAGAACCTGCCAGTGCAGATGGCGGTGGATTTTGCAAAAGATACATTTTACTCTTTGTTTCTGGCTCCGGTCAAATTGAACTATTCCTTTAAATAGTTAAGGTTTGCCATGTTGGGATTTTTGGAGGTACAACATTTTGTGGGAGGGGGTGGACTTTAAAAAAAAAAAGTGACAGGTGATGTAACATAATAAATGGATAACATTATACCTTGGGGCATATTTATAAAGGAACGATGTTAGCGCAAAAAAATTACCGCCGCACATCGCGGCCGCGAAAATAGCGCTATCGCCGTATTTATAACGGCGAGCGCTATTCCCGCGATACCTATCGCAGCCGCGATGTGACTGCGACCACCCGCCGCCACACCCCTCCCCGGCAACCCCTCCAAGCCCCCCGCCCCGGCCGCTCCGGGGAGGGGACGGGAGGGAGCCGCGGGGGGGTGGAGGCTCCTCCAGCGGGGCCCTGAGAAGGGCCTTTTGGGGCTTAGGGGGTCCCGCAGCTCGAACCGGGACCCCCCTCCCCGGCCCTTATAAGGGCCCTTGCGGCACTGACAAGTGCCTTTGGCGGGGGTCCCGCAGCTGAAACCGGGCCCCCAGTGGGCTCTTAAAGAGCCCTTGGGCGACGTCTTCTTTCTTCCAGTCCCGGAAGAAAGAAGACGGCCGCCAGTGAGCCTGCTGGCACCACCGGCCTCAGCGGAGCCGATGTTGCCAGCCGCTTCTGATTGGTCAATTTTTAATACTTGCTTTACATTAACCAATCAGATTTCAGAACTTTCCAGAAATCTGATTGGTTAATGTAAAGCATGTAAACCAAGCATTAAAAAATTGACCAACCAGAAACGGATTATGGATTCTCGCAAACCTATATAAAGAGGAGCTTTCCGCCGGAACTCAGATGCCATCGCAGTAGATGGCTGAAGAAAGAAAAAGAAGCGGCTGGCAACATCGGCTCCGCTGAGGCCGGCGGTGCCAGCAGGCTCACGGCGGCCGCAGTGAGTCTGCCTGGCATCGGCGACCTGAGTGGGGTTGGTGTCGCCAGTCCGAAGACGTGCGTCGGATCAAGACGCCGGCAACATCGGCCTCGTTGAGGTCGCCGGCGCCGCCGGGGTACCCTGGCGGCCGCAGGGGTACCTCTCGGGGGTAGGCGGCCTCGGGGAGCTGGTGTCGCCGGGACTGGAAGAAAGAAGACGTCGCCCAAGGGCTCTTTTAAGAGCCGCAATGGGGGTCCCGGTTCAGCTGCGGGACCCCCGCCAAGGCACTTGTCAGTGCCGCAAGGGCCCTTATAAGGGCCGGGGAGGGGGGTCCCGGTTCAAGCTGCGGGACCCCCTAAGCCCAAAAGGCCCTTCTCAGGGCCCCGCTGGAGGAGCCTCACCCCCCAGCGGCTCCCTCCCGTCCCCTCCCAGGAGCGGCGGGGGGGGGGCTTGGAGGGGTTGCCGGGGAGGGGGTGCGCGGCGGGTGTCGCGACCACCTGCTGCGGCCCCTTCCGGCAGCCCCTCCTAGCCTCCCGTTCCGAGATTGCCGCGAACGGGGAACAGGTTGGGAGGGGCTGCTGGAGAGAGGCGGCGGCGGCGGGTGGTCGCCGCTCCGGCGGGGGGTGTGGGCGGGGTGGGGTGTCTCCTGGGGCGGGTGCGACCACCCGGCGGGTTGCCTGCCATCCGCCGCGGGAGGTTAGTATGGCTGACTTCGCCACCTTCAAGTGGCGAAGTAAAACAGCCGATACTAGCCGAGCGAAACCAGTACCGCCGCTTTATAAATAGAAGCGGCGGTAACAGGTAAGTATCGCCGCGAAGGTTAACGAGGTATACGCTTCGTTAACTTTTCGCGGCCGTTTTCGGACTTTAATAAATGCGGTAAACGCGATTTATGGTAATGTCGCGAAAACGGCCGCGAAAAGTTAACGAACCTTTATAATTATGCCCCCTTGTCTCTTTGTTTTTGTCAAACTTTAGTTTGCTCCATCAACAGCTTGAAATCTTTAACGCCCCAACTCTCTTTATAACATAAACAGAAATCACTTTCATTCTAATTCTTAAAAAATATTCTCACACTTCCCGACCCCCAACTTCGCTTGCAGCAAGATTTCACACTTGCTAATTATTATAATTCACGCCAATGCGATCTTAATTTAAAGCATTGGCCTTTATGATTAAAAAAACAGTGTTTCCAATAGATTAGTCACACGATTGCAGACAATGGTGCCTGTGTGGGATTCTGGGAGCTCCGTGCACGGATCAGCCAAATGCTAGGATTTCTCTAGTTACTTAACACTTGGTGATTTTACCGTCATTCCAGTTTAAGGAATCGCTAAACCCCCCTCGTCAGCAAAGCGAGAGTTTATTTTAATAATTCTCCATCCAAGTGCAGGGCTCTCTTCATTGCTTTAAAATGGAGAAATTATCCCCGTTGAGAACAGTTACGCAAACTTCCATTAGGAAAATGAAAATCTGCAAGTATTGCTGTAGGAATAGAACGGACATTTATCTAATGTCTCTGATCTCACCTTCTCATTTCTTCTCTGGGCTGAAAGTAGGTCTTAGTAATAGAACCAAGTCTGGTATTGTTTACACTCTGAGCATTAATGGCAAAAAAAAAATATTTTCAATCAAAACCCAAAGCTAGCCATTTCAAAGTTAGATAGAGATGAACCATCTTGCAGCGTCGATATTTAGTGAATTTAGATTGAAAACCTTATGATCCGATCTGCTTTTTTCAGTCATTTGGAAAAACGAGAAAACGAACGCTGTTTTTTTTGACCGCTTCGAACAAATTGCATGAATCTATCGAAAAAAAACGACCCCCGTGCAAAGGTCTACTGTGGTCTTAGAATTAGTTAGTGTTGAATAAAATCCCTTCCGTTGTACTTTTAAATTGATCCCTATATTTCTAGGTACAAATTGTGAGAAGTTATATTGCTGGAAAAGTTTAGAACTTTCAGCAGCAGCTTTTCAGCAGCTTCCTGAATTAATAAGCCCCCTTCTCAACTGTCAGGGACAGGGGAGGAGCAGAGGAAGTTTGAACATTCTATTTCCTTGCATGCTGCAGAAAGAGATGCAGGTATCCCACTACTCACGAATCTTCCGGGAGTCTCCCGCAAATCGGGGTGGTCTCCCGCAAGACCACCCCGATCTCCCGCAACAGAGAGGAGTCCTGAATCTCTTCCCCGTTACGCCCCCTTTATGTGTGTCATGCCCTCGGACCACCCACACCATGCCCATACCACACCCCTAACCCTGCCTCTCCCAACCCATAGTGCGTATGCCCCGCCCACTGTGTGCCGTCAATGACATCACACAGCGTAGCCACGAACCCTCGTCACGCCCCCTCACCCACCCTGCCCGAAAGGACAAAGAGGCAGGGTGGGATGTCTGGAGATGTGATCCAGGGCTCATTTGGAAAGAAAGACTGCAGGCTTTTATTTAACCCTAACTTGTTCAGAGACCACAGTTGCCCTTTAAGGGGCTAATGCACGAAAATGTGCAACAGAGACCACAGTTGCCCTTTATGGGGCTAATACAAGAAAATGTGCAACACTTTGCCCGTGATATTATTCTGCAGCAACCAATTAAATTTTATCTAACTGCATAATCAATCACATAATTGAGAATGGATTAAATAAATGTAAAGTGCCGTATAATATGCTGTAAAAGAAAGAAAATGCAGTTAGAGAAGTTAACAGACTGGTTTGAAATTAGCCTGGGCTGTATACACATACGATAGAAGGACAGTGGAAATACTCCTTAGGCTAAATTACAACTACATTAAGCGGAAGTGATACTGATCTGGTCAAACATTTACATAGAAAAGATAATCAATGCACATTCTTAGACAATATCATATTATCTGCACACTGGCATACATTATAAACAAAGGGGTTTTAGTCACATGAATGAATAGCCTTCCAAACTCGTCAAGGTAACCAAAGTTCAAAAATATGTGGACAATAACTGAAGGTTTTTTTTGGGTTGCCAAAGTAAGTTCTAACTTATATTTACCAGTCTGTGTAGGCGACTAATATGTACCAGTCTGTGTGGGTAACTTGTATGTTCCACCCTCCATGTCAGCCCTCCAGTTCCCCATCCACTGTTAGGTCAGCCCTCCTGTTTCCCAAGACACTGTTTGGTCAGCCCTCCAGTTCTCTAGCCACTGTTAGATTATCCCTCCAGTTTACCAGCCACTACTGTAGGGTTAAATAAAAGCCTGCAGTATTTCCTTCAAAATAAGCCATGGATTTATATTGTGGAGAATGTTCAAACTTCCTCTGCTCTTACTCTGTGTCTGACAGTTAAGAGGGGGGCTATTCATTCAGGCAGAGACTGGTCACATTGGCACTAGCTGCTGAAAATTCTAAACTTTTATGTACCAGTCTGTGTGGGGGACTTATATGTACTAGTCCGTGTGGACAACTTAAATGTACCGAACTGTGTGTGCAACTTGTAAGAGGGCCTCTGGCACATAAATTACCACCCTCCACGTGGCACAAATTTCAGCTCTCAAGTTCTCCAGCCACTGTTTGGTCAGCCTTCCTGTTCCCCAGCCATTGCTAGGTCAGCCCTCCAATTCTCTAGCCAGTGTTAGGTGATCCCTCTTGTTCACCAGCCACTGCTAGGTCAGCCCTCCAGTTCACTAGCCAGTGTTAAGTCAGCCTTTCGGTTCACCAGCCACTGTTAACTCCACTCTCGCTAGTGTAGCTGATGAAATGGAGGCCAGACAAAACAGTGTGTTGCTGAACTAGAGGGATGACCTAACAGTGGCTGGTAAACCAAACGGGCTGGCCTTAGAGTTTGCTAGTGAACTGGAGAGCTGACTTAACTGTGGCAGGTGTACTGGAGGGTTCAGCAGTTACTGTTAGATGTACCCTCCAGTTCACCAGACAATATTATGTCAGCCTTTCAGTCCACCAGCCACTGTTAAGTCAACACTCGCTATTGTAGCTGATGAACTGGAGGGCTAGCATAACAGTGGTTTCTGAACTAGAGGGCTACCTAACAGTGGCTGGTAAACAAGAGGGCTGCCCTTACAGTTTCTGGAGGTTCACCAGCCAGTGTAAAGTCAGTTCTCCACTTCAGCAGCTAGTGTTAGTTAGCCCACCACGCCCATCGCTACAAGCTTTGTCTGCCGCAGTAAATTATAGGTGGCAGCTTTAAAAAGTGGCTTGAGTTCCAAAAGGTCTAGGAGTGCCCCTGTTCAAGGGAGCATTTGACACTTATATTCCACCTAAACTCTCAAACAAGAGGTCATTAGACCCCCACAACAAACTCCCAGACTCCTCTGGGCAAACCATCTCTAACACAAGGTCCCAAGACCCCATTACAGAACCCCATACCGAACTCTACGTACCAGGCACCCTCAACCTTCCTATTCCCTTATTTTAATGAAACTTTATTCCTACTTCCGGCTTATTATGTTTATTTTTAATTTTTCTCTTTATTGATATTATGTAACAGTTATTTTTCCTTTTGCGTAGTTGAAATGAAACCTGATCGCCTTAGACTCCTTAAAAAAAAACAACCCCCCCCCCACAAAACAAAAGTTACAATTAATTTCTGACACGTATATCAGTAAGTGTTAATGCGTGCGGTTCCCTATCACATGAATCTTATTATTACGGTTCCTTTAACATTATTACCGCTACAGTGTAATTATTATGACAGTAAAATGATTTCCATCTTCCTGTACTATTAATTATTATTATTAATTATCACCGTCCTCGCTAGGAGAGGTAACCTTTAAGTGGGGGGGATTCTTTTAGCAATACGATGGCAAAAAAACCCCCCAAAAACCCCCCGAGGGCTCATTAACACTACAAACTAAAACAAAAAACGCAGCTGCAAGAGATTCGCATGGGGGACGCGTGATAGAGGCTGCTCTTCCATGCTCTGCTTCCTGGGTGCGGCTGTCAGTCTAATGGGGCCCATACACTAAAAAATCCTGGTTGTACGAGCGATTGATCGTATGATAAAAATGTTCCCATTGGACCAATGATTTGGACGATTTTCGTATAATGATCATATGATAATCTATACACGAACCGATAATTGTGCAATATCAGGATATACCAATATCATACGACGGGGATTGGTGCGTATATGGGCCCCGTTAGGCCTTCCGGTCATGTCATGGCCAATAGCAGACAGTGCCTCAATGCTTCTGTGCATGCTCAAAAACCAACAGCAGGGGGCAGCACCCAGGTGGCAAGGGGCTGGTCTTGTAAGTATCTTCAGGAGCATCTTTGGGGAAGGTAAGTGAACAAAAATGGGTTGGGGGGGGGTGGTGCTGAACCTATAGATAAAAATTAATTTTATGGCTGGACATGCTCTTTTTAAAGGGGAACTGTGGTCCAAAAATGACTTTAGGTAAAATGAGGTAAATTGATAGGAATTGCTCCCCTGAGAATTTTTGCAATTTATTTCCATTGTTTATTTTGCATAGTTTTGAAGATATTTAAATGTTTTGTGTGTGATATGGCAGCAGCATCACCAGGTCCCCTGAACTTCCTGCTTCCTGCACTGAAACTGTCAGTCAATCTGTCCTGTGTCTCCTCCCCTTTGCAGCCCCCCTGGTCCCTCCCACTCATGGACCCCATGGTCCCTCCAGTTGCAGGCCCTCCATGGCCCATTATCTTACAGCCCCATGTGGCCCCGCCCACCCACGGGTGCCTGAGCCCTGCCCACTCGCAGGTGCCTAAGCCCCGCCTACTTACTTGCGGGTGCTGTGGGTTACTCTGACCTCCCCCCCCAGAAACTCTGTGGAATCAGCCTTTTCAGGCAGAGTGAGAACAGAGTGAGAAAGGCTGTTTTCACACAGTGAAAGAGAAGGGTTGTAGATTCCCTTCCTCTCTGTCGGACTTCACACAGCGAGAGGAGGGGGACTTCCTGTCTCCCTCACACACTGAGGAGTCTGAGGCTGTGCTCGCTGGCGGCACTGTGCAGGGAAGCCTCCGAATGTCACAAGTCAGCCTCCCTTCCATTAATTTCTGGTCAGTCATTTCTGTATATCTTGGGCTGTGGAGCACGTAGAAGGTGGTAATGGCTGTTTTTAAGGTTGAAAACTGGCCTTTCATTGGTTTCATAACTGGTTTGGAGGCCACAGTTCCCCTTTATTTTATAGATTCGAAAGCAAAGCACAACCACACAAGGGGCCCTATTTATAAAAGATCGGTATCGTTATCGTAAAATACCGATCGTTATCGTAAATAACGACCGTGTTTTTACCGATAACGACCATTATTTACCGATAACGACGTTATTTACCGATATCGTTAAATACCGGTCGTTATCGGTAAATAACGGTCGTTATCGGTAAAACCCGGTCGTTATTGGTAAATAACGGTCGTTATCGGTAAAAACCCGGTCGTTATTTTACAATAACGATCGGTATTTACGATAACGATACCGATCTTTTATAAATAGGGCCCCAGGAACAAAATGCACTGATAAATGATCTTGGTTTTTTTTCTGTACAATTGGGTCTGGCCTGTAGTGTGAATGGAGCCTGAATCCTGGGATTGATTTAGTGTTAGCGTGGACTGACAGGAAATCTTTGACCCGTGGTTAAGTTTCTGATTGGCAGAAAGAATGTCACCCATCTTACGTTGACCTGCATTGCTAACGCAAGTCATTTGTTTTACAGACACTTACCCACCACCAATCAAGTATTGTGGTACACAGCTTGAGTACCTTTGGGAATACATTACCCAATGTATGGGAGCATAAACCAGGCCTTTGGCTGTAATACCAATGAACCAAATTCAACCATTCCTGTGATTTGGTGGAAATGATAGTGAATGTAACAATTCTGTTTTATGTGCGAATCAGCTAATGTTGTTGGGGGATTTTTTTCTGCATTTATGGACGTTTAAGCCCCCGGCATTAAGTGATTTCTGGATGCTTTACATAAATGTTAAGTGTAAGAGTAAATGCACGTTATGTAAAATAAATATTTCATGAGGTTTTACTTAGGCAGTGAATTTCATTGAGACTTTTTAAGATAATGAGCCCTGTGAGCTTTAAAAGGTAATTTAACACAAGTCACTTATTTGATTACATTCCTGATTTCTTCAAATGTCTCCGATGGTGTTCGATGAGTCGTTTATACACTCAGTACAGTTACTATAACGGTTTGTATGGAATTGGCCCTTCCCTCTTTCTGAGTGCAGGAAGATCTGAATCTTACAACCCCGATATTGTACAATCGCTGGTTCGTGTATGGGCGATCATCGTCCATACAATCGTCGGAGTTTTTGGTTAAAAACCTCTGTCAGCTTCATTGATTCGGTATAACACCCTCTATATATCCCCCTCTATTACACCCTCTATAACCCCCTCTATACAACCCCCTCTATACCCCCTCTATACAACCCCCTCTTTACACCTTCTATACAACCCCCTCTATAACCCCCCTATACAACCCCTCTATAACACCCTCTATACAACCCTCTCTATAACCCCTCTATTACACCCTCTTACAACCCCCTCTATACACCCTTATACAACCCCCTCTATACAACCTCCTCTATTACACCTTCTATACAACCCCCTCTCCCATTATACCATCGAATTACCCCTCTATACAACCTCCTCTATAACCCCCTTTATACAACCCCCTCTATACACACCTCCTCTATTACACCTTCTATCAACACCCCCTCTATAACTCCCTCTATTACACCCCTAGACAACCTCATCTAATTACCCCCTCTCTACAAACCCTCTCATTACACCCTCTATACAACCCCCTCTATAACACCCTCTATACAACCACTTCTTTAACACCCTCTATACAACCCCCTCTATACAATCCCCTCTATACACCCCTCTATAATAAACCTCATACAACCCCCCTATAACAACACCCCCTATAACACCCTCTATACAATCCCCTCTATCTGCTCTCTATACAATTCCCTCTATAACACCCATTACAACTCTCTATAACACCCTCTATACAACCCCTCTATAACAACACCCTCTATACATCCCTTCATAACACACTCTTTTCTCCCTTCTCTAACACCCTCTATACAACCCCTCTATTACACCCTCTATACCCTTGTTAACCCCTGCATAACACCCTCTATACAACCCCCCTATAACACCCTCTATACAATCCCTCTCTATAACACCCTCTATACAACACCTCCATAAATACCCTTTACAATCCTTCTATAACACCCTCTATACAACACCCTCAATAACTCTTTGTACAACACCCTCTATAACATCCTTTATAACCAACTCTATAACCCTCTATATAACACCCTTTATAAACCCCTCTTTACCCCTCTATATAACATCCTCTATAAAACTCTATACAACACCCCTCTACACCCTTTATGCAACCTTCTTTATAACACCCTCTGTACAACCCCCTTTAACCCTGTATAACTCTGTATAACACTCACTAGTAAATTTTTGTATTAATCCCTCTTAACCCTTTATACAACCCTCTAAAAACACCACACCTCTATAACCATCTACATAACACCCTCTATAACCCTCTATACAACCCTTCTATAATACTCTCTATAAAAAAAACCTAAAACATCCTCTATAACCCTTAGAAACCCTATAATAAACCCTCTGTAAACCCCCTCTAATAACACCCTCTATTACCCCCCTCTATAACATCCTCTATTACCCTCTGTATAACAGCCTCTATCAACCCACCCTTAGACCTTCTATATAACACCCTCTATAACCCCTGTATAAACATCCTCTATAACCCTATATAACCCCCTCTACAACATCCTCTCTTACACCCCTGTAATAAAATCCTCTATAACACCCTATATACCCCGTTAACATACATCCTCTATACCCCTAATTTAAACCCCCCTATAAACCAGCTGTATCCCTCCTCTATAACCCCTATTTAACCCCCCCTATAACCAGCTGTATAACATCCTCTATAACCCCCTATACAACATCCTATAAAATGCTATATATAACCCCTGTATAACCCCCTATACAACATCCTATAAAATGCTATATATAACCCCTGTATAACATCCTCTATAACACCCTATTAAACCCTTGTATAACATTCTCTATAACACCTTATATAACCCCTGTATAACATTCTCTATAACACCCTATATACCATCCTAAAGAAGCCCCTGTATAATACCCTATATAACCTCTGATTAATACACCCTCTAACCCCTGTATCACACCCTATACAACCCTCTTTATAAAACACCCTCTATAACCCCATTCATAACTCCCCCTTCAACCGACTGTGAATCCAATTCCTTCATTTTCATGTGAGAAGTACATTTATAACTAGAATTACTCATGTACATTTTCTATTCCTTTGCATTACCTACCATGTAGAATGAGAGCAATCAACCTTTTATAACTATGAAAATCTATCAGGTACAATTCGGAGCTTATATTTATCATGAGTGGCACTAAATAGAATCGGTTATTGGAAACATTTCTACTCGTTAGGACTCATTATTATTCAAGGTAACAATGGCAGAAACCAGAACCATCTTTATAAGAAAGAACCTAAGTATAACCTAAACCCCTAAATCATTTACCTTTTAACATCAAACATGATGGCAGCTTCCAATACTAAAGGACACAAATATTCTAATGAATATTGTCTCCTTTGCAGAGAATGTTTACTTAATTTAAGCTTTCATTTATTCCCTGCTTTTACAGACAATACTATTTTTAAAGAAGGTTTCTGGTAATTGCCCCTTTATTCTATATAATAAGTAATTATGTGCGACGCTAAATTATCCAAGGTCAGAAATCGACCTTCCTTTACGATCTCACAATCGCGATCATTCTAACAATAGCAATTTTGTTTTTTAAATTCTACATTACGTTTTTCATAACGTCTGCTCAATACAGGCACAGCCACGGACGGACCAGTATCCTGTCCCCTCAATTGGATTCCCTGTTTAATTGCTAATAAATCATCAATTTTTGTTCTAACGAAACAATTTATCTCTTTGGATGATGTTAAACGTCAGACGTCTTCGTAAACCCGAAATACAATGGTTCGACCCTTCTTAAAGCAAGCAATAAATCAAATCATTTTATTTTTGATGATCGCTGAATAATGCCATTGAAATTGATTGTTATATTAGAATTCCACGTAGATTATACACTTTCCTTGGCTCATTCAAAGTGAGAGAGGCGTAAATACAGAGACAGCCATGGAAATTTTAATTTCTGCACATAGCAGGTTATTATTTAAAGTTCAGTGTAGAAAAATTGTTATTATTAAAATGATTTATCTATATTAAACATACCAAGGTATTCTACGTACATATTGTCTTAATTTAAAAAAAAAACATCAATTGATTTCATTCCCTTTGGAATGCTTGGTTGTGGTCAGTAATACGCTGCCATTTTAGGTCCTGCAGTGGTCCTTCTAAGCACGCACACTTCACTGAAAAGTGATTGGCTGTTGGATAGATCAAACATGCTCAGATGTCTACTGAGCAGCTAAATTAACCCAAGGCCTGAGACCATAACAGACACTATTTAGGATCTTGCAGACAGGAAGTCAGTTTTTAATTATAACCTAACCCTGTGGTGGATTTCTATGGGAGGAGCTATAAGATTATAGCCTTATAATCTTACAGTTCCAGGAGGAGAAGGAAACCAGAAGCCACAAAGGGGTAGGTTTTAATAAATAATGCACCCGAACTGTAAATTAAAGGGATATTAGAAGTCACCTGCGGCCTTGTACTTTTATATGGTCACGGAACTCCTCAGTGACTTCTAATATCCTTATAATTTACATTTGGGGGTGCATTATCCACTATATACACAGAGAGATCACTGGATGGTCAGATTATAGACCGTGAAATGAGAAAACACTTCCTTGTTTCCTTGAAGGCATATGTTTTTGTGCTAAACTTCCCCTTTACAGAAGACTGACACCTTATAGTTAATTTAAGTATAATGGAGACGGCAATGTTCTAAAAGGACAATTTGCAGTCAATCTTATTTGTTTGTTGAGGGTTTTGAATGGTTTAACATTTTTTTGCTGTGCAGTTCTACCATCCTGCCATTTAAACTGCTGTCTGGCTGCTAGTGTCCCTGACCTTTAGAAGCAGGCGGTGCTTTGATTGACAGGAGTAGTGACTGAACTGGATGAACTGACGAAGAGACAAAGAATAAAACAGGAGCTTGGTAAAAGATAAGATATTAAAAAAAAATAACTGGAGGATAAATATTTAAATATATACAATTTTAAATCTGCTTGAATATTATTTTTTCTTAAAAAAAAAAAAAAAAAAAAAACCCAAAAAATGAGATTTCCCCTTTAAGTTTTCATACACTGGGCAGTTCAGATGACCTTATTCGCTACAGCTGCTTTTCAGGGCAGGCCAATTCTGCTGGCCTTACAACTGCCCTTTTTTTTTTTTTGCGATCTTGCGATCTTTTTCCACAAAATGAATCAAATTACAAGCTCGGCAGGCTAGCGAAATCCGATTTAGAGACTGTACCATGTAAACATGAAAAATCGTATAATAATAATTATTCTGGTAAAATTATCCCCTAGAACGCATTCATTTTAGGAAACGAATGGTAAACATCTATCTATCCTTTAATTCTTTCACCATTCTTTGAAATGAATGGCAGTAATTTATTTTATTTCAAGGCCAATGTATTTCTTAAATAACTAATATGTTTGTTTTTCTATTGCAACATTGATGCAGATTAAGCAGGTATCTTACGAATTAAAAGCAAGATGTGTTAATTATTCTCTTCTGAAGCTTCCAATTTCTTTTGTGGGCCCCATTGCATCCTGACATTTTTGCATTGACCTGTATGATCTTGAGGGCTAGGCCTCACTAGCGCATTTTGCAATTTGATTGCGCTAGTAGTAATGCATGACTATGGTAGCCTATTGGGGGTTCTGGTAGATAACAGACTTAGCTGTAGCAAACAATGCCAGGTAGCAACAGCTACAGCTAGCAAGATATTGTCTTGTATAAAAAGGGGAATAGATTCAAGGGAGAAAGATATTATTCTCCCTCTTTACAAGGGACTGGTAAGGCCTCATTTGGAATATGTGGTGCAGGTTTGGAATCCCATATACAAAAGGGACATCTTGGAAATGGAAGCAGTTCAGAGAAGGGCAACTAAATTAATAAGGGGAATGGAGGGGCTTGATATGGCAGCAGATTAGCAAGTAGGACTGTTTACATTGATAAGCGACATTTGCGTGGGCATATGATCACTTTTCAAAATTATTATGGGCCATACAATGAACTCTCTGGTGCTGTTTCACTAATAGAGTCATATCAGAGGACACTGTGACATCCTTTAGGTTGGAAGAAAGAAGTTTTAATTTTCTCAGGTAGGAAAGGTTTCTTTACAGTGGAGAACGGTACACTGTGGACTGCTTTCCCAGCAGATGTGGTAATGGCAAGTTCATTGAATAGCTTTAGAAATGGCCTGGATAGGTTCCCAATAACAAATATTGATTGCATGCGCACCGGATAGTGTAAATTACTTATACTTATTAATGTTCCTGTCTCTTACAATAACAAAAGGCAAAAGAATGAGAAACCTTCTGCCCCTATTGATGTGATAATAAAGCGGCTATACTATGAAAGAAATGTGTTTTCTATGAATACATTTCGTCGCTCTTTACACCTGGAACCAACATGGCCGTTTATAAAACCCAGACATAAGAATCTGTTGTTTTTAAGCTGCTGAATCTTTATTGAAACTTGCCAGCCAACCCTAATATATTTGGCTTATATCAATCATTATCCCTGCCAAGGACAGTCGTATGATCTCTACAATCCTGGCGAATGCCAAGCCTCCCGTACACTGTTTTGTTTTTCTGTTTCAGACCTGGGCTGGTACGTGACTCTACCTTGCTAAAGTGTCGTTCGCTTTGGAGTTCTCTCCCCCCTCTCCTTCTTTTTTACACCTCATTGTTTATACCTGACAGGGTTATTATATATATTATTATATATAATTATATGATATTCTTAGGCAGATATTTCCAGGCGACTGACCGTCCGGGGATTGGGCGATTGGGTCCGTTGGTAAATCACGGGCGATCGTGCGGTTCCCTTTGGGACCACACGATTGGTCGTGCGCACTGTCAGCCGCGGGTACTATTGCTGCGACCAGTGGTCATTTTGTTCCGGCCGAGCTTGCTCGCAACAAATGCTCGGTCGGGGCAAATAATAGCCCCGTATGTACCCAGCCTTATGTTACACTGGTCTAAAGTTTATCACCGATGATTTAATATCAAGCTCGTGTCTCTGGGAAAATCCCCTTTATGACTGGTCCTCTGCTGGCGTTAAGAAAGGCTTGCAAACGGATCTTATGACTAAGCTTGAGGCATGTAGGTTTGCAAACTTGCTGCTCGCAATTATTATCTTCCGTATCGCTTTACAATTCCATGTATACATTTACATCAGGCCCTGCTCCGAAGAGCTTACAATCTGAGCACATATATGACACATACAACCTATCAGTATGTCTTTATGATTGTGAGGGAAACCGGAGTGCCCGGAGGAAACCCACGCAAGCACGGGGAGACCATACAAACTCCTTGCAGATGTGTCCAAGGGTGGAATCGAACTCAGGACTTTAGCGCTGCAAGGTATCAGTGCTAACCAATGGATTTCTTCCACCTCCTCCAGCAGCTGTACGAGTTCTTTATAAGGTTGCACAGCTAAAGAAGAGGTGGGTCATGTAGCTGTCGCATTTCATTGGCCATGATTGACAGCTAACACCCAAAAATCCTGCAGATGGAAGAATACAGACCGGTGAGCTTAATGGTTAAAGGACAACAATAGTGCCCTTTGACCCACCCTTCTTCCCTTTTGAAAGTACCCAGGGTCCTAAGCCCTAGGTTCAACCTCTAAGTCATGTACTTACCTCTACAACAGTGTGTCTTCCTATTGGTTAACTCACGGACCTGAAGAAGGTAGCATAGAACAGCGTGCGGGCAATCAGAGTTTGTAGAGGTAAGTTATGTCTTACTTCAAGAAGTATTGTGTTATTAGGGTTTCTGGGGTCCTGTTTTTTGGGGGACATGACCTTTAATATAGCTGATAAGGTGGCTTGGGAAAAAAATCCATATCACAACTCAAGAACCAACATATTCTGTATCTCCATATAGATGACCAGGGAAAGAAAACATATTTAACCTTCGATGGGGACCTTGACCAAGATGTCACATTCTTCCATCTTCTAAGATTTCTTAAGGAGATTTGGAAAGTAGAAAGCACTCAAGGATACGGGTCACCTGGACGCTTGTTACCCCCATCCCCACCCCCACGGCGAGGTACTACTCCAGATTATTTTTTCCTTTATAAATTAAGGACATTAAATATCATTAAGGGCTGTACTCTGTAAAAGAAGAAGAGCCATGGTGTGACAAGACAGAGATTGGAGCAGACAGATGAGGCTCTCGGGGGAAGAGAGAGGACCTACAAGAGTCGCTGGAGGACTCTGCTCTTTCATTCTATGATCAGCTGTCAGTGCTGAGATGTGTTCGGGCAGCCACTTAATTCTGGGTGACAGCAGATCTGAACATAATTTTCACACTGACAGCCTTGCCCGTGGCTACTAAAGTTCTTTTTTTTTACAGAAGGTCGGCATACGTACATCCCATGTACAAGTAGCCCCAACTTTCAGCTTTGGTCAATCATTTTAGTAAAATAAATTAACACTTAAAAAACACAACTTGATTAGAAACAATAGTTTAACACGAACAATAATATTCTGAACAATTCCTTTGTAACATAACTTTATAGGTGCAAAATAGATATTAACACTGGTGTCTTTTGCGATACCTGCAGAGCCGTTAAAGTCACGCTAACTGTTAAAGTCACGCTAACTGTTAAAGTCACGCTAACTGTTAAAGTCACGCTAACTGATAAAGTCACGCTAACTGTTAAGTCCACGCTCCCTGTTTAAAGTCACGCTAACTGTTAAAGTCACGCTAACTGTTAAGTTCACGCTAACTGTTTGTCAACGCTAACTTTAAAGTCACTCAACTGATAAAGTCACCCGCTAACTGATAAAGTCACGCTAACTGATAAAGTCACGCTAACTGTTAAAGTCACGCTAACTGTTAAAGTCACGCTAACTGATAAAGTCACGCTAACTGATAAAGTCACGCTAGCTGATAAAGTCACGCTAGCTGATAAAGTCACGCTAACTGTTAAAGTCACGCTAGCTGATAAAGTCACGCTAGCTGTTACAGTCACGCTAACTGTTAAATTCACGCTAACTGCTAAAGTCACGCTAACTGTTAAAGTCACGCTAAACTGTTAAAGTGCACGCTAACTGTTAAAGTCACCTAACTGCTAAGTCCGCTAACTGCTAAAGTCACGTAACTGAATAAAGTCACGCTACTGTTACAGTCACGCTAACTGTTAAGTCCACGGCTACTGTTACAAGTCACGCTAACTGTAATAGTCACGCTAACTGTAAAGTCACCTAACTGTTACAGTCACGCTAACTGTTAGTCCCTACTGGTTAAAGTCCCCTCTAACTGATAAAGTCACGCTAACTGTTAGTCACGCTAACTGTTAAAGTCACGCTAACTGATAAAGTCACGCTAACTGTTAAAGTCACCTACTGTTAAAGTCACGCTAACTGATAAAGTCACGCTAACTGTTAAAGTCACACTAACTGATAAAGTCACGCTAACTGTTAAAGTCACGCTAACTGCTAAAGTCACGCTAACTGCTAAAGTCACGCTAACTGATAAAGTCACGCTAACTGTTAAAGTCACGCTAACTGTTAAAGTCACTCTAACTGTTAAAGTCACGCTACTGTTAAAGTCACGCTAACTGAAAGTCACGCTAACTGTTAAGTCACGTCAACGCTAACTGTTAAAGTCACGCTAACTTTAACAGCTAACTTATAAAGCAGCTACTTAAGTCACTCAACTGTTTAAACAGTCACGCTAACTGCTAAAGTCACGCTAACTGAAAGTCACGCTAACTGATAAAGTCAACGCTAACTGTTTTACAGTCACCTAACTTTATTTAAATATCACGCTAACTGGTAAAGTCACGCTAACTGATAAGTCACGCTAACTGTTTAAAGTCACGCTAACTGTTAACAGCGAACTGGTATAAAGTCGCAACTGTTAGTGACGCTAACTGTAAGCTGTTAAAGTGACGCTAACTGATAAGTTACGCCTAACTGTTAGTCACGCTAACTTCTAAAGTCACGCTAACTGATAAGTCCATGCTAACGGTTAAAGTCACGCTACTGATAAAGTCACGCTAACTGTTACCGTCCACTCTAACTGTTAAAATTCACGCTGGCTGTTAAAGGTCACGCTAACAAGTCACGCTAACTGTTAAAGTCACGTTAAACTGTTAAAGATCACGCCAATGTTAATGATCCCTCTAACTGTTAAAGTCACGCTAACGCTAAAGTCACGACGCTAACTGATAAAGTCACCTAACAACTGATAAAGTCACGCTAACTGATAAAGTCACGCTAACTAGACTGTTAAGTCACGCTAACTGTTAAAGTCACTCTAACTGTTAAAGTCACGCTAACTGTTAGTATATAGTCACGCTAACTGATGTCACGCTAACCTGTAAAAGTCACGCTAACTGTTAAAGTCACGCTAACTGATAAAGTCACGCTAACTTTTAAGTCACGCTAACTGTTAAAGCACGCTAACAAAGTCGCTAACTGTTAAGTCACACTAACTGATAAGTCACGCTAACTGTTAGAGTCACGCTAACTGCTAAAGCCACGCTAACTGCTAAAGTCACGCTAACTGATAAAGTCACGCAGAACTGTTAAAGTCACGCTAACTGTTTAAAGTCACTCTAAGTAGAGTCCTATGTAAAGTCACGCTAAGATCCTAGTTAAAGTCACGCTAACCTGAATAGTCACAGCTACTGTTAAATCACGCTAACTGGAAAGTCACCTAACTGTTAAGTCACGCTAACTGTTACAGTTCACCTAACATTTAAGTCACCGCTACAACTGTCATCTAACTGTAAGTCACGCTAACGCTAAGCACGCTAAACTATCGCAACGATAAGTCCGCTAGGTTAAATGTCACCTACGCTATAAATTCACCCTAACTTGCTAAGTCACGCTAACTGATAAAGTCCGCTAACTGTTTAAGTCACGACTAATGATAAAGTCAACGCTAACTGATGAAGTCCACGCTAACTGTTAGTGACGCTAACTGTTAAAAGTGACGCAACGTTAAGTGACGCTAACTGATAAAGTTACGCTAACTGTTAAAGTCACGCTAACTGCTAAAGTCACGCTAACTGATAAAGTCATGCTAACTGTTAAAGTCACGCTAGCTGATAAAGTCACGCTAACTGTTACAGTCACTCTAACTGTTAAATTCACGCTGGCTGTTAAAGTCACGCTAACAAAGTCACGCTAACTGTTAAAGTCAGTTAACGTTAAAGTCACGCTAACTGTTACTGATTTCACGCTAACTGTTACGTCACGCCTAATGATAAAGTCACGCTAACTGGATAAAGTCACTAAACTGTAAAGTCAACGCTACTGTTAAGTCAGTACGTAACTACACTGTTAAGTCACGTCTAACGTTGAACAGTCACTCTACACTGATAGTCACGCTAACTAAAGTCAGCTAGCTGATAAAGTCAGAACCGTAGCTGATAAAGTCACGCTAACTGTTAAAGGTCACGCTAGCTATATAAGTCCACGCTACGCTGTTACATCACGCTAACATGTTTAAAGTTCACGCTACACTGCTAAAGTCACGCTAACTGTTAAGAGATCACAACGTACACGCTAAACTGTTAAAGTCAACGCTAACTGTAAGTAAACTGTAAACGTCAACTGCGAATTCCGATAACGTCTAGGCCAACGCCTAAAATCCTAGTTACAGTCACGCTAACTGTTAAAGTCCTAACTGACGTACGCTATGTTGTCACGCAATGTACACGTACATGTTTAAAGTCACGCAACTGTAGTCACGCTACTGTTAAAGTCCACGTCGTAACTGTTAAGCCACGCTAACGTAAAGTCAGCTAACTGTTAAAGTCACGCTACTGATAAGTCACTCTAACTAATCGTACGATACAACGATGTCACGCTAACTGTTAAGTCAGCTACTGTGTTTAAGGTACACGCTAGACATGATAAAGTCACGCTAACTGTTAAAGTCCACTAACTGATTAAGTCACTATACTGTTAACGTCAGCTACTGCTAAAGTCACCTAAACGCTAAAGTCACGCTACTGATAAAGTCCACCTAACTGTTAAAGTTACGCTAACTGCTAAAGCAACGCAACTGTTAAAGTCCACGCTCAACTGTTAAAGTCACTCGAACTGAAAGTCCGCTAACGTTAAAGTCACGCTAACTGATAAAGTCACTCAGTTCTCAGCTAACTGTTTAAAGTCACGCTAACTGTTAATCACTCTAACTGTTATAAGACGATAAGTCAGTCACGCTAGTAAATCGTATCTAAGTCACGTCTAACTTTTAAGCAAAGTCACGCTTAACTGTAAAGTCACGCGAACTGTTACAGTAGCTAAAGTATCACGCTACTGAAGTCAACGCTAACTGATAGTCGTAAACTTTACACACGCTACTAACACGAAAATGTAGTCACGCTACTTTGATCACGTAATGTGACACGCTGAACTGTAAGTCACGCTAAGAACTGATAAGTCACGCTAACTGATAAAGTGCCACTGCTTAACTAGTGATAACTGTTAAAGTGACGCTAACTGGATAAAGGGACGCTAACTGTTAAGTCGTACACAGAATTCTCAACTTACGGCACCAAATGCTAGTCCTCTAACTGATAAAGTCCATTCTAACTGTTAAAGTCAACGCTAGCTGATAAGTCACTCTAACTGTTCAGTCACCTCCGAACCTGTCATTCACGCTGCTGTATTAAATTCACTGCTACAAGGCACGCTAATCAAACCGTAAAGTCACGTTAAACTGTTTAAGATCACGCTAACTGTTTAAAGTCAGCTAACTGAATAAAGTCCACCTAAACACTAAAGTCCACGTTAGAATGAGTCAATCGCTAAACGGTTAGTCCGCATACTGTTAAAGTCACACTGTTAAAGTCACGTAACTGATAAAGTCACGCACACTGTTAAAGTCACGCTAACTGATAAATTCACCGCTAACTGTTTAAGCAAGCTAACTGAAAGTCAGCTAACTGTTAAAGAGTCACGCTAACGATAAAGTCAACGCTAACTGTTAGAGTCACCGCTAACTTAAATTACACTGCTTAATCAGCTTTCTGCTAGAAGTTCACGCTACTTCTGATAAAGGTCACGCAACATGATAAAGTCACGCTAACTGATCAAGTCACGCTAATGAAGCAGGGGCTATGCACCAATGGCGCATCACTCCTGTTTTGGATTTTAGTCACGCAACAGATTATAATAATATAAGAATAATATCTTTATTGTTTGCGATCCAACCCGTGTAAGAATATCGTAACAAGTCCATTGTGCTCCCGTTTCCATATATATATGATTCCGTTCGGACTGTTTCCCCCCTCGGCCAACCAATGAAAGTAGACGAGAGAGGAGTGCAACTATCGGAGAGAGATATTTATCTAATATCATATATATATATCATAGGCGAAGAATTTATACGGTGATATTACTGGTAGCGTCCCGCGCACCACCCTACTGATATTTAATTGTAGCGTACAGCACCACCCCCTATTGTATATTAATGTATGCGTACAGCACACACAGCTCCCTAATAATTAATGGTAGCGTACAGCTCACCCCCTATGTATATTTAATGTACCGTACAGCTCACACCCCTAGTGATATTACAATGGTACGCGTTACAAAGCACAACACCACCCCTATGTATATTAAAATGGTAGCGTACAGCAACACACCCTAGTAATATTATGGTAGGCCGTACACACACACACCTCCTATGTTATTAATGGTAGCGTACAGCACACACCCCTATGTATATTAATGGTAGCGTACACGCACACACAACAGTACCCTATGTAATTAATATGGTTAGCCCGTACAGCTACACACCCCTATGTAATAATTAATGGTATCAGTTAAGGCTCACCGCTATAGCTCATCAATGTCGCGACAGCTACACACCCCTATGTATATAATGGTAGCAGTTCCACACCACACCCCTTGTTATATATAATGGTAGGATACAGCACAGCAAACCCCTATGTAGTATTTAATGGTAGCAGTACAGCACACCACCACACCTATGTATATTAAATGGTAATGCCGTACAGACACAGCACCCCTATGTATATTAATGGTTAAGCGACGCACACATACACTAACCCACCCTTGGTTATATATAATTGGGTAAGCGTACAGCACACAACCCACACCTGTATATTAATGGTCGCAGTACAGCACACACCCCCTAGTATAATGGTAGCGTCACAATCAGCAACCTAGTAAAATCTGGTAGCGTAACACACACCACACCCTATGTATATTAATGGTAGCTTAATCACGCACCAACCCCTATGCCTTGTATAATTAATGGTAAGCGTCCGCACCACACCAGGGCGCCTAGCCAACCATCTATGTTAATTAATGGTACGCAAGTACACGAAGCATAACGCACATCCCCTATTATATTAATGAGAGCGTACCGCACCAGTGAACACCCACCCCTATGTAATTAATGGGTAGCTACAGCCACAAACAACCAAACTTAAAATAAGACCCCCTATGATTTAATGGTAGCGTACAGCACAATCCCTACCTGTAATCATTATGGTAGCGTACAGCAACACAGTGACAGATCCCCTATGTATATTAATGGTGCGTACAAGCACACTACCCCCCCCTATTATATTAATGGTAGTCGTACGCACCGCCCCTATTTATTAATGCTCAGCACCACCCTATGTATATTAATGGTAGCTACAGCACACACCATTATATTAATTGGTAAGCGTACAGCACAACTACCGCCTATGTATATTAAATGGTAGCGTAACAAGCACACACACCATGTACCATATGTAAGTTCGGTAGCGTACACACTACGACACACCCCCTATGTATATTAATGGTACGGTAACAGCACTACAGACACCCTATGTATATTTAATGTAAAAACCCGTCCAGCACACCACCCTATGTCTATTAATTGTACGTACAGCACAACACCGCCCTAATGTATATTAATGGTAGTCGTCAGACACACTCTCAGTTTCAGACCTACCACCCCCTATGTATAGTTAATTTAGGTACGCGTACCCCATGACACACCACTCCCCTATGTATATTAATTGGTAGCTGTCACAACCCGCCATACACAACCCCAAACCTATGTATGTATTAGGTCAGACACACCCGCATTGACATCCCTGAGGTTATTGTAGCGACACACACCAAGACCACTATGATAATTAATGGTAGCGTACACACACATAACCCCCTAGGTATATTCATGGTAGGCGTAGACAGCACACGACTAAAGATAATTCAAAGTCGCAAAAAACGTCACACACCCCTATTTATTATATTAAATGGGCGTCCAGCCTCACACCCCTATGTATATTAATGGTCAGCATCGCGTACAGCTCACAAACACACCACTATGTATATTCATGGGTAGCGTACACGCACAGCACCCCCTATGTATAGGTTAATGGTAGCGTACAGCCACCACCCCATATGTATATATTAATAGGGGCGTACAGCACACCCCCCTAATGTATATTAATGTGTAGCGTACAGCCACAACACCCCTACCCTTGTATATTATGTTAAAGCCAAATGGCAATACGTTACACTCCACACAACGCACCCTATGTATATCAATTGGTATGCGGTACAGTCTACACCCCTATGTATATTATGGTAAGGACAGCTCACACCACACCCCTATGGGTAATATTAATGGTAGCGTACAGCACACACCCGCTATGTATATCAATGGAGCGTACAGCTCCAACCCCCTCATGTTCATATTAATGGTTCCCGGTACAGCTCACCCCCTATTTATTTAATGGTAGCGTGACAGCACACAGACCCCTATGTATATTCATGGTAAGCTAGGCATAAACATACACACGCCTCACACCCCTATGTATATTAATGGTGCGTACCAGCACACACCCCTATTATTTTATGGAAGCCGTTACAGCACACAAATTCCCCTATGTTATATTAATGTTAGCGTTTAATCACACCCGAAACCCCTATGTATCATTAAATGGGTACCGACGCACACCGCAATATAAGTCGCCGCACACACAACGCTATGTATATAGGTAGCGTACAAGCAACACCAACCACCTGATGTATATTAATAATGGTAGCGTACAAGCCACACCCCTATGTATATTAATGGTAGCGTACAAACAGCAGCACAAGCCCCTATTATAATTAATGGTAGCGTTACAAGCAGCAGCACCCATTTATATAGAACAGCCCCTATGTATAGCATAGCAGTACAGCTCACACCCCTAGTATATTAATGGTAAGCGTAACACACAACACCCCTATTTTATTAATGGTAGTCGTATCTAGCACACCCCTATTGTATATTAATGGATACGTACAGCACACACCCTATGTATATTACATGGTAGCGTACAGCTCACACCCCAGCCTACCCATGTATTTAATGTGTAGCGTACAGCACACACCCCTTGTAGGTTAAATGGTGCGTACGACAAACCACCAATGATAATGGTACTACGCCGGCCCTACCTGTAATATTAATGGTAGCGTACAGCTCACACCCCCTATGTATATTATGGGTAGCGATACACACACAATGTCCCTTTAAAGAGCGACACTCACACTCCTATGTCTATTAACTGGTAGCGTACAGCACACACCCCTATGTATATTAATGGTAGCTAAGCTCACACCCCTATGTAATTTAATGGTAACGACAGCACACACCCCTATGATATTATGGTAGCGTCAGCACACACCCCTATGTATATTACTGGTACGTACCAGCTCACACCCCCTATGTATATTAATGTGTAGACCGACTACAATGATCAGAGTCAGCCACCCCTATTTATATAAAATGGTAGCGTACCGCACCAAGCCACCCCTATGTATTTTAATGGTATCGTAACAGCACACACCCCTATGTATATTAATGGTAGTACATACCCGCTATGTTATCAAGTATCACACACACACCTCTATGTATATTAATGGTAGCGTACAGCACCACCCCCCTATGTTCATTAATGGTAGCGTACAGCACACCAATGCGTCCGACAGCTACCCCTTGTTATATGGTAGCACATCACCCGTTATGACGTACGCACACAACACTAGTAATGTCGCCACCCTATGTATATTAATGGTAGCGTCACAGCACACCTGATAATGGTCGCTCGCACTTGTATATTAATGGTTTACTAAACCTGTAACAGCGTACTTACAGCTCACCTATGTAGTATGAGATCAGAACACTGTATTTAGTAGCGTACAGCTACCCCCCCTATGTATATTAATGGTCTAGCTCCCATGTATATTATGTCGACACACCACCCTATGTATATTAATGGTAGCGTACAGCTCACACACCCCTATGTATATTAATGTTGTGTACAAGCCCCCGGTATTACAGGACACTAGATATGGCACGCCACCTATTATATTATATGGGAGCGTACAGCACCACCCCATTTAATAATGCTACGCACCCCCTATGTAATATTATGGTATGTACAGCCCACCCCCTACTGTATATTTAATGGTAGCGTACACACACGACACCCCTATGTATATTAATGGGTAGCAGTACGCACACACCCACTATGTTATAATGGTAGCGTACAGCACACCCCCCCTATGGGGGCGATGCACCAAAGGGCGCATCACTCCTGTTTTGGAGTTTTAGTCACGCTAACAGATGTTATAATAATATAATAATAATATCTTTATTGTTGCGATCAACCACGTGTAAAGATATCATAACAAGTCGAAGTGAGTGCTCCGTTTCCATATATATATGATTCCGTTCGGATGTTCCCTGGCCACCAATGAAAGTAAGACGAGAGAGAGTGCAACTATCGGAGAGAGATATATTAATATATATATATATATATAGAGAGAGAAGAAATTATAGTGTATATTAATGGTAGCGTACAGCACACACCCCTATGTATATTAATGGTAGCGTACAGCTCACACCCCTATGTATATTAATGGTAGCGTACAGCTCACACCCCTATGTGTATTAATGGTAGTGTACAGCACACACCCCTATGTATATTAATGTACGTACAGCACACACCCCTATGTATATTAATGGTAGCGTACAGCACCCAACCCCTATGTATATTAATGTAGCGTACAGCTCACACCCCCTATGTATATTATGTATCTTACAGCTACCACACCCCTATGTAATTAATGGTAGCGTCGCAACCACCCCTATGTATATATAATGGTAGCGTACAGTCTCACACCCCCAGTATATTACTAGGTAAGGCCACCTTAACTAAGGGTCAGCGTACAGCACACACCCGTAATGTATATTACTGGTAGTGTACTCACACCCCCTATGTATAGTAATGTAGGATACAGCACACACCCCTAATGTATATTAATGTGTAAGCGTACAGCACCCCCCCTATGTATATGTAATGGTAGCTACGCCACCAAACCCTAGTGTATTATGGTAGCCGTTCAGCACACCCCCTATGTATATTAATGTAGCTGTACAGCTACACACCTATGTATCCTTAATGGTACGCGTACAGCCACACCCCTATGTATATTAATGGTAGCGTACGCACACACCCCCATTATATTATGGAGTTACGACCCCCCTATATATAGTGTAGCGTACAGCGCACACCCCCTATTATATTAACGGTTACCTACAAGCCACACCCCCCTCGTATATTTAATGGTAGCGTAACAAGCACCCACCCTATGTATCTTAATGGTACGTACATCACACACCCTATTTCTATTAATTGGTAGCGTACAGCTCACCCGCCCTATGCATATATATGGTAGCGCTACGCACACACCCCTAGTTATAATTCTGTACGTACAGCACACACCCCTATGTATATATTAATGTAGCGACAGCACCACCCCCTATGTATATTAATGGTAGCGTACAGCACCACCCCTATGTCTATATTAATGGTTCGTACATCACAACCCCTAGTATATTAATGGTACGTACAGCACACACCGCCTATGTATATAATGGTAGCGTACGCACACACCCCCCTATGTATCTTAATGTAGCGTACAGCACACACCCCTATGTATATTAATGGTAGTGTACAGCACACACCCCTATGTATATTAATGGTAGCGTACAGCACACACCCCTATGTATATTAATGGTAGCGTACAGCACACACCCCTATGTATATTAATGGTAGCGTACAGCACACACCCCTATGTATATTAATGGTAGCGTACAGCACACACCCCTATGTAACAGACATTATGGGTCAGGGTATAAATGTTGGACCTAGAATGGACTATGTCTAGAAACCCTCCAATACTAGTTACAAATGTAACTGTTATAACATACCTTCTGGGTAGGATAGACAGGTTGGACTAGCAATGACGTTTTCTTATACACCCTCCAATACTACGTTACTCTGTAACTGTTTATACAACATTTGGGTATGGTATAAAGGTTGGACTAGATGGACTATGTCTTTATCAACCTCCAATCCTATGTTACTATGTACCGTTATACAGACTTATTGTATGGTATAAAGGTTGGACTAGATGTACTTATGTACTTTATACATACCTCCAATAGATTTAATATGTAACTGTTATCAGACATTATGGGTAGGGTATAAAGGTTGGAGCTAGTCACATAGGTTACTAAAAGTCATTTAGCCTTTGTGCTCCTGTTTGGTGATATTGATACCTGTTTAATTAGATTTACAGGAAAGGCTGGTAGAGAAGGTTCACTTCTTCTCCAGCATAGGGTTAACCTACTTCCCAGAATCTAAAATTTACTCTTGATCACTATTGGTGGTTTTGTGCTTACAAAATCATTTGCTGTCGAAAGACTTTACATTGTGCTTGACTTCTTCAGTTTTAAACATCGCCCACTCACCTTTGTTTTTACTAGATTGTCCTCATAGTGCTGTTTAATTAAGTAAGATATAAGAGTAATCCCGTGTAAGGGGTTGTCACGACCTCTAGTATTTACGTTTTTAAAAAAATGATTTAATTACAAAATAATGAAGCTCTTTTAAATTGACTACAAATTATTGGGGTTTCACAATTGTCCAACACACTATACCAATAAAGCCTAATAATTGCTAACTATCCCATAGGATCCATCCCATGCACACCTTGGGCATAGGGGGAATTGGTCTCCGTTATATTTCAGTAATTGTCCGATAGTCAGTTTTGTGAGGTCCAGATAGTCCTCATTTGGGCTGTAGAAGCAAGGGTTAACAAAACATGCTGTCAGTATCCTTAACCAGTTTCGTAAAGCTTTAGAGTCGTACAAAGTCAATCGAAGAGCACTTATCAGCAGGTACATAATGGGAAATTGGTTGACCTCCCCCAATTACGACTCAAGAGCAATGCACTTGGTTGGAGATTTCTCACAGGTGTCCCCAAGTTTTTTACAAATGTCTATTTTCCCTGTAAGCGAGGCCACGCTAGGAAATTTGGACTTCCTTAATTTTCTAATTACATATTCCCATCGTTGGGGTATACATAGATTTCCAAAATTTTGGCATTAGACAGCGAGCTGTTCCATTTGCCCTGGCCAAACTTCGCTCTTCTTGGTTAGAGCAAGATGAATCTCCTCCTCCCAACGATAATAACTATTTCTTTTTCGCCCCTCCCCACAGCTCCAAGCAGTTAACCGCAAACTGCCTGGGAATATTCTGCTTAATAATCGTGTCTGGAGTCCCCCTTAGTATTCTTCTCTATTCATTTCCTGACCCACTATCGTGCCCTTTTTTTTGCACATATGTGTATTTATTGGGGGAACACTTAACATGACGGAAGGAATCATATATTCATATATATATCTACTTATAGATATGGGGATTATCAATCCCATACATTTCTGAAATTAGTATGACTGGCCGTCGGTTAAGCTGGGAACACACCATATGATTTTCCATATCATAATCATAGTCGGGCACACGAGCACTGTTGGTCATGGCAATTAGCCGCAGCCACAGTGTCCTCTACCACAAGAGAGCTGCCCCCGAAAAAACATCCAATATTTGGGGGAGGATCGCCGATACAATGAAATGATGGTCGGGACCCTAAATATTGGCCATAACGACGCTGGGTACACTTATCCAATATTTCGGGCACACAGACATTTTCAGTGTATCTTTCAATCAACCGTAAATGGTGTTAAATAATTTTTCTTTAAGGCCCGAGACCAGATGTTTGGCCAAAACTGTCAGTCACGGCTACTTTTTCCACACTGACAGTGCTTTGTTCTGGCCGACTTCTCGTCTAGTGTTTAACGTTCGGTCGGACGAACACATCCTCGTGGTAGTCTATATCTATAGCATCGAAAATGAGTATTTGGCCTGGTCTTGAAACGAAGAGTACCGTGAGTAAGAGGGGCACATTATATTAAGAACTGTAAGTACGGGCGCTGTTTTTCTTCTTGATTTTTTTCCTATGACAGGTATAGCCTCCTCCCAAAAACCACTGTGGATATCCACGGATAGGGACCCATAATAGTTTTTGCTGGGGTGGGGGCCATGATTTATAGTTACAACAACACCACTGAACTGGCTCATCCGTCAAAGCCATTAAAAGGAATTGTACTACCTTGGGGGGGGAGTTCAGGTTGCCTTTAAAGGGCATGTCGCAACCCGTTTTTGTAACTTTTGGAGTACTGTAGGGGCTCCTCCCCAGCCAACCGCTAGAATTATATTTGCAGAAACTCCCCCTTCCCCCCAGCATTACTTACTTCCCTCTTTCCTATCCTCCGGCGTACTGTCCGGCCCTCTACTTGCACGAAACTGGAAGCATGGGGCCAGACCATCAGCCCCAGCCATCACGACCGTAGTCTGCTTCCAGCTATCCAGATCCCGAGGGAAGGTCAGTAATGATCGGGGGAGTTTCTGGCAAATATAATATCGGCTTTGGGGCTGGGGAGGGAGCCCTACACTACCCCCCAAAGTGGTTTAACACTGGGGTAGGAGGATGCAGTGGCGGCTCAGCTCCAGAGTTTTTCCCGGGTCCAGGGACACAACATGGGCCAAAGGCTTACAAATGGGGCACATAAAAAACACCAATAATCTAATGTCATATAATGAGGTGTACAAACAGCTTTACAAAACAACACAACACCTTACAGTTAACTGTGTGTGCTTTTAACTAAGAATTTTGGTTTAGTATAATTATAATTATGAAAGCAATTGCCTGGCTACATATAGGGCATGCCACTGTCTGGTCATCTATATATATTCTGTCTATCACTGTCTGTATTTCTATCTATCTATTTGTCTGTCAGTCTATGCATCTAATAATGTATCTTTTCTTATTTCTCTTTCTGTCTATATCTATTATCTAGGGGCTGGATGGATGGACACAGAATTGAGATAAATTTCTAGATAGATAGACAGATATATAGATAGATAATGATAAATATGGAGAAAATGACATACCGATATGGAGATGATGATGAACAGATTAATTATATCCATACTGTCCTTTCCTGTCTATCCTCTATCCATATTATCTGTCTTTCATCTGTCTGTATCTATCTATCTATCTATCTATCTATCGACCTATCTATCTAATCTACTATCACTATCTATCTAATCTATCATCTATCTATCATCTATCTATCTCTCTATCTATCGATCTAGCTATCTATCTATCATCTAGCATCTATCTATCACTAGCTATCTATCTATCTATCTATCTATGCTATCTATCTTCTCTCTATCCTATCTATCTATCTATCTATCTATCTATCTATCCCTTGAACTTAACACGCCTAGCCAAAACAACACATTGAACTTACACTGCCCCCAGAACACACATTGGAAACTTAAACATTTAAACCAGGTACGTTTGAAAGGGGGCACTGCATCTGTCAACTGGGTCAAATGCGCCCATTGCGTAACGCCAACCACTGTGGAGAGGAAAACGAGAGGGCGGGGAGGCTTGCTCTGAACAAGCCACAAACCCCTTAGAGTAAAGCCTCATATGCGAAAACAATTTCCCTCCCTGCCATGCTCCTGGTGGGCATTTTTGGGACTTTGGTGGGGATGACAGGAGAAACATTTGGAGCTGGGATGTAAGTAAGGATTTTATTACAACTACATAAGAGGGGCCAGTAGTGTGGGAAAATTATAGTTTTTTGGGGGGGGACATGCCCTTTAAAGGTTTGTACTTATAAGCTCTGGCATTTTTAACCCTCCATTCCAGGGTTTCCTTGGAGACTATGGTAATGGTGATTCTATACAAGAGTCTCTAAATAGTGAGGTTGGCCTTTATATGTGCATACTCCCCAGATTTGCGTCCCAAGTAGAAAGTTGATAAATTTATTGAAATTCTAAAGCTACCTGCTGTGGGTTCTGAACACAGACCCCTGATCATTTGCAGTAAGTCATTAAGCTCTTTGTCTAAACGTTTGATTAGCTAATAACATGTGGGTCTGTCTCTTTTTGGTCTGGACCAAGCTAAGAGGCTTTCTCGACCTTGCCCGAAGGTTAACCATGTATATGAGAAATAGGAGGAGGAGGATATTGTTTTTATGCTAATTGCTGGGCCCTTCAGTCATGGAGGTCGAGACCAAGAAAGGTCTTGACGGTTAAGTGACATAGATTTAGTAAACCTTCTTAGGTGACGGTGGGAATCTTTTCCAGCGTTTGGGTTATTCATTTCTAGGGCAACTTATAGCTTCCTTCAATGACCTGGCGGTCCCATTTATAATACTGTTTGGGGGATCACAACATTGATAGACATTAGTGAAGATTATTGCTATATGGGTGATGTGTTGGGGTGCACCTTTATATCTGTCTAGGGTATATGTTAGATGCCTTCAGCAGGGCCACCTTTTTGGTAGCAACAGTAAAGGCCACTACGGCCAGTAATAATTTATTAATTAGGAAATGCAGCTTGTTTAGGGCCATGATCCATGACGCCATTTTTCCCTCGAATAGTTGGAGCTTGTGGTGAAGGAATTCCTGTAATAATACGATGATATCTGTCACTGTGCCAGTAATGCCCCGTAACCACGAACATCCGAGCATCTCCTCCTTTTCTCATGGTCTTCCATCCTAGTGACCACGAGCTTGTTCAGACTACAGTTTTACTTGTACTGTACCAGGTGTTGAATGAATTCAGCAGTTGGTTGAGCCATTTCTGTGCAGAGATCTGCGCGTCCCCGTTGCACTGATTAGGGAGTTTTGGTGCGTTTCCTGCAAAAGCAGTTTGACCCTTGTTCCAGAATCATGGAGGGAAGAGGGGCCAACCTCCTTGTTCGGCTGTGATACCTAGTATTAAGGTAGAGCTTTGGTATGTACAGTCCACTTTGGAGTCTGCAACCCTAGAAGTCACAGAATAGTCGCTCCAGATTCGGGGTCGTGTTTTCTGTCCTCGTTTTATAGAATGTTCCTTATGTTCCCCCAAGTGGAATAGGGTATTTTTATAAAGTGACTGTTTGTTGTTCTCCTTTATGTAGATTGGTAATTTTCCCGACCCACCTCCGCAATATTGTTTCTTCTGTGAGGAGGGTCAACATAAAATAACTGCTTTTTTCCAGGCCTTCCGGCTCACGCGTCTTCATCACTATCTTTAAATACAGAAAGGCCTGAACTAACCTGGCAGATGAACTGTCGTGCTGGCTCCCCTCACTGTACGTGATAATTGGGAGTATGGATAATCAATTCCTGCCCCAGTAACGTTTCATTTCTAAAAGGTTACTTTTTACAGTTTAATATTTGTCCTTTAAATAAACATCCCTGAGTGCAGCCCCCAGTCTTTAGGCATCGCCCGTTAGAGGAATCAGTCTGTAGAAACAATGGCACGTAGAGAGTGTAGCTCACAAAGGAAAGCGTTTATTAAGTGTTAGTGCTACAACAAAGGAGAACACTTCTATGAAAAAAACGGCCTATTATATCCATTTTAAAAAGGTACAGGCACTAACATGACAATTCCACAGTAACTGTGTAACCTAGAGATGGCATCCATGTTTTGACATGAACCCAGATCCGACACGGCACCTCCGTCCGAAATCCAAAGATCCAATCTCTGAATACGGAACGGATCCTCCCCTCCTCCAGATTTCGGGACATTGGAAGACATTTTCGATAATTTCAAATGTACCGGGCTATTTTCGATAGTTTCTAAATAGCCTTAGCCTCTAAAATACGATCAAGCCATTTTCAAGTTTCAAGTTGAAAATATACGGTATATATGATGTCCCATATGCCACACTAATCCCCCATGTGTGTTGCAAAAAATTGTCCACATTCCCCCTTACTCCCAGGGAAATAGATCTAATGATTGATACAAGGTGGACTGCAACTCCAAAGTAGAACGACGTTTCGAGGCTGATGACGGGGGTGGTATCCCTCGAAACGTCGTATTTTTGCTGTTTTGATGGTTTGCTTTGAATAACACGTTCTAATACTTTGGAGTGCAAGTCCACCTTGTATCTATATTATTGAAAATATACAGGGTTATTCAATAAAAGTTCTGCTAATTTTGCCCCAACCAATCAGATCTTATTTAACATTTGAAAGCTAACATCTGGTTGGGGCAAAATTTAGCAACCGTTTTAAACAATAAAAAACTTTATTGAATAACCCCTACTAATCTGAAACTCGAAAATCGTCTCCAATCGTATTTTCCGAAGTTCGAGGCTATTTTTTGAAAATTATCGGATTTTCCCGAGATCCGGGAACCGAAATGGTACGGCCCCCCCATCTCTAATGTAACACCATTTTCCACAGCCGTGCAGGCAAGGCGTCGGAAGGAGACTGCATGTTTATGTTAACGTGACTGTTTTTAGGTAATTTTACTCATCCCAATGTGCATTAGAATTAAAATAAGAGGAAAGATGCCAGGCCACAAGCCTCCCTCTCTCTATGGTGGATCTCAAGTGTTTATCACAATAGTGATTCCTGTTACTTTGGCAAGGGACATCTAAAACCATTTCCCCGCCCGAAACAGGCCATCGATTTGTTTTGTTGGAGTTTCCTATCATTTAATCAACTCGAATATATAAAAAACCCCGATAGAATGTAGAAGGGGGAAAAAGCAAGCGTGGAATCTCTGTGCACAACATCCACATTATCAGCACAATACTCTGTACAAGGCCGGCGAACCTCTCCAATTATAGATCAATGTTATAAGGAGAAATTAATCAATGAGAAGATGGAAGATGATATTGCTTACTTCCGTAAGTGTAGGAATAGTGGAGATAATGGCTAAAAATACAATTTCAGTTGAAGATGTGTGCAACCTATTGCATAATGGGCAGATGTAATAAATTGTGCAGAGGTTTTGCAAGCTAATCTGCATCAACCAATGGAATTAACCAGTACAAAAAGCTTTATTTTGTCATACACAAACCAATTAGGAAGTTTTTTAAATTTAGCCAATCCTAACATTTGGAGGATTGCCAGGGCCACATGTTTAACTGGCAAATGCCACATTGTGTATTCATCAAGGCTACCCCAATTAGTTTAGATTAGGGTTTTTTTTAATTGGAAAGCTACTATAATAAATGGAGGGGCCAGTTATGGATTTTTTGGTAATCTATTAGTATACCCCCCCCCCCCCCCCCCCCCCCCCCCAATTAACCTGCAGCAAATAAGTCCATTTTTGTTACATTTGCATTTGTCATAATGAGCCAGCTTGATTTTTTCTGACCCAGGAGAGGGTTGCCTTCCTTTTATTCATATATTCGTATAGATATATAGATATATTATATATCATATTTTATTTTTCTGTTTCTTGGGTAAAAAGAAACATGTTTAGATTTCCTTCCCAATGTTATTTGTACTACTTATCTCAAGGAGGCATTCCTTTTATTTGCTTCTTTGTATACATGTTGAGCTGCCACCTGATTGCCTTATCGCAGTAAAGGGCCATTCCACCACCCCAAAACTATAATCCCCCCCACTACTGGCCCCATTTGTGTAGTGTAGTCTAATCCTTACCTCACATCCCATCTCCATATGGTTTCTCCTGTAGTCCCCCCAAAGTCCCCAAACTGCCACGCAGGAGGATAGCAAGTGCATATAGGGCTCTGCCTCCTCCTGGCTCCTGGAGAAGTTTTCGCATGGCGTCCTGTCACCCTTCTCCCCCGCCCCTCCCTCCCTCTCCCTCCCTCCTCCCTCCCTCTCCCTCCCATTAGGATTGGATTCCTCACCCTAGTATTCATCCCTTTATATGTACATTCCCCTGTCCCCCCCCAGCCCCAACCTATTCTATTTATTTTATTTTAAGACACCCCTATTACATAATGTATACAAATAGCTCCTATCAAGGGAAGTATTACGTATTCGGAGTCCATACCTACTCAACATCCAAATGACTTGTTCCTTTAATAATACATGTATTCTCAGTACAGATATCTTAATTCCTACACTTTTCTGTCTTTTCCGAGTTTTGCAGTCTCAATTCAACTCGTACGGTCCCTGCATTGTAGGTCAGTTGCGTCTATGGGTCAAATCATTAGAGAGGAACCCCAACACAGTTTCTGAAACAGTTTAACGGATTCCACTGGAAACTTGGGACTTTGCCGATTTCGACTTACAGAATTTTCTGAACTGCGGATCTATTTTCCATTTTTTTAAATCCAAGAAATTAAGAATTTACCAATCGACAGTTAATATGGCAGTTTTTTCCAGTTGGTTTGTGGGGGGGGAAATCGGGTCAGTAGGAAATTGGGAGTGGTAAGAGGGAGGAGGATACGGCCCCTAATAAGCAAAACGGGCTGGATAGAAGTCCTGTCCAACAACACACCCTCCAGAGTAAGTGCTACTTACGTTTTTATTATAATAAGGATTTTTTTCAGTATTGTGTCCCCTTTGACCTTCAATGGCCCAGCTTGTGGATTTTTAAAATCGGTGATCTGCTAGCGGAACGTAGTCAGTGAGTTCGGCTGTCTTTTGTCATCATTAAATATGGGGGCTTCAGAAATCAGAAAATGAACAAAAAATTTCTGAATTTCAGACAATTATCTACAATGCTGCAGATTTTAGATACCGCAACCGTTTCCATTATTAAGAATAATTATGAGCATACAAGCTTAATTATATTTAGCTTTAGTCTCTCCTAATTATGCTGATGACATCCATAAGGTCACTGCATCCCCTGACTGTGCAAGAAATGAGTGTCCCATATATGGCCTCCCATAACATCTTCCAGGGCCCCATCTAACCATGAGCAAGTGAGATCCTTGTCTCAGGCCTGAACAAAAAAGGGCGGCAGAACAGGCAACATTGGTTAGTTTAGGTTAGTTAGTTTGTGAGGCATGTTAACTAATTAGGTCGAAAGTCTACCTTGATGTGGTGGCAGGCGTTAACAAATCTTTTGCCCAAATCTTTTTACTACAGCAAAGTATGGGAATGTCAAATTTACTGTAAACATTTGTAACAACATGTATAGCAAGCTACAAAAAGTTGATTTGAACAACAAAACCTGAAAGGAGCAATATGGTAGTGGCACCACAAGTTGTTTGAGAACGAGGGAGTATAATGTAATTTACATTAATTGGCCAATTTGAACTGTCGGTGGAACTGTTAAATGACCTAGGTGATGGAAGTTTCAAATCGTAAAACTTTAGAGCCACGTCCATCCACAAGCCACGGCCACTTAAACGTGGCAGCGCGTATGAAAGCCGGAAATCCAAGTTTGGATCAGGCAGCAAAAACCCTAGAAGTGCCGCCTCGCTCTTACAAATCTAATTAGGTATTAAACAAACAACTGGTCCTGTTTGCCACCTTTAATTTTTGCAAATGGCGTGATCTGTTTGACACATTTGATAGTTAAGGGTGATGCTCCTCTTCTTCCCCCAGTGCTGGCAATTAAAGAGGGCAGTACTAGTATAGTATATATTAAGAAGTTATATAAAGAGATACGTCCAGGCCGGCCTTTTGATGGGCGCCTGTGCAAACCGTTGGTTACCAGGGGCGACAGCGGTTAGTCCTTAGGGTCACGGACCTGAGCTCACAGTTGTGCTCAGTGGCCACAGCCCTCTCTATTTACGTCCTCCAGATCCAATATTGTTCACACCTCACCACATACTAAGCCCCAACACATCTAAGCTTTACTTAAGATGTCTGTATGCTTGGCGTTTCTTCGTGTCATTTAGTACGTTACAATTACAATCTAGTCCACCTGCTCCGCGCATTACTCGGTGGAGGGGGGGGGCAACTGGAAATTTACCTTGGATCAACTCTACTTTGTGTATCAGTACTTGCAACTTTTCTTTTTTTTAAAACCTCTAATGAACCTGCCATCCCCCAACGTCCATGGAAAACCAAACTACAGTCTTTACAGGGCACTCCACCCCCAACTAAATTTTTAGTACCTGCTGGAATTGCTATAACCTGCGGCCTTGCCAAGTTTTATAGCAACCCCGCATCTCCAAATATACTTACAGCCTTCGTTCCGCCAACGCCTTCTGCTTAACCTCCTTTGCCTTTTCGGGCTCAGAATCAAGCAGGAGGGCTGGACCAGCAGATCGCCCCCTGTGATGTGGCTAAGAAGTTGGATGTCCCTTTTCGACATTTCATTGGTGGAACATTAACAATAACTTTATTGTATGGCCCATTAATGTATTGTTACACAACCGTCAGGTGCACTTACTAGGGATTTTTGCCAGCATGAGCCAAACTTTGGAATGCCGCCCCTTCGCCACACCGCTGCGTGGTGTGTTTTTGTCCATTTTGCAGTGGTTTGCCAATGGCCGTTGCGTGTTCGTTGGTGGCATGGGTAAACTTTTAACGATTTTGAACTTCCTATCACAAATTATTTCAACACTATTCCTTAGACAGTCAATTAACCAATAAAAAAATTCCACCACTACCTGTCTGCCACCTTCTCTTTTCTTCTTTATTGCAAGAGGTTGCCGCCTGGAGACAAATGTCTCCTACTCTCTGGCCCACTGGTAGATTGGCTGCTGCCACACCGTAATCATATCCCATGCCGCAAACCTTTCTCAAGTTGTATACTCTAGTGCTTTTTTCCCTTGGTTAATTAAGCAGAAGTTGCTGCATTCGATCGATATTCATGTACATTAACTGTAACTGGCCTTTTAATCTCTCTGTTATCTAACATAAAATACAGTAAGAGAGTTCAGTTACCATTGTGGTTAAGCAAACCATCAATTAACCTGTTTAATAATTCATAATAACACAATATTTACTGATGCAAGTTTAAACCAAGTTTAAATTACCTGATAAATATAACCATTAGAGAACTAAATATGCACCTATCCGTTTTTACTTCAAAACTTCATTAATATAATTCATTTGTAAATAGAATAAAGATAAATGCATGTGGTCGAGATGTGGCTAGAAAATCATGGGAGGCTATTCAGTAGCTCAACTGTTCAGTACCATTTATTGCCAAAATCCATCCGTTATTAAGTACCTCTTTTTTGATAATTAAAGGAGATCTAAAGTGCTTGTGTAAGAAATTTGAAATGTAGCCCTTGTAGAGTACAGTAGAGACAGCTATTTCTTTTTATGTGAAATGTATTCTGCAGAAGATATAACCAGATGAATCTACAAAAGAAGGTAAACCACGGTGGGGACATGATCCCAGCAGCCCTCTTACAGCTACAGGCAATTTCCTACTCAGTGAGCGAATACTTCCGTGAGCCCCTTAACCTAGCCTCTTTCTTTTCAGAGGTGGAAGCGCAGGTCCAATTAAGAAATGACTGGGCTGCCCTGTCCTGTTTTTCCTAACTTGGCACTGTTTCGTTACTGGTGTGTCGTGAATGTCTAATCTGTCTAATATCTTGTCGCTGGAGTTTTTTCTTTTGCTTAACCTTCCAACGTTGGCTGCAATGGACCCCACCTAGCTCATTCATTTTGCCATCACAAAAAAAAAACGGGTCAATGGTTCCTTTCAGATTGCGTTAATTTGAGTTTGCCAATGGTCCCCCTAATTTTAACTTGCCCTTCCTCACAGTGCAGAGGAGAAATTAGCATTAGAGGATCTAATTGTGAATCATGTATTAAAGGCTGGTGCATACTGTCCCATTTTTTGACCTATCTTCCAGACCGACAAACTACCATCGATAATACATATGGATTGTCTTAGTACAAAAAACAACAGCCGAAAAGATCAATGACACATTGAATGACCGATATAGGCCAAATTTCCAACATGTTGTAATGGATCTTTCGACACCAGTCTTGCGTACCTAGCCGACCCCATCTACTATAATCACATTCTCCCAGATTGCACAATATTCGTGTGGTCCCCATATCTGGACATGGAAAGGTTTCAGCTTCTATCTCCAATGTGTGTTCCTCCCGCTAACGAACAGCAATAATTAACTTTACCATCAAACGTTACAGACCTTCATAAGTCCGCTACATCTCACAGCATATTTGGTGGAGAATGTCTAGCAAAGTTTCAATTTCTTTTCATTGGAAAAACCTTAGCGAAATCCCCTTTGCCGATGAGATCTATTATCTTTTATATCAAGATTTGGTCACCCCCGTAGCTTCCCATGAGATGAAGTTAAGTCAGAGACATTAGCATTTATTATGACGATTTTACATGAACATTATAAGACAGAAGATGGCAGAACCCCCAGGCAGGGCGAAGGAAGGACATCTTTATTATATCAGAAAAAAATGGAGAGGAGCTGGGTGCCTTCAAAGGTGGGTCAGGACTGACATATTGGAGAAAAGGAGAGTCTGATTAAAAAGGGAGAGGAGGGTTGGCAGCCAAATAAAGAGAAATGCAAGAGAGGCAATGGACATTACATGAAGTTTCAAAAGATAGACTAAGGGATATAGATTAGTTAAAGCAGTAAAACATTTTAGAGGTAGGTAGACAAAGGTCCACAATTAAGGCATGGGGCTCCATTTATGTAGGGAGGGGACCATCTGAAAACATCAATGGTATATAACTGAAAAATGAAATACGTGTAACAGTATTAGTCTTACGTGTGTGTGTGTTCTGCATGGCTTCAATCCAATACGTGTTTTGGCTCCAGGCTTAGTTATCCTACCTCCCCTAACTAATTCTGACAATTTGTCGTCAGTAAAATCATTATGATACAGATTGGTGAATTTTCCTCCTCCCACGATGTATCACAACATCTCAACTGTCCTCATTTTCCAAAACTGCACAAGCTGACATAGCAATACAAATGAATTTGTCCTATCAGGGTCCAACCTTTACACCCGACGCTTTTAAACCCTGACCTAACATTGACCAGAGGAGGGAAACAACAGCTAAAAATGGACTACATTGTAAATTGGGAATTAAATCTCCCTGTATCACAAGACTACTTTAGGTATTAATGCAGTATTCTCAATATTTATGTATCCCCCGTACCAACCAGAACTACAGTAATCTGTATTATACCTATTAATTCTCCATATTACTATAGTATCACTGTTACCAACCAGAAACTACAGTAGATGTTAATACAGTAATTCTCAATTATATAGTATCACTGTACCAACCAGAACTACGTATATGTATTTAATACCAGTAATGCTCATATGAGAATAGGATCCCTGTACCAACCAGAACTACAGTATATTTGGTGGTTTGGCAAGTTCATTGAATAACTTTAAAAAGGCTTGATAAAGTTTCTAAAACTAAAAAATATTGAGATTACCGTATTATGCATATAGATCTGGTTGATCCAGGGATAATTTCCGATTGGCCGCTTGGAGTCATGAATGGAATTTTTCCCCCCCCTTTTTTAGCTGGGGGTTTTTTTTCCTTCCCTGGATCAACTGTTAGTAGTGTTTAAAAAAAAAAATAAATAAAAAAAACAAAAAAAAAAAGTGAATAGGTTGGACTTGAGGACGATGTCCTTTAGTCAACCTTAATTACTATGTTATATGTATTAATACCAGTAATTCTCAATCAACATTATAATCTCATACCACCAGATAGAGTATCTGTATTAATAACCAGTAAATTCATCAATATTATATAGTATTCCCGTACAACCAGAACTCAGTATAATGTATTAATAACCAGTAATTCTCAATTTATAATAGTATCCCTGTACCACCAGATAGATTATATGATTAATCCAGTAATTCTCAATATTATACATACCCTTTACCAACCAAACACATATAATGTTATTACTACCAGTAATTTCTCAATATTTTATGTATTCCTCCATCCCCTTACCAACAAGAAGTACAGTATATGTGTTAAAACATACCAGTATTCTAATAATTATCTGTATCTCATCCCCGTACCAACCTAAGTACGTATATGTATTACAACCAGTTATTCTAAATATTATATAGTATCCCCCCCGTACCAACCAGAACTACAGTATATGTATTAATACGTAATTCCTCATATTATATATTTATCCCCCCGTACCAAACCAGAACTACAGTCTATGTATAATACCATAATTCTCAATATATATAGTATCGCCCCCTGTACCAACCCGAACTACAGTATATGTATTAATACCAGTAATTTCAATATTATAATAACGTAGCCTGGGACAACCCGAACTACGTATATGTATGAACACCGAATTAATTCTTATCTAAATATTAGATAGTCTCTCCCATCCCCGTACCCGCCAGAACTACAGTATATGTATTAATACAGTATTCAATATATATAGTATCCCCCGTACCAAACAAACTAATATGTATTAATATCCAGTAATTCTCAATATTATATAGTATATCAATCCTCCCCGTTCCAACCAACTACAGTTATATGTACTTAACACCAGTAATCGCAATATTATATAGTCATCCCTGTACCAACCAGAACTTACGTAAAATATTTTTTTAAAAATTAACACCAATAATTCTCAATATTATATGTCTCCCCGTACCAACCAGAACTACAGTTATGTTTAATACCAGTAAATTCTCAATATTTTAGAGTGTCCCATACCACCCAGAAGTAACAATAATAATTATTAACACCACTAATTATAAATCTTATATAGTATCCCCCGTACCAAGCAAACTACAATATATGTATTAATCCCATTAATTCTCAATATTCTAACATCCTCGTACCACCCAGAACTACAGTATGTGTATTCATACCAGTAATTCTCAATATTATATTAGTATCCCTGTACCACACACCAGAAACTACAGTATATTTTTATACCAGTAATTTCTCAATATTTTATAGTATACCCACCGTAAACCAACCAGAAACTACAGTTATGTATTATACCAGTAATTCGCAATGTTATATAGTATCCCCGTACCACCTACAGGTTGGAGATCAAACACCGCTCCTGAAACAGAAGCGAAGTGGATTTTCATTTAGAGACTAGCTTTTCATAGGTCCTCAATTCTATATTTGTGTAACAAAACTTTGCCCCCACCCATCAATGTAAGCTTACAAATGTTAAAGGAATATTTCCTGCCATAGTGAACATCCCTTTTTCCTACATTGATGGTGAAGCCAGGGGGAAGTTAAGGAGCTTCCAGAAGTTTCTTACCTTTCAAATCATTCCACGCTCATCACTAGCGATCCGCGGGGTCCGCTCTGACAGTTCCCGACTGCTTCCCTGCTTCTGTTACGCTATAAACGCGCATTGGGCCCGATAAGGCGCTTATAGTTTAACAGAATCATGAAGCATTCGGGACGTCGAGAGCGGCCCACTGGTAGCCCAGTCCTACAATGGTGGCCGCGTAGGACGCATTTGCTTTGAGAAAAATGGACAGACCAGCAATTGTCCCTTTAATATTATATGGCCAAGAACCCTAAACTGACGCCTGCCAAGAACCATTGATCTGTTTGGTGGCCCCTGCCAAAACATATTGGTCTTTAGGGGCCCCTGCCAACATGGGTCATTGGGGCCCATGCCAAAACATTGGTCTGTGTTTTGGGCCCCTTGCCAAACATTGGTCTTTGGGGGCACTGCAAAACGTGGGTCGTTGGGGGCCCCTTGCAAAACGTTGTCTGTTGTTCCCTGGGCAAATGTTGGACTGTTTGGGGTTCTCTTACCCGCACCTACAACAACAACTATAACAAGCAAAACTTGAATTGCTTCCGATGGGTTTCTGGAGCCGGGTCTCAAGGCTGATTGCCTCATTAACGAGTCCCCTGTGATTCGTTACTTGCCGATGCTTTCTTCTCACGGTTAAAGCCATAATAAGGGGAAGTTTGAGATGAAAAGGTAATTAAAAAAACTGCAAGTCTACTGTAAAGAAAGAAAGTGAAGAATGTAGTTTCTATATATGGGAATTCACCAGATACCTTCCCCTGTGCCGCCACAAAAGCATTTTCATTAAAAAACGCAGCCTTCCTTTCTGAATTATGGTCACTTTTAAGACCGCCGGCAAGCTGAACTAATCCACTGGTACAACTGTGAAATTTTGGCCCTTTTGCTTTTCGACGAGTCTTATTTTAAATAAGATTTCAGCCTTCGCGTCTCCCATCTCTCATAAAACAAGGATTGGAGAGCTTTAACTGTTACAGCTTGGCTATCACCACTTTGTAAAATCCTCCCAATTACCCGTTAATCAAATCCCACGAGCCGCCAATATATAAATGTTTTCCCGGGTTCATACCGGCCCGGTGCAATGTATTTCGTTCGTGGGTGTTATTGTCTGGGAAATGAATGTTTAAATTCTAATACCTCCTAGTCAATCACATATAATACATGGATTTTTCTTGATTGGTGCGAGCATTCGTCAAAAATGCAAATTAACCATTGTCTCTTTTTTGTAGACAAATATTGTGCAACAAATCGCTCCATCTCGCTTATCTCTGGTTCAATATTGGTTAAACTCCGGACAACAATATGAATCAATGTAGGTTTGCTACTAATTGAAAAATTAACTTTTAAAAATGAAATGGTACCTGGGCAGGGAGGTTGGATTAATTATTTCTACTCACTATCCTAATATACTTAGTGAGGAGCGCCACCACTTTTTTTTTTTCATTTGCAGGTTATTGTCATGGACTTTTCCTTTTTTTAAAATGCGCTGAAAGCACTGGGAAGACTGGCAGATCTGGTGCTTCCTCACAGAAACGATATGGGAAGGTAGGAATTATCAATCCTACCACCTTCCATGACCCAGGTACCTTTTTTATCTGTTTTTTTAAAAATCTTTATACAACCTAATTTCCCGCTTATGGGAGTGAAACTTGATTTGGTGGTCCCCAACCTGGTTACATACTTATGCATAGAAATGTTTAAAAAATCTCCCTGATCAGGGTTGTGAAGTCAATTCTACGCTAACAATCTTACCCTCCGTTCTTCAATCAATTTTACAGGAGCCAGGAACTACGATAAGAAATTTACCTTTCACGTGAAACCACCGCTAACTCCACTGACAGGTCCTTAAAACCCGTGAACTTCCAGAACCTGCCCAGTGCAAGATGGGTGGATTTTGCAAAAGATACATTTTACTCTTTGTTCGATGGCTCCGGTCAAAGGTGGAGGCTATGGTCCTTTAAATAGTTAGGCAGGGGGTTTGCCCATGTTGGGATGAGTATTGTGGAGGTAGCAAAACAAACCGTTTGGTGGGGGAAGTGGGTGGAGCTGGGTGGGTTAAAAAAAAAAAAGGCAGTGATGTACCCTATAAATGGATAACATTATTACCTTGGTGATATTTATAAAGGAACGATGTTAAGCCCGCAAAAAACTTAAAACCGTGACCCATGAAACAGGTGCAACATCGCGGCCGCGAAATAGCGTGCTAATCGCCGTATTTATACCGGCGACGCTATTCCGCGATAACTAGTCGCAGGGGCCGCGATGTGCCCTGCGCCCACACGCTCCGCACACCCCTCCCCGTCAACCCCTCCATCCTCTCCTTCGCCCTGGCCGCTCCCGGGAGGGAACGGGAGGGGGGAGCCGCTGGGGGTGGTTGGATGTAGCCTCCCCCCCCCCAGCGGGGGGCCCTGAGAAGGGCCTTTTGGGGGGCTTAGGGGGTCCCGCAGCTCGAACAGCGACGGGACCCCCCTCCCCCCGGCCGGTGGGGTTAAGGTCCCTTGCGGCACTGGACAAGTGCCTTTGGCGGGGGTCCCGCAGCTGAAACCGGGACCCCAGTGTGGCTCTTAAAAGAGCCCTTGGCACGTCTGCTCTTCTTTTGGCCGCTGGTCCCTGAAGAAAGAAGACGGCCGCCAGTGAGCCCTCTGGCACCACCGGCCTCATGTCGGAGTCCGATGTTGCCCCCGCTTCTGATTTGGGCGCGGTTTTGGGGGGGGGGGTTAAACTGCTTGTGGTAGGATAACCAATCAGATTTCGAACTTTCCCAGAAATCTGATTTGGTTTAATGTAAAGCATGTACCAAGCATTAAAAAATTGACCAACAGAAACGGATTATGGATTTTCTGTGCAACTAATAAGAGGCGCTTTTCCGCCGCTGTAATCTCAGAGCCATCGCAGTAGATGGCTGAAAAAGAAGAAGAAGCCGGGCAACTCGCTCCGCGAGCTCTCGGCGGTCCATCAGCTCACCCGGCGGCCGCGTGAGTCCTGCCTGGCATCTTTTGCGACCTGTTGTTGTTTGGGGTTGGTGGCCCAGTCCGAAGACGTCGCGTCGGATCAAGTTCTGCCGGCACATCGCCTCGTTGAGGTCGCGCCGGCGCCCACGGGGGTACCCGAAGCCTAGCGTTCATATGACGAGGGTAACCCCGCAGAAAAATAAAAGAAGGGAGAAATCTCGGGTTTCGGCGGCCGCGGCGGAGCGGTGTCGTCCCGGACTGGAAGAGAAAAACGTCGCCCAAGGGCTCTTTTATAGCCGCATGGGGTCCCCGGTTTCACAGCTCGGGACCCCCGCCAAAGGCCTGTCAGTGCCGCAAGGGCCCTTATAGGGCCGGGGAGGGGGGTCCCGGTTCAAGCTGCGGGAACCCCCTAAGCCCCAAAAGCCCCTTCCTCAGGGCCCCGTATATGATATCTATATATCTATATATGATAAATCTACCCTTACATCCTACCTATCCGGTAACCAGCACAGTATATGATTGTTTTATTTGCACTGCAAACATCTCACTCCAGCACTTATACCCATTCAATTGTATCTGTATGTTACCCTCCTAAGTAGATTGTAAGCTCTACGGGGCAGGGACCTCTTTTCCTCTTGTGGCAAAGCTCTAGCACTTCTATTTAAATTTATATATTTATGGACTGAACTATCTATGTGTTTATCCCCCTTGTATGACTTTTGTCTTATTGTATTTTGTTATTGTACAGCGCTGCGTCCCCAAGTGGCACTTTATAAATAAACTATACATACATACATACATAAATACATGTATGACTTTATACAACCTCCAATACTATGTTACTATGTAACTGTTATACAGACATTATGGGTAGGGTATAAAGGTTGGACTAGTGAGGATTTGTTTGGTACACACAATAAGCACTAATACCTGAGCAGCTGAATGAGAGTTTCCATAATAAAGGAAAGGACTGAGAGAATAGCTCTAGGGAAGTCAATCCTTACCTGTCTTCCAGACAGAGAGCTATCAAATGCATCAATTCTATTATTAATGAAGAGACTGCATCATTAAAGGGAAACTGTATGCGGCAATACCTAATATTATTTCACTACAGTGACTGTATAGCAGGACTTTTTAAAGGCATACACACACACATCATGGTGCTACCATGGGCCTTGCAGGGTTGGCCTTTAAAGGAAATGTTCACCCCTCAAAGAAAAAAAATATATATAGGTCAATTACCTTTCTAACTATTGCAGTTGGGGGGGGGGTTAGAATGATGAAATGGTTGACATAGACTGCTGGATTGGCTGGCAGAGAATGGTAGGAATGGTTGACAGGCAAACTAATTGCAAGAAATATGGTGACCAGTACTGATTATTCCTACCTCCCAATGTCATTTCACTGACGAGCAGTAGCACGTAAAGTTTTAAACTGCCAGGTTAGTGGTCCTTCCTGTATTAAATATATTGCAAGGACAGCCATATTGTCTTGTTTCCTAAACATTGGACATGGAATAGTCACATACACGGTTTTACAGCAATAAGAAAAGAAATAATATTGTAAATATATAATGGAAGAGTTTGAAATAGAAACACAGATTCTTATCTTCATCGCCCTTCACGGTGGCTCCTGAAGGTCATTTGCTTGATGATCTTGTTTGAGAGCAGCTTTGGCCTTGCCAGAAGCCTTAACTCTTCTAGAGCATGATGATGCCCGAGGCTGGCAAATGAGACTTGGTCTCCTGTCCTCAGCTGGTGTCATTGCAGAAGGAGAGAGCAATAAATGGGCCTTTCGCTGTCTTGTCAGGCTCAGTCCAGACCTCCCCGCGATCTCTCTGACTTGTCAGGACAGAGACTCCAATATCTCCTTGCCAAAAAAAGTATGGAGCAGTTTGGAAAAGACAATTCACTGCATGGGATCTGTAGGTAGGGTTAGGTTAACGTTACCATTGGTTGTTATTGAGCTCTGACCAATAAATACGAATATCGTGGGTCTTTAATGGGTAATTCCAATCTAATCTCTGCAACTTCATTTGCTTGGCAGATCACACAGGTGTTTAGATGACATTGCACCTTGGATAACTTAGGAGACACATAAAAATCAATCCAGATAATAGAAGGATTTAACTAACAAACACGTCCAGCCCTTATGGCGATAATCAGGTTTATCTGACGACGTTTACAATTCTTGCTTTGAACATGAATGAGTCGTTAGTTTTCATGTTATCTGTTTGTACATGTGGAATAGCAGAACGAGGTTTGTGACAGAGGTAAATGAATATTGACAGGACTTTGCCTGTAATTTGAAGGGCAGCAGGAAAAATGTGTGCGGACTGGAGAAGAGATGGAATCAACTGGGATTAAGAGGCATTTGGGAGGTTGTAAATGGGGGGAAATATAATTTACATTGATAGAAATATTGGGAGCTACTACAGGTGAAAATGTATGTGTGGGGTGTGTGTATGAGAACAGAATTCAAATGGCAAAGGTAACAGGAGCACACATAGTGAATCAAATCAATTTATTGTGCGAAACACCAATATCCAACGTTTCAGGGAGGACTATGCCCCCTTCCTGAGTACAGAATTACATGGGCTATGTTAACCCTCTCATTCTGTACTCATACTGATACCCCACACATAGCTCCCCTCATTCTGTACTCATACTGATACCCTACACATAGCTCCTCTCATTCTGTACTCATACTGATACCCTACACATAGCTCCTCTCATTCTGTACTCATACTGATACCCTACACATAGCTCCTCTCATTCTGTACTCATACAGACACCCCACACATAGCTCCTCTCATTCTGTACTCATACAGATCCCTACACATAGCTCCTCTCATTCTGTACTCCATACTGATAACCCTACACATAGCTCCTCTCATTCTGTACTCATACAGACACCCCCACATTACTCCTCTCATTCTGTACTCACAGATACCCTACACACATAGCTCCTCTCATTCTGTACTCATACGATCCCTAACACATAGCTCCTCTCATTCTGTACTCATACAGATACCCACACATAGTCTCCTCTCATTCTGTACTCATACTGATACCCTACACATAGCTCCTCTCATTCTGTACTCATACAGACACCCACCCCACTATAGCTCCTCTCATCTGTACTCATACATACCCTACACATAGCTCCTCTCATTCTGTCCTCATACAACAGACCCTACACATAGCTCCTCTCATTCGTACTCATCCAGACACCCCACACTAGCTCCTCTCATTCTGTACTCATACAGATAACCCTACACTAGCTCCTCTCATTCTGTACTCAATACAGACACCAACCCACACATAGCTCCTCTCATTCTGTACTCATACTGATACCCTACACATAGCTCCTCTCATTCTGTACTCATACAGACAACCCACACATAGCTCCTCTCATTCTGTACTCATACAACACCTACACATAGCTCCTCTCATTCTGTACTCATACAGACCCCCACACATAAGCTTCCTCTCATTCTGTACTCATACAGACACCCCACACATAGCTCCTCTAATTCTGTACTCATACAGACACCCACACATAGCTCCCCTCATTCTGTACTCATACAGACAACCCCCACACATATCTCCTCTCATTCTGTCTCATCAGACCCCACACTATGCTCCTCTCATTCTGTACTCATACAGACACCCCACACATAGCTCCTCTCATTCTGTACTCATACAGACACCCCACACTTAGCTCCTCTCATTCTGTACTCATACAGACACCCCACACTTAGCTCCTCTCATTCTGTACTCATACAGACACCCTACACATAGCTCCTCTCATTCTGTACTCATACAGACACCCCACACATAGCTCTCTCTCATTCTGTACTCATACAGACACCCCACACATAGCTCCTCATTCTGTACTCATACGAACCCCACACTAGCTCCTCTCATTCTGTACTCATACAGACACCCCACACATAGCTCCTCTCATTTGTACTCATACAGACAACCCACACATAGCTCCTCTCATTCTGTACTCATACAAGAACCTACACATAGCTCCTCTCATTCTGTACTCATACAGACAACCCCCACACATAGCTCCTCTCATTCTGTACTCATACAGAACCCTACACTAGCTCCTCTCATTCTGTACTCATACAGACACCCCACACATAGCTCCTCTCATTCTGTACTCATACGACAACCCCCACATGCTCCTCTCATTCTGTACTCATACAGAACCCCACACATAGCTCTCTCATCTGTACTCTACAGACCCCACACTAGCTCCTCTCATTCTGTACTCATACAACAACCACACCCACACATAGCTCCTCTCATTCTGGTACTCATACAGACACCCCACATATAGCTCCTCTCATTCTGTACTCATACAGACACCCCACATATAGCTCCTCTCATTCTGTACTCATACTGATACCCTACACATAGCTCCTCTCATTCTGTACTCATACAGACACCCCACACATAGCTCCTCTCATTCTGTACTCATACAGACACCCCACATATAGCTCCTCTCATTCTGTACTCATACAGACACCCCACATATAGCTCCTCTCATTCTGTACTCATACTGATACCCTACACATAGCTCCTCTCATTCTGTACTCAAACAGACACCCAACACATAGCTCCTCTCATTCTGTACTCATACAGACACCCCACATATAGCTCCTCTCATTCTGTACTCAAACAGACACCCCACACATAGCTCCTCTCATTCTGTACTCATACAGATACCCTACACATAGCTCCTCTCATTCTGTACTCATACTGACACCCCACACATAGCTCCTCTCATTCTGTACTCATACAGATACCCTACACATAGCTCCTCTCATTCTGTACTCATACTGACACCCAACACATAGCTCCTCTCATTCTTGTTGATTGCAGATTATGTATAGCTGTATACTTTGCTAACATTGCTTGTTTGTTTGTATCTGGGTGGGGAACAATCACTCCCCCAGTTCTGTTGCATCTAATGTGGGCTTTTCCTCTGTTCTGAAAGTGCTGCCAGTCTAATGGGCTATATTATTGCACTGTCATTGTGTGCTATTTTCCTCCCATTGTGCATAGACGGTGCTGATAGCCATGTGGTAATTCTGATCTACTGCAGTGATATTAAGCACATCCTCACATTTCCATAAAGCGAGCAGGGTTCTATCCGCGGGATTACCTCGTCTTCATCTGAAAACAGTAGGTGACGGGGGCATTTAATAAAAAGGGAGAGAATTGGAGATCACACATTTAATATCCCTTAGCAGATGAAAGACATAAATATAGCATGATATCTCTATAAACCCTTTAATGGCACTCTTCTCCAATTCCATATTTAACCGTTTCTAGTCTGCCCGAGACTGTAATAAAACAGCAAGTAGCATCGCATCTTATTCTTAAATATTTCAACCAAGAATCTTATTTTTATTTTTGCAGATCTGGAGCCCACAGACATTTTAACTTGATGTTAAACACATACAGGGAGATTCAATATAAGTTCTTATTGTTTAAAATGGCGCTAATTTTGCCCCAACCAATCAGATCTTATGTAACATTTGAAAGCTAACATCTGATTGGTTGGGGCAAAATTAGCTCCATTTTAAACGATTAGAACTTTTATTGAATAACCCTGATAGATGGGGAGTAACGGACTCACTGCCATGAGATTGGACTAATGCATAGAGCAAAAATAAAAGAGTCCTCATATTATTTGGGCCCATATGGTTACCTTTGTTTATTACCCCTCTGTATACAGCACGGCAACGTTTTGGGCCAGACTGGGTCACTTCTCAGGCTTCCTCGCAACATTTCTGGGGACAAATCTGCAGAGAACCAGTATAATCTCAATATAATAGGATTGGAATTAGTATTGCCCCGTAAGACTCGCGTCCATTGTAAGCAGTAGAGCTCCTGATGAAACAATATTACTGTAGAGGGAAAGACTGTGCCTTTAAATTAAATTGGCAGTGAGGGTCGATAGTCCAAATGCCTTAAAGGGCAACTCCATCCTCATAATGACATCTTTTAGAAAGAACGGCCTCTTTAAAATATGTTGATATATCCTACTTTGTCCTATGAATTCATTACTGTATGCCTGCTATGCCTCATGGAATCTGAGCAATTTAGGGCCATATTTGTAAAGGCGCGGTATCGCTTTTTAGCTAATTAGCGAATTTTAGCATTCATTTTCGATCGTTGTCGTAAACTTATGATGCGATCGTAAATTACCGATCGCAAATCTACGATAACGAAATTTTATATTTACGATCCCCATAGACTACCATTGCGGTAATTTATGTCCGCATAGTATTTTACGACAAACGTTCAGTAATTAACAAAGCTTCGGTAATTACTGAACATTCGGTCATAGATGTACGATCGCGACCATATGTTAAATAACCAGCAGTATTGCTAAAAAGCGATACCGCGAGTTTCTAAATATGACCCTTAATGACCTGTACTGAGCCTGAGCATGCTCAGAAGAGGCAGCTAGGGTATTAGCATTCAGTCATGAATTTTACCTGTATATGTTTTCATGAGATTTACCTGTATATAAATTTTCATTTGAGGACTGGATTTGCCATTTTGAGGACTGGATTTGCCATTTAAAGGGCATGCTATTTTGCCCTTTAAAGGGATTTGCCCTTTAAAACAAATTTAAAAACTGGTCAATTGTCAGTTACCTGCCCCAAACTGATATATTCAGCACATTATTACCTGTATTACTAACTAGATATGTAAGGATAATTATTGTCCCTATTCTGGCAGAGTAAGCTGGCTCCTCCCTCCATGCTGTCAATCAAGGTTGTGACAACTGACATCACAACCAATGATTGACTGCTATTTCACCTGCTTCCTCCTCTACACACGCTCAAGCTTATAAAAAGCTCACTGAGCAAATCGTGGAGGCAGATCCCTTTTCCAGAAAGGAACAGAATTTATCATTAAATATCTGGTTACAAATACATGTAATAAACTGGTAATAATAGCAGGTGGGTTTGCGGGCAGATAACTGACAAGTCACCAATGTACATGCCCTTTAATATCTGTCTTATCTATATCCGTTTTCCCAGTCTAAAGTGACACTAGATCCCTTGGGTAACGGTGTGTTGCCAATGTGAAGCAATAGAGGGGTGAAAAGAAAAAAAAAGATAACTAAGCATCTTCCATTTCGAGCCCCCGTGAGGAAAACAATAAAGAGGTGTATGTTTCAGCGTCTTGATGGTACAGGATGAGATTACTGTAAAAATAGCAGAGGATCACTGTAGTATTAAGCCAGGAGGGGATGATATGTGTGTTACATTGCTTTCAGATTAATAGCAGTTCATTGCAGGCTCCAGTAAAAGCATTTAACCCATGAATTACCTGCTGAAGATTCAGTCAAGCAATTGGAGTAACTGTAGCTTTGGTGCATCCGTGAGATCATAATTGCAAATACTTTGCTGGGCTTTGCGGATTTTTTTCAGAAGAGCGCTCGATTGAGAAATCAATTTTTCCCTCCCTAGATAGCAAAGTGAGTGATTAATGGCTCAGTTTACTTAATGTCAGATTCGAAAAAAATTTACTTCCTGGTTGAAACCCAAATGCTGGACACATAACGCCCTTTATGTTTTATCATGTCTGTCAGTTTCAATTGGTGTCATCCGAACAATTTTATTTGGTGACTGACCAATCATTTCAATCAGCTTGTTTACAAAACTCAGTGGCTGATCAGGTCAACACCAGTTCTCGATTGGCTATTAGTATTTATTTAGCTTTTTTTTCCTCCAATCAAAAATCCAAGAATAAATTGTACATAATAAATGTGATTTGTACAGGAGCAACGTCAGTTTCTGTTTCGCATTCCACAAATAATCCTGGGAAAATAAACAAAGATCTGGTTATGACATCCTATAAATAGCTGTATAATCTGCGATGACACAATTGAAGAAAAAACCCGAAATGATATTAATTTACGAGGCATTATAATATTTTAGCAATAACATCATTCATCTCCTATGAGAAATCAATGGCTTTCAATGATAATTTATAAGGTGTTCGTGGGAGTCTATAAAGCCATTTAGCTTGTGGCATTGTGTTCATTTCACAATTATCCATCCTCTCTAACACAGCCAAGAAAATTATCAATTCATTATCTTTTTAAAAGTTGTCCCTGCCATTATCTTGTAGAAAATGAAAAGCCAATCCTCCAAGTGGGGGTAATCACACAGAATATTAGTTTATTTTGGATTGCAGTGGTCCGTATAGGAAGAGTTGAATGTGGTCCAATATATCTCATTTTATAATAGAATTACCCCTTCTCCCTTAAGATAGTTTCCCATGATATAGACTCCAATCTATGTTGCCTGATTAATGCCTAGAATGTTACCGCTTAAACATTTATTTTGGTGCCAAGTCAATAAACGCGCTAATCCATTTATTTCAGACTACAATTAATTACACGGCCTTCACTTGTGTTACCCAATCAGTCAAGACTCCCAACTGCAGGCACATTACTGATACGAAAGAACGCACTGAATTATCTGTCCCATCAATACGTGGTCGGTAAAGTTTTGTGTTCTTTTTTGCAGGAACCTTATAATAATACATTCATTAAAGGGTAACTATGATCTCCATTTTTTTTAAACAAGTTAGGGTTATATAAAAATTAACCCTAAATCACACCTCTAGGTAACATTTGAAAATAAGTTATTGCTGGAAAGGTTCAGTAATATTAATTCCTGCTTGAACACTTCTTGGTTTCAGCCACGTGACCAGCTTGTAGTCATGTGACCAGTTTTTATTCCCCTTGTTAACTTAAATTTTTTTGGTCTGTGCGGGTACTTCCTGTGTTTTTTTTTTACCGGCATTAAGTGAGCATGCTCCTGGGGCGGAAGGAAGGAGCAGAGGGTCAGGTGATGTCCCTCAACCAACTTATTTTAAAGGAAATAATGCAGGCTTTTATTTAACCCTAACTTGTTCGGAGACCACAGTTGCCCTTTAATGTCAGAAAAATAGGAATGCGTTCCAAAGAACAGAAGAATCGCTCAGTTTATAAAAGGCGAGAAATCAAAATGGCAGACGAAAATACCTAGGTCCATGCAATTGAGAATTGGCTCATCTGTTTGCAAATAGGTTCTGCTTTTAGAGAGCTGTTTTTTTTTGCTTGTAAATAATTCATTAGGTTGGAGACCATTAAAGCTTCTTCCATAAAAGGAAGCATGACCTCATCAAGTTAAAACTCTGAGCTCGCCTGCTGGTGTTTCCTCATTGTAAACAGGAAATGGAATGTAGACATGTGGTCTTACGCAGTGATGGACAGAGCAATGCGTACATACATTAAGTCCCGTCTTACGACAAATACGAGGTTTTGTTATTATGGGAAAGCAATGGAGAATATATTGCAGTGGGGCTAGAATTCCTGGGCGCGTCACTCAGACCGGCTCGCATTAGTCGAAAATGAGCTTGAATTGGATTCCCGCTTGCGAATTCACAGAGAGGTCATTTCAAGCAGAAAGAGAGCGTTTTCTTTCTCATTCGATCTATATTACTGTTTGCAAAGTGGGTAGCTCATTTGAATATGCTAATTTCTTCTATGTCAAATCGTTGGTGGCTCAGAGCGAGGGAAGACAAACCGAACTGCCAGGATGTATGTGTGTATATAATATATAGTACACTGCATGTCCTTCCTATTAAACATCGTACCAATCATTTAAGGAGGATTACAGCTCTCCTTCCTAGTGAGTAACAATTTGTTTTCTCACTGCTCAGGCTTGATTTAGAGAGGGCACAGGCTCAGATCTGGCTGGGGGTGGAGTGGGGTAGAGAGGAGAATGTACAAATGCTGCTCACATGTGAGAGATATCTCAGTGTTAATACTTAAACATTATTTCTACTTTAATAACGGCACTGTGTATTCTATTAATAACTGTCTGTCTGTCTGTCTGTCTAATCAAATCTACCTACTTATTCTCCTTTATATATCTATATTGCTTTATTTGATCTTCGTTAAACTCTGGGAGCTCACTTGGCAGAATCCAATGATAATATATCTTGAGGCTTCTCCCACTGATTTTTCTTTTAAAGCCATTTGACACCCCCCTGCAGAGCTCGCCACCCCCCTTTAACTTGTGACCGAACTATCCCTGCGGGTCCTAAGTAATTGGATCTCTCTTTGCTGTCCTGTGCAAAATTCTCTGTCTTGCTGACTTAGTCATCTTCCATTGGTTAATTCGATTTCAGATCCAGCATCCGCCTACTTTATATGAAGTTAAACTGCCAGCGCGAGTCCACAGTAATATCCTCAGGTAGATAAAGACTCTGGAGATGATAACATTATAGACAGATTACTTTTCAGTCTCCTTTTATTTATTTCTTTTTGTGGGGGGTTGAAGGGCGAATGGTTTTTAAATACGCCCCAACACCCACATCCTACTTTTGTGATGAAGTTACAGGTTTCGAATTGATGTCACAGAACTGCTTTTGTGATGAAGTTACAGGTTTCAAATTGATGTCACAAAATTTTGTTGTCAAACCCTGAAATATCTCTGCAAAATCTTCGACCTTGAAATGTGACTGACGATTATTTCCACTGCAATTTCCAACAGTAGAATTTACCCAGATATCCCAAAATCGCTGTCAGGTTCGGAGACCAATATGTGGCCCAACTGACACCTAAAGGTGGCCATACACATGGGATTTCCATCGCAATATGCCGACAGATCACATTGGTATCTGTCGGTTCATTGCGAAGGGAACCTTCACACATGGAACCGACCGATCCACAAACGCGGTATGGGGATCGGTCCGACGTGTGGCCATACACCGCACAATCAGTATTGGCTCCCTCTATTAAAGTAAAGGGAGCTGATGGCGACCGACGGAAATTTTCCGTCTTTCTCAATCAATCGAACTGTCTACTACAGTCGTTCGTTGGCACTCCGATCGGACGGGAATATCCCCTACACACGTGTTGTGGAACGACGGGATTTACCTATTATCGCTCATGTGTATGGCCACCTTTAGTGTGTATGGCCACCTTTAGTGTGTATGGCCAACTTTAGTATGTTGGCCACCTTTAGTGTGTATGGCCACCTTTAGTGTGTATGGCCACCTTAAGGGATGTCACTTTGCGCTAGGAAGGTCTCACATATTACCATTGTGACATTGGCACAGAATCTTAGTCCAGGAACTAAGCAGGGTCTTTAAATGTGGGGCTTTTAGCCAAACTACATTTCCCAGCCTTCCACAACAGTCATGATTTAAAATTCCATATGCCGAGAAGTGTTTATTGAAATGTCTGTGAGCTCTCTGGATCTGATTAAAGATACTGTGCTGTGTATCTGCAGGGGGAGAGAGATGCAGTTTTTCCATTTATGTGCAAATGACATGTATGTATTTTGTATGAAAGTAAAACGAGTAGAAATGGTGGAACACTCGTAAAACATGGGATGTAATTATGAGTGGGAGCTGTGAAGATGAGTATCAGTGATTTATAGTTTAAAAACTAGAATGTGGGCTTAGCTTAATCAAAACATGGCATGTGATTTTATCTTTCCCAGCATGCACGGCCATGCAAAATGGCTAAATATCTAATTGGTCCGTCTCTTTCCAGAATCTCCTGTCCGCTTACTCCAGCGTGAGACATATCAGTATTCAGTGCAAGAGTTCTGCTGGGGTTCAAACTGGCTGAGTTGAAAGACTATCATATCTGCCCAAGTGATAAAAATACAATTCCTGATTGGCACAGAGGGGAGATACTACATAGTATGTTTGACCAATCCTATTATTCATTTGTTTATATCATTTATTACAGCAATATCATTCCTGAGCCAACAGGGTTTGACTATCAAGAACCTTGCAAACGCACACTTTGTGATAGATGAAGAAGAGCTCCCTATGGGAATAGCTCTCATTATCATAGAGACAATGGTGCACAAGTCAACAAGATCAATATTCAGTTATAACTGAGCTGGAGACAGAGAGAGGCAGAAAAGAAGGGAGGATGGAAAGGAATGAGAGTGTGGAATCCCAATTAAGGGAGTGCTAGGGAAACTTCTGCTGGATCCAACGCATGTAGTTACAAGAGGCAGTAGATAAGCATCTTGGACTCTACCCACAGCCTTACATTAAATGTGAAAGGAATATTGAATTATTAGTAATTATTCCCATCAGCCAATCAGAAATAAGCTTTCTTTAGTTTAGCGCAGTTCTAAAAATCCAAGCTAATGTCTGATTGGTCGCATTGCATTACCACAGTAAATAAGGAGAGGTGTGGGATGCGCGAGAAGGCATCACACTGCGGGGAACGTACATAGCTAAAGCAAAGAATAAAATGGATAAAAGCTACATCAATATTTAACAGGGATTAAAGGGATGGGAAAATATATTGGAAGAAAAATATTGGAGGTTCTGAAAAAGAGAAGAAAGAAAAGTCAGTAGAAGGAGTGCGAGAGAAAAGATTTCCATAAAACGTTGTTTTTTTTCCGGCAGGAGATAAAGACGGGGGGTGGCGTATTTAGTGAAAAGCAATGCCCAGAGAGACAGAAATGGGTAGAATCGGAATAGAAAATCAAGGGAACGGCAGATCAGCAGAGGGAGATAATCTCTCACACAGAACAAGGCTGACTGTGAGCAAAGTACCTGATATATGCACGCGGCTTTAATAAAAAGATAGAAAGTCATCAGAGGGCCAAGAGGTCGCGCGTTGGAAGAGAAGCCGTTGTGACAGGCTGGGAAGCTTTTCAAAAAATTATTCAAGATAAACCCTCAGAAACCTTACGAGCGGAGATGGGGAAAATGCTAAAAAAAAAAAAAAATCGACGACTCCTCAGCAGCCCCGTTAATTATACCGCAACTGCATCCTGTTCCCTGGCGGGCGGCGCCGTAGAGTTGCAGGAGATCGCGGAAAGGCTAATGGATCCAAGGGGCAGACAGACGTGTTCTATATCTGGTGACTGGGGGTCTAATTAATTCCAAACGTAGCTATTACATTATAATCCCTTTTTTATTAGATAGGAATTAATAGGGATAAATTGCCTACGCCACTGCTAATTAACCCTGCTATGATCTCGGTGGAATTAGAATATTTTCAGAGCCATGGAAGATGACAATTAGCAGAGTTGGTGCACATGGTGGGGGCACAGTTACAAGCATGCCCCCCAGGTAAGAAACCTGTATTACCATTGCTTGGTTAAAGTTCGTATCATTGGTGTCCAGTCTGAGGGCCTTTGGTTCTCTGTATATCAGAGGGGTAGAAAGAGATGGAAGATTCACTGCAGTGAAAGTTTACTGACTTTGCAGATGAGGAACAGTTGGGCCTAGTACATCGTAGCAGATTTCAGGCCGATAATGGTCTAGCGTTCTAGGCTGACTTAAGGGGGGTATAATGATTGGTCATGTGTGGGTCGGGATCCATCGGTTGGCTGGTAATTTTCCTACTGATCCCCTGCGCAATCTGATACAATTATGGAATTATGGATCTGTCAATCTACCTGTGTGTGCCAGACCCTAGAAAGACAAGTGATCCATCACCCAGCTTTCAACCTAATGGATTTAGATTGTCATGGAACTCTTCTTTATAATTTAGATTGGATAATGTACCCAACTAGTAATTACTAGGAAAAGTCACCTAATATGGTCCTGGAACTCCTTATAATATCCTTATAATTTACAGTTGGAAGTATATTATCCACTATGTAATTAACAAGATGGCTTTTTGCGGCCTTAAAGATGTGTATTTACCCAGAGTTCCACAGGTAAGGCTAGATTCCATTAAATAAGAGTCTAGTGTGGTCCATACTTCATCCACTCACCTAGGGGTACTGATCCATGTTTAAAAACCTGCGGTATCGCAAGGTGTCAATACCACAGCTTTTTGTTACTTTAGTGGGTTCTATGAAACAAAGGGGCTTGTGTAATTACAGGGCAAAAAACTTGTCTGTGCCATTAATCCATGGCATCCAATCAAACTTAACTTTTTACTGGTTTACTCCATTTAGATAAAATCTGATTGGATGCATTTTCAGATTCATTTATAACATTATACAGCAGAGATAAGAACAGATTATTTCATTTTAGCATTCCGTTGCCAGCAGCTAAGCTTGAAGGTCTCAGATCTTTCCACGAGACCTGCGCTCATTATTCACACAATTAGCATGTTCTGTGCGTGCAGAGGCTTTGAATAGTCAGGAAGATGCCAAGTGTTTTTGTTTCTGCTCCCCCCCTTACCTGTCAGAGACCACTGCGCTAGTTACAAATTCACGCAGGCCGGAGCAGTAAAAATTTGGCTTATTTCTCTTCTTCTCTGCAGTAAAAACCGTGACTATTTTTTGGGCATGAGAGATGTCACAAGGGTATTGAAATGTTGTGGTTCTGCCTTAACAGGCCAAAGAAACTGCAGATTATTATACTTTTTTTTTTTTGCAAACCATATTTCTGTTCCTAGGAAGTAATTTTCTGCAGGGATAAAATCAGAGGCATCCTGCTATTGAGCTGTGAAGGAGACAGAGATTGACTGGGGCAGGAAGACGCGGAACGCGTGCTACTTGCCTGAATTTTCTCTACTAGTAGAAAATGTCACTGCTGGTCTGATGTCCCGCAGTTTTTTTAATGACACGCAGAAACCATATTGGGTCGTTGGCAACTTTGGCCGCAAAATCGGAAATCGAAAACCCCGCTGCGTAGAACATCAAGGATCTCACCGTTTCCTCTTATTTTTACACCTCTTTAATATTTCACATCGAGCTGAAAAATTAATAGACCCGCAGAAATAAAAAAGAGAAAAAAATTGGAACATTTTAGATTTTTAGCACTCCGGACTATAAGTGAATCTCACGTAAAGGTTTGGAGCAATTAAATTGCTTTGGAGAAATCTAAAGAGGTTTGTTCTTATAAATAAACAAGTTAACAATGTTTTTTATCCTTACTGCACCAAAGAAATAAAACAATTCTGGATCTGAAGTTCCGTTCAGATCCATTTGGAACTGATTGGAAATTTCTGATTACAGAACTTTCTGTATTTTCGATTACCCTCGAAAGTACAGAGCTACATTCTAGAGTTACCGAATGTACCCTCGAAAGTACGGAACTACATTCTAGAGTTACCGAATGTACCCTCGAAAGTACAGAGCTACATTCTAGAGTTACCGAATGTACCCTCGAAAGTACGGAGCTACCTCCAGATTACCGAATGTACCCTCGAAAGTACGGAGCTACATTCTAGAGTTACCGAATGTACCCTCGAAAGTACGGAGCTACATTCTAGAGTTACCGAATGTACCCTCGAAAGTACGGAGCTACATTCTAGAGTTACCGAATGTACCCTCGAAAGTACGGAGCTACGTTCTAGAGTTACCGAATGTACCCTCAAAAGTGCGGAGCTACATTCTAGAGTTACCAAATGTACCCTCGAAAGTAGCCTCGCATATGAGGTGTCCCTCAAAACTATACATTTGGCGCTACTTTCAAGGGTTAACGAAAATACGAGGCTACTTTATATATCGAAAATAGCTTATGCGAAGGAAATACGATTTGAAGTTTTTGGGATTTGTACATATGTGACCATTTCCCCAGTGCCTGAGCCATCTACAGTAAGTTACTGTAGATAAAGGCTTGATAAAGGGATGAGTGTGGGCCAGAAACGTTGCCGAGTTTGTTAGACTTTATTAGAGAATTACAATACTTGTATTGTAGGTTATTATAGAATTAAATATGCACCTATTGCACTGAATCAACGTCTGGACCTCTCTCTTTTTATATGGATTTGGAATGATTGAATATATCTGGCCTGTGCATCAAGGTCAGTCGAGACTAGCATCGGTATTGCATGTCTATGGCCACCTTAAAGGACATTTAAACTGTGCCAAATCATTTTGGGAGAGGCACAGCTAGTCGGTAAAGAACTGTCAAACTCTCCATTCTATAAAAGTAAAGCTTATTTCTCTGTGACTGCATGGCTAATTGATTCAGCATTAAGATCAGGAAAAGGAATAAGCATTATCTGTTACTCTGCGCTCCTTCTGTGCAGATAAACCCAATCACTGGGTAAATGCTATTTGCTGTAAGGGGGCACAGATCATCTCAACTGCACATGCTCCACACTCTAGCCGTGCCTCAGTTTTGGGAGGGGGTGGATACATAGAGAGGAGACATGCATACTAACTAGGAGTGAGCTGAACAGGACATGAGATCTAGTGACAGGGAGCACTGAGAGCAAAAAGGGATCAAGTTCCTGACAGCACTAAAAATATAGAAAAGGTTAAAGGCAATTAATTTTTTTCAGTTTAGTGTGCCTGGAGAACTTAGTGTGTGTAAAGTTTTTTTTTTTAAAAAAACAGTTAAAATAAAAATACTTGGGACAGGGATACAGGACTAGTATTTCCTACCTCCTAATATTGAGGAGTACCAGCCCAAAGAAAACCTATTCTGCCCGTCTTCCTCCTGGCTTCAGCACTATCTTTAATACAGGAATAGTCCATGACTAACCTGGCAAATGAAAACCGTAGATGATGTAGATCCTCAGGGAAACAATATTGTATGGTGGGAATAATCAATCCAACATCCCTGCCCCTGGTACTTTCCATTTTTAAAAAGATAATTTTTAGCCTATAGTTATCCTTTAATTTAGTAGTTCTGCTCCCTGCAACAATCCCTGGTTTATCAGGGGCCAGATACTGCCTTCTCCCAGAAAACTACTGTAGATGAAGCAGGGAGAGGGGCCCCATCAGTTTTTCTGGGTGCCCAGTGATTCCTACTTACACCACTGGTAGTAATTTTCTTGGCGAAAATCAGCATCTCTTATTTTTCCTTTTCCAAGACTGCAAGCTCCTTTAAATGAGTTCGTCTTGAGCATCTGTATCTATAGGACTAGTGTTATATATTACTCATTATTTTCCAACCCCGCATGAGTTATAAATAAACAATAAAGCTTAACACGTGCATTAAAGATAACATCCTAATTCTAATAAAGTGGCCCTTTGATTTATAGACTTCTGAACCGCAATATCCAGCCGAGCAGATGGAATCAAACCGAAAATTGGGCACCGGGAGAATGAGAACATCAATGCGGCAATATGATAAAGCCGTAATCATTTCGGTCTGCATAACCGATTGAGGAGATGTAGATGTTTGCAATAATTCCTAGACCATACTGCCTGTGTTTAGGACACACTGCTGCCGCCGAGATCTCCCCTCCTCCCCCGTCCATAAAGGAAATGTTCGAGTCGGCAATCCCAGCAGTGAAAATGTTCAATTCAAACAAAGAGAAGAAAGCTGTAAAGCTCACTGTACATTATTTATCCATTAATAGACTTTACAACATGACTTCTTTCTCTCAAGATCTGTTTATTGACTTTCTTGCTTTTCCCCCCTTCTTTCAATAGCTTTATTTTCTTGATCCTTTTCTCGATCTTCTCTTGTAATTTTTCTTTTTCAAGATCTAACCAGGTTTAACTCAACTTGTAAAATTCCTAATCTGGGTTTAGATATAGATAACTCTACCCGATTCTAAACTGCCCTCTCTCTTTAGCCCAGGGAGATACAAAGTACCTGAATTGAGAATTCCCCTCTTGTCTTTGGTAAACCGATCTGAGCATGTCAGAGACCAATGAGCAAAGGGAGGGGGCAGTGACTGCAGGGATTTCTGTACTTAAAATGTCATGGTCTATCTTTTGTTAGAAATTACATAGAAAAGTTACACATCACTTTAATCAGCAGACTTTCTGGCCTATAAACCAGTGGCAAATATTCTTAGGGTACCATTTTCCTTTAATTCAAATTCACTTAAAGTTGTATCAAGGATCGGGGAGAACAACTTTGGGCGTTTAATTATGTGAAATGTTCCCTACTGTATGTTAAAAATTAGATTCCTTATTTTAAAATTAAAGCAAAAAAGAAGAAACCCACTTTTATCAAACCCACAAAAAGTTATGATGGATTGAAAGTGGATGGATTCCGAAATCCACGGAACTAATTTCTCAGACTCTTTTAAGGAAACGCCATCTATTTACTTCACATCCAAGAAATAAAATAAGTGCTTAAGGTTATTCTGACTTTCTCCTGTACCTTTTGAAATCCGATTCACCGAGCTTATGAGATAATGAGATGCTCTTTGGCGGGTTAAACTTATTCTCCTCCAGAGAATTTCTTGCCATAACTAGTAGAAGGTTAAATAATGAAAGATCCGTCTATATAGTTCAGGATTTTTCAAAAGCTGGGAGAAAAAAAAAAAAATTTACACGCAGACAGAAAGCCTTGTCACAAGCCTAAATTTAGAGGGTGCAAATTGTTCTACAACGTATTGTTATTAGAACTGGTGCTACATCGAAATGCATTGGATTCTTTTATGACTTGACCTAAAAGCCTATATTATTAAAAGGAAGTGCCCTTATGTAACATTTTTAAAGATATTTTTACAACTTCCTATGTGGGGGTTATTGAAGCACTACCGCTTTTTTCTCTAGCAAGCACATTTATGGGGTGTCTTGTTTCATTTATGTGTAATCGGATGCTCTACAGCTTTTATTTTAAGAATTATCTTGCCTTTAAACCTTAAACTTAAAGGGTAACTATGGTCTCCTTTATTAAAAAGCACACATTCCTACCTTTAAAACGACTCCAGCATCATGCATTTAGCTGCAATCTATGCAACTAAAAGCAGTAAAAAGGGTGGTGTTTCCAGCTAGCAATGTGGGCTGTGACATCACCAGCACCATTGCTCTTCCCCCACCCACCCTGCCACGGGCACTAAGCATGCCCACTTGTATCATACTGCTGCAACTTTAGAGTGGGTGGGGCTTCTTACATAGCACATCATGTGACTGACATGGCTACCCTTTAAGTCTCTTATCTTCTAGTCTCGTAACTATTTGATTATATTTGCTTCTTAGCTATTGTTCACACACCTACCTGCCCCCTCAAATTTGCATATGGTTTCCAGACATGGCATTTATTGGTGGATCATTGGCATCATTCTTAGGCAGATCCTTGTACTTGTTTTGCTCAAGCTTAGACCCTCACTTCCCCAGCCCCCTGCCAGACGATCTGACTGTCAGTAATGGCAGGCATGCTCAGTAATCCCTATCAGACTGCATTGGGACAGGGAAACTCCCATCATGCAGTTCATGTACCAGCTGTCCCCATTCCAGCTACAGCAAAACTATACGTAACAGAAGAGTTTTTGATAACAAGGAACTTGATTGTCAGTGGAAATGTAAGATGCTTGTTTTTTCGAAAATACATATTTTCGAAAATTTTCGAAATTACGAGATTTGTCGTATTTTCGAAAATTCGAGAAATCCCGTAATTTCGAGGATATTTTTCATTTTAATGGGTCCGCTCGCGGATTTTCGAATTTTAATTCGCGGATCCTCAAGCGGACTGGATTTTGCGAAGTTCGGACATCTCTAGTCGGGACTTTGAAACCCTCAGATTCGATCCGAACCCACATTACATCTCTATTTTCAACATATTTACACTTGAGTGCATTAAAGGTCCATTTCCATGTAGATTTAAGTAGAGACATTTGTAGACATTGTTCTGTTTAGGTGACATTTTCAAATCTTATCCCTTCCTTTAACTGTCTAAAGAAAAGTCTCTGCAACAAATTTTCTTTGACGAGATGAACTGTTAGAAAGCTCTGAAGAAGATCAGCTTAATCCAAGGAAGGATATCAGACCATCTCGCTATAGCGCTAGGATCAATAGCCTTTTAATGCAGATTTATATGGAACCCAGGAGATTTTTTTTCTCAACGTACTACGCTAATCTGACCAGTAGACTTCGTGTCACACACAAAGATTTGATTTGTCGCTGTGACTCTTCCTGAATCAAGGACAAAATCTTTGTAACGCTCTCGATTTCAAGTCTACGGTAAAAAAAAAATCATATTGAAGACAAAGGAAAGTTTTGTCCAAGGTAACAGCCATTTCCTGTTACCCAGACCCCACATTTATAGAGGTCCTATGAATTTGTATGACGATAGGGATGTGTATATACCCTCCTATCATTCTAACATCCCTACAGAGTAAAGGTCTGTACACACATCTCTCAGGACACCCAATGCAGGACCCCTGATGGACTTTATGAGCTCAGACAAACTTGAACTATTTGAACTAGTTCGTTTTTCCGGTCTATAATTTATAATTATCGAATTTACGGACCGTTCGCTAACCCTTGAATGTATCGTTCGCTAACCCTCGAAAGTATCGTTCGGTTCGGTAACCCTCGAAAGTATCATTCAGTTTTGGAAATCCTCGAATTCATGGGTCTATTTTCGCTAACCCTCGAAAGTATTGTTCGGTAACCCTCGAATTGGCCATAACCCTTGAATGTAGCTTGTGCAAAACCCGACAATTACCCTCTAGTGTTTGAGAAGTGTTTTAACAAGTTTTGGAGATAGTGACATGTTCCCCAGACCATTTCCCAGGTGCCACAGCCATTTACAGTAAGTTCCCACTGTTAGTTTAGCTGTAAATCATCCGGACTTTTCGAACGATCACCCTCCCATAGACTTTAATGGGTCCAAATTCAAACTTTCAAACTTTTACTGAAGTTCGAAAATGGACGGAACTTTCTGAAATTCGGTGTGACAAGTGCCAGTGTAATGGGCGTAAGTCACGCGAATGTACGTGGGGGCCGTGTATCGGACGTTTCTACGAGGCTTTAGTAATTCTGCCTCCTGCTCCATGTGTTGCAGCCTGGGCCAGTTCTATCATTCTGGAGGTATACAGTGTGTGTATACAGTATGTATACAATGTGTGTATACAGTGTGTGTATATAGTGTGTGTATACAGTGTGTGTATACAGTGTGTGTACAATGTGTGTGTACAGTGTGTGTGTACAGTGTGTGTGTACAGTGTGTGTATACAGTGTGTGTACAGTGTGTGTATGCAGTGTGTATACAGTGTGTGTATACAGTGTGTGTATACAGTGTGTGTATACAATGTGTGTATACAGTGTGTGTATACAGTGTGTGTATACAGTGTGTGTATACAATGTGTGTATACAGTGTGTGTATACAGTGTGTGTATACAGTGTGTGTATACAGTGTGTGTATGTATACAGTGTGTGTATACAGTGTGTGTATACAGTGTGTATACAGTGTGTGTATACAGTGTGTGTATACAGTGTGTGTATACAATGTGTGTATACAATGTGTGTTTAGAATATTGTGCTAAAATAGATTAGATTGAGAATATTTGTGCAAGGAACTGTAAGTAATCCACAGTGAATTAGTGAAAGGAACTGAGGGCCTGATTTACCCACATGTGCTGTGCTAGAAATAGGGGTTAAACTCGTGCTAACTAATATTGAATAGGTTAGTGTAAGACTAACTCCATATTTGCACTGGCTGCACCAGTTTCACAAAAGACACCTGTGCAACTGGCGCAATGTATTTAATAACGGATTTGCACCACTTTTAACTCCACAATTTAAGACCAGCTAATGGCTGGTCTTAAACTGGCGCTGGGGTAAAATCCCTTTTGGGATTTACCACCAGGTGCAAATCCAGTATTAAATACCGTAAACCGTATTTGCCCGGAGCTGCGGCTCTGGGTAAATGAAGCCCTGAGTGTTTTATAAGCAGGTGTGACTCAGTCTATTGTGTAGTCGTTACGAAAACCCTTAAAGACATGGGGATTATTATTAAAAGGGAAATTTTAACGTTCCATACCGAGCGGTAAACCAATTGTTGACTGAATTTACTTGGGACTCCAGGCAAAAAACTGCCACACATACAGGTAACCACAGCAACCAATAAGCACGTGGCTTCTTTCTGACCTAATATTTAAGCAACTGGTTGACCAGTTGCCGTGGGTTACAATGTAGTCCCTGCATATAACAAAGCTCTGTGCACAAGTCATACATGATAAATGAACACGTCATATTCTCCTTTTTGCTCACTGTGTGCATATTTCATTCTCAGTACGTAACCCAAACCGACATCAATCTCAGACTTACTCCACCAATTGATGTGAGCTACATTCTAGAGTTACCGAATGTACCCTCGAAAGTACGGAGCTACATTCTAGAGTTACCGAATGTACCCTCGAAAGTACGGAGCTACGTTCTAGAGTTACCGAATGTACCCTCAAAAGTGCGGAGCTACATTCTAGAGTTACCAAATGTACCCTCGAAAGTAGCCTCGCATATGAGGTGTCCCTCAAAACTATACATTTGGCGCTACTTTCAAGGGTTAACGAAAATACGAGGCTACTTTATATATCGAAAATAGCTTATGCGAAGGAAATACGATTTGAAGTTTTTGGGATTTGTACATATGTGACCATTTCCCCAGTGCCTGAGCCATCTACAGTAAGTTACTGTAGATAAAGGCTTGATAAAGGGATGAGTGTGGGCCAGAAACGTTGCCGAGTTTGTTAGACTTTATTAGAGAATTACAATACTTGTATTGTAGGTTATTATAGAATTAAATATGCACCTATTGCACTGAATCAACGTCTGGACCTCTCTCTTTTTATATGGATTTGGAATGATTGAATATATCTGGCCTGTGCATCAAGGTCAGTCGAGACTAGCATCGGTATTGCATGTCTATGGCCACCTTAAAGGACATTTAAACTGTGCCAAATCATTTTGGGAGAGGCACAGCTAGTCGGTAAAGAACTGTCAAACTCTCCATTCTATAAAAGTAAAGCTTATTTCTCTGTGACTGCATGGCTAATTGATTCAGCATTAAGATCAGGAAAAGGAATAAGCATTATCTGTTACTCTGCGCTCCTTCTGTGCAGATAAACCCAATCACTGGGTAAATGCTATTTGCTGTAAGGGGGCACAGATCATCTCAACTGCACATGCTCCACACTCTAGCCGTGCCTCAGTTTTGGGAGGGGGTGGATACATAGAGAGGAGACATGCATACTAACTAGGAGTGAGCTGAACAGGACATGAGATCTAGTGACAGGGAGCACTGAGAGCAAAAAGGGATCAAGTTCCTGACAGCACTAAAAATATAGAAAAGGTTAAAGGCAATTAATTTTTTTCAGTTTAGTGTGCCTGGAGAACTTAGTGTGTGTAAAGTTTTTTTTTTTAAAAAAACAGTTAAAATAAAAATACTTGGGACAGGGATACAGGACTAGTATTTCCTACCTCCTAATATTGAGGAGTACCAGCCCAAAGAAAACCTATTCTGCCCGTCTTCCTCCTGGCTTCAGCACTATCTTTAATACAGGAATAGTCCAGGACTAACCTGGCAAATGAAAACCGTAGATGATGTAGATCCTCAGGGAAACAATATTGTATGGTGGGAATAATCAATCCAACATCCCTGCCCCTGGTACTTTCCATTTTTAAAAAGATAATTTTTAGCCTATAGTTATCCTTTAATTTAGTAGTTCTGCTCCCTGCAACAATCCCTGGTTTATCAGGGGCCAGATACTGCCTTCTCCCAGAAAACTACTGTAGATGAAGCAGGGAGAGGGGCCCCATCAGTTTTTCTGGGTGCCCAGTGATTCCTACTTACACCACTGGTAGTAATTTTCTTGGCGAAAATCAGCATCTCTTATTTTTCCTTTTCCAAGACTGCAAGCTCCTATAAATGAGTTCGTCTTGAGCATCTGTATCTATAGGACTAGTGTTATATATTACTCATTATTTTCCAACCCCGCATGAGTTATAAATAAACAATAAAGCTTAACACGTGCATTAAAGATAACATCCTAATTCTAATAAAGTGGCCCTTTGATTTATAGACTTCTGAACCGCAATATCCAGCCGAGCAGATGGAATCAAACCGAAAATTGGGCACCGGGAGAATGAGAACATCAATGCGGCAATATGATAAAGCCGTAATCATTTCGGTCTGCATAACCGATTGAGGAGATGTAGATGTTTGCAATAATTCCTAGACCATACTGCCTGTGTTTAGGACACACTGCTGCCGCCGAGATCTCCCCTCCTCCCCCGTCCATAAAGGAAATGTTCGAGTCGGCAATCCCAGCAGTGAAAATGTTCAATTCAAACAAAGAGAAGAAAGCTGTAAAGCTCACTGTACATTATTTATCCATTAATAGACTTTACAACATGACTTCTTTCTCTCAAGATCTGTTTATTGACTTTCTTGCTTTTCCCCCCTTCTTTCAATAGCTTTATTTTCTTGATCCTTTTCTCGATCTTCTCTTGTAATTTTTCTTTTTCAAGATCTAACCAGGTTTAACTCAACTTGTAAAATTCCTAATCTGGGTTTAGATATAGATAACTCTACCCGATTCTAAACTGCCCTCTCTCTTTAGCCCAGGGAGATACAAAGTACCTGAATTGAGAATTCCCCTCTTGTCTTTGGTAAACCGATCTGAGCATGTCAGAGACCAATGAGCAAAGGGAGGGGGCAGTGACTGCAGGGATTTCTGTACTTAAAATATGTCATGGTCTATCTTTTGTTAGAAATTACATAGAAAAGTTACACATCACTTTAATCAGCAGACTTTCTGGCCTATAAACCAGTGGCAAATATTCTTAGGGTACCATTTTCCTTTAATTCAAATTCACTTAAAGTTGTATCAAGGATCGGGGAGAACTACTTTGGGCGTTTAATTATGTGAAATGTTCCCTACTGTATGTTAAAAATTAGATTCCTTATTTTAAAATTAAAGCAAAAAAGAAGAAACCCACTTTTATCAAACCCACAAAAAGTTATGACGGATTGAAAGTGGATGGATTCCGAAATCCACGGAACTAATTTCTCAGACTCTTTTAAGGAAACGCCATCTATTTACTTCACATCCAAGAAATAAAATAAGTGCTTAAGGTTATTCTGACTTTCTCCTGTACCTTTTGAAATCCGATTCACCGAGCTTATGAGATAATGAGATGCTCTTTGGCGGGTTAAACTTATTCTCCTCCAGAGAATTTCTTGCCATAACTAGTAGAAGGTTAAATAATGAAAGATCCGTCTATATAGTTCAGGATTTTTCAAAAGCTGGGAGAAAAAAAAAAAAAATTTACACGCAGACAGAAAGCCTTGTCACAAGCCTAAATTTAGAGGGTGCAAATTGTTCTACAACGTATTGTTATTAGAACTGGTGCTACATCGAAATGCATTGGATTCTTTTATGACTTGACCTAAAAGCCTATATTATTAAAAGGAAGTGCCCTTATGTAACATTTTTAAAGATATTTTTACAACTTCCTATGTGGGGGTTATTGAAGCACTACCGCTTTTTTCTCTAGCAAGCACATTTATGGGGTGTCTTGTTTCATTTATGTGTAATCGGATGCTCTACAGCTTTTATTTTAAGAATTATCTTGCCTTTAAACCTTAAACTTAAAGGGTAACTATGGTCTCCTTTATTAAAAAGCACACATTCCTACCTTTAAAACGACTCCAGCATCATGCATTTAGCTGCAATCTATGCAACTAAAAGCAGTAAAAAGGGTGGTGTTTCCAGCTAGCAATGTGGGCTGTGACATCACCAGCACCATTGCTCTTCCCCCACCCACCCTGCCACGGGCACTGAGCATGCCCACTTGTATCATACTGCTGCAACTTTAGAGTGGGTGGGGCTTCTTACATAGCACATCATGTGACTGACACGGCTACCCTTTAAGTCTCTTATCTTCTAGTCTCGTAACTATTTGATTATATTTGCTTCTTAGCTATTGTTCACACACCTACCTGCCCCCTCAAATTTGCATATGGTTTCCAGACATGGCATTTATTGGTGGATCATTGGCATCATTCTTAGGCAGATCCTTGTACTTGTTTTGCTCAAGCTTAGACCCTCACTTCCCCAGCCCCCTGCCAGACGATCTGACTGTCAGTAATGGCAGGCATGCTCAGTAATCCCTATCAGACTGCATTGGGACAGGGAAACTCCCATCATGCAGTTCATGTACCAGCTGTCCCCATTCCAGCTACAGCAAAACTATACGTAACAGAAGAGTTTTTGATAACAAGGAACTTGATTGTCAGTGGAAATGTAAGATGCTTGTTTTTTCGAAAATACATATTTTCGAAAATTTTCGAAATTACGAGATTTGTCGTATTTTCGAAAATTCGAGAAATCCCGTAATTTCGAGGATATTTTTCATTTTAATGGGTCCGCTCGCGGATTTTCGAATTTTAATTCGCGGATCCTCAAGCGGACTGGATTTTGCGAAGTTCGGACATCTCTAGTCGGGACTTTGAAACCCTCAGATTCGATCCGAACCCACATTACATCTCTATTTTCAACATATTTACACTTGAATGCATTAAAGGTCCATTTCCATGTAGATTTAAGTAGAGACATTTGTAGACATTGTTCTGTTTAGGTGACATTTTCAAATCTTATCCCTTCCTTTAACTGGTTTAAGAAAAGTCTCTGCAACAAATTTTCTTTGACGAGATGAACTTAGCCGTTAGAAAGCTCTGAAGAAGATCAGCTTAATCCAAGGAAGGATATCAGACCATCTCGCTATAGCGCTAGGATCAATAGCCTTTTAATGCAGATTTATATGGAACCCAGGAGATTTTTTTTCTCAACGTACTACGCTAATCTGACCAGTAGACTTCGTGTCACACACAAAGATTTGATTTGTCGCTGTGACTCTTCCTGAATCAAGGACAAAATCTTTGTAACGCTCTCGATTTAAAGTCTACGGTAAAAAAAAATCATATTGAAGACAAAGGAAAGTTTTGTCCAAGGTAACAGCCATTTCCTGTTACCCAGACCCCACATTTATAGAAGTCCTATGAATTTGTATGACGATAGGGATGTGTATATACCCTCCTATCATTCTAACATCCATACAGAGTAAAGGTATGTACACACATCTGTCAGGACACCCAATGCAGGACCCCTGATGGACTTTATGAGCTCAGACGAACTAGTTCGTTTTTCCGGACTCACGGCTATATTTTCTATTATTTATAATTATCGAATTTACGGACCGTTCGCTAACCCTCGAAAGTATCGTTCGGTTCGGTAACCCTCGAAAGTATCATTCAGTTTTGGTAATCCTCGAATTCATGGGTCTATTTTCACTAACCCTCGAAAGTATTGTTTGCTAAACCTCAAATTGGCCATAACCCTTGAATGTAGCTTGTGCAAAACCCGACAATTACCCTCTAGTGTTTGAGAAGTGTTTTAACAAGTTTTGGAGATAGAGCCATGTTCCCCAGACCATTTCCCAGGTGCCACAGCCATTTACAGTAAGTTCCCACTGTTAGTTTAGCTGTAAATCATCCGGACTTTTCGAACGATCACCCTCCCATAGACTTTAATGGGTCCAAATTCAAACTTTCAAACTTTTACTGAAGTTCGAAAATGGACGGAACTTTCTGAAATTCGGTGTGACAAGTGCCAGTGTAATGGGCGTAAGTCACGCGAATGTACGTGGGGGCCGTGTATCTGACGTTTCTACGAGGCTTTAGTAATTCTGCCTCCTGCTGCACGTGTTGCAGCCTGGGCCAGTTCTATCATTCTGGAGGTATACAGTGTGTGTATACAGTATGTATACAATGTGTGTATACAGTGTGTGTATACAATGTGTGTATACAGTGTGTGTATACAGTGTGTGTACAATGTGTGTATACAGTGTGTGTGTACAGTGTGTGTGTACAGTGTGTGTATACAATGTGTATACAGTGTGTGTATGCAGTGTGTATACAGTGTGTGTATACAGTGTGTGTATACAGTGTGTGTATACAATGTGTGTATACAGTGTGTGTATAGTGTGTGTATACAGTGTGTGTATACAGTGTGTGTACAATGTGTGTATACAGTGTGTGTATACAGTGTGTGTATACAGTGTGTGTATGTATACAGTGTGTGTATACAGTGTGTGTATACAGTGTGTATACAGTGTGTGTATACAGTGTGTGTATACAGTGTGTGTATACAATGTGTGTATACAATGTGTGTTTAGAATATTGTGCTAAAATAGATTAGATTGAGAATATTTGTGCAAGGAACTGTAAGTAATCCACAGTGAGTCAGTGAAAGGAACTGAGGGCCTGATTTACCCACATGTGCTGTGCTAGAAATAGGGGTTAAACTCGTGCTAACTAATATTGAATAGGTTAGTGTAAGACTAACTCCATATTTGCACTGGCTGCACCAGTTTCACAAAAGACACCTGTGCAACTGGCGCAATGTATTTAATAACGGATTTGCACCACTTTTAACTCCACAATTTAAGACCAGCTAATGGCTGGTCTTAAACTGGCGCTGGGGTAAAATCCCTTTTGGGATTTACCACCAGGTGCAAATCCAGTATTAAATACCGTAAACCGTATTTGCCCGGAGCTGCGGCTCTGGGTAAATGAAGCCCTGAGTGTTTTATAAGCAGGTGTGACTCAGTCTATTGTGTAGTCGTTACGAAAACCCTTAAAGGCATGGGGATTATTATTAAAAGGGAAATTTTAACGTTCCATACCGAGCGGTAAACCAATTGTTGACTGAATTTACTTGGGACTCCAGGCAAAAAACTGCCACACATACAGGTAACCACAGCAACCAATAAGCACGTGGCTTCTTTCTGACCTAATATTTAAGCAACTGGTTGACCAGTTGCCGTGGGTTACAATGTAGTCCCTGCATATAACAAAGCTCTGTGTGTGATGTATAGGTGCACAAGTCATACATGATAAATGAACACGTCATATTCTCCTTTTTGCTCACTGTGTGCATATTTCATTCTCAGTACGTAACCCAAACCGACATCAATCTCAGACTTACTCCACCAATTGATGTTAAGTTATTCACGAAATCTATTTTGACATTCGCTGGATGCAATTTATTTCAGAGCAGGTGACGTTGATTTTGATTAGAACGATTCTTAACAGTTATTCCGAGTTTGAGCTTTTTATTGCTCCCTGTGGGGTCCTACCTCTATTACACCAATAAGCCTTGCCTTTATTTTATTATATAAATTATGTAGGGTCCTACCTCTATTACACCAATAGCCTTGCCTTTATTTTATATATAAATTATGTAGGGTCCTACCTCTATTACACCAATAAGCCTTGCCTTTATTTTATATAAAATTATGTAGGGGTCCTACCTCTATTACACCAATAAGCCTTGCCTTTATTTTATATATAAATCATGTAGGGTCCTACCTCTATTACACCAATAAGCCTGCCTTTATTTATATAAAATATGTAGGGTCCTACCTCTATTACACCAATAAGCCTTGCCTTTATTTTATATATAAATTATTTAGTTTTTGGACACAGACCTTAATCCAGCAGCTCGGCCTTTTCAATTTCATTCCGTTTTAATGCATTTATCTATTTTTGAAATTCTCAGATCTCAGCCTTTTCTGCTTTATTTTATTAAATGGGAACTATAGGATTGTAGCAAATTTGCACCCATTTTTAGCTCACAAAGTGGTGCGTATTTATAGATACGCTTTATTGAGTGCACTTACACGTATCAGCGGTACAGCATATCCGGCAATAATAAAGGTGCGTTACAATATAGTAATGAGGTGTGTACTATATAGTAATCATATGTAGAAGTGAGCCCATAATATAGTTCACATTTTAAAGAAATCATTTAAACAGTATTAACATAATGAATAACAATTTGGTAACATCTGATATTATCTACATCTTATAAAAACTTTCCAAATATTCCCAGGGGCGCTTCTAGAAATGTTGGCCCCTTAAATCTTCCTGTGCAATGACGCAAAAAAAGTTAACAAGGCTTGCGGAGGTGGATACGGTGGGCTTACTAACACTGGCTGGTTAACTAGACTGCTGACCTAACAGTGACTGGTAAATGCAAGTTGCCCACAGTGACAAGTATATGCAAGTTGCCCACAATGACTGGTACATACAATTTGCCCACAATCACTGGTAGATACAGTTTCCAACACAGATTGGTACGTATAAGTTGCCCACAGTGACTAGTACATATTAGTTGCCCACAGTGACTGGTATACATAAGTTGCCCACAGTGACTGGTACATATTAGTTGCCCACAGTGACTGGTATACATAAGTTGCCCACAGTGACAGGTACATGCAAGTTCCAAAGAAATATGATAAGTAGAATACAATCAACTAATAAAACATGAAAATAACTGAGAACAACATATATCAAACAGTCATGGTATGCAAAGAAACACTAAAAGCAGTGGTCTTGGACCATGAGGCGAGAGGGAAATCCTTAGTTGGGTTAAGTTTGTCAATTGACGTCCAGGGAGAGTACCTTCAATGGTTTTTAGGTGTGAAAAAATGGTGGTTTTGAGGGGGGGCAAGACCGGGCAGCACATGGTCAATGCGACATAGAAAGCTTTGGGTGTGGGGGGGGTCTCATGCGGCAGGTTACAGAAAATAGGGTTAGGGTTAAAGAGGGTAGAAGGGAAAACTTGGGTTGTTGGTGAAAGGAATAGGAAACATAATTCAGGACAGTCAGTCGAACAAAGGCCAGTGGGTATTCCCATTAAAAGTCTGACCATGTGGGACCGCTACCCATGTGCCTCCATCCGTGTACTCGGTGTCCCGGCGTGCTGTTTCCTCCCTCCAAGCGAGATCCAGCCAGTCCCGCGATATCTCATCAAATTAGAAAAACTATAGAGGTCGGCCGCTCCGGAAACGGGACACCAGTCTCAGTCATGTGACCACATCAAACTTTATTGAAGCATTATAAATCACATAACTTCACAAATGTGCACAAACAGCAACCAGAGCAAAGGGAGAGACATTCAACCAGTCTGACGCATTTCACGGTGGATACACCACTTCATCAGAGACCAGATGCAAAAGAAAGGATGGTCAGTCGGTCAGGCCATCATAATGCAACCCATTGTGACTTCATATTTTAAAAAGTAAATGGAATAATCCAGAAAATCATTATGAAGCCGATATCCAGACAAAGCTCCCATTTAGAGCTTGCCATTTGCATGTTGTTAGGCACTTGATGCACTCTTTCTATGATGAAAATGGCTGACAGGTTGGTAGGGTCAAACTTGTCCTTTAGCCGAGAACCCTTCGGTGTCCTTCCCCCCTATGCCCTTTGAGAACTCCATGAAGTTAGTTCATCCATCGTGGCCTGGATAGTCTAAAGTTGGTCTTGAAGCATAGCAATATCAGAAGGTAACGGGCTGGAGTGTCTCAAGCTCCCCCACACGCTGTTTTACCTTCTAAAGATTGTGCCACAGCAGGCCAACATCCACCCTTACCTCCTCCAGGACGGGTAAGTGTAGTTTTGAACTCTTGAATGTCCACCAAGAGCATGGCCTGGGTTCCTCCAGTGCTGGTTCTTCAGCGTTAGAGGCCATAGCGCTCTTGGTTATTCATGGCAGGGCCTCTGCAGAACATGTCGTCAGGTCAGGTGGGGTTTGAGTGTGCTGGGCCAGAGGCTATGATCTTGCTAACTTGTTAAGTTTCTCAGAGTAAGACAAACCAGGTCTCTCCTGGAGTTTGTTCATATTGTATTTCCTTACAGTAGAGCAGACCAAGGACATGATTAACCAATTCCTTTAAACCACTGCCCAGTGGGTAAAGGAATGCTCGGAGAGAGAGGGACAAAGAGGAAAGGTCGTCTTCTGATTGGCCATGAAAATGCATCATCACTGAGAACAATCAGAACATTTCACCTCATGGTTCACCTGCTCTTACCCAATGGGAGATAATGGGATAATACAGTAGGTTGATGATAAATTCTGCAAAACTTTTGCTTTACCTTAATGCAAAGTAGATTCAATGACTGTTCAGGAGCTTTGGGCAGTTACTGTCTAACTGGTCTCAAGGGGTTTACATTGATGTTTGGCAGTATGTGGGTTCAAAATGACCAATCCCAACACAACCCCAACACAATCCATCCATCTCCTGTGACATTAATAGTTTTCAGTGGCACCAAAGAGTTTGTATCTTCTTCCTGTGCTTGCGAAGGTTTCCTCACATAATTTGACAGTCTGTGTGTGATTGTAAGCTTAGGGCAGGGTCAGAGGTGAATTATGAAATACATTGTAAAGTGTTGTGCTTGGTTCTATATAAGAATAATAGTACAGGGGCTTTCATACAACCAGTCCCCATGCAGAGGTGCTGGGAGTTCAGTCTGGGCAGGAATAGACAGTTAGGAATGGCTGGTAAAATAGGCCATGAATGGCCAGCCTAATGCGGTCACAACCCTGTGCTAATCAGTCCTTCTGCTTCACTAGATCTGAGTACTTGGCCCTGACACTATCACTTTAAATCAGGAAGCAGATACACAATTAGAACCTTATATTCTCTGAGGATTCCACAGCTAAATCAACAGGTCCTCAGAGGCCCCAAAGGTTTAAGTAGAGGTGTGAGGTCATCGCAAGCAAAGAAAGCAAATCTCCCCATAACTTTCATATACAAACAAGTTCTCCTTATGTAAGTGTAAAATAACACACCACCCCGTTAAAAAGAAACGTCAGCCTAGATATTAGATTTCCACAATGACGTTTTTACCTATAGCAGTGACGCATGCTGGGTAATCAAGATGACAAGTGCCGAGGCCCATCCATTGACATTAATCCGAAGCAGCACAAGTGCAAATCTCTGCAGATTTGCTATTTTTCAGGCTTGGATACAGATTGAATCAAAGGGGCAGTTTGCCGGTTTCCGTTATGGCTGCTGCAAGGATGAAGCTATGGCAGGTTTAGGTCACCGGTAATTCTTGCACCCACTGGTAATGCCGCAGGTGCAATTCATTAAAAGTGCTAATTTACCCGTTTTCAGGCTGGACTGGCATCCACATTCATTGAATACATATGTACATAGCAGCTTGGATCTGCACAAAGGGCACGATGATTCATAGTTCACTTGTGTAGGAAATGTACATTTAATTTCCCCCATTTTACTGGTAAAAAGAAGAAAGGTTTTAACTATGTCTGGCAAATAAAATAAAAAGCAAAGTACAAGTCCTAGAAAATGGCCTGAATGAGATTAACATCCAAATGAATGAATAAAAAAATAGACATCCATTAGAGACATTGTTTGGAAATGGATCTTAGTCCTGCATTTAGAGAAATGTGGGCAATTGGGCTTAATCACACGGAATGGATACAAGTTATCATCATCATCTGTTATGTATAATACGACAAGGTATTCAGCAGCTCTGTAAAATAGCTGGGACTCAAAAAAGGGATAGGCGTTCCTTCCACTAAGAGAGAAAAAGCATCTAGTCTAAAGGACATGTCCATCCTTACAACAAAAAACTGGTGACTTGTCACTTATCTGCCCCTGACCTCAACTGCTATTTTTACCAGTTTATTTTATGCGTTTGTAACCAGATATTTAAAGGGCAAGTCCAGCCCTAAAATGAAAACTTACATACAGGTAAATCACCCCCCCAAACCCTAAATGGTAATAGTTTGAAATGTGAAATATAAAAGTCTAACCTGAAATCCTGCACAATGTCCTGTTTCCCCTGTTTCTGCTTCCTGGTTCTTCCAGTTAGTAACTGTCAGTTATGGATTTGACAGTTGACATCACAGCCAATGACTGAATGTTTATCCCCTGTCTGCCTCTTCTGAGCATGCCCAGGCTCAGTACAGGCTCAGTACAGGTTTCTAAATGGCTCAGTTGCCGTGAGGCATCCAGAAGCATAGCAGGCATACAGTAATGAATTCATAGGACAAACTATGATATATCAACATATTTTAAAGAGGCCGTTCTTTCTAAAAGATGTCCTTATGAGGGTGGAGTTGTCCTTTAAGCATACTGTAAATTATAAGCATCCCATCCCTAACTCCACCCCCCTTTGGTGATGTCAGTGACTTCACGTCAGCCCATCACGCACCCTTCCCACCCCCCCTCTCTGCACCCTGCCGGTAGCCAGGGTGGGATGTCTGCAATTCTATTCTTTACCCTTCTTGTAATGTTAATTTAATGACCACGTAGATGTTGTTAGGTTTGTACAGAAATAAGACTGGCAGTGAAACAGTTAAAAAAAAAAATGAAAATTATAGATATATAGATCTAATCTCTCAAGTCTGAGCCGTGCTGACTGCCCTGTCTCGAGCTCCTCGTGGGAGTGATGGAAGTGGGTATTTAAAAAAAGGAACCATGCTGAAAGGATATTTGGCAGAAAGCTCCCAGCGGGTGATGTTCTCACTGTGAGGGATGTCAGAGTGACAGGTTGCAAAGCGATTAGAAGGCCATGGAAAATGGCAAAAGTCCATCACGTTGAACGTTTTGTGTACAATTCAGCGTTAGGGGCAGGAAAAGAGAAGCAAGTCGGGATCAACAATCACATCGCAATTGGAAATGTTCTTTTTAAGTTTGGCGTTAGGCAAAAAGTTTTAAAGATTTAAAAAAAAAAAACATTAGTGACATTTTGACGTGTAATTATTTGTTACATTACAAGGAACATACTGAACTTTACATCTCAGCCTTTTTTCCCCTGAACGTCGTTTTGAGAGGGAGATTAGATTGTCAACGTGTATATGCATCATCTGCTGCAAATCTGCATTGTGTGTACTCAGCTTAAAGGGGAAGCAAACGCTTTCTTCAAAATAAAATCTATAATTTCTTAGGTGGCGTAAAGGATGGGGTGCCCAGCACCAGTGGCTTAACTAGGAATCACTGCCCCCCCTGCAAAACTATGATGGGGCCCCTATCTGTGCTTCATTCAAAGTGATTTTCTGGGAGGAGGCTGTATCTGTAAGAGAAAATAAGATGGGGCCCCTTGGCCCCCTGCGGTCGCTTCCCCTACTCGCTAGTAGTTACACCCCTGCCCAGCACCCTCTGATAGCTCCTCCCAGCCACACCCCCTTGTAGTGTTACGTTGCGGATGCTTAAGACCAGCTGATTTGTACAGGTCATTTCCATGCTAAAAAGTCCCACTATTCTCGTTGTTAAAGGTGCTACATTGACATATGTTTAAAAAGTTACAGATATGTCACCAGCGCTGTTGCCAAGGTGTGAGTGAGAATTATTGATAATTATTGCATCATCTTGTGATCACTATCCCAGTGATGTCATACCTTGGCTTTCCTTTCTGCATGCTGGGAGTTGTCGTTTTCAAACATCTGGAGTTCCAAGGTTTGACACCATTGCCCTATCAGGAGGTCTTTATGATTTTTGGGTAAACTAACCGGAAACCTAAACAAGCACATGGAGAACATACTAACTCCTCGTAGATGAAGGGGGATTTGATATATCATTTGACCTTTCACAAAGACCTTTAAATGACCTCTCGGGCCTTCACTTTCCACCCAGGCAGTTTATTATTATTTTTTTTAGCAATCAATAGGTGCTACCAGTCTGAACATCGCACAGCCCTTGGTGCATTGTGTTACACGGTCAGTGCTCCTACTAACGGGGACTGTGTCCCATCGAGCATGCGGACAATTGGCCGAGTTCAGCAGAGAGAGTGAACTGGGTTATCACATCGCTCCTACATGTCTTCTAGATCTGCAAAATGTTTCACAGCTTTTGTGCGATACTGCCAGAGCACACTCCGGCCTAGCGGGGTCTGATGGGGTTTGAGACGTAGGTCAACTGTGCAGGCGACTAGAGGGAGCTGTGAATTCTTATCTCGGAGAGAAATGGGTTTAACCCTTTAGCCGTGCCATATTGCTTTAAAGAAAAAAAAACTTGTAGTTCGGCAACAACACTGAGTTGTAACTTAGCAACGAACACTCCCCAATGGACGTTGTAACTCGGCAACAGATATTGTCTCGCTGAGAGGAGATGTCATGTAGCCGAGCCAATGGGATCTATGTCTAGTTTTGGTTTGTTGTCATTTAGATGCAGGTTTACATTAGTAGAGGATGCTGGGAGTTTTTGTTTAGTAGTTTCCATTCTCTGGAATAGGATAGCCAATCAACTTTTAATGGAAAGACTGCAGAGGATCCTGGGAGTCCTCCAAGAGACTAACCTTAGACTAATGAGAACCGTTCTCGTTCTGTATGGGTAGACACCGGCTTCCTCTCGGTACAATGGGATTTTCGCTCTGCAGGCTGCGTTATTGCAGATTTGCCTTCAGCATCCTACAAAATAAAAAACAAAACAAAGTAGAGACAAATTTCCCACCTCTGAGCAGCAAAGCCTCAAACGGAGAGAACCACGTTTCCTTTAATCCAAGTGAGGTTGCAAACACTAATCCCTAATCAGCGAAGAACTTTATTTTTTACCTTCTCTCTCTCTGCGTGCGTCTCCGTTGGCTGGAAGATATTCCCACACTGAGCGCGATAAAAAAAGAAAGAAAGCGCAAAATGTTCTGTGTTTTGGGCGATAAGCAGACCGGTGTCCGCAGGTCGTAGACACACAGCGAGGGGGGTAAGGAGCATTTCTCCGATAAGGAAGTCGCTTACATCAGATAGAAAGGTTCTTATTTGCAGTCCTCAGTTCAATTCTTGTGGGGAAGAAAATATATCTTGTTTAGAATATTCCTATCTAGGCTGTAGCTCCATCTACAATAACATGCATCCAGCATCCCTTACATGGGCTTCAGTGCACACTATGGGGCCTATCTATTTATTTATTACTTTGGATCTGATACCGTAGTATTTTTTCATTTGATCTAATCCAATCTTTCTACCTTATCCATAATGATATTGGCCATTGAATTTTGCCCATCCCGACTGAAATTCTAAATTATACGATTGGCCTGATATCCTGTATCTTGCTCTGCCAATCATATTGTTTTATCTATGGCCACAGTTACATAGTAACATAGTATTGGAGGTTGTATAAAGACATACGTCCATCTAGTCCAACCTTTATACCCTACCCATAATGTCTGTATAACAAGTCACGGTGGCCATAGATAACAATACTGATTGGCAGAGCAAGATACAGGATATCAGCCAATCGTATAATTTAGAATTTCAGTCGGGATGGGCAAAATTCAATGGCCAATATCATTATGGATAAGGTAGAAAGATTGGATTAGATCAAATGAAAAATACTACGGTATCAGATCCAAAGTAATATAATAGATAGGCCCCTAGTGTGCACTGAAGCCCATGTAAGGGATGCTGGATGCATGTTATGTAGATGGAGCTACAGCCTAGATAGGAATATTCTAAACAAGATATATTTTTCTTCCCCACAAGAATTGAACTGAGGACTGCAAATAAGAACCTTTCTATCTGATGTAACGACTTCCTTATCGGTGAATGCCTTACCCCCCTCGCTGTGTGGTCTACGACCTGCGGACACCGGTCTGCTTATCGCCCAAAACACAGCAACATTTTGCGCTTCTTTTCTTTTTTATCGCCTCAGTGTGGAAATTCTTCCAGCCAACGTAGACCACGCAGAGAGAGAGAAGGTAAAAATAAAGTTCTTCGCTGATTAGGGATTAGTGGTGCAACCCACTTGGATAAAGGAAACGTGGTTCTCTCTCCGTTTGAGGCTTTGCTGCTCAGAGGTGGGAATTGTCTCTATATTTGTGTGTTTTTTTATTTTTATGCTGAAGGCAAATCTGCAATAACGCAGCCTGCAGAGCGAAAATCCCATTGTACCGAGAGGAAGCCGGTGTCTACCCATACAGAACGAGAAGGTTCTCATTAGTCTAAGGTTTCTTGGAGGACTCCCAGGATCCTCTGCAGTCTTTCCATAAAGTTGATTGGCTATCCTATTCCAGAGAATGGAAACTACTAACAAACTCCCAGCATCCTCTACTAATGTAAACCTGCATCTAAATGACAACAAACCAAACTATACTAGATCCCATGGCTCGGCTACATGACATCTCCTCTCAGCGAGACAATTCTGTTGCCGAGTTACAACGTCCATTGGGGAGTGTTCGTTGCTAAGTTACAACTCAGTGTTGTTGCCGAACTACAGTTTTTTTTTTCTTTAAAGCAATATGGCACGCTAAAGGGTTAACCCATTTCTCTCCGAGATAAGAATTCACAGCTCCCTCTAGTCGCCTGCACAGTTGACCTACGTCTCAAACCCCACCAGACCCCGCTAGGCCGAGTGTGCTCTGGCAGTATCGCACAAAGCTGTGAAACATTTGCAGATCTAGAGACATGTAGGAGCGAGTGAAACCCGTTCACTCTCTCTGCTGAACTCGGCCAATTGTCCGCATGCTCGATGGGACACAGTCCCCGTTAGTAGGAGCACTGACCGTGTAACCAATGCACCAAGGGCGTGCGATGTTCAGACTGGTAGCACCTATTGATTGCTAAAAAAATAATAAACTGCCTGGGTGGAAAGTGAAGGCCCGAGAGGTCATTTAAAGGTCTTGTGAAAGGTCAATGATATATCAAATCCCCCTTCATCTACGAGGAGTTGTATGTTCTCCATGTGCTGTTTTAGGTTTCCGGTTAGTTTACCCAAAAATCATAAGACCCCTCCTGATAGGGCATGGTGTCAAACCTTGGAACTCCAGATGTTTGAAAACGACAACTCCCAGCATGCAGAAAGGAGCCAAGGTATGACATCACTGGATAGTGATCACAAGATGATGCAATAATTATCAATAATTCTCACTCACACCTTGGCAACAGCGCTGGTGACATATCTGTAACTTTTAAACTATGTCAATGTAGCACCTTTAACACGAGATTGGGTCTGTTAGACTTTTAGCATGGAAATGACCTGTACAAATCACTGTCTTTAAGCACATCCGCAACGTAACAATACGAGGGTTGCTCTTCAGGTCTGCGCCCCGCTTGTTCTTTACACCGAGCTCGTGATAATGTCCATGCTCAATAAGCGAGTAGGGGAACGACCGAGGCAAGGTTTTTAGATACACCTCCTCCAGAAAACTGTGAAGCACATAGGGGCCCCATCATGTTTGCAGGGGGCAGTGATCCTAGTTAGCCACTGGTGCTGGGCACCCATCCTTTACGCCACCTAAGAAATTATAGATTTTATTTTGAAAAGCGTTTGCTTCCCCTTTAAGCTGATACACACAATGCAGATTTGCAGCAGATGATGCATATACACGTTGACAATCTAATCTCCCTCTCAAAACGACGTTCGGGAAGAAAAGGCTGAGATTGTAAAGTTCAGTATGTTCCTTGTAAGTCAAATAATTACACGTCAAAATGTCACATGTTTTTTTTTTAATCTTTAAAACTTTTTGCCTAACGCAAACTAAAAAGAACATTTCCAATTGCGATGTGATTGTTGATCCCGACTTGCTTCTCTTTTCCTGCCCCTAACGCTGAATTGTCACAAAACGTTCAACGTGATGGACTTTTGCCATTTTCCATGGCCTTCTAATCGCTTTGCAACCTGTCCACTCGACATCCCTCACAGTGAGAACATCCCCACTGGGAGCTTTCTGCCAAATATCCTTTCAGCATGGTTCCTTTTTTTAAATACCCACTTCCATCACTCCCACGAGGAGCTCGAGACAGGCAGTCAGCACGGCTCGACTTGAGAGATAGATCTATATATCTTATTTTTCATTTTTTTTTTTAACTGTTTCACTGCCAGTCTTATTTCTGCAAACCTAACACACTCTACGTGGTCATTAAATTACATTACAAAGGGTAAAGAATAGATTCAGCATCCCACCCACCTGGCTACCGGCAGGGTGCAGAGAGGGGGGGTGGGAAGGGTGCGTGATGGGCTGACGTGAAGTCACTGACATCACCAAAGGGGTGGAGTTAGGGATGGGATGCTTATAATTTACAGTATGCTTAGACAACTCCACCCTCATAAGGACATCTTTTAGAAGAACGGCTCTTTAAATATGTTGATATATCATGTTTGTCCTTGATTTAGTACTGTATGGGGCCCCCTGCGGTCGCTTCCTACTCGCTAGTAGTTACACCCCTGCCCAGCACCCTCTGATAGCTCCTCCCAGCCACACCCCTCGTAGTGTTACGTTGCGGATGCTTAAGACCAGCTGATTTGTACAGGTCATTTCCATGCTAAAAGTCCCACTATTCTCGTTGTTAAAGGGGCTACATTGACATATGTTTAAAAAGTTAAAGATATGTCACCAGCGCTGTTGCCAAGGTGTGAGTGAGAATTATTGATAATTATTGCATCATCTTGTGATCACTATCCCAGTGATGTCATACCTTGGCTTTCCTTTCTGCATGCTGGGAGTTGTCGTTTTCAAACATCTGGAGTTCCAAGGTTTGACACCATTGCCCTATCAGGAGGTCTTTATGATTTTTGGGTAAACTAACCGGAAACCTAAACAAGCACATGGAGAACATGACATACTAACTCCTCGTAGATGAAGGGGGATTTGATATATCATTTGACCTTTCACAAAGACCTTTAAATGACCTCTCGGGCCTTCACTTTCCACCAGGCAGTTTATTATTATTTTTTTTAGCAATCAATAGGTGCTACCAGTCTGAACATCGCACAGCCTTGGTGCATTGTGTTACACGGTCCGTGCTCCTATAACGGGGACTGTGTCCCATCGAGCATGCGGAAAATGGCCGAGTTCACGCAGAGAGAGTGAAACTGGGTTATCACATCGCTCCTACATGTCTCTAGATCTGCAAAGTGTTTCACAGCTTTTGTGCGATACTGCCAGAGCACACTCGCCTAGCGGGGTCTGGTGGGTGGGTTGAGACGTAGGTCAACTGTGCAGCGGACTAGAGGGAGCTGTGAATTCTTATCTCGGAGAGAAATGGGTTTAACCCTTTAGCCGTGCCATTATGCTTTAAAGAAAAAAAAACTTGTAGTTCGGCAACAACACTGAGTTGTAACTTAGCAACGAAACACTCCCCAATGGACGTTGTAATCGGCAACAGATATTGTCTCGCTGAGAGGAGATGTCATGTAGCCGAGCCAATGGGATCTATGTCTAGTTTTGGTTTGTTGTCATTTAGATGCAGGTTTACATTAGTAGGGATGCTGGGAGTTTTTGTTTAGTAGTTTCCATTCTCTGGAATAGGATAGCCAATCAACTTTAATGGAAAGACTGCAGAGGATCCTGGGAGTCCTCCAAGAGACTACCTTTAACTAATGAGAACCTTCTCGGTCTGTATGGGTAGACCGGCTTCTCTCGGTACAATGTGGATTTCGCTCTGCAGGCTGCGTTATTGCAGATTTGCCTTCAGCATCCTACAAAATAAAAAACACAACAAAGTAGAGACAAATTTCCCACCTTGAGCAGCAAAGCTCAAACGGAGAGAACCACGTTCCTTAATCCAAGTGAGGTTGCAAACACTAATCCCTAATCAGCGAAGAACTTTATTTTTACCTTCTCTCTCTCTGCGTGGTCTCCGTTGGCTGGAAGATATTCCCACCACTGAGGCGATAAAAAAAAAGAAAGAAGCGCAAAATGTTCTGTGTTTTTGGGCGATAAGCAGACCGGTGTCCGCAGGTCGTAGACACCACAGCGAGGGGGGTAAGGAGCATTTCTCGATAAGGAAGTCGCTTACATCAGATAGAAAGGTTCTTATTTGCAGTCCTCAGTTCAATTCTTGTGGGGAAAAAATATATCTTGTTTAATATTCCTATCTAGGCTGTAGCTCCATCTACAATAACATGCATCCAGCATCCCTTACATGGGCTTCAGTGCACACTATGGGGCCTATCTATTTATTTATACTTTGGATCTGATACCGTAGTATTTTTTCATTTGATTAATCCAATCTTTCTACCTTATCCATAATGATATTGGCCATTGAATTTGCCAACTCCGACTGAAATTCTAAATTATACGATTGGCCTGATATCCTGTATCTTGCTCTGCCAATCATATTGTTTTATCTATGGCCACGTTACAGTATAACATAGTATTGAGGTTGTATAAAGACACACGTCCATCTAGTCCAACCTTATTACCCTACCCATAATGTCTTATAACAGTTACATAGTAACATAGTATTGGAGGTTGTATAAAGACATACGTCCATCTAGTCCAACCTTTATAACCCTACCCATAATGTCTGTAAACAGTTACATAGTAACATAGTATTGGAGGTGTATAAAGACATACTCCATCTAGTCCAACCTTTATACCCTACCCATATGTCTGTATAACGTTACTAGTAACATAGTTGGAGGTGTATAAAGACATACGTCCATCAGTCCAACTTATACCCTACCCATAAGTCTGTATTAACAGTTACATAGTAACAATATTGAGGTTGTATAAAGACATACGTCCATCTAGTCCAACCATTATACCCTACCCATAATGTCTGATAACAGTTACATAGTAACATAGTATTGGAGGTTGTATAAAGACATACTCCATCTAGTCCAACCTTTATACCTACCCATAATGTCTGTATAACAGTTACATAGTAACATAGTATTGGATGTGTATTAAAGAATACGTCCATCTGTCCAACCTTTATACCCTACCCATAATGCTGTATAACAGTTACATAGTAACATTGTATTGGAGGTTGTATAAACAACATCCATCATTAGTCCAACCTTTATACCCTACCCATAATGTCTGTATAACAGTTACATAGTAACATAGTATTGGAGGTTGATAAAGACATACTCCATCTAGTCCAACCTTTTACCCTACCCATAATGTCTGTATAACAGTTACATAGTAACATAGTATTGGAGGTTGTATAAAGACATACGTCCATCTAATCCACACCATTTATACCCTACCCAAAGTCTGTATAACAGTTACATAGTTAACTAGTATTGGAGGTTGTATAAAGACACATTAGTCAACTCTAGTCCAACCTTTATACCCACTACCCATAATGTCTGTTATAACAGTACATAGTAACACAGTATTGGAGGTTGTATAAAGACATATCCATCTAGTCCAACCTTTATACCTACCCATAATGTCCTGTAACAACATTATGATTACAATCAGAAAACTAGTATATGGGGTATTGTATAAAGACATTAGTCCATCTAGTCCAAACCTTTATAACCCTACCCATAATGTCTGTATAACAGTTACATAGTAACATAGTATTGGAGGTTGTATAAAGACATACGTCCCATCTAGTCCAACCTTATACCCTACCCAATCAATGTTGTATAACAGTTACATAGTAACATAGTATTGACGGTTGTATAAAGCCATACGTCCATCTAGTCCACACATTATACCCTACCCATAATGTCTATAACAGTTACATAGTAACATAGTATTGGAGGTTGTATAAAGACATACGTCCATCTAGTCCAACCTTTATATCCTACCCTATAAGACTGTATAACAGTTACATAGTAACATAGTATTGGAGGTTGATTAAAGACATACGTCCATCTAGTCCAACCTTTATACCCTACCCATAATGTCTGTATAACAGTTACATAGTAACATAGTATTGGAGGTTGATTAAAGACATACGTCCATCTAGTCCAACCATTATACCCTACTCATAATGTCTGTATAACAGTTACATAGTAACATAGTATTGGAGTTTGTATATAAAGACATAAGTCCATCTAGTCCAACCATTATACCCTACCATAATGTCTGTAAACAGTTACATAGTAACATAGTATTGGAAGTTTATATAAAAGACATATGTCCATCTAGTTAACCTTTATACCCTACTCATAATCGTCTCTGTATAACAGTTACATAGTAACATAGTATTGGAGGTTGTATATAAAGACATATGTCCATCTAGTTTAACCTTTATACCCTACCATAATGTTAGTATAACAGTTACATAGTAACTAGTATTGGAGGTGTATAGGAAGAAGAAACCTCCCCCCCCCTACCATAAGGTCTGTGATAACAGTTACATAGTAAACATAGTTGGTATTCTGATAAAGACATACGTCCATCTAGTCCAACCCTTTATCCCTACCCATAATGTCTGTTAAACAGTTACATAGTAACATAGTATGGAGGTGTATAAAGACATACCGTATATACTCGAGTATAAGTCGACTCGAGTATAAGTCGAGGTACCCATTTTTACCTCAAAAATGAGTAAAAAACCAATGACTCGAGTATAAGTCAAGGGTAGAGTCTCCCTCCAGCCCCAGGAATAAAACCTATTTCCTGCACCCTCTTCTCACCCTGCCACGACATACACTACTACAGTACACTACACTTCTCCCTGCACCCATCTTCTCACCCTGCCACTACACTACACTACACTACTACAGTACACTACACTACTCCCTGAACCCATCTTCTCACCCTGCCATACACACACTACACTACACTACACTACTCCCTGCACCATCTTCTCACCCGCACTACACTACACATACTAATGCCTACCTTTGCAGGAGAGTCTCGGGCCCCCCGACATCGTGATGGAGAATCCGGCTGCCGCGTCCATGTGGTCGCATCCACTGACGTCACGACTCGGCGACGGTCACGGCGCCGAGTCGTGACGTTCAGTGGATGCGACCATCAGTGGACGCGGCAGCCGGATTCCTCCACCAGTAAGTGACTGACTCGAGTATAAGTCGAGGTTATCTCGCTTTCAGGAGCTGTTTCACAGCTTATTGTGAAAATACTCTCCGTATAACTCCATATGTCATAAGAGTAACAATAGGTTAGCATTACGCCACTAGTATTCTCACTAATATAACAGTAAGTACAAGGGAGTGTATAAGCTACTCCATTAGTACCTTAATTCATATTCATAACGTTACAATAACTCTTATGCAAAATTGTAGCGTCTACTACAACCAAAGGTTACAACATAGTAACATGAGTATTGGAGGTTGATAAAGACATGACGTCCAGTCTATGCCCAACCTTTATACCACTACCCATAATGTCTGTATAACACGTACATAGTAACATTAGTATGGAGGTTTGCATAAGGAAATAACGTCCATCTAGTCCAACCTTATCCCTACAATCATAATGTCTGTATAACAGTTTAATAGTAACATGGTATTGGAGTTGTATAAAGACATACGTCCCATCTAGCTCCAACCTTTATACCCTACTCATTCATGTCTGGTATAAAAGTTACATTAGTAAACCAGAGTATTGGAGGATTGGAATAAAGGACATACGTCCATCTAGTACAACCTTTATAACCCTTCTCCTTATGTCTGTTCTAACAGTTCACATAGTAACATAGATTGAGGTCGTCTAAAGCATACGTCCATCGTAGTCCAAAACCTTATACCCTACTATAATGTCTGCTTATAACAGTTACATAGTAACATAGTATTGGAGTTTGTATAAAGACATACGTCCATCTAGTCCAACCTTTATACCCTACCCATAATGGTTGGACTAGATGGACGTATGTCTTTATACAAACTCCAATACTATGTTACTATGTAACTGTTATACAGACATTATGGGTATTCACACCCCCCACCAGGGAATAAAGAACCAGATACACAAACCGCCTGTCTGAATAAAAAGTGCCATGTAGTCTCTATTGGGGAACAGTCTAAACATGTCACCAGGGAATAAAGAACCAGATACACAAACCGCCTGTCTGAATAAAAGTGCCATGTAGTCTCTATTGGGGAACAGTCTAAACACGTACACAGGGAATAAAGAACCAGAACACAAACCGCCTGGTTGAATAATAAAAGTGCCGTGAGTCTCTATTGGGGAACAGTCTAAACACGTTCACCCGGGAAATAAAAGAACAGAACACAACCGCTGTTATGAATAAAATAAAGTGGTATGGAGTCTCTATTGGGGAACAGTCTAAAACGTCACCAGGCTAAAGAAACCAGATACACCAACCCGCCTGTCTGAATAAAAGTGCCATGTAGTCTCTATTGGGGAACGGCTAAACATGTCACAAGGTAATAAAAGAACCCGATACCCAAACCGCCTGTCTGAATAAAAGTTGCCATGTAGTCTCATTGGGAACAGTTAAAACGTCACCCAGGGAAGTAAAGAACCAGATACACAAACCGCCTGTCTGATAAAAGTGCCATGAAGTATCTATGGGGAACAGTCCTAAACACGCCCAGGGAAATAAAGAACCAGATACAACAAAACGCCTGTCTGAATAAAGTGCCACGTAGTCTCTCATTGGGGAACAGTCTAACCACGTCACCAGGGAATAAAGAACCAGATACACAAACCGCTGTCTGAATAAAGTGCCATGTAGTCTCTATTGGGGAACAGTCATAAACAAGGTCACAAGGGAATAAAGAACCAGATACCACAAAACGCCTGTTGTGATAAAAGGCCATGTAGTCTCTATTGGGGGACACAGTCTAACACGTCAAAAGGGAATATAAAGCAAACCAGAAACACAAAACCGCGTCTGAATAAAAGTGCCGTGTTAGTCTCTATTGTGGAACAGTCTAACATGTCACTCAGGGAATAAAGAACCAGAGATACACAAAACCCCCTGTTGAAATATAAAAGTTGCCGTGTAGTCTCCTATGGGGAACAGTCTAAACAATGTCACCAGAGAATGTAGGAAGGTCTTTCTATGGTAATTGTGTGAAATCATGTGCCGCTTTCGGACGCAATCGAGACGGTTGGTAAATCATGGAGTATTGTGCGGTTCCCTATGGGACTGACGCGAACTGTCGGCCTTGGCCCACTTTGTCACAACCGAACAGCCATTTGTTTCCGGCCTGAGCGCTCGACTCGTAGCGAAAGCTCGGTCAGGACAATATAAAACCTTTGTGTGTACACCAGACAGAAAGCTGAAGAGGATTTAAACTCACCGTTTGGATTAACTTGCGTTGGATGCAGTTTTACATTTTTCCCTTTAAACACTTTCCCATTAGAAAATTCGCATAAGGGTAGTCAGGAGTTTAAAAATCAGTGCGGTATAAATTCTGCGCGCCACACTAAATGTTTGGTATTGAGGCATGTATGCAGAAACACAATAGTGGCGAAAAGGCTCGACGATCCAGAAGTTCTACAACTGTTCCCTAAATCACGTAATCTAACTTCACTTCCTGCAATAAATAAATCACAAAAAATAATTTACGTGATCGTTACAGGATCCGACAAGCGCAGACAGAAACAATTCAATTTCCTTATGATTCTTAAATATTTCTACTTAATATCCAGCAACCCGTTGTTGAAGTTTGTCTTCTTTTCCCCCTCCAGAAAATGAAAGATAATTGGGTGGAAATGAAAACTTTCTTGTATAATTAAGAATTCACTGAGCCTCCAGGGTGAAGTGAATGTATAAAACATCTTTATATCTTCAGAAGGAGCATGTGTTGTACTTTTATAACAGGTGATTATAATCGCTGGTATGTCACCGTGATTATATAATAGTCACTCAGTACGTCACGGAGATTAGATACTTTCTAGTACTCTTGGCTGTCAAGCTCCCAAAACCGCTGCCTAGAAAACATAAAACAAAAAAAAACTCGAACTAACTAAACAAATAAAACAAATGCAGCAGAATATCAAACACCAGAGAACCCCAGCAACGAGCCTCAAACACCAGAGGGCGCCAGGTGTTCAGGTGCCTAATATTAACAGGCAAGGTGTTGGGACCTCCATCTAACAGCAAGGGGTCAGGGACCTCCATATAACAGCAAGGGGTTCCAGGGACTCCATATAACAGCAAGGTGTCAGAGGACCTCCATATAAACAGAAGGGGTACAGGGACCTTCCATATAAACAGGCAAGGGATTCCGGGAACTCCAAATAACATCAAGGGGTCAGGGACCTCCAATAACAGAAGGGGTCAGGGACCTCCATATAACAGCAAGGGGGCGGGACCCCCATATAACAGCAAGGGGTCAGGGACATCCAGTCTAACAGCAAGGGGTAAGGGACTCCATATCACCGCAAGGGGTCAGAGACCCTCCATTAGAACAGCAGGTATAGGAAAAACCCTACATATAACAGAAAGGGGTCCAGGGACTCCATATAACAGAAGGGTCAGAGACCTCCATATAACAGCAAGGGTCAGGGGACCCCATATAACAGCAAGGGGTCAGAGACCTCCATATAACGCAAGGGATCAGGGACCTCCATTATAACAGCAAGGGGTAAGGGACCTCCATATAACAGCAAGGGGTTCAGGAGCCCTCCATATAACAGCAAGGGGTCAGGGACTCAATATAACAGCAGGGTCAGAGACCTCCATATAACAGCAAGGGATAGGGACCTCCATAAACAGCAAGGGGGTCAGGGACCTCATATAACAAAAGGTGTCAGGGACCTCATATAACAGCAAGGGTGTAAGGGACCTCATATAACAGCAAGCGAAGTTCAGGGACCTCCATATAACAGCAAGGGGTCCGGGACTCCAGATAACAGCAAGGGGTCAGGACCCCCATATAACAGCAAGGGGTCAGGGACCTCCATCTAAAGCAAGTGTCAGGGAACTCCATATAACAGGCAAGGAGTAAGGACCTCCATATACAGCAAGGGGTCAGGGACTCCATATAACAACAGGTTGTCAGAGGACCTCCAATAACGCAAGGGAGGGATCGGACCTTCCAATATACAGCAAGGGGTCAGGGATCCTCCATTATGACAGCAAGGGAGCAGGACCTCCATATAACAGCATGGTGTCAGAGACTTCTATATAACAGCAAGGTATCATGTACTACATATAAAAGTAAGGTTTCCAGGGACCTCCATATAACAGCAAGGGGGTCAGCGGACCTCCAGTATAACAACAAGGGTATCAGGGGACCTCCATATAACAGCAAGGTGTCGGGACCTCCATATTATAACAGCAAGGGTCAGGGGACCGCCATATCCCCCAATATCAACAGCCAGGGTCAGGGACCTCATATAACAGCAAGGGTCAGGCGACCTCATATAACAGCAAGGGGTCAGGGACCTCCATATAACAAGCAAGGGGTCAGGGACCTCCATATAACACAAAGGTATCAGGGACCTCCATATAACAGCAGGGGTCAGGGACCATCCATATATCAGCATGGATCTGTACCTACATATAAAAGTTAAGGTCCAGGACATCCATATAAACAGCAAGGGGTCAGAGACCTCCATATACAGCAAGGGTCAGAGACCTCAATATAACCAGCAAGGGGTCAGAGACTCCATATATAACAGCAAAGGGATTCAGGGACCTCCATATAACAGAAGGGGTCAGGGACCCCATATAACAGCAGGTTTCAGGGACCTCCATTAACAGCAAGGGGTCAGGGACCTCCATATAACAGCAAGGGGTCAGGGACCTCAATATAACAGCAAGGGGTCAGGACTCATATAACAGCAAGGGGTCAGGGACCTCCATATAATATAACAGCAAGGTGTGCTGTCAGGGACCTCATTAAACAGCAAGGGAGTCAGGGATCTCCGAATGCAAGGTGTGATTGGAGGTAGCTAAGAGGTTGTGTAATCATAAATGCATAGGGTAATGACATCAAAAAGCATTGTAAATGGCCAGACAATTGCATGTCAAACCCCATCTCTATTCAGACTGTTTCTTTAATTGACATAAATGGCCGTATTGACACTATTTGAACTAATCCCGTTCCTTGGCCGAGATGTTGTTGACCATAAAAATCTTCAAACGTATGTCCTGAATTACAGATATGTCCCATAACAACACTGTTCATGTCGATATCTGTCTCCCATTTTTTTGCAACCCCCTTTCACACTGAGACCCGTTGCACTGATGACCTTGTGGTGCCATAACTACAGGGAAATATAACCCAGTACGTGGGGCAGGGATCTGGCACCGGTAAAATAAAATTGCCCATTGTTACCCACAACAGTAGTCATGGGGTACATTATCCCTATTTATAGGCACAAGATTCAGTTAGTGATGGATTTCTGAAAGTCAATAAAAGAGAGGAAGGAAAAATAGAAAGAAAAAAGGATATTTATCTATAAAGGTGCTAAATTGTTCTTAAGTCTGAGGGAAAACATAGAGAAAGTGATGAGAAGACTTAGATCTTTCTTTACTTTTTTCTTAATATAATGACGTTATTGCTTTCCAAGACAGGTGACAGTCACTTCTCAATTTAGAATTGTTTTAAAGGAGAACCGAAGACTCTTTCCATGTTATTGTTACTGTGTAGAGCCTCAAAGCATTAAAAACCAAATTGTGAAAAATATTGTTTTTTGTTTAACTTACCCTCTATAAGCCGTTAATAGTTTTCTTATGGGGTATTGTAGGTTAGACTGGCATGTGTTAAAAAGCGATCAGACAAAATGTTTAAACTTGGTCCAAAATGACAAGAAACCAAAATTAAAGGACCACAGACTCTCTAGAGGGGTGGAGTTAGGGGTGGTGGATCCACCAATCATTCATTTTATTGGTTTAGCTAATTACACATTTTTATAACATTTAGGGTTGCCAGGGGGGGGGTGGGTGGGGTTAAAAGGGCAACTATCGATCATATTCAAGAAGGATGCAATAAAGTGACCTATAGAAATGGCCTGCACTCGTTCCAGCATCGTTGTTAACCGCTTGTGAGTACATTGTGGAGATGAGTGCGGTAAGTTGTGATCCTCTAGGACTTTAGCAATTACCCTAACTTGGCTAGAGAGAATAACCCGCACTTATAGCATCAGTTGGCAGGCAATGCAGAATGAGTGTAAAACTGTCTCTAAACCAAAGTAAATCAGGTAGAGGGGGGTTTACAAGGGCAGGGAATTTACAGCGCCACCCCCTTTGCCATTAGGAAGCTATAGACTGCAGACACAGGGAATTGTTCCCTGTAAGGCCGATGGATCTGCAACAAGATGGACAAGTATTATCTTATTGCCAATGAATAATTCTGTGACCCTCCTTAGTCTACAGCTTAGGTAAAGATTATGGAAGTCTAATATCTGAAAATGACCTAACACTAGGTGTCTACAGAGAGTCGATTCCTTTAAACAAAATAAGAAGTGCTTGCGATAGGAAACGACATTGGGGTTCCGGATGTATTGCATAGGATGTGTATCAATATCTCCTATGGGGAAGTCTTGCAGGATTAGGTTTCCTTCCTTTTGCTGTTATGGGATTTACCAACAAGAAAGTGGTTACCAGAATGTGAATCCCTTGATTTGCAGCGATAAGTGCAGATTCATGGTACATGGTTTAACTTCCATCTGCTAAAAAGTCTGTGCTTATTATTAACAGTATGGAGAAGTTAGAGCCAACAACATATTACATTAGGTCCATTTTAAACTCAAAAAATGCCATCACAAAAAAAATGCTCTCCCACTTTTCCTAATATCTGTTGCCTGTCTAAAATACCTTTTGGACTGCCCAAATGTTCATTGGCATCAGCCTCATAGACTTGAAAGAGTATGACACCAGAATAGAACCATGGGAACAGGAAGAGAGCAGCATCAATGATTGTATAGGTATGTTATAGTATATATTAAATAAAAATGAGAGATAAGGCGAAAAATGTATTTATTAATATTTTAAAGGCCAGAACACCAGGCAGATTAAAACAAAGTTCATCCATCTTCTATTTCAAATCAAGTAAAAAAGACACAGTATACTTTTGTGTAATCAACAATAAGTTCACTTGTGAAAAGCCTCAAAATACCTTTCACTTCAATAATACACCCACCCACCCTCTTTTTAGTCCAGTTAGATATAAACAGGGTTATTCAATACAAGTTCTTATCGTTTAAAATGATGCGAATTTGCCCCACCATCAGATGTTAGCTTTCAAATGTTTTAAATAAGATCTGATTGGTTGGGGCAAGATTAGCACCATTTTTAACGCTTAATATAGACCTTTTATTGAATAACCCTGAAAGTGTTGCTTTTGATAAGTGAATCACATGAGCAACATGTCTGGGTCAGTGGTTTTGAAGTAGGAGGCCTTATTTCTCAAAGTATGATCTGGGTTATAAATTGTTAAAACTGGCAAGGATACCCCTTTTGGGGGATTTATAAATAGTGGTATATATAATTATTATTAATTCCCTGTAATGGTAAAGGTCTCCTTAAATTCCCAGCCCAACTTTTAAGTTAAAACTGACAACGAGCTATTACAGGTATACAAAATCACTAAGGCGGGGACTAAACTGGAAGCAATTTGTTCATTAAAGACTTCCTCTCCAGTGGAAAACAGGACAATGACAAAGTCATGATAATTACCTCAGACTCCCAGAAAATCCAGCCTATTTTAACCACAATTGATGAGCTGCAGCCAGATGCCTTTTTTTTTGTAAGTAAATTGACAGAGTTAGAAACAGCTTGCAAATGTGGCAGCTATTTTCGGCGTATAGAGAGAGAGGGGGAAATTAACATCACATTTATCAGTTCTTTTTATATTTTTCTTGTCTAGCAAATGACCAGCCTTCGGACCAAAGCAATGAGAGGGAAGAAAGAGAACTTCCTTTTTTGGCTTAATTTAACACATAATGAGATGGGGGGGGGGGGGATCAAAAAAAGCCAAAAGATTCTTGCATTTCTGTTCTTCTGCTTTAAAATGTTGCTATCCGTTATACATAGTATTCAAGATTGCATTAGTCTTGATTGCATTGCATTAGCCTTCCTGTAGAGGGAGGAAAGCCAAATTCCAGGTTAAAATAGTGCAATCAGAAGTACATAATTGTAATTCCAGGAATTATGACCTTGTATTGACCATTACTCATCTAGGTAAACTATAGTCCATGTGTCTCCGACTGCAATACAAATGGCTTTGTGCTTTCTATATCACACACTTCGGTTATAAATTACAGTAGACCTATGCAATATTTGCGAAAACGATATTAAAACCCAGCACAAGTATATGTGGCACTGTCTTATCTATAATTTGATTTAAAGCAAGTATGATTAAAAACATCCCTTTTGATTTTTTGTACAAGTTGATGTTGAATTTTTTGCATTACAACAGCCTATAAAATACAGGGACACCAAAGTTAACATTGGTCAGTCACCTTTCCCCAAACCCAACTGATACATTTTGCAATTTATTACCTGACACTACTTACCAGCGTTTAAATATAATTATTGCCCTCATTCTGGCAAAGTAAGCTGACCCCTTCTTCCATTGCACAGTCAATACCAAGGCTGTGAAATATGTTGGTCACAAAAGGAGAAGAAGCAGAAACCTTTGTCCGAACATAAGAGAAGTATCTTAATATCTGTTATACATGCATGTAATAAACTTAGAAAAAATAAGCCAGTGTGTTTGCAGGAGCAGATAAGTGACAAGACACCAGTTTTGAGATGAGTTGAAGAGATGTGTTCTGTAGTTAAGTTCATTTTCTAAGTGAAATGCAGAGAAATATCGGAAATTAATCTTTTTCTATGAAGAATTTCATTCCTTTACCTTTTTGTTTCTGATGTATTATACCCACAGGGAACCCCTCCATCATGTGAAATTCCGAGTGGAGCATAATGAAGTATTTACGGTACTTTAGCCAATTTTATATCCTGCTGTCTGGCTGTCCTGTAAAGGACACGGAGACACAATAGAAGAGAAAAAGATTTGTTAAACTTAAATGACCGGAATACATTTAAGATCTTGAAACTGTCACTGTTACATTAATACACATAATAAATAGGCAGGCCACAAACTTCTAATTTCACTCCCCCTTTCTACACACACACAACCCCCAACAATATAGAAATTTAAGGGAAACGTAAAGGGAACTAAAGGGTAATTATGGGGAAAAAGTATAGGAGAGAGTACTCAGTAGCACAAATGACCAGGACAGCTTGAGGCAAAATGATATCATTTGCTATGCACTGTATTCCCGCGCATAGATAACAATTAGCATTAGTTCGGACATGGAAAATTATTTTTGTTGCGGCCTGTTGTGGTCCTGTGATGGGCTCAGCGAGGGAACTCAGAAGGTACTTTCTTATATTTTCAAAAAGGACTGGAGGAGTTCACCTTTAAAACACATCATCTGTGTCTTCTCACCTCAAATGTTGAGAGCGTGTGAAAAATTTCCCTAATTAACGTGTATGGTCGTACCTTATTTACAGCATTCCAGACTCAAAACACACCACTAAATGTAGTCAATGAATTTTATGTGTCTAGCACATGCTACTACCTAAAAAATTACTTTTGCTCATATACATCTATAATTGAACACATGTAAGGAGCCGAATGCAAGCAGTAGCAAGCAGAAAGCATATAGAGCAGCAGCAAGCCAAAGAAAGAAGAGGTACGCAAGCAGCAAAAATGGCAAGCAAAGTAAGAAGCACGCATAGCACACTTACTCTGATTCGTATGTTGCACGGCTGCATTCAATCCAGCAAAATTTTGTTTAGGACGCAGTATCCCCCCTTCCCTCTGTGAGTTAGTAGTAAACTTACTCACAGACTCATCAGCGAATAGTTTTTGAGCGCAAGGCACTTGATTTGACAGCTGGAAATTATAAGAAGTGGTAGTTCATTCGATAATACAAGCCCTCGGGGGCCGATCAACACACAAAAATGATAAAGGGTGGGTGGGGAAGAATATAGTTTTCCAGTGATGACCAATGGAAAAGAACCTATGTGTTTGGGAAATAAATGCCCTGTTAGGGGAGGGCGGAGTGGGAGGAGAGGAGGGTGTAGGAAAGAGTTATATGGGAGGGAGGGAGGGGGTAGGAAAGGAAAACGGTGGGGGGGTTTTTTTTTATGACTTTTTTTTTTTTTTGTTTTTTTTTTTTGTTTTTTTTTTTTGGTTTTTTTTTTTTTTTTTTTTATTTTTTATGACTTTTTTGGTTTTTTTATGATTTTTTTTTTTTTTTTTTTTTTTTTTTTTTTTTTTTATTTTTTTTTTATACTTTTTTGGGTTTTTGTTTTTTTTTTATAGGTTGCCTTTTTAAGTACTTTATGCACCGTGATGAATGAAAATACTACACATGCTCATTATGCATTAAAAATCAACGTTCGTAATGAACTTTAGGTGTTTGTGATCAGAAAAATAACTCCTGGGAATAGAGATTAATTCTACTGTGGGTCCGTATATGAATATGCAGTTTCAAGTAGTAACAGCGAAGTGCAGACGCGTATTAAAATCAGTTTAAAAAAGAAGGTTCTCGATGTAAACTCTGACAATCTGTTGTTGCGCGGAAAACGATCAATAAAGCTTTTTTTACTCCCACACACACTCTGCCAGATTTCTATGGTTTTAATTTTGACAGAAATACGAACCAACCCGTCTGCTAATTTTTCACTGATTTTAATTATGGGACCCTCGAATGTATAGATTCTTTATCTGACACTTACTGACACGTACATTTAACATTACCGATACAAGGTAAGCGAAAAAAGATTTTTTTTAAAAAAAATAACCATTTAAAGGGGAAGTTCGGAGTGCAAATCCATATGCATTTTAATAAAAGAGCAGTATTTTTCCATCCTAATGACCTTAACCTGCCTGTTCAGCTTGTGTCGTGTAAAAAAAATGCTTCTGAAATACTAATTCCTGTTTGCAGGACCCCTAATAGAGACCGTTATGGTTTGCCCTTGACCCACACCGGGTTGATCGTTGCTCAGTAGAGATGTCTGAGCATGTTTGACCCATCCAACAGCCAATCAGTAGAAATAATGTAGGAAACATTCCAAGGTAGTTTGCATTCTGGCAGGCTCACTAAACAGCAGGGAAACTTTCCCTTTAAGACAGAAAGATTCAATGCCTGTAGACTATTGTCGATGACATTTTTTGTTCACCCTTGCCCTATAGCAGTATGACAGACGGGAATGCTGGCAGTTAAGTTGTAGTCTTTTAAAACATCTGGAGGGGTGCAGTCTGACATCTTGGTAAAAACACCACAGAGAGATAAAAAATCATAACACAGAAACGTTAAAGGCCAATGCAGTACAAGTGTATTTACATTAAACCCTAGTTCTTTGTATGCTCCTGGAATCGGTAGGCACTTGATATCAGATAGATAGAAGAAGATGGTGGATCCAGAATATACCATTGTGTTTAGCTCCAGGGGGAGGAGCCGCGGTCTTTATGCGCTATATTAATTTCCGGTCTCTGACTGTGAGGAGGCTGTTGCACTGAGTGAATTACAGAACATGAATTGTAGTAGTCTAGAACACGCAGAGAATCGTACGGAATCATAACAAGAAACATTAATGTTCATATCCTGGCCCATTCTATATGACAGAAGCGTTCCAGTGACATAACTATCGCCACGCCACCCCCGGGGGGGCCCGGACGTAGAGGGCCCGCATCAAGCCCAAGGTCCCTGCCACGGTTAGAGTTTAAATTTTCAATGCACGATCTTCCTGTTTAAAAGACCGGTTCGGTTGCGTCAGTTCAGGTATAGAGTCTTTTCAAACAGCTGATCGTATTTTGTGTGGAGGTGGGAATGGCTGGGGGGAAAGGAAAGGGCTGGGGGAGTGTGGTGTAGGGGGGATGGGGGGGAGGGGGGTGGTGGTAGGGGGGTGGGGAGGTTTTTTTTTTTTTTTTTTTTTTATGTTTTTTTTTTGTTTTTTATTTTTTTGTTTTGTTTTTTTTTTTTTTGGTGCGTATGTCTCATTTTCATCATACACACGATCAAGATGTTTTAAAAACAGTAACCGCGGGCAGGGACCTTGGAAAGGGGGAAGGGTAAGGGGGCCGGGCCTCCATTCATTGCGGGCAACCTTGACACCTTGTAGCCGATCCAAAGCAATTGCCACGTCTGTACCGAGTTAATTCTATCTCTCTGGTCCTTTGCCTCTGTATCTAATTTGAGCAATTTTTTTGTTTTTCGTTGGTAAAAAAGGCTGCGAGTCTATGGGGGCAGTGTTCCCTATTAGCTGTATGATGGTGCACGCGCACACAACAAATATAGTACAGCGGTGGGTATGTACGTAATTTGTATCTTCATCAAATACATGTTTCTGCCACACACAAGCAGTATAAGAGGTTACATGACTCGGGGGGGCCAGTCCGACCCTGAAAACCATGCACTGAATAGAAGCAGGAAATGGAAGTTACTGCTCGACAATCGTTTTTTTTTACCAATTTTCACAAATCAGCTACATCAGTAGGGCAAATATTGGTTTGTTAAATCCGTAGTCTGAGCGGAATAGATTCCAAAAACGCACTGCAGTCCAATTGAGGCCTTCCAATGCTTAGTAAAGCGGCAGTACAAGTATATATACTATAAATCTGCAGAAAACAATCAGAACTGATCGAACACAGTTAAAATACTGATACTGATGGGCTGCACAACTTTATAGGACGGCAAACCTTTTCCAACTGTTTGTATCAGGCCCTACCAAAAGCAATAAAAAATATTATAGTCTCATAAAAAAATATATCTAATCACTTTCTTGTTGAGCTCAGCACCCCCGCCAACATATCACGTCCTTTTAAACTTTCCGGAAATGTATATAGAAAGGCAGGTGGTTAAAGAAAATGCACAAAATAAAAAAAAAGAGAGGTTTAGAAGATTCAGTCTGCCAGATGTAAAATGAAAAAAAAAAAATCCTTAGGTGAATTCCTCCCTTTTATAACATATAGAGGCCTTTAAAATGATTGATCAAAACGGTTCTACTTTCTGCCATGGTAAAGAATAAAAAAAAATTTGAAAAAGGACCATACACAATAAAACACGATTTTAAAACCAATACTCATCACGATACACGGAACTCTGATTCCAGCAGTGCAAGCAGAGAGCCAGTCCTTATTTTGAACAGAAAATATCCTCTTTCCGCTCTGTGAACTGTTAAACGGAACAATCTTAAAGGCCAAAAAGATCCACGCTCTCTCTATTGATGAATATTATAAACCGTTTTATACCCTGACTATTAACGTGGAAGCTTACAACAATATAATAATAAAAAACCTGTTACAAGCAATTCCCATGCTACTTAGCAACAAAAATCGGTGTTGATATCTGGCCTGATGAAGACACGACGTCTTACCTCGTTAAAAGGTTGACGTTAAAGGGGCAGTTGTTAATTAACATCCTTTCTACTTTTGTAAGTATTATGAAGACTCGGATATATGAACATTTTGTGGTCAACAGAGCATACAGGGTCACCGCGATTTTCTTTCAGCATTCAATTTACGTAATAGAAATAGAATCTGGGCATTGGTTTGAGTGACAATTTACGGAAAATTGACAGGATTAAAACGCCATTATTCAAAGAGGTGCAAAGTAAATGGGTAACGATAAGTAGGGTGTTCTGGTATTATCTTGGTGTAACTAATATAATATGACATTTAGAAGAGACCATGTAAGGCCAATGAAATAAATGTGTATACTTCAAAGCATCAACCCATGCAATAAAAACAGCCCGACATCCCCGGAAGCCGGAGCGATACGCAGGAATGTGTTAGACAGTAGTTCCCCTTTTCAAGGGCAATTTCGCTGGACGTTAGATCCATTATCCAAATGCCACATTCACACCGATATATGAAAACGGAAGGTTTCTGAGCGGCGTTGATTAAAACTGGACACACAGTTCCAAACGCCGATAAGGATTGAAAAATACACAGGAATAAGCAATAATGAGTCATTCGTTATACAAGTTAGGGAAGATTGAATCATTGAACACAGAAGAAAAAGAAAAGGAAATTTCATTAATAGATTTACTTGAATCTGGTATTCAGACTTTAGATTAGTATTAGCCTCAGAAAACGTGCAGATCCCATCAATCGCGTATAGGGGCCACAAAGGGATCTATAGGGCGAGCTGGTACGAGAGAGACACGATGACTGGTGGATATCACTAAGAAATAAAATAAATTAGGTTGGGTAGACACAGGATTATGATTGTCCCGGCTGAGCGTTCACTGTGAGGAGCGCCTCGGCCAGGACAAATTGACTGTTTGTCGCAGGCAAAGTGTCCACAGGCGAAAGTGCGAGCGACCAATCCGCGCGCGATCGGACCCGGAATTTACCAACGGGACACGATTGAGCGGAAAGGAAAAAAAAGCTTTTATTGGTATAGCATTTTTGGAAGCGCTACCATGGACCGTGGAAAGGAAGGAAACTACCCAGAAGTATGGTTCCTTATTTGTTTGTATATATCTAGCATATGGACAATGGGACGTACAAGCGCTCTGTAGATTATAAATACACAGAATAATACAAGGGGATAAGTGCGCAATTGTAAAGATAAATAGTGGTAATTGCATCATTAATAATACATTTTTAGATAGGTTAAGAGGCAGAAACATATATAATACGCAGATTAATTGAAGCACTTATCTGGATTTTAACTTTATTCAAGACATCACAATTAGAGTGCGTTCAAACCAGGGGATTAATTGCAGGAGCCAGGGCCCCCACGCGAGATTTGGAGGCCGGGCCCCTTACCAACATGAAATACCCCCCTTTCTTGTTGCAAATTTTGCTTGCAGGCCCTGGTCTAGGTCATGGTCGACGCTAGAGAGCCAATTTCTCTTTTCGACGCGGATTGCCAGTGCTCATTGCTGAGACCACAGCCAATATCGCCGCAGCACAGCCTTGCGCTACGAAAAATAATGGAGAAAATACCGCTCGTTCCATGCGATGTCCTGGCGACGCAAAATGTGAAATAGCGACCACTTAGAGTGAGGCCCCTGTCAGTATGTAACCCACACTGTAAATCCCAAATGGAAAAAAAAGTCTTTTAACGGGACAATGCGGTCAAAAATGACTTAGGTAATTTGACAGGAGACTTCACTTTCCTGAGTTTTTTTGCAGTTACTTTCATATTATTTTTTTAAACATAGTTTGAGAGAATTTATATTTTTAAATGGTGATATGGCAGCAGCTCACCAGATCCCCTGCCCTTCCGCTTCCCTGTATCTCCATGGCCCCCCATGTCCCCTCCCCTTGGCAGTCCCTCTTGAAACCCCCATGTGGACCCCCCTTTGCTTTCAGTCACTGTCACTCCATTTCTTGGCCTGGTTCATTTCTGCGTTCATCCCTGCCTGAGCATGTTGCCAACCGCAGATAGAGAGGAACTGTATTTGGACTGCGCAGATTCAAAGCCTGCACTAATCCCCTAACTTCTGATCATGATTTTTTAATACTGTATCTGGGCTGTGCAGGCATGTAGAGAGGTGGGTGATGGCTCTTTTATAGGTAGCAACCTGGTCTTATTTAAAACAACTTGTTTGGAGACCACAGTTCCCCTTTAAAACAACATTCAGGACCATCACACACATCAATGTCCCAAGTGACCATTATCTATCAGTGGTTGGCCTTTAACTAGATCTTTTTCAGGTCAGAACCTCAATGAAGGATCTGTCAATAATGAACAAATGGACTGAGAAAGTGGATCAATATGAACAAATGCAATAGGGACAGAGAGAAGAAATTACACACTGGACTTTGACGTAGGGACCCCTAGCAAACTATTCCCCCAAAAGTGAATCGTAAACATTAGCTCTGCAAGTTCTTGTTATTGTCCAGTTCTCCTTATGGACATGGGAGGGTTATTTTATTTTAAGTAATAAAGGGTTCCATAGAAGAGTAGTTAAAATCTCGGACAAACTATTAATAGTTGGTGGAGATCTGCTTCCTTCTTTGCCATGTATATATACGGGGCTCTTTATTTGAGAAATGCCAGAATATATCCCAACATCTACTGTCTATGTCTAGATACATAAAAGTAAAAACCCACATATCCTCCTTCCCGTTTTTATCTTTATACACCAGCCACTGACCAATCATATGAGTTCATTTTCTGCAGGAAGTCACGGACTGAAAGATTTACCATTGATCTGTGTTAGTTTCCCCCACCCCCCCCCCCCCCCCCCCCCCCCCCCCCCCCCCCCCCCCCCCCCATTTTTAATAATGATTATTTCTTGCTCTCTGGATATTTTAAAGAAATAAAAAATAAATTGAACCAGCCAGGAAAATCCATTTATTTTATTGAGACAAGCCAACGTGTTTCCCAAAGCTCTGAATATCTCTGTTAATACACAGGGAGACTGTCAAAAACTACAGCAAGCGAAGAGATGCATGATTTAGATGGTAAGGCTTTCAAAAGAGATGAGTAAGCAAATCTACAGAACGTGTACGGAAAATCCCCTTTAATCTGCTCGCCACTGAGACATAACAGGTCTGGGAACAAGAGGCGCTGGTGGTGGGATTGTGTCACAAGAAAAAAGTCACGCAATTGCAACCTTACAGTTTTGCTGCTTAGAGTGTAAAAATGTGTCTTCTCCCTAAGAGCAGGTTTTTTTTTAAACACACTGCTGTTTTCCCTTCTATGTGTTATTGATTTCTAACGCAACTCGAAGCAGGGGGCTTCTGCTGAAATGCAGATACGCTTTCCCATGCGACCCCTGGGTTGCGACAGAAGTATTAGTGTCTGCACATTCTAGGAAATAAACATGACCCAGAAATCTCTCTCAGAGCCCGTTAGAAAATCCTGCTGATGATCCAGTCCATGTATTGTGATTCTGCTTTTGGAAAGTCTGTGTATTCAGGATCTGGATCGAGAAAAGTTTCCAGACTTACTGCATAAATAATGCTAAAATGACATATCACATGCCTCTCCAAAGATATAACTGAGTGAAATAAGTGCAGAGGGAAACAAAAAGCTAATTAGATAGCTCCTCCCTCTCTTCCTGGATGAATCATACTGAGCGTGTCTGTCCCATTGGGAGAGAGGAAGAAGACCAAGGGTATATTTGGGATAGGATTTGATAGGATCTTTGGTTAGGATTAGGGTGGCTACAAAGGAAAATGGTACATCCTTTATCAAGAAGTTTTTTAGGCTAGACGTCAGAAAAAAGGCATTTTGGCTATAGTTCAAAGGGCTTGTCAACCCTTAAACAAAAAATAGACACGTGTCCATTACCTGCCCCCAACCCAACTGCTATATTTAGTACATTATTAGATATTATGAACTAGATATATTCTTCATTCTGGCAGAGTAAGCGGCTCCTCCTCCATGCTGTCATTCAAGGCTGTGACTGCTGACTCAAACCAATGATTGACTGTATTTCCCCTGAAGCCTACTCTGCACATGCTCAAGCTTATTAAAAGCTCATTGAGCAGAGGAGGAGACAGATTCCTTTTTAAGAACAAATGACAATTTAGGACTAATATCTGGTTACAAATACATGTAATGAACTGGTAATAACTGACAAGTCCCAGTTTATTGTTTTAGGGTGACTTTTTAAGAATGAAAATAAATATTGGTCAGTGCAAATTTTTATTTCAAGGTAAAACGCCGTCTTTAAACAACAAGTTCACAATCAATTTATTTCCCTTCCTAGGACACTGGCCGGGATTCAGAAACATGATTCGCCAAAAATCCAATAAGCATTCTTTGTAAATCTCACATTCGGAGGAAACCCATCCTAGGATACTTCTTGCCACAATGCAGATTAAAGTTGACAGGAAAGAAAATGGAATCCTCTGCCTTGAACCTTATTGAGTGTGAGTGCGTGTGTTAAAGGGCATCTATAGTGGGAAATGTTTTAATTCCCCCCCCCAACCCCCGAGTGTCTTAACATTTGTTCAGATTCCCTCTCTGTCCTGAGATACACCAGTTAGAAGAATACGGGATTGCATTCCTCTACTCCTACTTGGACTGTCAATCAAATCCCTGTGACTTGATCACCCCTCCCTTGCTCTGTAATAAAACATAGAGATGACAGCATTAGCAGGGGGAGAGAGGTAGCTTTCATGTAATATAAGCTCGCACCTGACCCCCCTTCTTGATAGATTTCACTTGATTGATGATGGGTCAAAAGTGAGAATCGTAAACTGTACATATCGCACCTTCTTCCGAGTCTCCAGGACAGCTTTCTTTCTATTGGCCACTGTGTGTGGGTGGTGTTTTTCAGGATGTTGAACTTTTAACTCCTACTGCACATAATAAGCTTGTCGGTTAGCCGGAGTGTTGAGAATGAGAGGGTAACAGGGGAGGGGAAGGGGGGAGTGCTGCACACAGATCTGACACCATGGTTTAAACTGATTCCACTACAGAGATAGTATTAAGGCAGCACGAGTACATGAATTTAACTTCGCATGAGCCAAGTGTTTTTTTCACTATAGATGCCCTTTAAGAGTTTATCCTATGCCTGAGTTAAGGGCAGCAAATAGCTGCCATTTAAAGGGCAAAAATTCGTACCTTACCTCTCTGCTCCAAATAGCTTGTAAATAAACTTACCGAACCCCACAGAGGTCCGTGTCTAAACGCCGCGGGGAAAGAGTCTGGGTAAGTAGAGATCGGGTAGGTACGTTTTTTTACAAAGCTAACAGAGCGGTTGGGGGTGGGAGAGGGATCCCTACACTACAGCAAATTTGTGAAAGTGGCGGACTTGCCCTTTAAAACATCACACTACAATTCATTGTAAAGTACACTATCCTTTATGACACGAAAAGACGTATCTTAGTAATGAGCAATATATATAATTTATTTATTTGTAATGTCTGTAAATTTGGGGATTTTTGAAATCGAAACATTCCCATACACCGGCCAATATTACGATCAATCTGACATGCGTGTAAACGTTTCTGATCTTATTATACCAATATTGGTTCGTATACGATGTAACATGTCGGAAAGTCGGGTCTTTAAGTTGATCAGTTAAATGATTGTAGTAAATTTAACATTAGACATAATCACCAACCAAATTTAATGTCAAACAATATGTATGGTACATCTATTTACTATTAACATTGTACATCTGTCTATCAAAGTATCGATCGCAATAACCTTTCATAGTGTATGGCCACCATAAAGCTCCACTAATAACATAAAGACCTGGGTGGAGGTTTGTTGGATGTCCCCAGACATTAGATCCAAATGGAGAAATGCCTGTGTTCTAAAGCAGCCAATCAAAGTTAGAGTAGACAAGTATAAAGGAATTTGATTGGTTGGGGTAAATTAACAGCTCGGGCAACCAATCAGATGTTATCAAATGTTTTCTAATTGTAGTAGATCAGTAAAAAAAGTTTTTGTACCTCTTATTGAATAATCCTGAAAATGATTTACTCCTATGTACTGGAAATAACTAGAATATAATTCCCTGGTAAAAAGCTCTAATTAAACCATGCTTTGCTGTTAATGCGTTTTTTCCCAGGCTTTCCATTTATGTGTTGCGATTTAATAATTGAAACATGTGGCTAAATACCTCTATTAGTAAGGGACATAAAATGTACGGCGTGTTAATTTACCTTGGATAGTTCCTCCTCCTCATTGCGAAAAATAAACAAACACAGACAACACCTTCTCCTTGCCCAATGTCAACATCGAGCTGGCCAGTCGATCTACGTGAAACCATATTGAACAGATTAGAATTCTGGGTTTATGTGACGGCTGTAATTTCCACTTTCCTACCACTAACAATAAGACCAGTCTTTCTCCTTGTAAATAAAACCCATTACATTTATTTCCCTGTGCAATATTACATACATTGTATTTTACGCTCTGATGTAAATATATCCAGCAGCATTTTACTATTAGAACAGCCACTTAGATCTGGGTTTAAACGCTCCCCTTACTGACAAAATGATAGGTTGTGATATAGCTACATAGAATTGGAGGTTGTATAAGACATACGTCATCTAGTCCAACCTTTATACCCTACCCATAATGTCTGTATAACAGTTACATAGTACATAGTATTGGAGGTTTATATAAAGACATACGTCCATCTAGTCCAACCTTTATACCCTACCCATAATGTCTGTATAACAGTTACATGTAACATAGTATTGGAGGTTGTATAAAGACATCGTCCATCTAGTCAACCTTATACCCTACCCATAATGTCTGTATAACAGTTACATAGTAACATAGTATTGGAGGTTTGTATAAAGACATACTCTCCATCTAGTCCAACCTTGATAC